>CP125973.1:49830403-50430403 GCA_030063025.1 Avena longiglumis | reverse complement strand
GCACCCGCCGAGTGACTGACAGACAGGACCCACTCCCTCTCTGTTTCTCTCGCTGACAGCCAGGGCCCACATGGCGTCGTCGTGTCCACCCTCACCGCGACGTGTTCTTCCCCAAATCACGCCGTGCGTTACCTGGTTGATTCGCTCGTCAATTCGCGTTGATTGCAGGAGTTAATCATGCCCCCGCCTAGCCTACTTAAACCCCCTCTCCCCCTCTCCATTTTCCCCAAAACTCCGAGCACAAAGCGCCCCCAGGCTGCCCGCATTCATCCTCGCACCGCCGCAGACAGAGAGCACTCCGGCGACCGATTCCGGTGAGCCCCGTGCGCCCCTCTCCCTCTGGTTCTTGCAGGCAGCCTCGCCACTTCCTTGCGCATCTACTGACACCGTTGGTTCCTTCTATACCGCCCCCGGTCGTCGTCTTCGACAAGCACAGCAAGCCCCCGACGACATCCTCAACTCCGGCGATCAAATTCGGTGAGCCCCTTGTTCCCCTCTGCCTCTGATGCACACGATCTTTCTCGCCGTAGTCTTGCGCATCTCCTGATGCTGTTTGTGCATGCTAGGGTGACCAGGAGCGTCGCCAACGTCGTCGTCCACCCAAGCCCGACGTCGCCCGCAACTCCGACGAGCTCCAACAACTGTATTCGTGCGCCCCTTGCCAAGCCGTCGCCAGGTTGAGCATCAGTGCTTCGCCGCGATCCTGGTAAGCATCTCCGATGACCCCAGAGCCACCTGTATTGCCGCGCCGCCGTAGACAGAGCTCGCCGCCGCCAATAGCCACCGCCAGCGCCGCCCAGATATGGTCGTTTGATCCAGGGCCGTTGAATCTGGATCCAGCACGCGAGATTAGGTCACTTAACAAAGCGGTATAGTTAGATCTGGGCCGTGCAGATTATGTTGATCTAACGGCTCACAGACGCGATCCTGAGCGAAGTGGTACATGCCAATTAGATTAAGACGCGTGGCAGCTGTTTGGATTTAAAAACAGGATTTGAATCTATTAGAAGTTTGATTTTGTTTTGGCTATAACTTTTGATCTCCACGTTAGAATTTGACAAATTTTATATCAATGGAATCAGGAGAACAAGTCCTTTCTAAATATGCAATGTGTTTAATGTTTTGCTTCTGTTAAAATGGTTTTATTTGCAGAAAATTTGTAGGGCTAATTTGAGTATATGAATTGTTTAAGAAGTGCTTTAGGGTTTAAATAAATGTTGTTTGGCAAGTTTTTAACTTGTTTATGAACCAGTACTGTACACTTGCTATGTTGAATTTAAAAAAAAATCATCACATATCATTTTTCATGCATGCATATATTGTTGTTTGTATATGTTTTGTATGTGATTTGTGGCTATGATTCTTTGTGTAGATTTTGGTGCTAGTGATTGTGATTGTGAGGAGTGTAGCTACACTCCAAATGACGAGGTTTAATCTCGTCAATGCCCATTGTTATGGACTTGGGTTTTGGAGAAGATGGGGATGCTGGAGATCGTGTAGCACAGTTAAGCAAACTGTGGGACACGAGATTTACCTGTGTTCAGCCCTCGAGGAAAACTCTACTCCTGCTTGTCTGCTCTTTGATTACGGCGGAACAGGGTGCGCAGATTCGATCTGGCGTGGATGCGTGTGCGAAAGTATGAGTCGAGTTGCCCTAGGACGTGCCCTCCTGGACTTTATATAGACTTAGGCAGGTCCCGGGCGTAGTCCTAGTCGGTTACAAGTTCTAGGTTTTACCCTTTGAATTTCCTATCTCCTCTAGTCTTGCTCTCCAAGGATCCGGCGTCATGGGCCTTGGCCACCGAAAATCTTCATGGGCCAGATATCCGCGTGGTCCTTCCTTGGGTGGATCGGGTATGTCAAGTTACGCCGTGAGGGTATAACCATGTCGGTAGCCCTCGGTGATCGGGTCAATCGTAGATCTACCGAGGACTCTTCCATTCTTCGGGAGCAGCTATATGTTAATAGTATATGTGTGTAGGGATTGTTGATGCGTGTGCCTGACTCACCCGACGGATCAGGGCCAGTTAACTATCTTAGGACGAAACAACACGATCTTCTTCAGGTTCGGGTCCCTTAACCCGAGCCTGGAACATATGCTGGCGTAATTCAACTCAGGCCGCGGAGGAATTATAGAAGTGGAATTCCAGTGATTTTAATTGGTGCACCCAACGCGTCCGTCGGGATTTTTCATCGCACTACCGGCACGGATTCATACTAGCAGCGCTTGATCGGTGCGTTGCGTGCCATAAGATGATATCTGTAGAGTCTTATCTTTGGCCGCAGACGCAGATCCGAACATTTATCACCTGAGGTGCTTCGGGTAAGGAGATTGTCGCTCACTCAGCTTTGTTGGGGCGAGTTGCCAAAAAGTTTTTATGCGTGATCCGAAGATCGCACGAAGATTTCATAGGGCGCGACAGCGCCCTATGGGAGTAGCCCCCAAGTGTCTGTTCGAGTCGTAGACTCGAGCGGAGACTTTCTGTTCAAGCATTGTTTCAATCATTAGGTCCGAAGGACTCGAAAATTTTCGGATGCTTAAATCCATCCTCCCTATGGGAGTAGCCCCCGAGTCCGTAGTGGAGTCCTAGACTCGACGTAGGACTCAGAGAAGTAATTTTGTCCTCATTTGTCTGTCGGGTGCGCGGCCAGCGCTCCTGATAGGAGTAGCCCCCGAGTATTTAGTCAAATCGTGAGGAGCAGCTGGCCACCGTTGCGGCTGCTCGTGAGAGGGTGGTGGCAGATAAGCTCATGGCTGCTGCCAAGGCCATTTCGGGTGAGTACAAGCTTTTGGACTTGTTTCTTTTTCGACGGATCTTCTTTTTATGCTGCCTTTTCTTCAAGTCTTTCTTCTGTTTTTGTCTCAGATGCCGCAGGCATCGAGTTCGACCACGGTGCTCTGGAGCATGGGAGTGCTCTAGATGATGCCACTGTGGCGGTCGAAGACCGCTGCAGCACCGTCGTCAACTCTCTTGCCAAGTCGAAAGAGGTCCTTGGTCGCCTCTACCAGGAGCTCTTCCCGAAGGGCGCACCCCTTGAAGGGCATCGGCGCGGCCGTCGGGTTGGCGATGGCCATGGCGTCTGGGGCGGAGCTGGACCTGCCCAGACATTTCGGATGCCTACTACGGCCGGATGGATCCGAGGTAGCTTCGCCGCTACTCCGCTCGCTGGCATTTATATGGGCCCAAGCTCATTGACTTGTCTTCGAGTACGCATCATGCAGGGCGGGCCAAAGCTATGCGCTGGTTCGAGGCGACTCGATTGTCCCGCACTGAGGCATAGTAGACGTAGGGTAGTTTGTAGTCTCCTTTTGTTGTAAATATCCTTTGTAGTACCATCCTTGTGCCACGTAGTGGCCTTATATATTTTAATGAATTCCTCTGAGTTGTGCTCTATCCTTGGCTGAATGTCCGTGTGCCTTCTTTTTTCTGCTGCTATAGGTTCCTTCGGGTGCTGACCTAGTTGACACTTCATCCGAAAGGCCCTTGCGAGCATCATTGGATGATTCCTCGCAGCTCGCTTTTCTTCGAGATCGCGTGCGTAGCTTGGAGAGGGATTTGCTCGGGTTACGCGGTCGTGCCGATGTTTGGAAATCCAAGGAAGATCGTGGTGCAGCCAGAGAGGAGTATTTGATGGCGGAGCTGGGTCGGCTGTCCGAGCAGCTGCAATGTAAGTTGGTCTTTCTTTCGGGCCATAGCTCAGTTCTTCGGGTGAGCCTGGTGGCCTTACTCTTGCTTTGTGCGGTTGTCGCAGGTGCCAATCTTGCTCCGAGGGAAGAAAAGGAGCGTATTGCTGTTCGAGTCGATTGCTTGACTCAACAGGACATGGAGGCCGGCGGCTTTTTCTGGATGGATCGTGATCGCGCCATAGTTCTGGCGACGGTGCAGGATCGCGTCTACCAGGTTTCGCGGGTGTTTCACCAGGTGCAGACATCACTTTCCTCGGTGCTGCACGTCATGTTTCCGTTGGACGCCGTGCCGATGACCCTTGCAGGTCTTCTGACGAAATTTCGGAGAGCCAGCAATGTCAAGGAGCTGGTGCGGCAGCAGCTCGTCGCAGGGGTGAAGGCTGCCTTGTCTCTTGTGAGGGTGCACCGCCCTGACGTGGATTTGGCTGCTGTGGCGACTGGGCCACCTCCTCGACTAGATGGTGGCGAGTGGGATATGCGTCCGTATTACGCGGCTGTAAGGCAGTATGCCGAAGAGATTGTAGATTTGTTTGAGCAGCGTGCTCAGGATATTCTTTAGAATAGGTAGGACTTGAAAATAAACAGATAAATGTAAAATTTGTATATTGCGGCTGGGCGTTTATGTGCCCTTTGTTGTAAAGTTTTATGAGCACGCAGTGCTTTGATTGAGTACGTGCCCTTTTTGTTTGCCTGACGTTCAGCTATTCAGGTGTACACGTTTGGTCCTCAGTCGATGAAATTTTGAGGTGGGGGGAGCCCCCGAGTGCGTATGTAGCATGTAGTAAAGTTGCAGAAAATGGTCAACCGAAGGTTGGGGCGAGACACTTAGCTTTATTTATATCGTAATGGAGGAGGTACATGGTTCGGCTGAGTAGCCTTGGCTGAAAGCCTTATTGAAAGTAAATGGGGGTAGGTTGCTACGGGTAGAATCGTTGTAACACCCTCAGAATCGGACCTATGCAAGTTTGAGCAAAATTCGCCAAACCCGCATAGAAACGATTCAAAGGTGCTACCAGCACTTTCGTAATGTGGAAAACGGTAATAACATTACACAACAGTCCTCGATGGGACCCATGAAGATATATATATAACGCGACTCCATGAGTCAAGAATACAAATATGATGTACAAAGATCCAAATCACCTTGAAAATGATAGAGTCCGACTACGGACAAGATGCAAATGGGGCTAAGAGCCTCAAGATTAACCAATGGCGTCCATAACCCTGCCGGCCAAAGGAAGGGTAACCCCGCTAACGGCGCCGATCTCAAAACCTGCTTAAACAAAGGGTGCCGACAAAGGGCAAAGGAAAAGAGGAGCCAAGATCGAGGCCAAGACACGCGAGGCTAGAATTCGGTCCTCGCCACATAGGTGTGGTGGATCGAGCGGCAAAGATGCACTAAACAACCTATAGAGACTACAATCAAGCGGCAATCGAGGGGTAAGAAAGACCTATTCGGATCCAACCTGAAGCTAACACCAAACAAACCCATCCTGGTATTTCCCCCTCGAGACCAAACGAGGAAGTCAACCGAGGAACTCACACGGTTGGCAGTTTTACTTATTCGGTTATCGTTGCGGCAATTACTAGTCAAGCATAGATAATCATCCTGATAAAATAAGCAGTGGGCACTTTTAGTTAACCATTCCGTTATGGTTGTAACACTTACTAATCAGATATGAATAGCATGAGATAACCCTTAAACCCAGCAGTGGTTGGTACTTTTGTTTAGCCATTCCGTTGTAGTTGCAATACTTACTAGTCAGGTACAACGGTCGCAAGCGACACTCCAAACAAGCAATTGTGGGCAGTATTAATTAGCCATTCCATTATAGTGAAGCTGATTACTAGTCATTATAAAGTCAAATTTATAGCAATAAACTTTAGTTATTCTTGTCTATGATTGAGATACTGTGCTCCAAGTCGTCCATATCCGCGGACACGGCTTTCAGAAAGTTTTACCCGGCCGGGGTGCACCAATAGCAACACACGCTCGATCAACCTCGGAAAAACCAAAACAAAACCCAACGAGGCTTTCACGACCGAACAATCACAGGATTCAGAAATATTTCGGGGCCACCCCATTGAGACCCGCAACGGAGTAAGCAAGCTCGAGACGGACTCAAGGTTTCGACAATGGTCAGAAACGATCGGGAACCCAAAGTGTGGCTGGCTTGTCGACACCGCAAAACATTACGCTTACCTAAACAGACAAAGGTGCTCGCACAATCGTAAATACAGAAGTAGCATGGCATAAGTACAGGATAGTAAATAAAACCTCGAACTAGTTTGTGGCCCCAAGAAATAAGACTGAATCAAGCTCTGGCTCAGGAGGGTCCCATATACCTCCCGGATGTGGATAGCGCGATAAATCAAGGAACAGGTATAAAGTACTCGGGGTCCTACGGGACACAAGTGGGTGTTCGGAAACCAAATATTATCTATCACCCACCGATGACTCTGCTTACTTCAATTTTAGTTGTTAAACAGGAATTAAAGTGACGATAAGTAAAACTAGGGCCATCTCCAACATCAAGCATGCGGCATTACTCCAACAACTGTGGCATTTGACAACACGTAACAGCACTTGAGCAAGCGACTACGACGCGCAAGTCCAACTATCTACCAAACAACAGTAATAGGATGTCCAAGGCAATATAGGGTCAACGGTAGATCACGGGTACGGAAACTAAAGCATCGCAACACAGATAGCAATAGATCAACAGGAGGGAAGTAAATACTATAAAAGTAAGATAGGTAGAAAGGGGGAGATGCTCGCCTGAAAAACATTGTCGAAGGTTCAACCGAAGATCGGGGCGGAGCTCACATCGACTCAACGGCCTTATCCGCGAAGAAGCAAAACACTAGAAGAAACACCGGATGCACTATTTAATACACGGCAGAAGATCGGCATGATGCATGTATGATGCATGGCATGGCAAGGTGCGATGCAATTAGGTCAGATTAGGCGGAACCGGGGTCCCGACAATTAATTAAATGGTTCAAGTTATTTACCTACCCCGCAATTTAAATGTTGTTTAACAAGGCGAAATTATATCATCGGTTCGCTACACAAAGTTAAATGGGACCAATATGAGACTAGATTTGCCCGCATATGGGCTCCATATTTAATTATTAGGTGAATTGGCATAAGGCCCCCAAACCACATGATATGGATGCATGTGTGAACAATTCAATATGCACAAGTTTATATTTCATTTATAAAAATAGGGCTCGAGGAAAAGGGTCACACATTAGGGGGTCTCGACGAACTTGGGGATCCGGGGGTTCGGGGTCGGTCTCGGGGTTCAGGGTTCGACGGACGTCCTCGGACTCCGGGGTCGTTCTCGGATATCGGGGTAGGTCTTGGCGTTCGGGTAGACGAACTTGGAGTGGCGTCGGGGCGCATCGGATTCTACCGGGTCGGTGCCGTTCTTGTCGTGGCGAAGATCTTGCCGGGTCCCACGGGGTCGATCTTGCCGCTGCGAGGGTCTTGCCGGGTCCGCTCGATTCCGTGAGGCGATCTTGACGCCCGTGTCGAAATCCTTGAGGTTTTCTCCTTATGCACCGATGGCGAACTCGAAACGGCGCCGGTCCGGCACGCCAGTCCGCCTTCAAAACATCATTATCGAGTCGATCTTGGCGCCCAAGGGTTCTCGGCGTCCGGAAGGAGAGAACTCCACGCATTTGATCCGTGAGGTAGATCTTGGATTGATGACGTCGTGAGCGAACATCTCCCCAGAACATCATGTTATCGTCATTAGCCGGTGTCCGAGGTAGAACTTGTTGGTGCAGGGGCCGAGCGTGACATCGGGTCTCCGGCCGTGTGCAACCAAACAGGGAACCCGCAACATACGGTCACCACTGGAACATGTGGACAAACACGGTGATGGTCAAGCTTGTGATCGCGTGCGCGCTGGAGGAACTCGAGGCAGAGGGGCTGGTGGCGGCGCCGGGTCGAGCTGCTGGAGGCGAGGTCGGCGAGGCCGGCCGGAGCTGAGCACGGCGGTGGGCGACCCGGGGACGAGGACGACGCGACGCAGAGGGGGCGGCCGGCGCACGCGGGCTTGCGGAGGATGCAGCCGGGGCGGAGGACGGTTGCGCGCCGAGGAAGGTCGGGCGGCGGGCTCTGGTCGGGCGAGGAGGGACGAGGCGGTTGCTGCGGGTCGGGCGAGGAGAGCGCCGCTGGGCTCGCAGAGAGGCGCGGAGGTCGGGCGAGGAGGCGGCGGGCTGGACGCACGGCGAGGCGGCGGAGGGAGGCAGCGGGCCGGTTGGTGGTGGGAGCGAGCCGGGAGGAGACGGGCCGACGGGAGGTGGCGAGTGAGCTCGGCTCAGAGTCGACGCGAGGCGGCGGATGCGGCGGTGGAGGTGGCCGGCGGTGCGGAGCCGCGAGGCGGCGATGGGTGAGCGCGGGCGCGTGGCCGGAGGTGGTGGAGGCGGGCGCGCGTGAGGCGGCGGTGGCCGGGCGACGAGGTGAGCGGAGGGAGCGGTCATGGCGGGTGTCGCGTTGGGGAAGAGAGGAGGAAGAGAGAGAAAGGAGGGAGGTGGGGCCTGCAGGTGGGTCCTGTGGGAGGTGGATGGCAAAGGTGGGATCCGGGCAAAGGTGTGGCTCGGTGGGTGTGGCCGCGTGTGGTTGGTGGGTCTTTGGGGTGAGGAAGTGGAGTGCTGGGGTGGGGCCGGCGGGTGGTGTGTGTGCTTGTGTGTGGGTGGGCAGGTGGTTCAGGAGAGAGAGAGGGAAAAAAAGGAGAGGGGGTGGTGGTATGAGTTGGCAGCAGCTGATTGGGGGGGTGAGGGAGAGAGGTGAGGTGGCGGTTTCTGAGTGGTCGAGGTGAGGTGGAGGGGGGGGTGTGGGTAGATAGATTGGTAGGTTTAGGAATTAGGGGGGCTGTTCAGTGGACCGATTTAAAACCTGGGGGTGGTCGTTCGGGTCGGGTCGGCACGTTCGACTGCCCCCGCTAAAATAATTTAACTTTTTATTTGTTTTAAATGGGCCGTGTGCAAACCAATAGCGGCCAAAATAATTAATCCGGAGAACCGGGCTTGCGTTTGAATTAAGATGGGCTCGAAAACAAATCGGGCGTTGCGAAAATAGTTTTATGCAAACAATGCATGATGATGACGATGCAATGCACAAATTCAACGCGATTTTCTAGTAGTGGTTTTGCGGGATGCCACAATTCGACACCACTAACAATGGATCTCGCCCTCGAGATCCGCCTCATGGTACCGGAAGGAAGGTCAGCGATCTGCGCCTTCTCGCTTCGTGTAGATCTTCGCGACACCACTAACAAGGGTCGTTGTCCGTGATCGTCGAGGGAACACTCCGGGAACAAAAGGTCGAAGGTAGAGGTATCAACAAATAAAGCCACCTCTATCTTCGATAGAAAGAGGGAACCGATGCATTCTCATCCACTTCAATGTACAAAAGCGAATAGAAGGGGTAGTCGGCATGGGGGCCAATCCATCACGCACCCAAACTATTACCTGCTCAATCAAGAGAAAAGCGTGCAACCATCCTCGAATCGATCAAGATCTCGACAATCGAGGTTCGAACAAGGAGTGATGCATCAGATCGGATCTGGCGAGATGATGTCGCTGCGTCGCGGAAAACACCGGAAGGCACAAACAAGGAACAAAGAATGGTACCACAAGAGACGAACTCCTCAGCAAAGATGAACATCGGATGGCGTAACACGCTATCGAGGGGGAAGCGAAACCTCAAGGTACGACGGAAACCCAACCACGAGAATTCGGACTCAAGAAAGAGAAGAGAGTGGATTTAAAACACGAAAGATAAGAGGAGAACAGAGGGTAAGGAGTAAAATCAGACCTAATCGTAACTATCCAACCGACTTTCAAAAATAGTTTGACACTCTACTTACCGTTAGCTAGGTTATCCACAGTCGACTTGTGGGTATCGCAACCGCCGAGCTCGATACCACTCAGAACACCTCGATCGGACCTATGCAAGTTTGAGCAAAATTCGCCAAACCCGCATAGAAACGATTCAAAGGTGCCCACCAGCACTTTCAAGGGTGGAAAACGAAGTAATAACATTACACAACAGTCCTCGATGGGACCCACAGAACAGATATATATATAACGGCGACTCCATGAGTCAAGAATACAAATATGATGTACAAAGATCCAAATCACCTTGAAAATGATAGAGCGTCCGACTACGGACAAGATGCAAATGGGGCTAAGAGCCCTGAAGATTAACCAATGGCGTCCATAACCCTGCCCAGGCCAAGCCGGAAGGGTAACCCTGCTAACGGCGTCGATCTCAAAACCTGCTTAAACAAAGGGGTGCCGACAAAGGGCAAAGGAAAAAGAGGAGCGCCAAGATCGAGGCCAAGACACGGCGAGGCTAGAATTCGCGGTCCTCGCCACATAGGTGTGGTGGATCGAAAGCGGCAAAGATGCACTAAACAACCTATAGAGACTCGATACAACTGCGGCAATCGAGAGGGTAAGAAAGACCTATTCGGATCCAACCTGAAGCTAACACCAAACAAACCCATCCTGGTATTTCCTCGAGACCAAACGAGGAAGTCAACCGAGGAACTCACACGTTGGCGCTTTACTTATTCGGTTATCGCTATGCAATTACTAGTCAAGCATAGATAATCATCCCGATAAAATAAGCAAGTGGGCACTTTTAGTTAACCATTCCGTTATGGTTGTAACACTTACTAATCGATATGAATAGCATGAGATAACCCTTAAACCCAAAGCAGTTGGTTGGTACTTTTGTTTAGCCATTCCGCTAGAAGTTGCAATACTTACTAGTCAGTACAACGGCCGCAAGCGACACTCAAACAAGCAATTGTGGGCAGTATTAATTAGCCATTCCATTATAGTGAAGCTGATTACTAGTCATTATAAAGTCAAATTTATAGCAATAAACTTTAGTTATTCTTGTCTATGATTGAGATATCAGCTCCAAGTCGTCCATATCCGCGGACACGGCCAGAAAGTTTTACCCGCCGGGTGCACCAATAGCAACACACGCCGATCAACCTCGAAAACCAAAACAAAACCCAACGAGGCTTTCACGATCGAACAATCACAGGATTCAGAAATATTTCAGGGGCCACCCCATTGAGTAGACCCATAACGGAAGCAAGCTCCGAGACGGACTCAAGGTTTAGACAATGGCGTAAACGATCGGGAACCCGAAGTGTGGCTGGGCTTGTCGATACCGCGAAAACATTACGCTTACCTAAAAGACAAAGGTGCTCCTCGCACAAACGAATACGTAAAGTAGCATGGCATAAGTACAGATCGTAAATAAAACCTCAAACTAGTTTGTGGCCCCAAGAAATAAGACTGAATCAAGCTCGCTCGTGGGGTCCCATATACCTCCGGATGTGGATAGCGCGATAAATCAAGGAACAGTATCAAGTACTGGGTCCTACGGACACAAGTGGCTCGAAACCAAATATTTTCTATCACCCACCGATGCCTCTGCTTACTTCAATTTTAGTTGTTAAACAGGAATTAAAGTGACGATAAGTAAAACTAGGGCCATCTCCAACATCAAGCATGCGGCATTACTCCAACAACTGTGGCATTTGACAACACGTAACAGCACTTGAGCAAGCGACTACGACGCGCAAGTCCAACTATCTACCAAACAACAGGTAATAGGATGTGTCCAAGGCAATATAGGGCTGCACGGTAGATCACGGGTACGGAAACTAAAGCATCGCAACACAAATAGCAATAGATCAACAGGAGGGAAGTAAATACTATAAAAGTAAGATAGGTAGAAAGGGGGAGATGATTGCCTGAAAAACATTGTCGAAGGTTCAACCGAAGATCGGGGCGGAGCTCACATCGACTCAACGGCCTTATCCGCGAAGAAGCAAAACACTAGAAGAAACACCGGATGCACTATTTAATACACGGCAGAAGATCGACATGATGCATGGCATGGCAAGGTGCGATGCAATTAGGTCAGATTAGGCGGAAACGGGGTCCCGACAATTAATTAAATGGTTCAAGTTATTTACCTACCCCGCAATTTAAATGTTGTTTAACAAGGCGAAATTATATCATCGGTTCGCTACACAAAGTTAAATGGGACCAATATGAGACTAGATTTGCCCGCATATGGGCCCCATATTTAATTATTAGGTGAATCGGCATAAGGCCCCCAAACCACATGATATGGATGCATGTGTGAACAATTCAATATGCACAAGTTTATATTTCATTTATAAAAATAGGGCTCGAGGAAAAGGGTCACACATTAGGGGGTCTCGATGAACTTGGGGATCCGGGGGTTCGGGGTCGGTCTCGGGGTTCAGGGTTCGACGGACGTCCTCGGACTCCGGGGTCGTTCTCGGATATCGGAGTAGGTCTTGGCGTTCGGGTAGACGAACTTGGCGTGCCGTCGGGGCGCATCGGATTCTACCGGGTCGGTGCCGTTCTTGTCGTGGCGAAGATCTTGCCGGGTCCCACGGGGTCGATCTTGCCGCTGCGAGGGTCTTGCCGGGTCCGCGCTTCGGATTCCGTGAGGCGATCTTGACGCTCCGTGTCGAAATCCTTGAGGTTTTCTCCTTATGCACCGATGGCGAACTCGGAAACGGCGTCAGGGTCCTCGGGGTACGCCAGGTCCAGTCTTCAAAACATCATTATCGAGTCGATCTTGGCGCCCAAGGGTTCTCGGCAGTTCGGCGTCCGGGAAGGAGAACTCCACGCAATTTGATCCGTGAGGTAGATCTTGGATTGATGACGTCATGAGCGAACATCTCCCGAGAACATCATGTTATCGTCATTAGCCGGTGTCCGAGGTAGAACTTGTTGGTGCAGGGGCCGAGCGTGACATCGGGTCTCCGGCCGTGTGCAACCAAACAGGGAACCCGCAACATACGGTCACCACTGGAACATGTGGACAAACACGGTGATGGTCAAGCTTGTGATCGCGTGCGCGCTGGAGGAACTCGAGGCAGAGGGGCTGGTGGCGGCGCCGGGTCGAGCTGCTGGAGGCGAGGTCGGCCGGGCTGAGCTGAGCACGGCGGGCACCCGGGACGAGGACGACGCGACGCAGGGGCGGCCGCGACGCGGCTATGGAGGATGCGGCCGGGCGGAGGACGGCCGCGCGCGGCCGAGGAAGGTCGGGCGGCGGGCTCGCTGGTCGGGCGAGGAGGCACGAGGCGGTTGCTGCGGGTCGGGCGAGGAGAGGCCGCGCTGGGCTCGCAGAGGAGGCGCGGAGGTCGCCGGCGAGGAGGCGAAGCAGGCTCGCGGACGGCGACGAAGGAGGCGGCGGGAGGGAGGCGAAGCGGGGCCGGTTGGTGGTGGAGCGAGCCGGCGAGGAGACGGGGCCGACGGGGAGGTGGCGAGGCGGAGCTCGGGCTCAGGCGAGTCGACGCGGAGGCGGCGGATGCGGCGTGGAGGTGGCTGGCTGCGTGAGGCGGGCGGCGAAGCCAGCGCGCCGTGGCCGGAGGTGGGTGGAGGCGGCGCTGAGGGCGCGGCTGGCGGGCGAGGTGAGCGGTCACGGGTGTCGCGTTGGGGAAGAGAGGAGGAAGGAGAGAGGAAAGGAGGAGGTGGGGCCTGCAGGTGGGTCCTGGGAGGTGGCCGATGGGGAGGTGGGATCCGGCTGTGTGCGGTGTGGCTCGGTGGGTGGAGGCGTGGTTGGTGGGTGGGGTGAGGAAGTGGAGTCCGGGTGGGGCCAAGGTGGTGGTGTGTGCTTGTGTGGGTGGGCAGGTGGTTCAGGAGAGAGAGAGGGAAAAAAAGGAGAGGGGGTGGTGGTATGAGTTGGCAGCAACTGATTGGGGGGGGTGAGGGAGAGAGGTGAGGTGGCGGTTTTTGAGTGGTCGAGGTGAGGTGGAGGGGGGGTGTGGGTAGATAGATTGGTAGGTTTAGGAATTAGGGGGGCTGTTCAGTGGACCGATTTAAAACCTGGGGGTGGTCGTTCGGGTCGGGTCGGCCCGTTCGACTGCCCCCGCTAAAATAATTTAACTTTTTATTTGTTTTAAACGGCCGTAGCAAACCAATAGCGGCCAAAATAATTAATCCGAGAACCGGCTTGCTTGAATTAAGATGGGCTCGAAAACAAATCGGGCGTTGCGAAAATAGTTTTATGCAAACAATGCATGATGATGACGATGCAATGCACAAATTCAACGCGATTTTCTAGTAGTGGTTTTGCGGGATGCCACAATCGTCGCAGGTGCGAGACGTTCCATGGGTTGGAGTATGCGACTCCAGACTCCACGTGCTTGAGGCGATAGGCGCCACCTGGGATGACCTCGGTGATGGCGTAGGGTCCTTCCCATGGTGAATCGAGTTTGTTCGGTCGCTTTTGCTTGAGTCGCAAGACGAGGTCTCCTTCGACGGCGACCTTGGCGCAGCCGGCGGCTATGATAGTTGCGGAGACTCATTGGTACACCGCTGATCTAGCCGCAGCTATATCCCGTGCCTCGCCGAGTGTGTCGGCGACATCTTCGAGTAGCCGTGACTCGGCTTTGCCGCGTTTACGACTCGTGGAGCCCGATGATTGGCCGGTGTAGCATGGCCTCATCCGCACCATGAAGAACGGTGTGTAGCCGTGGAGCTGTTTGGCGAAAGCGTAAGCTCCAAAGACGCACGGTAGCTCTTTCGCCCGCTTCAGCTTTGTGCTCGAGTGAGCTCATGAGGCGCTTCTTGATGCCGCGCCGATTAGGGCCGCTTTTCCACTTGCCCGCTTGTTTGCGGGCGTGCCACCGAGGCGTGACGTGATATTGATCCCGAGGCCTTCGCAGAAGTCCTGGAATTCTTCGGAGATGAAGTTTGATCCGTTGTCGGTGATGATGTCGCGGTACGCCGAACCTCAGACAATGGATTCAAGAACTTGGCGGTTTTGCCTTCTTGGTGATCGCATGGCCTCGATCCACTTGGTGAATTTGTCGATCGACCGGGAGGAAGACGTGTCCCCTTTCAAGGATTTTGGCAGTTGCCGATCATGTCGAGGCCCCATTGGGCAAAAGGCCAGGCTATGGGTATGGGTCGGACCCAGTGTGCGGTTTGTCACGAACCGCTGGCACCTGCTGCATCTTCTGGACGATGTCCTTTATGCCGCTCATGGCATGGCAAGAGAATCCTGCTCGTAGAGCCTTGGCTACAAGGGAGCGGCTGCCTGCGTGGTGGCCGCAGATGCCCTCATGGATATCTTGGAGTATGGCCTTGCCGTTGTTGAGGGTGACGCACCGTTGTAGCACACCCATAATGCTGCATTTGTACAGCTCGCCGTTGATGATGGTGAAGGCTTTTGACCGACGAGATATGCGTCGGGCATCTGTCGGGCTGTCAGGCAATTCTCCGTTTATCAGGAACTGGAGGTTTGGACGTGTCCAAGTGTCTTCGACTGCCATGACCTGCATCAGGTTGACAATGGCAACTTCGGTATCCAACTTTTCGGGTCCTTCATGACCTTCGGTAGCGAGCCCCGAGTGTTCTCGCTTCGGTGATCCTTGGGGAATTTCGCTTCATGGATGGTAAGCAGATCTGCTCGAGGAACACACCGTGGTACCTTTGCGCAAGTGGAGCCGATGTTGGCGAGTCTATCGCCTCCTGCTCTCTCTTCCAACGCGTCAAGTTCGCAGCCTTCAATTCTCCTTCGAAAAGTGCGCAAGCAGACGCGATCATGTTTTCGCAAAGGCCACTCATTCATCGCCCCACAGACGACAAGGTTGGAGTCACCGTAGATGACCAGCGCTGCTCCACATATTTTTTCCATCTTCATGCCATGGATGAGGGCTTCAGATTCGCCTCGTTGTTGGAGGCTCAATTTCATCCGGCGACGATTTCATCTTGTCACCTTGCGGGAGGTCAAGATGACTCGCCTCCGCTTCGCTTGGAGCCGGGCAAAATGCATTGTCCAGATCGCGACATGTCTGGGTGTCGTGCAGTGCAGCTCCATCCAAGGCACCAGAAGTCCGAAGGACTTGAGATTTGATTGCGTGTCGCTTCGTAGATGATGTCTAGTGGTGATAGTTCAATGCCCCACAGGCCATGCGCCCCGTGGCCTCCGGGTTATTCAGATGTCGGCTGGTGCTCGCTGACACCATCACCGATGCTCGGAAGTAGTGGCTCGCCGTCGAGCCGTCATGAACACGCGAGGCCAGCTCAGTAGCGGTACCGCTGTTTTCTTGGAGTGAGAACCGCCGAGGTAGTAATTGGGCGTTGTACCGTGGGTCTTACCTTCTTCGGATCGCTCGACCACGAGTACCGTTGTCGACCACTTGGTGTGTGGCTGCTATGCAACAGGGGCTCGCGCTTTGGCGTGACCAAAATGGGCGAGGTGGAGAGGAGCCGCTTGAGGCTTTCAATGCATCGCTGGCTTCGTGTCCACTCGAACTTGTCCGCTTGGCGCAAAGAATCGGTAAAATGGTAGGGCCTTCTCGCCCATGCGGCCGATGAACCTGCTTAGTGCCGCTACCGCCCCGCGAAATGCTGAACGCCTTGAGGTTTTTCGGCTTCCATTGTCATGATAGCTTTGATTTTCTTCGGTTCGCCGATCCTCGCCGAGATGAAGTACCCGAGCTGACCCGAGGGACGCCAAGCGCACTTTTCGATTGAGCTTGATCCCGTAGCGATCAAGGTTGTCGAACGCCTCGCGAGATCGCCGATAAGTGTTCTTGCCTCCTTGGTTTTTATGACTATGTCGCCGACATAGACTTGGACGCTATGACCGATCCGTCCTTGAGGCAGCCCGCATGCATCGCTGGTACGTGGCACCCGCTCTTTAGCCCAAAGGGCATTGTGTTGTAGCGAATATCGAACGGTGTGATGAACGCCGTTTCTTGATCTTCGACCTTGAGTCGAATCTGGTTATAGCTTGAGTAGGCGCCGAGGAAGGAGAGCTTCACAACCTCAGCTGAATCGATGATCCGTCGATCCGGGAAGATGGAAGTGGTCCTTGGGCGGTGTTTATTTAGTGACGTGAAGTCCACGCACATCCGCAGGATGTCCGTGTCCTTCTTCGGGACCATCACCGTATTTTGCCACCACTCGCTTCCTTGATTTCCCGGATGAAGTCTCCGCAGTAACTGCTGATCTCCTTGCCGATAGCTTCATCAGCTCGGCTCGGCGCCTTCGGATAGACTACTTGACCGCTTGGTGTCCGGAAGACATTGAGTGCGTGTCGCGATTCCACGAACTCCTCGCATGTCCGCAGGACACCAGCGAAGATTTCCCAGCCATCGAGGAATTGACGAGCGCGCTTCCTATGCGGTGTCGAGGTCGCTGGCGATCAGCGCCGCCTTGGAGGTGTCTCGCGGATGGACCTGCACTTTCTTGGTGTTGATGGTGGAGTCAAGGACATATCGGTGCGCTCGCCTTCCGACCGGGGTAGCCCATTGTCCGTCACTCGCGAGCCTTACGAGCTCGCTTGCATGTCAAGGACCGGGAGATTTTGTTGAAATCTATCGCATTGGTCCAATCGGGTGAAGCTCCCGTGGACTGTGATGACGCCTTGGTCCCGCATCTTGAGTAGTAGGTATGCCTAGTGGGACGGCCAGAACCTTGCGAATGCTACACGCCCCAGATGGCGTGGTATTGCGACGCCAGTCCACCACTTCAATTCTAGGCGCCCCGCCAAAAGTTGTCCGGCTCAAGATGACGCCGAGCCCTATTTTGCCTGGGGAAGATGCCCTTCCTCGACAATGCCGTGGAACGTTGTGTCCGATTGTTCCAGCTGCATTGCGGGATCCGATAGCTGCTAGAGTGCTTGCCAACATTAGGTTGATGCCGCCACCGCCCATGAAGACGCGACTCATCTCGAAGCCTCCGACCGCGCCTCCAAAGACCTGTGGCAGCATGACCTGGGCGAGGATCCGCAAGGGTGATCCGCGCTAGTGAATGTGATGCAGACTCGATCCGCCGAGGTACTGTGATTGCAGGCGGAGTTGCCACGACCAAGTTGATTTGTCGGGTGATTTTTTTCTGCACCCTATTTGTGGGGCGTCCCTTCTGTATCATATTGAGTGCTCCTTTTGGTGGGGGGTATGGTACCCCGGCGTTGTTTTGCGCTGGTGCGATTGGTTGGTTTTGGCCTCCAGTAGGCGGCGATGGAGGAGCTCCGTGTGCTATTTCACCTGGTGCAGGTGCGTTTCCGAACGCAGGAATTGGAGCTTGTTGCCTCATCTACATCATGCCTTCTCCGAAGCTCGAACTCGCGACAGCCCTGAGCATGTGGCTGGCTTTCTTTTGCCATCCTGCTTGTCGATGTAGAAGTGGATGGTGCATGGACCCGAAGTTTGTCGAATGCCGAGGGTCCGTTGACGCGTCGCGCGCTGCCACGATCGCGTTGGTCGCCCATTGTCGCGAAGTTTCCGCTGGTATCCTCCGCTGCGGCCGTTGTCGCGGCGGGCCGGCGAGCCGCGCGACCATGTCGGGTCCGTCGTGGTTCGTAGACGCGCGATCTCCTCTTGCCGCGGCGTTTCGCTTTCGCCGTAGTCGCCCTTCTCATCCGATTGCGGTCGCTGGATGCAATCTTCGCCGTCGCCCAACTGCTGGCGATTTCCATGAGGTGGTCGAGTGTCTTGGGCTTTACACGCCCAAGTTCCTCCTTGAAGTCTTGGCGCTGACGCCCCCCAAGGCGCCGATGGCCCTCTTCGGATATGTGTGCGGAGTTTTGGTCGTAGACCAGCAGAGTATGTACGAGCGAATAGATTCACCCGCTTGAGTGCAGCTCACAATTCTTCGATTGAGGCGGGCCTCTGCTGGTGCCTTTGAAGTTTTGATGAAGCTGTAAGCGAGCTCCCAGCTTCGGATGGATCCTCGATGATAGGTGTAACACCCGAATCGACCCTATGCAAGTTTCATGATTCCGCCAAACCCGCATAGAAACGATTCAAAGGTGCCACCAGCACTTTCGCAAGGGTGGAAACGAAGTAATAACATTACACAACAGTCCTCGATGGGACCCATGTACGTATATATACAACACGACTCCATGAGTCAAGAATACATATATAATATACAAAGATCCAAATCACCTTGGAAATGATAGAGCGTCCGACTACGGACAAGATGCAAATGGGGCTAAGAGCCCTGAAGAATAACCAATGGCTTCCATAACCCTGCCCAGGCCAAGCCGGAAGGGTAACCCTGCTAACGACATCGAAACCTGCTAAAACAAAAGGGGTGCCGACAAAGGGCAAAGGAAAAAGAGGAGCGTCAGTATTGAGGCCAGTACACGGCGAGGCTAGAATCGGCATAATGCCCCCAAACCACATGACAATATGCATGCATGAACAATTTAATATGCAACAAGTTTATATCATTTATAAAAATAGGGTCTTGAGGAAAAGGGTCACACATTGAGGGTTGGAGATCTTGGGGTTCGATGGGTTCGGGGTCGGGTCTCAGGGTTCAGGGTTCGACGGGATCGGTCTTCGAAGGTCGGATACAAGATGGAGAAATTGTCGTGACGGAGAACTTGGGTCCAAGCGGCCGATCTTGCCGTCGCGCAGATCTTTTCGGGTCCGTGTATCGGGACGGTCTTGACGTCCGGTGCAAGGTTGACGACTTCGGTTCCATGTCGACGGCCTTGGTGTCCCCGATGGAGAACTCGGTGTATCCGTGTCGACGTCCTTGGCAATTATCGGGTTCGGTCTTCGGTTCTGAAGTGGAGTACTTGGTGCTCCGAGGGAAATACTTGGCGTTCCGGATCGGCCTCGGATCCATGTTGACGAGCTTGTCCTACGCCCGTGTGAGATCTTGTCACATCCTCGGGTTCAATTCTTGCGAGTTCCATCTTGTAGCCCGACAACAGTCTTCATGTTCAACTTCTATGTGGAGACATCCACGCACAACACGACGTCTCGGAGAAGGGCGACGAGGAGGTGCTGCAACGGAGGATCGGGACGGCAGGGGCGACGCAGACCCGGCGACAGTGGCGTGGGACCTCGCAAGGAGGCACTGGGGAGGCTGCAGCCACGCGGGTGCCTGTCGGAGGAGAGCACGTGGAGGCGAGGGCGGGCCCATGCGGTGGAGCGAGGTAGAGGCGGCCTGGGCGGCGCCGGAAGGAAGAGGGGAGCCCCGCGCTGACCGGGAAGAGGCAAGGCCATGACCTAGGGCGGTGCCGCAGAGGGTACGGGAGGCCAGGGCGGCCGTCGGAGGAGGCGGCTGACGGAGGGGACGCCGGGCCGGGGCGGCTCCGGCGAGAGGAGGAAGTCCGCAGAGGGCGGCGGGGGAGCGGTGGTCCGAGGCGGCCGAACGCGGGCGCGCGACGGAGGTGAGGGCGGGGGCGCTGCCACGGGAGAGGTGAGGCGACGACGGCGCCTGGGCGAAGCGGCGATTTAGGAGGTCCTTGGCGGCCGGCGGGGAGGAAGAAGGAGCGGCTCGGGCCGGCGACGAGGCGGAGGGGGGAGGCCGGAGGTGGTTGGGCGGCGGGGCGAGCCCGAGCGGCGGGGATCAGGTCGGGAGGGACGGCGGCCTGGACGCGGTGAGGGAGGCTCCGGCGGCGAGGGGAAGGAGAGAGGAAGGCGCCGGGGCGCGCGAGGCGTGCGGGAGAAGGGAGGAAGGCGGGGGTTGCGGGTGAGGCCAGGAGAGGGGCGACGGGTTGGGTCCCGCGGGACAGGTGGGCGTGTGGGCCGCGCGGGTGGAGTGGAGGGAGTGGGCTGAGAGGTGGGTCCAGTGCAGGAGGTGGGGCCGGGGTGTCGGGGAGAGATAGAGAGGGGGGTAGGTGGGGGGCTGTGTTAGTGAGTGTCTGGGGCAGTAGTGTTGGTGGGGCCAGCGGCTGTGGAGTGGGGGGGTGTCTGGGATTGGTGAGGTGGATGGGTGGAGTGCTGAGGTGGAGGGACGGTGAGGTGGCAAGCTGCGGTTGGTGGGTAGAAAAGAGTTTAGGTTTTAGGTTGATTATTTTGTAGGATATTTATTTGTTTGGTTTTGTTTGAAAACTTTTTAGCAAATAATTTTTAGTTAAATAGTTTAACAGATAATTATTAAACTTTGTTTCGAAATAAAAGAAGGTTAATTTTTAGAAAACAAAATTAGGCTTATTGAAAATAGTTTCAGGCAAACAAATGCATGATGATGACGATGCTCAAATGCAATGCACAAAAACAACACGATTTTCTAGTAGTGGTTTTGCGGGATGCCACAATTCGACACCACTAACAACGGATCTCGCCCTCGAGATCCGCCTCATGGTACCGGAAGGAAGGTCGGCGATCTGATCCTTCGCTGGTAGATCTTCGCGACACCACTAACAAGAGGTCGTTGTCCGTGATCGCGAGAGAACACCGGAACAAAAGGTCAAGGTAGAGGTATCAACAAATAAAGCCACCTCTAGCTTCCGTGGATGGAGTAAAATTGGATCCACCGATTCGATGTACAAGAGCGAATGATAAGAGTAGTCGATGGTGATCAGTCCATCGCGCACCCAAACCATTACTCGCACCGAATAGGCGGATTATGCAACCAACTCGAATTGGATCAAGATCTCGACAAACGAGATTCGAAACAAAGGAGTGATGCGCACTGCATCGGATCTGCGAGATGATGTCGCCGCGTCGGAAAACCCCGGAAGGCACGAAGGAACAAAGAATGTCCACCCGAAGGGTTCCCGGATAGCATGAAGACCAGATGTAGACACACCGCTACAAAAGAGGAAGCGAAACCTCAAGGTACGATTTGAACCCAACCACGAGAAACTCGGATTCAAGAGAGAGAAGAGAGCGGATTCAAAACACGCAAAGGTGAGAGGAGAGCAGAGGGGTAAGGAATAAAATCAGACCTAATCGTAACGATCCAACCGATTTTGCAAAAATAGTTTTGACACTCTACTGCCGTTAGCTAGGTTATCCTACAGCTGGACTTGTGGGTATCAACCACTGAGCTCGATGCCACTCAGAACACCTCAGAATCGACCTATGCAAGTTTCAGCGATTCCCATAAACCCGCATAGAAACGATTCAAAGGTGCCCACCAGCACTTTCGTGGGTGGAAAACGGTAATAACATTAAACAACAGTCCTCGATGGGACCCACGTATGTATATATACAACATGACTCCATGAGTCAAGAATACGATATAATATACAAAGATCCAAATCACCTTGAATGATAGCGTCCGACTACGGACAAGATGCAAATGGGGCTAAGAGCCCTAAAGAATAACCAATGGCTTCCATAACCCTACCCAGGCCAAGGAAGGGTAACCTCGCTAACGACGCCGAACCCGGTAAAACAAAAGGTGCCGACAAAGGGCAAAGGAAAAGAGGAGCGTCGATCGAGGCCGACACCGAGGCTAGAATTTGGCGGTCCTCGCCACATAGGTATGGTGGTGGATCAAGCGGCAGCAAAGATGCACTAGAACAACCTATAAAGACTCGATACAACTAGCGGCGATCGAGAGGTAAGAAAGACCTATTCGAACCAACGATGCTACCACCAAACAAACCCATCTCAGTGTTTCCCTCGAGACCAAACGAGGAAGTCAACCGAGGAACTCACACAGTTGGCAGTTTTATCTATTCAGTTATCGTTGCAGCAATTACTAGTCAAGTATAGATAATCATCCTGATAAAATAAGCAGTGGGCCGTTTTAGTCAACCATTCCGTTGTAGATGCAACACTTACTAGTCAAATATATTTAGCATGAGATATCCCAAAACCCAGCAGTTGTTGGCACTTTTATTTAGCCATTCCGTTATAGTTGCAATACTTACTGGTCAGATACAACGATAGCCAGCGACAACCCAAACACGCAATTGTTGGCAGTTTTATTTAGCCATTCCATTATAGTGAAGCTGATTACTAGTCATTATAAAGTCAAATTTATAGCACTACTTTAGTTATAGTTGTCTATGATCGAGATCATGCTCCAAGTCGTCCATAACCATGACACGGCTTTCAGAAGTTTTACCCTAGGGTGCACAAATAGCAACACACACTCGATCAACCTCGAAAACCAAATCAAAACCCAATGAGGCCTTCACGACAAAGCAATCACAGATTCAGAAATATTTCAGGGCCACCCCATTGAGTACACCAAGAACAAAGTTAGTGACTCGAGACGGACCCAAGGTTTGGGTGGACGGTCAGAACGATCGGGAACCCAAAACTGGGCTTGTCGATACCTGGAAACGTGTCCCAATCCTAACAAAGACAGTGCTCCTCGCACAATCGTAAATAAAGCAGTAAAGCATGGCATAAAAGTTAGTAAATAAAACCTCAAACTAGTTTGTGGCCCCAAGAAATAAGAATGAATCAAGCTCGCCTGGGGTCCCATAATCCTCCCGGATGTGGATAGCGCGAATATTCAAGGAACAGGTATCAAGTACTCGGGGTCCTACGGGACACAAGTGGACGGTTAACAACCAAATAACATCTGTTTCCCACCTGTGCCTCTGCTTACCTACTTCAATTTTAGTTGTTAAACAGTAATTAAAGTATTGATCATCTCCAACAATAAACACACGGCAATACTCCAACAACGGTGGTACTTGGCGACACGCAACAACACTTGAGCAAGCGACTACGACGCGCAGGTCCAACTATCTACCAAACAACAGGTAATAGGAGGTGTCCAAGGCAATATAAGGCTGCAAGGGATATCACGGGTACGAAAACTAGAGCATGGCAACACAGATAGCAATAGATCAACAGGAGAGAATAAATACTGTAAAAGTAAGATAGGTAGAAAGGGGGAGATGCTCGCCTGAAAACATTGCCGAGGGTTCATCCGAAGATTGGGTCGATACTCGCATCAACTCAACGGCCTAGTCCGTGAAGAAGCAAAACACTAACACAAACACCGGATGCACTATTTAATACTAAGACAAAAGATCGGGCATGATGCATGTATGATGTATGGCATGGCGAGGATGCGATGCAATTAGGCAATATTAAGTGGAACCGGGGTACCGACAATTAATTAAACGGTTCAAGTTATTTAGATACCCCGCAAATTAAATGTTGTAATAACAGGGCAGGATAAGTTACCGGTTCGCTACACAAATTTAAATGAGGCCAATATAAGACTAGATTTGCCCGCATATGGGCCCCATATTTAATTATGATGTGAATCGGCATAATGCCCCCAAACCACATGACAATATGTATGCATGAACAATTTAATATGCAACAAGTTTATATCATTTATAAAAATAGGGTCTCGAGGAAAAGGGTCACACATTGAGGGTCGGAGATCTTGGGGTTCGATGGGTTCGGGGTCGGGTCTCAGGGTTCAGGGTTCGATGGGATCGGTCTTCGAAGGTCGGATACAAGATGGAGAAATTGTCGTGACGGAGAACTTGGGTCCAAGCGGCCGATCTTGCCATCGCGTAGATCTTGTCGGGTCCGTGTATCGGGACGGTCTTGACGTCCGGGGTGCAGTGCTTGACGTCCTTCGGTTCCATGTCGACGGCCTTGGTGTCCCCGATGGAGAACTCGGTGTATCCGTGTCGACGTCCTTGGCAATTATCGGGTTCGGTCTTCGGTTCCGAAGCGGAGTACTTGGTGCTCCGAGGGAAATACTTGGCGTTCCGGATCGGCCTCGGATCCATGTTGACGATCTTGTCCCTACGCCTCCAGGCAGGAGATCTTGTCACATCCTCGGGTTCAATTCTTGCGAGTTCCATCTTGTAGCCCTGGACAACAGTCTTCATGTTCAACTTCTATGTGGAGACATGCACGCACAACACGACGTCTCGGAGAAGGGCGACGAGGAGGTGCTGCAACGGAGGCTCGGGACGGCAGGGGCGACGCAGACCCGGCGACAGTGGCATGGGACCTCGCAAGGAAGCACTGGGGAGGCGTGCGGGAGAAGGGAGGCAGGCGGGGGTTGCGGGTGAGGCCAGGAGAGGGGCGACGTGGTGGGTCCCGCGGGACAGGTGGGCGTGTGGGCCGCGCGGGTGGAGTGGAGGGAGTGGGCTGAGAGGTGGGTCCAGTGCAGGAGGTGGGGCCGGGGTGTCGGGGAGAGATAGAGAGGGGGGTAGGTGGGGGGCTGTGTTAGTGAGTGTGCTGGGGCGGCAGGTAGTGCTGGGTGGGGCCCAGGCGGGCCAGGGAGTGGGGGGGTGTCTGGGATTGGTGAGGTGGATGGGTGGAGTGCTGAGGTGGAGGGACGGTGAGGTGGCAAGCTGCGGTTGGTGGGTAGACTAGGTCTAGGTAGAAAAGGGTTTAGGTTTTAGGTTGATCATTTTGTAGGATATTTATTTGTTTGGTTTTGTTTGAAAACTTTTTAGCAAATAATTTTTAGTTAAATAGTTTAACAGATAATTATTAAACTTTGTTCCGAAATAAAAGAAGGTTAATTTTTAGAAAACAAAATTAGGCTTATTGAAAATAGTTTCAGGCAAACAAATGCATGATGATGACGATGCTCAAATGCAATGCACAAAAACAACGCGATTTTCTAGTAGTGGTTTTGCGGGATGCCACAATAGGCTGCTAAGCCAGACCCGCGCTGCGCCTGTTAGCTGTAGCTGAAGGCATTGCATGGCGGTTTCTTTGTTGCCTCCATGAAGCTTGACGGATGACAGATGGTCACTGAGCCAGGACTTTGGATCTTGCGTGCCGTTGAACTTCGGAGTATCCGAAGGAAGCTTGAAGTTGCGTGGCATTTGTGTTCGCCGAACGGATCTGCTGAAGCATCGAGCCCCGCAGAGTTCTCCTTCGTCTTCATCCATCTCAGATTCAGACGAGCATGCGCGTTACGCGTGCCTTGTCGATCTTGCGTGTAAGCTTGTCTCGGCGCCGTAGTCGCGTTTGTGGTTGGAGCTCTTCTTCCTTCGAGGAAGATCGTGCTCCTCTTCCTCTTCGGATGAGGGTGTGGGGCTCCGCCGGCTGGGCCGAGCTTTCTTCGGCCCGCAGAGCGTCTTCGTGGAGCGCAGCTCCGATTATTCCTAGTCCGGTGAGTGCGGACTTATGCATGGCGCTTTTTGGGTCCCCCTCCGGAGGTGGGTGAGCCGCGAGATACGCAGTGGCTGCCATGATCGCAGCTTGTGGCGTCTTCGGGATGATGTTGCCGTCAGCGTCCATATCCATGAACGATGAATGGAGAGTTCGGGTCTCGTCGCGCCGTTCCTTCGGGTCCATGTTTTCCACCCGAGAGCAGTGCTTGTTTCCCTGGTTTCTGTTTGTGCTAGAGCCGGTTCCATGGCGGAGAGCGCAGCTCTTCGTGCACTAGACTCAGAGGCTGCTTGCTTGCGTTTGTCGAGCGTCTTCTACATCTCGACTTGCTTCTTGTGTTCCTCGATGAGGAGGTAGTGGTATGCCCTCAGCAGATCACGTGGGGAGTCCAGAGGTAGGACTATTTCTCCTGCGACGGCGCGGCGTGCTTTGACCCATCCTTCTTTGCTAAGTTGGATGAGGTGGCCGCCGTTTTCCCCGTTATCGCCGTTTCCACCGTTTTTGCCGTTTCTGCCCTGCGGTGGCGGCGGGTTAGGCGTCGCTTTCGGTTTGATGATCGGGCGCATGATAGCGCTGCAGATTGGTTGCCGCCGCAGCTTTTGGATCCGAACCGTAGGTCCCTTCATCCGAAGGTGGATCGCAGATCGGAGTACCATTGCCGCTGTAGAACTCATCTGTTGATGGTGACGCGTAGCACGTGGTGTGGAGCCCACGGCGGGCCGATTGACGGCACGGGCACCCGCCAGGAGGCGGAGGTGCCGGTTGTCCCACCGAAGCGAAACTCGAACAAGATTTGAGTCCGTCGCCACGGGCTCGAAATCCTTCATGGTGGCCGGCGAGTGGGCGGTGAAGTCGAAAGCAAGAGGAGGTGATTCTCCGTCATGAATTGTAGATCGATCGGGTCGGAACCGTCCACGCACAATCAGCAGCCCAGTTCCCACAGACGGCCAATTGACGAGGTTTAATCTCGTCAATGCCCATTGTTATGGACTTGGGTTTTGGAGAATATGGGGATGCCGGAGATCGTGGCACGCTTAACATACAAGCAACTGGATACGAGATTTACCTGTGTTCAGGCCCCGAGGGAAAACCCTACTCGCTTGTCGCTCTTTGATTACAAATGAACCGAAGGTTACAGGGTGCGCAGATTCGATCTGGCGTGGATGCGTGTGCGAAAGTATGAGTCGAGTTGCCCTAGGATGTGCCCTCCTGACCTTTATATAGACTTAGGCAGGTCCCGGGCGTAGTCCTAGTCGGTTACAAGTTCTAGGGTTTTACCCCTTTGAATTTCCTATCTCCTCTAGTCTTGCTCTCCAAGGATCCGAAGGCGTCTTGGCCACCTGAAAATCTTCATGGGCCAGCGTATATCTGCTGTGGGCCTTCCTTGGGCTGGATCAGGTATGCTGAAGTTACGTACCCGTAGGGTATAACCATGTCACCAAACTACCAAGGCAAGTGGTGCTTCATGAATATTTTTATCCCTATGTTTTCTACTAAGCATTAGAAATATTTTGCTAGACTTGCATGCTATATTTTGTTTATATGCCATGTTGGGAAATCCTAGTAGTTGTAGAATTGCTAGAAATTTCTAAGTTAATATGCTTATCTATGCCATGCTTAGCCTAGCTAGTAGCAACCAAGGGTTGGTGAAATATACATGCTATGATGAAAATATTTCTAAGTCTTTGGACTTGGGTTTTTCTTAATAAAACAACTAAGTAAATGAATCACCTGGGTGGAATGGAAGGAATGGTTTTTGTTGAGTGGTTACACAAGGCCCATTTCTATGGTTTACCTTGTGTATCTCACTTGTGGAAAGCCACCCAGGAACAAAGAGATTTTAGAGGCCAAGTGTTAAGAAGCTTCTAATGCAGCCACTTGGCAATATGGGCTCTGCCTGGATCACATAGGTTGCTAGAACTTAGCCATTCAGACAGTTGGTGGTAGTGGAATGATAGGTTGGAACGCGTCCATTTGGTCTAAGGGAAGGCTTCTGAAGGGTCCTGTCTTGGTGAAAATCAAGTCTGGTGGGGAAAGTGCACAACCTCTGCAGATGGAAGAATCTAAGTACTTAGCCATGTCCCTGGAAAAGGACAACTTGAGCATCAAGACATGGAAGCTATCAAGAATCTCCTCATCCCAATTTCTAAGTAAAAACTTGTGGGTGAATAAGGGTGAAGGACCTCAATGTCTAGTGGTCGTTCCTTGGGAAAAGTTTTGACAAAGAAGAACTTAGTGATTTTCAACTAATAGGCAAAATCTATTTTGAGCAAAGCAAGCCAAGCTACACTTAGCCAAATTGCATATAGTATTTAGTCCACCAAAATTTATACTAAGGTATCACTTGCCAATACTATTCCAATGTATTGACCCACTGTGGCTGTAACTTGTGATGTTGCAGGTTACTCTGATGAGGATTAGGATTCATGAGTCTACACTCAACATGTTTGCCTGTGGCACATGAAGATGAAGACTTTTATTTATTTACTTATTCAAACTCTTGTACTTGATCTGTGGCCTTGGAGTTGTAAAGACTATGTTTATCTCTAGAATGACTGTAATAATGACCTTTGTATCTGTGTACTTCATCTTAAACTATGGATGCTAGCATTGATCCAGGGACTAGCATTGAAATCACAGGGATCCTTTTCCTTTATAAAAGGGGGATCTTACAGAATTATTTGGAAGCGATGGTGGGATCTAATTCCGAGTCATGGCTTGGAGCCATGAGATCTGAGTTAAAGTCCATGGAAGAAAATCAAGTTTGGAACTTGGTTGATCTGCCAGACGGTGCAAGACCCGTCGAGTGCAAATGGGTCTTTAAGAAGAAAACTGATATGGATGGAAATGTTTCCATCTATAAAGAACACCTTGTCGCGAAGGGGTTTCGACAAGTTCAAGGAGTTGATTACGACAAGACCTTCTCGCCCGTAGCAATGCTTAAATCAGTTAGGATCATGTTATCTATAGCAGCCTATTTCGACTATGAGATATGGCAGATGGATGTCAAAACGGATTTCCTTAATGGAAATTTAACCGAGGATGTGTATATGATACAACCCGAGGGTTTTGTCGATCCGGATAATGCTGACAAAGTGTGCAAACTTCAGAAATCCATTTATGGGTTGAAGCAAGCATCTCGGAGTTGGAATATTCACTTTGATGAGGTAGTCAAATCGTTTGGCTTCATCAAGAGTGATCATGATTCTTGTTTATACAAGAAGTTTAGTGGGAGCAAAGTAAACTTTCTAATTTTATATGTGGATGACATATCATTGATTGGAAATGATGTCCATATGTTGCAAGAAACCAAGGAATCATTGGAAAGGAGTTTCTCAATGAAAGACTTGGGTGAGGCAACATATATTCTCAGAATCCGGATCTATAGAGATAGATCAAGACAGCTCATTGGATTGAGTCAGAGTACTTATTTGGACAAAGTGTTGAAGAAGTTCAACATGGAATCGTCTAATAAGGGGTTCTTACTGATGTCCCATGGTGTAAAACTTAGCAAGACTCGGTGTCCTTCAACGAGTGATGAGCAAAGTCGGATGAGTGCGATTCCATATGCTTCTGCAGTAGGATCCATCATGTATGCCATGATTTGTACTAGGCCGGATGTTTCCTATGCTCTAAGTGTTGTGAGAAGATACCAATTTGATCCTAGAGAAATCCACTAGATAGCGGCTAAAAATATCCTAAAGTACTTAAGAAGGACTAAGGATATGTTTTTGGTTTATGGAGGTGAAGATGAACTCAGTGTAAAGGGTTACTCGGATGCGAGTTATCTTACCGATTATAATGATTATCGTTCGCAATCCGGATACATGTTTGTTATAAACGGAGGTGCTGTGAGCTGGAAGAGTTCCAAGCAAGATACTATGTCTGCATCTGATGCAGCGCTGCGTTAATGTAGGAGCGCTTCGTTGGAAACCCCAAGAGCAAGGTGTGATGAGCACATCAGCAAGTCTTCCCTCAGTAGAGACCGTGGTTATCGAACCAGAAGGAGGAAGGAAACGTCACACAGGTTTTGCAAGCAACGCGGAGACCTGCACAACACAAACTCAAGACTTTGCCCCAACGAATTAGTGAGGTTGTCAAGCTCACCGGTTTGCTGTAACAAAGGATTAAATGTATGGTGTGGAAGGTAATGGTGGTTTGCAGCAAGTAAACAAGTAACAGTGGAAGATGCATCAATTATAAAGATTGGACCGGGGTCCATAGTTCACTAGAGGTGCTCTCCTTAGATAAACAACATGACATGAAGGGTAAACAAATTACAGCAGGGCAATTGATAGGAACTGAGCAAGGCATAACAATGAAATTACTAGTCAGAAAGATCCTATGAGATTCGATTGGGCAATACAACAAGATACATAGACCGCCATCCAACTGTATCTATGACTAGAAGTCCACCTTCAGGTTACCATCCGAACCCCCTCCAGTATTAAGTTGCAAGCAACAGACAACTGCTTTAAGCAAAGCGTGTATGGTAAACAGTCCACATGTTCCATGAACAAGAGATCATTGTTTTCTCCCTAGTAGCAATAGCACATCTACAACCAAAGAGATTATTGTCACTTCCGTTGGAAACTAGAGGCATGAACCCACTATCGAGCATAAATACCCCCTCTTGGAGTCACTAGCAACTACTCGGCCAAGATAGCTACTAACAATGGAGAGCATGCAAGATCACAAACAACACAGACATGATAGAATCATAAAGACAAACCATTAATCAAACCAACATAATAATCTCAATATCCATCGGATCCCCGCAAACACAACATGCATGATTACAAATAGGTTAGATCTTGATCATGAATGGAGATCACAAGATCTATACATGAAAGCACAAGGAGGAGATACAACCATCTAGCTACTACATGGACCCATAGTCCAAGGTGGAACTACTCATGCATCATACCGGAGATAAGGCCTCCGGGATGATCTCCCCTTCGACAGGGTTCCGGGAAGAACTTCAGATCCCCCCGATCTAGGGACGACCGTGGTGGTGGCTACATAAGGTTTCGTGGATATTTGATTGGGTACTTAGGGTTTCTGCATCGGGGACTTTTTATAGGAGAAGGGGGAGGCCGAGGCGGTGGCCAAGGGCCCCACACCCTGCCTAGGCGCGGGGAAGGGCCCACCCACGCCTAGGGGGTGCGGCTGCCCTGGAATGTCTCTCCGTCTCCCCTCTAGACTTCGTGTTCCCCACAGAAAGTTATTGACTTTGACGTTTGTCCCGTACAATTCCGAGAATATTTCTTTACTAACTTTTCTGGAACCAAAAAACAATAGAAAACAGGCAACTGGCATTGTGGCAACTTGCTAACAGGTTAGTACCAGAAAACATGTAAAAAGCACCTCAAAGTGTAGACAAAGCAAAGCAAAGTAGATACTAAACAAGCATGGAGCATAAAAAATTATAGATACGTTTCCGACGTATCAGCATCTACAATAGAGGCTGAGTATATTTCCGCCTCGGAGTGATACGTCCAATTTTCATCACCATTCTCTATCATAATTTGCCTCTATTCATTGATATATGTCTTATTATGAGGTACTACTTATGTCTTTTCCACTGTTTTTGCATGTTGGATGATTCTTGGAGGATGGACTGCTGGAGTCTGGATTCTGATGGAAAAAGAGGTGTTTTGATGCAATTTCGTGAAGATCAAAAAAATACCAGAAAAATATGGGAAAATTATATTTTCCTGGAAGACTGAGGAAGCCAGAAGGGGAGACGAAGAAGGGCCACAGGCATCCCACACTCCCCCTAGGCAAGGGCCCACCTTGCCCCACGCCTATGGCTGGAGTGGCCCACCTCCCTGCTCTCTGACTCCTCCCTCTTGCCTATATATTCCTCACGGAACCCTAACACCAAGGGAGTGACCACAGATAGATTTCCGCCGCCACTACGGGACGGAAAACACCGAGAGAGAAAGATCTCTCCGGCAGACAGTTTCTGCCGGGTAAATTCCTTCCCGGAGAGGGGAGATCATTACTATCAACACCGTCATCAAGCTAGGCTTCATCGGGATCATCATCATCCACACCATCATCTCCACCAGCACCATCATCACCACTCCGCCCCTCTATAACAATCGTGTTGGATATTGCTTTAGTTCTTAGGGGAAACTTTCCCGGTGTTAATTACTATTGTAGTTGATGCTTGTGAGTGGATTATTGTTTATGTTCAGATTGTTATTCATCACCATATCATCTTTGATCTTGATCCATATGATGTCTTGTGAGTAGTTCGTCGAGTTCTTGAGGACATGGGAGAAGTCATGTTGTTATTAGTGGATATGTGTGTAGTTATTATTCAATGGTTTAGTATTTAAGTTGTGGTGCTATTCTTCTAGTGGTGTCATGTGGACGTTGACTACATGATACTTCACCATTTATGGGCCTAGGGGAATGCATTGTGTATTTGGCTACTAATTGTGGGGTTGCCGGAGTGATAGAAACCTGAACCCCCGTTAGGACACCTTTGTACAAGGGAGTGTAGGATCTTAGAGTTTAAGGTTGTGGTTAGGTTTATATCTTAATTACTTTCCTGTAGTTGCGGATGCTTGCAGGGGGTTTAATCACAAGTATGTATTAGTCCAAGTAAGGTCGATACATTAGCACAGGTTCACCCACGCAACACTTACAACACCAAAGAAGAGTATTCATCTATTTGAAACGAAAGCACTTGACAGAATTACCATGTGTCCTCGAAAATGTTTGGTCCTTATAAGTATTTCCACCGGCTTGTCATTTGCTAAGAAAGGATTGGGCCGCTTGCTGCCTTTGTTCTTTATTACTTGCTCTTGTTTTGTTGCCTTATCAGAAAACCACTAAAATTCTGTTTGCTAAGTATTTGCAGAGATTTCCTGCTCCATACCACTAGTCAACACCTTCTTATCCTCATTCGGATCGACACTCCTATTTATCGAAAGTACTGCGATACACCCCCTATACTTGTGGGTCATGACAGAGGCAGCAAATGAAGCTGTTTGGATGAGGAGTTTCCTCATGGATCTTGGTGTGGTTCAGGGCTCATCCAATCATTAGACGTGTATTGTGACAACAATGGTGCTATTGCATAAGCCAAGGAACCTATACAGCACCAGAAGAACAAGCACATACTCATGCGATAGCACCTGATTCGCCAGTTCGTGGATCAGGGTGATATCAAGTTATGCAAGGTACACACAGATGCAAATATTGCAGATCCATTGACAAAGTCGTTGCCACAGCTGAAGCATGAGTCGCACCTAATGTTGTGGATATACCAAATGGGTATACCTATGGCATAGTCTCATACCGGCAAGCCTGGGTGGCCCACAGTTGGTGGTTAGGCCTATGGAATAACCGGGCGGCCCAGTTGCTGATAGACAAGACGGAGGTCCAACAGGGATGAAGGAAGGCGACGTGCCACCGCCATAGATGGAAGACGGAGCCTTGGAGGACACGAAGACTAGTTAGTGTTAGTCTAGGACTCTGTAACCGTATCCGGCTGGGACTCTCCATGTAACCCTAGGTCCTGGCGTCCTTATAAGCTAGCCTAGGGGAGCCTTTAGGGCAGAGATACAATCTCATAGACAAGTGCATAACACTACTCGCACACAGCGAACCCCCAATCTTGTAACTCGGCTTATTGCCATTATAGTGATTTATAGCAGGAGTAGGATCTCGCCACCGTCGTGAGATCTAAACCTGGGTAAACTATGTCAAGCCGACCCGGATGCTCTCCGTCTTTCCCCCACGTCTCTAAACTCGCCGTTGGGACACCTCCATGGCGTACGTGTTGACAAAACCATGATAGTTGGCACCCACCATGGGGCAAGAGGCGCTTACAGCACGAATCCGGGCGGGATCCCTCACCGCCGTCAAAGGCGGCCAAATCACATCTTCATCGGCGCGCCGGCTTCGTCATCGCTCTTGAGAGCCTGCAGAGGATTTATCCTCTCCTCTCGGGCGTACGACCAAGTCAGATGTCCGGGTTGCTGAAACGGTGTCCAAGGGATCGAATGTTTCTCTTGGAATGTATAATAGTGGATGTGGAAGCTTCTTCCACTCCTAGTGACTCTGCTATTCAAGCTCAGGGTGGTGTGACTCGAAGCCCCGTTTATGTTAAGGAAAATGTGTTTCCTCGTTTGGGCCATGCTTCTGCAGCGCAACCTCCTTGTAGAGTGCATGTTTTGCCATGGTGCAAAACTCTGTTGTGGATGCAGGTCCTGCTTCCGTTGTGGAATCTGTTGGTGTTGTTGCACAGCCTGCTACTGACCTAGTCCCTGCTGCTGTTGCGCAAACTAAGGCTTCAGGAGGCCGCCCCATTGTTGTGGAATCTACCTGTGTTGTTGCTCAGCCTGCTACTGACCCAATCCCCACAGCTGTTGCACAAAATAAGGCTTTGGGAGGCTGCCCTGCTGTTGTGGAATCTGCTGGTGTTGTTGCTCATCCTGCTACTGACCCAGTCCCTGCTACTATTGCGCAAACTAAGGCTTCAAGAGGCCGCCCTGCTGATGTGGAATATGCTGGTGTTGTTGCTCAGCTCGCTACTGACCCAATCCCTACTGCTGTTGCGCAAACTAAGGCTTCCAGAGGCTGCCCCTCTGTTGTGGAATTTGCTGGTATTTTTGCTCAGCCTGCTACTGACCCAATCCTTGTTGCTATTGCGCAAACTAAGGCTTTGGGAGGCCACCCCGTTTTTGTGGAATCTGATGGTGTTGTTGCTCAGCCTGCTACTGACCCAATCCCTGCTGCTGTTGCGTAAACTAAGGCTTCAGGAGGCCGCCCAACTGTTGCCATAAATGCTGGTGTTGTTGCTCAGCCTGCTACTGACCCAATACCGGCTGCTGTTGCGCTAACTAAGGCTCCACGAGTCCACCACGCTATTGCTTTTTCTAGAACTGCTGTCTTGGGCACTGGCCCTCCTCGAACCCGTAGTGAAGTTCTGCGTGCTGCTACTGCGGCTACTCGAAGACGTTTTGTTGAGGATCAAGCCCATGGTCTGGACTCTGATACTTTCATCGAAACCCACGGTGTTTTTGGTCATGAGGAAACTGGTGATGGCAAGGTACAATTTCATATCGGTGTCGAGAAGTTCACTACAAAATTAGATGATGGCACAGAAAAATTCGTCGATGATATTGATGTAATTGTTCGCACATACGATCGTAAAGTGGTACAGATATCTGAATTGATAGCATCGTTACATGAGAAGGTGGAGTAGGGGTTTTTGTTGGCATTTTTTAATACACGAAGTTTGTCTGTAGCATATTATCGAATTAAAGATGTATGTTGTAAGTTAATTAATAGTTTTATACTCAAAACATTCCAGTTATGTGAGAGGTCAGAACTTCAATTCCCACCAGAGCTGAGCCATAATTTTTGTAAACTGAGTAGCTTTAGTCGACTAGAAGCAACACAATTGGCATTTTTTGCTTACAACAGCAAAAGGGCTATAGAAGTGAAAGTTTCCAGTAATTTAGCCGTACCGATGAGTAGGATGAGTCGAACTAGATGGGAAGTGTACCTGTTCGAGCGCCTACTAACGGTTGGACAGGAATTTGAGGTCGGCAATGATAAAGACAAACTTGTAGAAAACATGATTGACCAGATGGATGACCTCGCTCGTGGTTGTTCAAGTGACATTAGCTTCAAATAGAGGAGAGACTTATAGGGGAGCAACATAAATAGGAGCAGGAAGAGCATCCCCAGAAAGAGCAACCCGAAGAAGGCCATCACCAAGCAGACCACGCCAGAGAAGAGGACACCCAAGAGTTGCATGAAAAAAGGCACCACGCCGCAGAGTACACCCTAGAGATCCGGTCATAATGCAACACCGACCAGTAACAGCAAAAAAGATAAGAGGTCCAGACTGGTGGAAAACGAGGTGGTGAACACACCTAGGAGCAGCAATAAAAAAGGCTAAGGTGACTCGCACGAAGGATACCACACCCAATAGTATCGGCAAAAATGCTATCTTGAAGAGGAACACGCCGCAGAGGTCCGACGATAATGCCGGCACGAAGGAGAACACACCAAATAGTGGCAGCAAAAATGCTAGTTTGAAGAGGAACACGTCGCAGAGGTCCGACAATAATGCCGACATGAAGTAAAACACACCCAATAGTGGCAGCAAAAGGGCTAACACGCCACAGAGGTCAGGCAATGATTTCAGCATGCAGGATCCAACACCCGTGAGGGGAAGAAGGAAGTAGATCACATCGAGGAGTAGCAGAAAAAAGGTTAGTTCGGTGAGGAACACAATGCAGAGGTCAATCCCTAATGGGGCTACCATCACGAATGATACCATCATGAAGGATTCCATCAGGAAGGAGGATGTACACAAGAAGAGCAAGAGGGTTCTGTATAGTCGAGATGAAATAGAATCTGATTATTGTTTGTCTGTTGACAAACATGTGATGCATGACAGTGTAAGACCACCCCCTATGGTTGCAGCAGCACCAACATAGTGTTGGAGATATGCCCTAGAGGCAATAATAAATGTAGTTATTATTATATCTTTGTGTTTATGATAAATGTTTACATTCATGCTATAATAGTATTAACAAGGAAACCATTAATACTTGTGTGATTTGTAAACTTAATTTGAAGTCCCTAGTATAGCCTCTATACTTCACTAGCTTGTTGGTTGATTAATGATTGTGGTTTCTCCATCATGAACATTGAGATGTTATCAACAACAAGATCATATCGTTAGGAGAATGATATGGTGGACATACTCCTATAGATAAGCGTAGCATAAAGATCAAGTCATTTCATTAGTTCAATTGCTATATGCTTTACGATACATAGTAACCTAATTCCTTCGACCATGAGATCATGCATATCACCTTTACGGATGGATGCTTTGATGACATCAAACACCACACCGTGGCGGGTGGCTATAAAGGTGGCATTAAGTGTTCGGAAAGTATTGGTTGAAACACATGGATCAAGAGGGATTTGTCCATCCACATGACGGATAGATATACTGGGCCCTCTCGGTGGAATGTCATCCAATTAGCTTGCAAGCATGTGACTTGGTCACAAGGGATCACATATCACGGAACGAGAAAGAGTACTTATCAGTAACGAGGTTGAACTAGGTATGCAGAGATACCGACGATCATAACCTCGGGTAAGTAACATATCGTGAGACAAAGGGAAATTGGTATCGTATGTAAGTGGTTCATTCGATCGCAAAGTAATCGTAGAAATATGTGGGAGCCATATGAATTTCTAGATTCCTCTATTGGTTATTGTTCGGAGAAGTGTCTCGATCATGTCCGCATAATTCACGAACCGTAGGGAGACACACTTAAGGATTCGACGTTGTTTGAGTAGTTATGGTATTATGAGAAAGAGACCGAATGTTGTTCGGAGTCTCGGATGGGATCCGGGATATCACGAGGTGATCCGGAATGGTCCGGAGAATAAGATTCATATAAGGAAAGTCCCGTTTCGGAGTTCGGGAATGATTCCGGTGTTTTCATCGGGAATGTTCTAGAAGGTTCCGGATTGTCCGGCACTCCGGGGGGGAAGGGTACATGAATGTGTCATTGCTCATTGAATGATTGCATCATGTACTAAGTGTTCTTGCTGTCCCAAATAAAGGATTAAATTGAATCCTAAAACAGAAAAGTCAAATGTCCAGTTTGAAAGTCAAACTGCCAAAACAAGAAACTGTGGGAAACAAGCAAGAGGAGTTGGAACCAACCCGGAGGAGGAGTTGACCTCCAGCCGGGCGCCAGCCTAGGCCGAGTTGGGAGGGACTCCTCCTCCCCTGCGCCAAGGACCCCTCCCATATAAGGAGGGCAGGGCCCTCCCATAGACACATAACTTTCTACTCTAGATCTCCAGTTTAGAGCCGTTTTGGTTTAGAGCTTCTAATTGCTTTAGCCAGCGGTTTAGAGCCTTCTAATTGGTTTAGAGCCTTCTAATTGGTGTGTCTAATTACTAGACCACTAATAGCCTCTCATAAGCTCCACCATACTACTGGCTTAAGCGAAGCCTCATGATCTCCCTACTTCCTGTACGCCACAGTCTTACGGAATCGCGAGGAGAGTGCTACAACCTCCGCTGCCTTTGGAACAAGGGATAGGAAGGTCTTCGCCGAGTACCAACGTGTGACCGATCGGGAGCGCCGCTTAACGTGGCTGAAGGATCGTCACACGATCTTGAGATCGGGAAGAGTACGACTACATCACCCACGAGAATCCGCTCTCGTTAAACGCTTTGGAATCTTCGAGGGTAAGTTATACCATCGACTCGTTGCTACAATCTAGTAGATAGATCTTGGCTTGTTTGTTTGTATGCGATAGAAATTTTTTGTTTTCCATGCTACGAACCCCTACACATAGCATCTAGGATAAAACATAGTTACCGGGGAGGTAGATTGGGCCAATGTTCCGGTCCATGTAGGTGCAAATGATGGTGCATCCCCACCCCTGGGAGTCAATACGATGTGTGCAGTACTAGGCATTAGTGAGGATGGTGAATATTCTGAATCATATATAGAATGTGGCTATGTGGAGAATTAATAATCTGGTGATGATGAGATCGATGAGACACTTAAGGATGGGGCTGGCATTACAATTGATGACTTGGGCCCCGACGTAGAAGAGATGATACCTGATCATGAGGATCCTATAGTTTCGGTTGACACCGAGTTCAGTAGCATGCATGAGTTCAGGATGTCATTCCGGCATTTTTGTATCAAGGCGGAGTTCGATGTTCATAGACTAAAGAACACTGCCCAGAGGTATGAGGTCGTTTGCATGTTAAAGTGGAAGAATGGACAGGTGGTGATAACTTGTTGTCGTCGGATTGTCGACAAGTACGCCATAGGGGGTCCTAGTGGCGTTGGAAGGATGGGGTGTGAGACGTCGGATGTTACAGGAGCAGTGAGCACAATTTTACCCAGGTTCAGTTCCGACTGTGGTGATCGGATCCTACTCCTGCTAGCAACCCAGTAATATATCGGCGTAAGCCGGATGTTACAGCGGATTACAAGAGAGGTTCGCATGTGCGAGTTGGTTGTGGTTGTGTATTGAGTTGTGCCCTAAAGTCTCCCATAGGGCTGGTTTATATAGTCACCGAGGCCTAGGGTTACAGGAGAGACCTATCCGGTTACGTTACATAGTCGGTAACTATGTACAGCTTGGACTACAAGTAATACTACAGGCCTAAGTCAGTAACTCTTCTGGGCCTTGTCGTAGCCAAAACTGGCTCCTCCTCTTTCTCTGACTGGGCCGCCCATGGAGCAAAGCTCTAACCCGTTGGTGGGCCACCCTTGTCAGCGAGTCCCGTGGGTATACCCAGAAAGTATATCCCCAAAATTAGCCCCCGGAAGTCTCCAAGATCCAAAGTAGGATAAATCGTCTAGCTTGATGGTTTCTTCGTCTTGAGAATCTTGAAGGGTTCCCAAAAAATTTGTTCATTAATGTAGGATTCCGAGTAAATCGAGTCAGATATATTTTGCTCTGTCCTTAGTCTTTTCCCTGCTTGGTTTGAAACATAAGCCGGATTTTTTAGCGGCGTGTGGACTGGCAACTTTTTAGACCAGGTCCTGTCAATGACAGGATTTCCACCAGCACGACCGTTGGTGGGTCCGTTCCTTACGGAACAGAACGCCGCTTCAATGCTTTCACGAAAATCAAGGGGGCGGAAGAGTCGCGAGGAAGCTAACTCCCCTCTCCTATACGCGTGACGCTAATCATGCGTATTATCACATGAATCTTGACGCAGAGATAAATAAAGAGAGGAGAAAACCCTTTCTCTCAGATTCATTCATTGCCTCCTCGTACTCCTTGAGCACTCCACACCAGTTCCCATCTACACAACATGAGAAAAAATCTCTCCTTCCCTCACTAGTCCTTTTTCCTCCAAGATCCATGGCATCTGCCTCGACCTTAGTGGAGGCGGCGGGTTCGTCAGCGGCGGAAGAGAGGAAGATGCCGGGCCTCTGGATCCCTAGCGCCATGGAAAACGCAGAACTCCAAGTCATGGAGGACAAAGGATTCATCATCGCCGGTGCATGGCGGAGCGCCTCAGGGCACGCTATTCCCGCCTCGCTCGACGACAAGAGGGTACTGTTCGGTACTCACCTCGACCGCGACCTCAGCTTGCTACCGTCGGACTTCCTCGTCGAGTTCCTCAACTACTAAGGTGTGCAACTCTATAATATTCCTCCCAACTCCCTGCTTGAGCTTAGCGCTCATGCAGCTTTGTACGAGGGGTTTTTTAGCATTAGGCCAAGTCTCACCCTTTTCTGGTACTACTATGGTACTCGGAAGAATTCCATCAGTGCCGATGTGCCTTATGTCACCGACACTCTTAGCTTAGTCATTAGGAGAAACTGAGTCTATCCTAGGATTAATGCTAGTGAATCCGCCAAACGCTGGGCCGGAACGTTCTTCTATCACAAGGATATTCCGGCTCCTGGAAAGGCGGAAGGTCTTCCGGCGTTTGTCGACAGCGTCGCTCCCCACCAGAATTCATGGGACGCGAAGGCGCCGGAACTGTCGGATATTTTGATCCTTGCCAAGAGGTAGATCGAGTTTTTGATGAAGCATGAGGGCCTCCGTGGATCTGACTTGATCCACTACTGGCTGGAGAGCTGGATTCAGCCTCTCCAGCACCATAGAGGTCACCTCCTGCAACAAATCATGAGCGACAAGAAGGACAAGATGTGGGTTAGTTCGATCCGGCTTGCGGCGAAGGACTATAAGACCATCATGCAATATTTGATCAAGGAAAGAGTGGAACGAAAAGTTCCAGAAGTTTCCATGAATATGTATACGACAAACCGTCCTCCGACTTCAGTTAATATTTCGACTCTGCTTTTGCATTTCGTCATTCTTTTCTGTTCTTTCTCCGACTCTATTTTCATCGATGGTTTTCGACTTTGTTAGCTCGATAAACTATCCGAGTCTGAGCTAGCTCCACTAGAGGGCTATGCTTCAGACGATCCGGAGGCGACAGAGGACGATGAGGTGCAGGAAGTTGCCGCCCCCGCCTCCAAGAAGCGCAAGGTGAAAGAAGTTGGTGGTGCTGCTGGTAACCAAGTGTTACCAGTAGTTAAGAAGTAAGCACCCTATGTTTTATTTTCAGTACTCTTGTACCTTTATTTCTTTCCAGAGCACACCTGATATATAGGATTTTTGTGTTCTAGAGCTAAATCAGTTTTGAAGAGCAATACCAAGCCGGACAGCAAGCCGGGCAAGCAGATGCTTCATCAGAAGCTTGTCATCTCCCCTGCTGTGACGCCATCGACTCCATCCAGTACTCCATCAGCATAGGGAGCTTCTGCCTCCCCTGATGCTGGAAAAATCTCGAAAGCCCTGGTCACCGTTGATGACCAGGCAACTAATAAGGGTGAACCCGTCAAGGGTAATGATACCATGGTAATATCTACAGGAGAAAATGATAAAATGGCTGGTTCCGCTGTCTCTGGCCTGAAGAGGAAAGAGAAGGACGGGATCCTCATACTGGCTCAATCCAGTCTTGAGAAGCAAACCCTGACTTCAGAGGCAGCAAGCTAAGAGGAGGAGGACGTCAAGCTGGTTAGCCTCCTGGACCAAATTTTGGTCCGGGACGCTAAAGTCGCATCTGGCGAACTTCCAGCGACGGATGCTCCTTCCCTCACCCTTACCGATAAGGTGTTTCATAGCACCAAGCTCGGATTTGAAAAGATGCACCTAGAACACATTGTAAGTTTCCGATTCTTATTTGCATTTATTATCATATCCTCTAGCCCCCAAGCATAAAGTCGGATAAACATTGTTGGATCCGAGTTGATGCTTTTAGGTAGCAAAAGAACGATGTAGTGTAGCCCCCAAGTCTCGTGCTGTAATTTTACTTATTTAAATTTGCAGCTCGAGTCTTAGTAGCCGTCTGACGGTATTCTATCTCTATACTTACAGAAAATTGCATCGTCCAACCAGGAATTGCTCAAGAATATTAGCAATAAGCGCAAATAAATCAAGGCTTTGCGCTTTGATAATTCAAAGTTTAAAGTTGAGAAATATGAAGCAGTAGGTAAGCTTTTCTGACTTCTTCTTTGTCAATTATCTTTTTTTTCATAGTCAAACTTGTTTTGTCCGACTGATATTTTTTCTTTGCAGAACTGTTGTGTCAGTCTAGAAAGATGGCGGAGCAAGCCCAAAACTTCAAGGTCTTGGAGATATAGAATGCTGAGCTCCGGGACAAGCTTAAGAAACTAACTTTGGAATCGGAGAAATCCGTAGCCGCAGTACTAGAGTTAAGAATCACGAAACCGTGAGGCTCGAGAAGCTCCTAGCCCTCCAAGACAAAGAACTAGCTGATCTCAAGAAGGACTTCGATATTCAGAGGGATCTTGCCCAGACCACAGCCAGTGAACTAAACAACCTTCGCAAGGAGCATGCTCAATGGAATCACTCTGTGCTAGGTAAGATTTTCGAATCTTCTCTTTTGTTGTTTGATTTTTTTCGACTTTCTTTTCAGCCGAATTTTGACTTTTTGTTCTTTCCCAGCCCCCCGAATCTTTCCAACTCTCCTACCTCCGAACCTCGCCTTGAGCGCATTAAGCTCGTCGGAGATATCTTATATGACTTCCGCCAAACTCTAGAAGAGGCTGGCGAGTTCGTAAAGCTTTCCGACTTGCACACAATGTCAGTGCACGAGGTGAGGGACAAGGTCAAGGAGATTCCGAAGCTTATCGAAGACTGGAAGATCTCCTATGCTCGAACTGCTGCTCAGACAGCTCTGACCGTGGTGATGAGCCACCACAGCGAGATGGAAATCTGGCATGTCACTAAGGGCATTTCCGAGGAGGATGATGAGGGTAACCCACAAGACATCAAGGCCATCCAAGAGTCTTATGCAGGTTATGCTTGTCGTGTGGTGGAGATGACCAACTATACGATGCCATTTTTCGAATCCGTCACCACGCCTCCCTCGCGCCAAGAGCCAGAAGCCAGCAATGCTTCTGAGTCTAAGATTGAGGGCAACCATGCTGTTGACTCCAATGCTCCACCTACTCCAACTGCTGCATCACCACCGCCTGATTCTGCAGCATAGATAATTTGTATTCATTATTCTGAACTGATGGCAATGTAATGATGAAAACAATGTTTTTATTTTGTGCTAGTTTTGTAAAAACTGATGCTTTTACTATCGTAGCACTTTTGCTTATATATTTTTTATGTATGTGCTTGAAAACTTCTGAAGCACTTTGTGTTTTTATGCCTGTACTTGTCATTTTATCTGGCTCTCTGCCTTGTCCCTTTCATGGTCCGGCCAACCTTTAGCACGGAAACTTTGCCGAGCAACGGAGCGCAATTGCTAAACCAGTTTAAACTCGGAAACAAAGCCGGCTTCTAGTACCAACAACTCATTACTCAGAAAATGCCCGCGTCTAAGCAATCAGATAAAAAACCTAAGTATAGACAATAATTTAAATTTTGTACCCTAGGGTAACATTTTTTTAGATATTCAAAAATCGTAACCAGAACGAACATGAGCATAAAGTACTTTCAAGCATTCTAGGATTTTTGAAAAATTTACACGCTCTTTTGGAAATAAGATGGCAAAAACTTCTCAAAGATAAAATATGAGGAAACCAACAGTTTATTTCACTTTGAACATGTACATATATGATTACAAGGGAATATAACTAAGAATAGAAGGGGCGTAGCTGTGCAATATTCCATGCACGGTCTATTTCATCCGGATCTGTGCTGCCACCAGCTCTCTTTCTCTTCCGAGTATCTAGTCTTTTCTTGACTGGTCTCATGCCGGTTAAATAATATGACCCATTATGCAGAACTCTGCTAACCATAAAAGGTACTTCCCAAATTGGGGAAAGTTTGTGCTTTATCTTTTGCACAAGTCGAAGAACCAAATTGCCTTTTCTGAAAGAACGGTTTTGCACTCTCTAACTCTGATACTTGTGCAACTTCTGCTGATATGCTATAGATCTCTGCTCAGCAAAGATGCGTACTTCTTCGATTATATCGAGATCATATTGTCGAGAAACTTTTGCATCTTCTTCGATATACGCTTTGACTCGTGGAGCCTGATGAATCAGATCACTTGGAAGAACTGCTTGTGCACCATAGACCAAGAAGAAAGGAGTATAGCCGGTTGATCTGTTAGCAGTTGTACGCAAGATCCATATCATAGACGGTAATTCTACCGCCAAAGCCCCCGCAACCCGACGAAGTGGTGCCTCGAGGCGAGGTCGGATTCCTTGTAGAATAAGTCCATTAGTTCTTTCGACTTGTCCATTAGCTTGTGGATGTGCGACTGATGCAATATCGAGTCGGATTCCTTGTTCTTCGCAGAATTCGGCAAGTTCACCCATGGAAAAGTTGCTCCCATTTTCAGTAATTATACTGTGCGGATATCCAAATCTGATGATTACGTCCTCGACGAACTTTCTGGATGTGGCTCCATCGCAACTTATTATGGGTTTAGCCTCAATCCATTTTGTAAATTTATCCACCATCACTAGTAGGTGAGTAAATCCACATTTTGCCATGCGAAACAACCCTACTATATCAAGCCCCGAGACCGCGAATGGCCATGTAATAGGGATTGTTCGTAGCTGTTCAGCCGGAACATGTGATTGACGAGCGTACTTTTGGCAGCCTTTGCACGTTTTGACCAGTTTATCGGCATCTGCCTTAGCTATAAGCCAAAAGAATCCGTGTTGAAAAGATTTTTCCACTAAGGAAATGGATGCAGCGTGGTCACCACGCTCGCCTTCGTGGATTTCTCTTAAGATTTCCACTCCTTCCGAAGAAATACATCGCTGAAACACGCCAGAAACACTTTGTTTATAGAGCTCACCATTTATTATAGTGTAGGCTTTCGCTCATCGGACAATCTGCCGGCTCAAGACTTCATCTTCAGGTAGTTTTCCGTCTATTAGGAAATCCAGATAAGGTTTTGTCTAGATGGGAATTACAGCTAGAACTGCTATTAAAGGTGAGTCAGATTTCGTCGGATAGTCCTCATTAACTCCGACTATGGAGGGGACCCTTAAATGCTCTAAAAAAGCGCCATCCGATACTTGTTTCTGCGCAAAGCCTATCCTTGATAGAGCACCTGCTTCCTCATTTTCTGCTCGAGGGATGTGTTGAGCCTCAAAACCCTCGAACGATTTAGATAGTTCATCCACGATAGCTTTGTATGCTGCCATGTGCTTGTTTGCATTGCAGATATCGGATACTTGCTGAGCAACTAAATACGAGTCTTAGTAACACATGAGTCTTGATATGCCAATGTTTTTGGCCATGTGTATTTCATGTAGCAGTGCTTCATATTCTGCAATATTATTGGTTGCCGTGAAGTGTATTTGCAACACATAGAACATCTTATCTCCTTGGGGTGATTTGAGCACCACACCAGCCCCCGAGCCTCCTCGTGCTTTTGATCCATCAAAGTGAAGGGTACAAAATTTTGAGTCTAGAGGGCCTGTGTTTTCTACCGTCTCTGTCCAATCAACAACAAAGTCGGCAAATATTTGGGACTTTATTGCTGTACGTGGTTTGTACTCAATGTCGAAAGCTGCAAGCTCTATTTCACACTTTGCGACACGTCCTATGGTGTCGCGGTTATTGATTATATATCGCAGGGGAGCGGTGCTCACCATTGTGATCTTGTGCTCTTGAAAATAGTGGTGTAGCTTTCTGGATGCAAAGAACACTCCGTAGGCTAGCTAGCTTTTGATGATGTGGATACTGTTGTTTTGATTCTGTCAGGATCTTACTCTGGTAATAAGTTGTCCGCTGCACCTTATGCTCATGGCCTTACTCCTCGCGCTCAACTACTGTTACTACACTTATGAACTTGTTGGTCGCTACAATGTAGAGTAACATAGGTCCCTGAGGTTCTGGCGCTACAAGGACTAATGGGTTTGAAAGCAGATCTTTCAAACTCTGCAGGGCAGTTTTTGCTTCCCGAGTCCAGATAAAATTTGTCGGTTTTCTTCAAGATTTTTTATAAAGGTGCGGTTCTTTCGCCGAGCCGGCTGATGAACCGACTTACCGGTGCAATGCAACCAGTGAGACGTTGTACGTCCTTCAGGCGAGTCGACCTGGTAATGTTTAAGATAGCCTTGATTTTTTCTCGGTTCACCTCTATGCCTTGCTCAGAGACGATGAAACCTAACAATTTTCCGGCTAGAATTCCAAAGAAACACTTCTTCGGATTTAGCATCATATTGAATTTTCGTAGACTAGCAAGCGTTTCATCCAAGTCGGAAATTAAAGTTTCCTTCTTTGACATAAATGCTATGTCATCTACGTATACATGGACGTTGCATCCGATTTGGTCGTTGAGACAACGTTGCATAGTATGTTGATATGTTTCTCCTGAGTTCTTTAAACCAAAAGGCATAGTTTTGTAGCAAAAGGTTCCAAAAGGAGTGACGAAAGACGTCTTAATATAATCCGATTTTTTCATCGGTATTTGCTGATATCCGGAATATGCGTCGAGAAAACAGAGTAATTCCGACCCTGTCGTTGAGTCGATAACTTGATTGATTCTTGGCAAAGGAAATGGATCTTTTGGGCATGCCTTGTTCAAAGTGGTATAATCAACACACATCCTTAAATCAATGGTGTCCTTTTTAGGGACGAGTACAGGATTTTACACCCAATCTGTGTGGATGACCTCTGTTATAAAATCCGCTAATTCTAGGCGGGCTAATTCATTGGCTATTGCTTTGCTCTTTTCATAACCAAACCGTCGTAAGAACTGTTTGACGGGTTTAGCGTCAAGGTATACATTAAGAGAGTGCTCGGCAAGTTCCCTAGGTACTCCGGTCATGTCATATGGCTGCCATGCGAGATATCACTATTAGATTTGAGGAACTCGACGAGTGTGCTTTCCTATGCGTGGCCTAAGCCTACCCCTATGTTCGTTGTCTTGGAGGGATCATCTTCCTACAGTGACGTTTCCTTTATCTCTTCCGATGCCTTGAACTGCAAACTTTGCTTCAGCACCTCGTTCTTCGTAGCGGGCATCTCGGACGGATTGATGGTCTTCTTGATCTCCTGGTACTCCTGGGCGTGCAACACGGCTTCGGCGAAGGCAGCAGATCCTTCGTCACACTCTCACGCCTTCCTCGGATTTCCTCGTACGGTGATTATGCCCTTTGGTCCTGGAAGTTTGATCATGTTGTAGATGTAACATGTCGAGCTATGAACGCCCAATAAGCCGGACGTCCGAATATAGCGTGGTACGCACTTTTGAACGGTACCACCTCAAAAGAGAGTGGCTCGGTCCAGTAATTGTCTTGGGTTCCGAATGTCACGTCCAGAGTAAGCTCACCAAGAGAATCCGCCTGTCTCCCTGGTACAATGCCATGGAAAGTTACCCTGCTATAACTCAACTGGCTCTCGTGTAGCTTCATGCGGTGGAGCATCTCGATGTAGAGGATTTTTAATTCTGCTTGCACCGTCCATGAGTGTTTTAGAGAACTCATAGACATCAATAATAGGATTGACGACCAGAGGGTACTTTCCCCGACGATGTGTTTTCCTCGGGTGATCTGAACGATCAAAGGTGATGGTTACTGTAAGATCCCTCCTTTATAAAGGAAAAGGATCCCTGTGATTGCAATGCTAGTCCCTGGATCAATAGCTAGCATCCACATTTAAGATGTAATATCAAGAAACAAAGGTCATAATACAACTTTATAACCAGGAATAAAATAATTTATTACATCTTTCATAGCTCATTTGGCTATTACATTACATTGCAGCAGAATATCTATAAGCATGGGGTCCTTCATCTTCAAAGTGCCACAGGCAGACATGTTGGTTGTAGACTTGTAATCCTAATCAATAAACTTCACTAACATCAATCAAACCTGCAACATAACAAGTTACAGCCACAAGGGTCAATACATTTGAATTGTATTCGCAAGTGATACTATGGTAGTGTAGTGGAGTCTATCATCTATATGCATTTGGCTAAGTGGAGCTTAGGCTTGCATTGCTCAAAATAGATTTTTCCTTATCATTTTAAAACACTAAGTTTTTGCTTGAAAAAAATCACCCAAGGCATCTACCAACCAAGGATTGAAGATCCTTTAACCCTTGTTCAACCACAAGTTTTTAACTTAGAAATTTGGATGATGAGATTCTTGATAGCTTCCATGTCTTGATGCTCAAATTGTCCTTTACCAGGGACATGGCTAAGTACTTAGATTTTACACTCTGAGGTGGTGCACTTTCCCACAAGACTTGGTTTCACCAAGACAAGATCTTTCGAAGCCTTTCCTTAGACCAAATGGAGCGTTCCAACCTATCATCCCACTACCACCAACTGTCCAAATGGATAAGTTCTAGCAACCTATATGATCCGGTGAGCCCATAATGCCAAGTGGTTGCACTTGAAGCTTCTCAACATTTGACATCTCAAATCTCTTTGTTCCTGGGTGGCCATCCACAAGTGAGATACACAAGGTAAACCATAAAAATGGGCCTTGTGAACCACTCAACACAAACCATTCCTTCCATTCCACCCAGGTGATTCATTCTCTTAATTGTTTTATTAAACAAAACACAAGTCCTCAGACTTAAATTTTTCCATAGTGTGAATATATATTCCACCCTTGTTTTCTACTAGCTAAGCTAAGCATGATAGTAGTAGGGATCTTAACTTAGGAAATTTCTACTAAGGTTTCATCTACTAGGATTTCCCATAGCAAGGTTTATACTTAGCAAAATTCCATGCAAGTCTTACTTAGAAATATTAGTAATGCATAGTGAAAATAATGGGACAAAAGGATGAAGCATCACTTGCCGTTTTGGTAGAGGGTATAAGTTCACTCCTTGATCTTTGCTATGTTCACACACTTCAAGTCACTACAATTCAATCAAGCAAACAATATTTCAATCTACCATTCAAGCATTTCATCACATAAAATAATAAACAAAACAATACATGCAAGCATGCAAAAGGGTTGTTTTATTTGTAAAAGTGGTTTCTAATGGGTCACAAACATTTGAAAACACCTAATGGTCATTTTATAAAGTGGCAAAGTCATTTGCAAAAGGTTTCACTTTATAAACCATTTCTAACCCAAGTCATTATTTTATGTTGGTTGAAATTGTCTTTAGTAAGGTAGTAGTTCTATAGGGTTCACCAAATACATTTTCAAATCATAAAACTTGGTGTTTGGGGTAAGAGAATTTGAAACAAAACATTTCCCAAAGGTTTTCTTCCAAAATCATTTTTAATAAATAAACCATATTTTATTTGACTAGAATTGATTTAAATCAAAGATTCATTCTTTTGTTTCTCCAAATACATTTTTGAATCCAAAAAGTGTTTCCTATGGTCATTAGGTTCAAAACACATCATTTGCCAAAGATTTTATCCTCAAAATCATTTTGGAACAATTTTTATAACCTAAACAAGCATACACAAGTTTCTGCAAAAACAAACAATTTAACAGAAGCTTTTTACTAAACAAATGGCATGGTTGGCTATGGCTTGCTTTTCTGAATCCATTGATATAAAGTTTGCAAAATTTGGACGTGTGGTTTGAAAGTTATGAATTTTACAAGTTTGAATATCTAATAGACACATTTCTGTTTTTAAAACAAAGCACTCACCACGTGGTGCTTTCTTACTGGCTGAAAACGGTTCGCGCGGATCGCTCTCTGTGGGTCGTTGGATTTTAATTAGATCATGCGGCACAGAACGCTCCATACCGATTCGCTAAATGAAACTATCGCAGCGCTTGGATCAAGATCAGACGGCTCACAGCTTCTTGCCTAGAACTGGCGGCGCTGGCGGCGGCGGACGGCGTGCTTTCGGCAAAGGTTGCCGATGAACCAGGAAGCGGGAGAGGAGAATATTCTCACCACTCCGAGAAGCGCCGATGCTCGAGGTCGGTTCGTTGAGGCGCTTCGGGGTAGGAAGATTGCTCGTCGGAGACGATGTCGGCGTCGGGCTTGCTCGATATAGATGTTGTCAACGCTTCTGGGCACAAAATGACACGCCCGAGAGGATCGTTAGATGCGGAAGAGTGTGGCGAATACACGCGTGTGAGCTAGAGGTTAGGCGTCGGATTTTACGTGGGGCTTCACGAGAGGAAGCGACGGTGGCGGCGGTGGTCGCTGCCGCTGCCGAGCCTGCAGGGCACTCGCGGGCGAGGTTGATGCACTGGCAGATGTGCCTGAGGGTGGAGAACAAACCCGTGTGTAGTGGGAGGTGAGAGGTGGCGGGACGTGGCCGGAATTTCTCTGGGACGCTCGTCGGAGTAGTGGCGGAGCAGGAAGAATTCAGGCGACCTAGGGGCGAGAGGAGAGGTGAGTGAGGGAAATGGCGAGGAGAGGGAGGCGTTTAAGGAGCATGGTCTCGGGAGAATTAAGCCTGTCATCAACGCAATTTAATCGAAATCAATCGGCAGAGCGACGTTGAGGAGGAGGAGAAACAGTAGGCGGGGTTGAAGACGATGCAGTGATGTGGGGTCCTGGTGTCGAGTGAGAGAGAGATAGGGAGAGGGGTCCACTCTCGTGGTTCACGGGTGAGTTTCTCGGTGGAAAACGATTCGCGTGTGGGGAAAGTAGCTGGGCTGGAACTGGGCTTGCTGGGCCAGAAGGGTTGAGCTGTTTGTTTCTCCCTTTTTTTGTACTGAATCTTTTTCCTTTTTCCATTTCAATTTCTGTTTTGAAATTCAATCAAACAATTCAAACATTCAAATCAATCAAACTTCCACCACACTTTGTATTGAGTTTAGTTCTGTTTAACAACAATATTCCAAGTCCCAAAATAAAATAATATTTTTATTCTTTTAGGATCTACTTAATAATTAAATAAAATAGTCCTTAGTTATTAATTCAAATAGGATTTGATTATTAAAACTCCATTTGAAACTTACATAATCCCAAAATCATTTCAGTAAGTTTTATTTGAAAATATAAAATACTAGGAAAACTCATTTAAAAATAAAATAACAAGTTTTAGTGTTTAATTAAAATGGGAAAAGTCCTTACTTTAATAAAATGGGTTATTAATAAATCCTCATTATTTTATTTAAATAAACCTTTACTCTTTTTATCAAAATAGGAATATTTTAATTCAAAAGCTTGGCCAAGATTTAATTTGGCTCTATAAAATAATCCTTATTAATATTTCTACCTTTTCATTTGAAAACCAAATCTTTTTACTAAATGATCCAAAAATAGTAATTCTACATATTTAATATTTTCTTTATTAATTGTTTATCTTTTCAAATCCCTTTAGGATTTGTTTGATCAAATAGGTTTAAAGGTTTCTAATTGGAATCAAAAAGCTTTCTTCTCACCCTGAAAATCAACAAAGTTTTATTTTATTCATTTATTTTTCACATTACAAGATTTGGAAAATCTTGGGATGTGACAGGCTACCACCCATAAAATAAATCTCGTCCCGAGATTTGGGAAGGCTAGGGTTACAAATAGGCTCAAATCATCTAGGGTACTTCCACCCTTAAAATTTCCAACTAGATTACATCTTGTCTTACTTGGGATCTTGGTGTAACTTTCCTGGACAGAGGTTTGCATAGCGGCCTAGCTCCTTGCATTTGACACATGTGATAAGGTTAAGGTCTTGAGGTGGCTTCTCTGGACAATATGATGCATAATGTCCTAACTTTTTGCAGTGGTTGCACATCACTTGGCTAATATCCTTCCTCATCTTGGGTTTCACTAGCTTTTGTTTGTCTTCTTGGCTCTTTTTCTTTTCTGGGCATTCACTGGCATAGTGTCCCATCTCTTTGCAATTGTAACATTGCAACTGGCTTTTGTCCTTCTTCTTCTTTTTGGGTCTCTCCAAAGCTAGGAGTTCTTCTAGTTCATGCTCTTCATACCTCACCTCAAAGGTGGGAAATCTTTCTCTCTTCTTGGGGCAGTTACTAGAGATATGACTTTCTTCTTCACAATTAGGGCATTGATCTTCATGCTCCTTGGATGTATGATCCTTGTCTCCACCAATATTGCAAGCTTTGGTTCCTTCTAAAATAACATCTTTGTCATCCTTGTTGTCACAAACTCCTTTGGAAAAGTTGCTTTCCATGTTGAGCATTTGATCTGTCACCTTAAGCAACAATTGGGCTTGGTTTTCCAAAAACTTTTGCAGGGTTGGATCTTCCCCACTGGTGTTGGCTATGAATTGAGCTGTCATTTGGTTCAACTGGTTTTGGGTTGCTATAAGTTCTCTCATGTTGTCCTCTTGGTTGTTGTTGGTATCATCAACCTTGATGTTGGAGTCTCTTGGAGTAGTCATCTATTTGGGTTGAATTGAGATTAGAATAGGCAAAAGATTTCTAAGGGAATAATTCTAATCACACACATCACATTTCACTCAAACAATGTGCAAGCAATCACAAGCCAAACATTCCACTCAAACAACAAGTTTCAAGCATATTTTTAGACAACAAAACATTTTTGTTACACCACACTAAGTTGGTGGGTTTGACTTAAACTAAATATGGTGGTCCATCTATATGGTTCACTTGAGATTTTTCCATCCTTCTTGGTTGATTCTTCTTGAATAAGATCATGGCTTCCTTGGAAAAATTCTTGGTCACAAAACTTCAAAGGTGATGATGATTCCCAAGTTATGTTTCCTTAGTCTTCATTTCTTGTCTCACTTGTAGTCCTTAGTGATATCCAAGGTTGAAGTCCTTGGTGAAAATGTTGAGGATGTTGAAGTCATTAGAGTTGAAGATGTTGAAGTCATTAGAGTTGATGAAGTCCTTTGCACATGGTGAAGTCTTTGGCCATGGGGTAGGCTTTATCCATCAAGTTGAAATAGAAGAGATGTAGAGTCAAAACCAAAATGGTTGAAGAAATAGTTTACAAGATTGTTTGTAAATAAGTTTTGGAACAAATACAGCTCTTATTTTTCTTAGGGGTTTTGTCCAATCCTAGGTTTACAATTCTACAGGCAACACAATGCTCTGATACCATCTGTAAGATCCCTCCTTTATAAAGGAAAAGGATCCCTATGATTGCAATACTAGTCCCTGGATCAATAGCTAGCATCCACAGTTAAGATGTAATATCAAGAAACAAAGGTCATAATACAACTTTATAACCAGGAATAAAATAATTTATTACATCTTTCATAGCTCATTTGGCTATTACATTACATTGCAGCAGAATATCTATAAGCATGGGGTCCTTCATCTTCAAAATGCCACAGGCAGACATGTTGGTTGTAGACTTGTAATCCTAATCAATAAACTTCACTAACATCAATCAAACCTGCAACATGACAAGTTACAACCACAAGGGTCAATACATTTGAATTGTATTGGCAAGTGATACTATGGTAGTGTAGTGGAGTCTATCATCTATATGCATTTGGCTAAGTGGAGCTTAGGCTTGCATTGCTCAAAATAGATTTTTCCTTATCATTTGAAAACACTAAGTTTTTGCTTGACAAAAATCACCCAAGGCATCTACCAATCAAGGATTGAAGATCCTTTAACCCTTGTTCAACCACAAGTTTTTAACTTAGAAATTTGGATGATGATATTCTTGATAGCTTCCATGTCTTGATGCTCAAATTGTCCTTTACCAGGGACATGGCTAAGTACTTAGATTTTACACTCTGCAGAGGTGGTGCACTTTCCCCACAAGACTTGGTTTCACCAAGACAAGATCTTTCAGAAGCCTTTCCTTAGACCAAATGGACGTGTTCCTACCTATCATCCCACTACCACCAACTGTCCAAATGGCTAAGTTCTAGCAACCTATATGATCCAGGCAGAGCCCATAATGCCAAGTGGTTGCACTTGAAGCTTCTCAACATTTGACATCTCAAATCTCTTTGTTCCTGCGTGGCCATCCACAAGTGAGATACACAAGGTAAACCATAAAAATGGGCCTTGTGAACCACTCAGCACAAACCATTCCTTCCATTCCACCCAGGTGATTCATTCTCTTAGTTGTTTTATTAAACAAAACACAAGTCCTCAGACTTAAATTTTTCCATAGTGTGAATATATATTCCACCCTTGTTTTCTACTAGCTAAGCTAATCATGATAGTAGTAGGGATCTTAACTTAGGAAATTTCTAATAAGGTTTCATCTACTAGGATTTCCCATAGCAAGGTTTATACTTAGCAAAATTCCATGCAAGTCTTACTTAGAAATATTAGTAATGCATAGTGAAAATAATGGGACAAAAGTATGAAGCATCACTTGCCTTTTTGGTAGAGGGTATAAGTTAACTCCTTGATCTTTGCTATGTTCACACACTTCAAGTCACTACAATTCAATCAAGCAAACAATATTTCAATCTACCATTCAAGCATTTCATCACATAAAATAATAAACAAAACAATACATGATGCAAAAGGGTTGTTTTATTTGTAAAAGTGGTTTATAATGGGTCACAAACATTTGAAAACACCTAATGGTCATTTTATAAAGTGGCAAAGTCATTTGCAAAAGGTTTCACTTTATAAACCATTTCTAACCCAAGTCATTATTTTATGTTGGTTAAAATTGTCTTTAGTAAGGTAGTAGTTCTATAGGGTTCACCAAATACATTTTCAAATCATAAAACTTGGTGTTTGGGTTCATAGAGTTTGAAACAAAAAATTTCCCAAAGGTTTTCTTCCAAAATCATTTTTAATAAATAAACCATATTTTATTTAACTAGAATTGATTTAAATCAAAGATTCATTCTTTTGTTTCTCCAAATACATTTTTGAATCCACAAAGTGTTTCCTATGGTCAGTAGGTTCAAAACACATCATTTGCCAAAGATTTTATCCTCAAAATCATTTTGGAACAATTTTTATAACCTAAACAAGCATACACAAGATTCTGCAAAAACAAACAATTTAACAGAAGCTTTTTACTAAACAAATGGCATGGTTGGCTAGGGCTTGCTTTTCTGAATCCATTGATATAAAGTTTGCAAAATTTGGACGTGTGGTTTGAAAGTTATGAATTTTACAAGTTTGAATATCTAATAGACACATTTCTGTTTTTAAAACAAAGCACTCACCACGTGGCGCTTTCTTACTGGCTGGAAACGGTTCACGCGGATCCTCTCTGTGGGTCGTTGGATTTTAATTAGATCGTCTGGCACGACGCTCCATACCGATTCGCTAAATGAAACTATCGCGCTTGGATCAAGATCGACGGCTAGCTTCCTCGCTAAGAACCGGCGGCGGCTGGCGTGCTCGGCGGTCGAGTTGCGAGAACCAGAAGCGCGGAGAGGAGAATATGCTCACCAGACTTCAGAAGCGGCGATGCTCGAGGTGGGGTCGGTTCGTTGAGCGCGGGGTAGGGAAGATTGCTCGTCGGAGACGATGTCGGCGTCGCTTGCTCGTATAGATGTTGTCAACGCTTCAGGCACAAAATGACACGCCCGGAGGATATCGTTAGATGCGGAAGAGTGTGGCGAATACACGCGTGTGAGCTAGAGGTTAGTTAGGCCAGATTTTACGAGGGCTCAGGAGAGGAAGCGGACGGTGGCGATGGTGGTCGCTCGCTGTCGACTGCAGGGCACTCATGAAGCGAGTTTGATGCACCGGCAGATGTGCCTGAGGGTGGAGAACAAACCCATGTGTAGTGGGAGGTGAGAGGTGGCGGTACGTGGCCGGAATTTCTCTAGGACGCTCGTCGGAGTAGTGGCGGAGCAGGAAGAAATCGGGGCAGCCTAGGGGTAGAGAGGGAGAGGTGAGTGAGGGGAAATGGCGAGGAGAGGGAGGCGTTTAAGGGAGTGTGGTATCTGGGAGAATTAAGCCTATCATCAACGCGAATTTAATCGAAATCAATCGCGGCAGAGCGACGTTGAGGAGGGAGGAAACGGTAGGCGCGGGGTTGAAGACGATGCACAGTGATGTGGGGTCCTGGTGTCAGTGAGTGAGAGAGATAGGGAGAGGGGTCCACTCGTGCGTATGCTGTGGTGAGTTTCGGGTGAAAGCGATTCGCGTGTGGGGAAAGTAGTTGGGCTGGAACTGGGCTTGCTGGGCCAGAAGGGTTGGGCTGTTTGTTTCTCCCTTTTTTTTGTACTGAATCTTTTTCCTTTTTCCATTTCAATTTCTGTTTTGAAATTCAATCAAACAATTCAAACATTCATATCAATCAAACTTCCACCACACTTTGTATGGAGTTTAGTTCTGTTTAACAACAATATTCCAAGTCCCAAAATAAAATAATATTTTTATTCTTTTAGGATCTATTTAATAATTAAATAAAATAGTCCTTAATTATTAATACAAATAGGATTTGATTATTAAAACTCCATTTGAAACTTACATAATCCCAAAATCATTTCAGTAAGTTTTATTTGAAAATATAAAATACTTGGAAAACTCATTTAAAAATAAAATAACAAGTTTTAGTGTTTAATTAAAATGGTAAAAGTCCTTACTTTAATAAAATGGGATATTAATAAATCCTCATTATTTTATTTAAATAAACCTTTACTCTTTTTATCAAAATAGGAATATTTTAATTCAAAAGCTTGGCCAAGATTTAATTTGGCTCTATAAAATAATCCTTATTAATATTTCTACCTTTTCATTTGAAAACCAAATCTTTTTACTAAAAGATCCAAAAATAGTAATTCTACATATTTAATATTTTCTTTATTAATTGTTTATCTTTTCAAATACCTTTAGGATTTGTTTGATCAAATAGGTTTGAAGGTTTCCAATTGGAATCAAAAAGCTTTATTCTCACCCTGAAAATCAACAAAGTTTTATTTTATTCATTTATTTTTCACATTACAAGATTTGGAAAATCTTGGGATGTGACAGTTACCTATGACCAGTCCAGGAACCGTGGGACATCCAGAATCGTGGCATTAAGCTCATGAAGAACCGCCTTTTTGTCCTTAGCAGGTTGGGATCCAAGGAAGCGGGCATATGCTTCTTTCTTAGTCGGAAAAGTTTTATTTCCATCCGACTTGGGCTCTGCAGTGTCTTCCGCTTCTTCCATGTCAGAATCTTCCTTGGGCTCCTTTCCTTTCTCGGAATTTTTCTGTCCTTTTCATCGCTTGGCTCTGTAGCCAGCGGATTCGTATTTCTTGATGTCGTCATTGAAACGACACTCAGCATTTGTGTGGGTAGATTCTCCATTACTATCCAAGTGGTGGACACATGGATTATTAGCAATGTCATCCCAGGTATAGGTTCTTACGGGTTGCTGGTGTCCTCTACCTTGGATTCGGGTAGTTCCACGGCCTCTACCCCGGCCGCCTCCGCGCCCTCCTCGTCCTCTAGATTCGAACATTGCACTACTAGGAAAACAGCTATAGGTAATCAACACATCCGTGGCTCACATGGTTGAAGTGCCCCACGGCTAAAACAGGCGTGGCTCACCAGTGGGCAGTGCCCTACTAGTAACTAGAACAACCGTGGCGCACATGACATAAGGCTTCGCAGGGATACGACTCAACGCTATCGTCCCCGTGGAGAAGAAGAGAATTCAAGAACCGGCTCAAACGGCCACTCTCGCAGGCCAGCACGTGACTGGGCAAGAGTTATTCCGGCTGTGTCCAAAGACGCCATCAGGGCAATGGTTCCTCATCAGGACCATCATCGGCAAAACAATCGCTATAGAGAAGACCCTGAAACACGCCGCCATCGAGAGGAGAAAGATCGGCTAAGGATGCCACCACCAAGCCGTCCGGCTGGCAATGCCGAACGAAGAGATGATCCGGATCGTCCTGAATCAAGTAGGGATGGTGCCCGAAGAAATAGGCATCGGAGTCAGGATAATGAGGCTCCACCGCCACCACCAAGAAACCCAGCCGGAAATAATCCACCAGGGCCACCATCGCATCCTAGCAGTGACCACGAAGGATCCAGACGCAGCCATGGCAGCCGCAGGGGCGGAGGCGACAATGGTGAGAGGAGAAGCAGAAATCCGACTCCACCACGCAGAAGCCGCGAGCCTCCAAGGCGCAAATCTCTCTCGCCAAACAATGCTCGCCATCAGATTGAATCAAACATAGAAGTGTGACGGTACAAGGAAGAAGACATGTATGTGGGACGCAAGTGCTTTGGACCACGCATACGTTAGACCAAATTTCCGGTTGACTTTGGTATTGCCAAACAAATTCAGCCCTACGACGGCGCAGAACGGCCATATACCTGGCTCCAGGATTTTTTCTAGGCCTCTGCATCGCCATGGAAGACGGCTCGATCATGGCTCAATGAACTGCCAGAGAATTCCATTCACAACTGGTATGATATGCAAAGTGCGTTCTTTTCAAACTTTGAGGGAACTTACAGGAGGCCCTGCACAATCTGAGACTTGCAGTGTTGCACACAAAGACCCGGAGAAACCTGCCGGGATTACCTCGGACACTGGATTGACACGAAGAACTCCTGCGAAGGGGTAAACGAGCAAACTACGATAGAAGCTTTTATTGCAGGACTTCTAGTCGGACTTTTACGTCACAGACTGAAGCATGACCACGTCACAGATTTGGGAGAAATGATAGAAAGGGCAAGCAAATATGCTGACGCCGATGATGATTCAGAAGGGTTGCTAAATATTCTGGCCAATCCCAATGCGGCCAAACATCCAAAGCAAACTCAGAAGCGCAAAAACACCTCAGACGAAAAGCCAGCTCCGGACAACGCAGCTGTCAACTCAACACTACTAGGAAAATGGTCGTCTGTGGCGCACCTAAAAGGCCCATCTGTGGCGCACCTGTAGTGCGCCACGGGCCTTCTGACTATCTCTCCGTGCATCGCCTAGTCTTGCCACGGTTGTAGAGATAGGCGAAGCACCCTAATCGCCACGAAGTTTGGCGTGGTGCGCTACCCTTGGATCGTGGCGCACTACCCAGGCGCCACTAAACATCCATGGTGCGCTTTAGGTGTAGTGCGCCACGAAGGTAGAACATGTGCGCCATGATGTATTTTTTGTTTTTTAATTTCCAAGCCAGATTATATGCAATAGATTATATACAATATTACAGCAGATATACACACAGATACAAGATATACAATTATATATAAATACTGATATGAAAAACAAGATTGAAACAAATACATATAGATAAGTCTCATACATGAATACATAGTCCAAGTTACATTGTTTTGATCATGTTACAAAGTAGTAGTTGGTGACATGCGAATACATGTGTCGATCGAACAAGTTAGAGCTCGGAAGCTAGACATCTAAACTAGCTAGCTAGACACAAAGCGGGATAAATAACCAAAGAAGATAAGCATGATCACCGCATGACGAAGGTGTAGGTCTTCATCTGGTTCCTTGTCCTAACTCCGCTAGATAGCGGCGTGTATCTATCTTCCGCCTCCGCCATAGTGTTGTACCCTTTATTGCTATTGCTGAAGCGGTGCACTGTCTCCGGCAGTCTTCCCAATCATCGTAGACTCCGGGAACCCGTCCCTTGTACACGACGTACCACGTCATCTACAAGTTGACAATAATAACTAACCGGTGATTGAAAAAACATGTATAATTAAAGTCGCATATGAAGATAAACTTATAGAAAGTACTCTTAAATCAAAAAGAGCAAACTCAAAAGCATGCCTCATATATAACTAGCTAGGTCGTTGGACACAGGAATATGCTTATGACGGGACTGTTAGCCAAGTAGGATGCACAATTCCTAGACTTGTGCATATCACAAGGCTAACAATCCCGTCATAGCACATTCACATATATATTGTGCCACGACATTTCAATCATCGGCATATTCTCGAAAAAGACAAAAATAACTCAAAAGCATGCCTCATATATAACTAGCTAGGTCGTTGGACAGGAATTGCTTATGACGGATGTTAGCCAAGTAGGATGCACAATTCTGGACTTGTGCATATCACAAGGCTAACAATCCCGTCATAGCACATTCACATATATATTGTGCCACGACATTTCAATCATCGGCATATTCTAAAAAGACAAAATAACTCGAAAAGCATGCCTCATATATAACTAGCTAGGTAGTTGGACACGAATTGCTTATGACGGGATTGTTAGCCAAGTAGGATGCACAATTCACGGACTTGTGCATATCCACAAGGCTAACAATCCGTCATAGCACATTCACATATATATTGTGCCACGACATTTAAATCATCGGCATATTCTCGAAAAGACAAAAATAACTCGAAAAGCATGCCTCATATATAACTAGCTAGGTCGTTGGACAGAATTGCTTATGGGAATTTATTAGCCAAGTAGGATGCACAATTCCTGGACTTGTGCATATCACAAGGCTAACAATCCCGTCATAGCACATTCACATATATATTGTGCCACGACATTTAAATCATCGGCATATTCTTGAAAAAGACAAAAATAACTCGAAAAGCATGCCTCATATATAACTAGCTAGGTCGTTGGACACAGGAATTGCTTATGACGGGACTGTTAGCCAAGGACTAAAAGTTCGAGGTGGTAGATAGAGCATCAAACTTCCCACCTTGCATATAATGAACTTGCTGGGTAACGCTGTTACTCATCCTTTTCTTTGAATCCTTGCTTAGACTCTGAGAATCCCGAAGATACTCCAATGTATGCAACTGAGAACCAGGAGGAGGTCTTCTATGAAGAGCCCAACCTGTATGGAGCCATAGAAGGGGAGGACTACGATATCGTCTACGGAGGAGAGTTCCAAGAGTCCGAATAATTACTATAGTTCTAGGATCCACTTGAGCCGAGCAACATGAACAATATATAGCAATAAGTTGTTGAGCTCAATTTGGAGTTTAAGTTTTAAATTTGAAACTTCCGCTGAAACACTTATATTCTGGTTTGTAAGTTGAATCTTTTGGAAGTCTTGAACTTCCAAGATTGTAATAATAATGTGTGTATGTTTGTAATATGGACCCGCAATGTTTCTGTTGTACCACTCTGAGGGATGTGATATTTACGGAATGGTGTTCTGTGGATGTCATGTCAACGACTAGAGTGTACTACACATGTAGTGGTATGCTGGGTCACCGCACATAACTCAGGAAAAATACAGTATATGCTTGCACCATGAGATAATTACCAACCTCCCGGGAATGGCAGTCCGCCACGACATAGCATGTGTGTAAATTTCCTAGGGGCCTAGGGTGCGCTCAATTCTTGAACCTCCTTTGAAAAATCACCGGTTTTTCGGAGTCGGTAAATGGAAACTCCGAATTTCTTCATGGAACCCTGAAATCTCTAGTTGGAGAAGTTGCTTAGAATGTCGAGAAGAAGCTAGGTGCTGGGCTTTGGATCAATCCACATAGTGGATCCACGTTCTGGGCAGTGAGGGGGAGGTCTAGGGTTGAAAGCCATGTTAAATCCTACTCGATAGCCATCCGGGGGTGCACCATGTGCCAAAAGTCCCGGCTTCTCTTGTTTATGATTTTATGATGGTAGTGGGTGACATACATTGGCTACTCGAGCTGGTTTACTATTTTTCGATTTTTGATGAATTTACTATTGTCGGGGTTCGGGGAGGGGGGGTTAGGCAAAATCGGCAAACCCGTTGGCGCGCGCAGGCATGCGAGGTCCAGAGCATCCTTGAACCTAGTCACATGCCCAGCCTAGGTACCCCATTGGGAACCCCAAAACATTTTTTACCAAAAATTGAGTGCCATTCCTAGGGTACCTATATGAAGGGAATATGCCCTGAGAGGCAATAATAAAGTTGTTATTATGTATATTCCAAGTATGTGATAGATGTTTATTTTGCATGTTATAATTGTATTAATACGGAAACGTTAATTCATGTGTTTTTAATAAACAAATGGAAAGTTCCTAGTTATGCCTCTCTCATAAACTAGCTCGTTGATTAACAAGATGATCAAGGTTTCCTAATCATGTACATTGGATGTTGTTAATAATGAGGTCATAACACTATTGGAATGGTGTGATGAACATTCATCCGAAGTATAGAATTACGATCAAAGCCATTGTATTTATATTGCTATAACATCATACGAAGTGATCCTAATCCTTAGACCATGAGATCATGTCAATCACTAACACTGGAAGAGTATCTTGATAACGTCAAACGTCACACCGTAACAGGGTGACTATAAAGATGGGTTCAGTGCTACGAGGGTGTTAGGTTGAGGCTCATGGATCAAGAGTGGAATTTTTCCATCCTAATGACGGATAGATATACTCTAGGCCCTCTCGGTGATATCACATTAGTTAGCTTGCAAGCAAGTGATTTGATCATTAGAATGTTATATCACGGGAACGAGAAAAGAGTACATGTCGGTAACAAGATCAAACTAGGTATAGATATACCAATGATCAAATCTCGGACATGTAATATATCGCAAAACAAAAGGATTAAGATACTAGCGTATAATGTTCTCACGATAACAAGAAGTCATCATTGATTGTGTGGGAGTCAGTATGGATCTCCAGGTCTCGCTTCTAATTATTGATCCGAGAGGGGTCTCGATCATGTCCGCATTATTCGTGAACCATAGGGTGACACACTTAAGAGACACCGGCACCATTTGGAACGAATAGTTTCTTGACGAAAATATTTACAAAGCACAGGAATTTATTTCACTAGACACCGGACTTGTTTCAGGTGAAATTGCTGAAATTGTTTCTGCATGTGAAATAGAATACTAGCAAGGGGTTTTATGTGAATGTTTTATAATTAATGTAATTGACAAAATTCTTAATAAATAGAAGGATTTTATTTAAAGAGAGCTTACATCAAATTTGGTGGAAAATTATTGGGATTTTTGAGTGCGGTTTTGAGTGGAGAAGTGAGGGGTCATCTTTATGTGAGTGGAGCCTCCTCCACATGAATGAAGGAGGGGAGGGGGCATCCCCATGTTCTGGCCACCCCCTTGGGGTTCCCCCTCCTCCTATAAAAGGACCCCCTCTCCCCCTCTCATACACACACCTCCTCACAAAGGATCTCCCCCCTCTAGTTTATCCCCCATGGTATCGGACTATCGAGATACATGTTCCCGGTGGCTTTTCATTGAGAAAGAGTTGTTGTTTCCACTGCATCGCTGGAGCGAGGAGGCGGAGGTTGCTCGATGCCTTGTACATGTGTGCGAGCACGGATGCGCCGCTGATTTACGGTGCTAGGACTTCCTCTCGATCTTAAGATCGGCAAGCGATCGTATCGGCAAGCGATCGTCTATATCATCCACGAGTACAGACTCGTTAAACTTTGTCGGTCCACAAGGGTATGTTCTCTATGGATGTATATCCACCCGTTGCTTGTATCTAGTATACGGATCTTGGTACATAGTTGTTCCTATCGTAGGAAAAAATTTGTTTTCTATGTTGCGAACCCCTATAGTGGTATTAGAGCCGGATCTATGCGTAGATGCTTTGCATGGGTAGTACACATGTGAGTATGTGGACGATGATCATCATGTTATTTATTATTGTTTGTACTTTGGATATTGGTGGCATAGTGGGATGAAGCGGCCCGAACAAACTTTACATGTCCTCGCACGTGAGACCTAGTCCATTCTTGACATGCAACTAGTTTTGCATAAGTGGCTATTGGGTGTTTATCTCTCCTACTATAGTTAATATCTAATTTACAATGAGTTTTTAATAATTTGGTTATCCTCTATGTGGTTCCATGTTCATAGGTAAGAAGGTTCTATCCTCGAAAGCCCTAAGCCACGTAAAACTTGCAATGGATAAATTAGAAGCATCTACTTTAGATTGTCGCTGAGCTAGTGTCATGATATGGTAATGTTGTAAGTAAATGCATAGTTGATACTATTACAACAACCTAACGTGTAAGTTTCATAGACCTTGTCCTTACACACGAAGGAATGATAAAGATCATACCACAATGCACATGATAGTGATCAAGTGCAAGAACCATATCATTTCACTATTCACATACGATGTTTATTGCATCTTATATTGCTTGTTTGGAGTTTTATTAGCATAATAAGATGATCCCTCATTTAGATATCAAGATAAAAATGTGTTCTCCTTCAAGTATGCACCGATTATGTTTTGCCGCTTTCAGACATCACGTGATGATCAGGTGTTCTTGAATCCACGATCATATTTCGGGTGTAAGACGGTTTTACACACGCTAATACTAAGGTTCTTACTTGGCGAGCCTAGCATGTATAGACATGGACTCGGAACACGGACCAAAAGGTTAAGCATGAGTCATATGTTGATACGATTCCCATATATATGCTCGCCTTTGAAGCTACACCGACTCACGTGATGATCGGACTTGGTGTAGTGGATTTGGTTCATGTAATCACCAAAAAAGCATGAAGGATATCGTTTTTCAGTGGGAGTTCGTTCATAATTTGGATTAGTTGAACTCTGTAACATCCCTAAATTCATATTCCAAAACTCATTCATATCATCCATGCATCCATCATCATTTAGGGTTTCAAAATCAAAACCATTTCAGAAAAACAGAAACTTGATGCTATGATTTCATGTGAGCAATTTAATTCGAATGTCCATCACCCTTTGAAACTTGAATGTTTAGGAACTTGTTTGCTTGCCTCCATTGTTGGAAAGTTTAGGTGTAAAAGTTTGACCAAAGTTTTCAACTTGGAAATAAATTCAAAACCCTATTTTTAAACATTTGCAAACCAGAGGAAAAGTCTCTGATTGTTTTAAGTCCAAGCTTGACCAAGCCCTTGCAGGGTAACCACATGGTTAAATAACTGATTTTTGAAACCACAGTACCCTGCAAAAATCCCCAGAATTGTTTGAATTCAAAAAGGATTTGAATTCATATCTAAATCATTCCTGAAAACCAAAATAGAAAAGGAAAAGGAATAAACAAAATAAAAAGTCCGCGCGCCAGGTTTCTGGCCCAGCATCGAATCGAGCCCAACTAGCCCACCCAGGGGTTTTATTTTTCTCTCTCACGCGCGAGCGCACACACTCAGTCACTGACAGCCAGACCCCACGCTCCCTCCGATTATTTCGCTGACCAGCGGGCCCCGTCCACGTAGCCCTCGTCCCCCCCAAACCGCGCCCGCGACCACGTCGCTGCTGCAGTCAAGTCCGGTAATTGTGCGGTGTAATTGACCATTAATCAGGCGTTTCGCTTTGAGCCTATTTAACCTCTCTGCCTCATGAGCATTCTCCCCATTCACCTCGCTCACTCCGCCAGTCGCGCAATGCCTTGAAGCTCCATGAACCGAGAACTCCGGCGACCAAATACGGTGAGCCTCGACCACCCCTCCCTCTCCGGTTCAAACGAGGATGATCAGAATGTTCTTGCGCACCCTCTAATACTTTTATTTTGGCCGCTAGTGACCCAGGTTGTCATCTCCGTCCACAGCCGAAACCACCTGCGCCGCCGACAAACTTCGGCGACCAATTAAGGTAAATCCAGACCGCTCCTTGCCTCCTCCCTCACACGAGCCTGTTCGCCTGTGTCTTGCGCATGTACTGATGCCACTCGTTCGTGCTAGGGCGACGCCAAACCTCGGCAAGGACCACGTCTGCAAGCTACTGTCGCCGCCGTAACTCTGACGAGCTCCAGAGACCATCTTCGCGCCCCCCTTCGCAAGCCAGCACCACGTCGAGCTTCAGCACGCCACTGCGATTCCGGTAAGCATCTCCCTTCCTCCCCGGGCGACCTAGAACACCGGCGCCACCGTAGTCAGACGCGCCGCCGCCAGTCAACGCCGCTAGCGCTGCCAGTTTGTGGCTTGATGGTTGTGTCCGTTGGATCCAGATCGTAGGGCTAGGATAGATTGTAAATGAAGGGGTAAGCGCGCATCTGAGCCGCCAGATCCCACTTAGATCCTGTGGTCCGCAGAGCGCGATCCAACCGAAACGGTATGCGCCAGTGAGATTGCGACACGTGGCTAGAGTTTAAATCAAAAACAGAATTTAAACCAGATTTAGATCCAAACTTCAAACAGCTATAACTTTTGATTGCCACGTTGGAATTTTGCAAACTTTATACCGTTGGATTCAGTGAATCAAGGCCTTTCTAATTATGCAAAGTGTTTAACAAATAGTAACCATTAAAATGACTTTGTTTGTAGAAACAAGTTTAGGCCCCTTTCGATTATAGTTTTTGTTTAGCAATTTGTTTTAGGGTTAAATAAGTTTAGTTGGCAAACTTGTAGGTGGTAGTGGGAATGATAGGTTGGAGAGCGTCCATTTGACTAAGGAAAGGCTTCTGAAAGGTCCTGTCTTGGGAAACCAAGTCTGGTGGGGAAAGTGCACAACCTCTGCAGATGGAAAAACCTAAGTACTTAGCCAAGTCCATGGCAATGGACAATTTGAGCATCAAGACATGGAAGCTACAAGAATCTCATCACTCCAACTTCTAAGTAAAACTTGTGGGTGAACAAGGGTAAGGACCCCAATGTCTATTGGTGGTTCCTAGGGAAAGATTTTGACAAAGAAAACTTAGTGATTTCAACTAATAGGAAAAACCTATTTTTAAGCAAAGCAAGCCAAGCTACACTTAGCCAAAATGCATATAGTAATATAGTCCACTTAAAATTTACTAAGGTATCACTTGCCAATACTATTCCAATTGACCCAATTGTCAGTAACTTGTGATGTTGCGAGTTACTCCGATGATGAGTAGGATTCATGAGTCTACACTCAACATGCTTGCTCGTGGCACATGAAGATGAGGACTTGTGTTTATTTACTTATTCCATAAACTCTTGTATTAGGCCTTTGGCCCGAGTTGTAAAGACTATGTTTTATCTCTGGAATGAATGTAATAACGACCTTTGTATCTGTACTTCATCTTAAACTGTGGATGCTAGCATTGATCCAGGGACTAGCATTGCAATCACAGGGATCCTTTTTCCTTTACAAAGGAGGGGTCTAACAGATGGTATCAGAGCACTGTGTTGCCTGTAGGATTATGACCCTAGGATTGGAAACCACTAAGGAATTTTTTTAACTACTGCTACACTTGTCTATTCTTCTCGTAAAACTTTTCTAATCTTCTCATTCTCATCCCTATTTGTAGATGAACTCCATCAACGAAGCCGTGAAGAAAGGACCACTCATGACCATGACCTTGGAGTGTGGCGGTTTCCCAAAATTCTCAAGGACCTCATGGTGGCAATGGAAGCACATGGTGCAGCTGTGTACAAGGGCTTTCCAGTGATGGATGAAGGAGTGGAGTATTGGTGGGTGCAACTTCACTTGTACAAAAACAAGGAAGACAACCACAAAGAAAGAGGCTTCTGCATGTACACCAACACTGTGATGCACACCACATTCTTTCAGTCAGCCAGAGAAGCATCTTGGAGGACCATCAAAGAACTAAGTGCTAGAGTCAAGTGCAGGATGCTCAACCTCCAAAAAGACTTAGAGAAAGAAAAGGAATTTACCCAAGAGTTGGAAGCCACCAACCAAGAATTAAGGGGAGATATTATAGACTTAGATTTGGAATCATGTGAACAAGATAGGTGGATTGCTTCTAGGAATATTGTGTTAGCCACCAGATCCAGTGAGATAGGATTGTGAACGCACTTCGTTAGTTGGACCACCATCTATCACCTTATTTTCCAAAAATGATACCTTAAATAAGTTTGGACCATGATTGATGTAATGGAATTATGTATGCATGACTTGGTTGATTTTGTGTTCCATGGATATGTATGAATGTTTGTCTTGTTTTATCTTAAATTGTGTTGTTCTAACTTTTTCAATCTTATAAATACATGCCTATTACCATCAGCACTGTTGAGGAGTTCCAGGTTACCCGTTTTGGTCCTCGTATCGTAGAGCTTACTACCTTGCTCGATCTCCCTCTTCCCACCATTATGGTGCACCCACTCACCAAGTTCGAGAGGAAGGACCTCTGGGGATTCAAGGTGAACCAGCCAGGACGCCAGACAGAGCCTACTACGGAGGCCAGTGTCTTCAAGCTTATGCACGATGACAGGGAGAGAGGCATGGAGGTCGTCATGCAGGACCTGATAGGTCGTCTGTTAGGCCGTCACTCCCGACAGGTTAGAGGCACTCACTTCCACGCCTTCGGAAGGCGTGATGATGACGGAGAGTCCATCGACTTTGAGGACGACTCGAGGGCCGCAGCAGAGCCGATACGTCTCTACCTCCAGGACTTAGAGACTCTTGTTAGGCACGTGGATACTGACAGGACCAATGTCATGCTCAGTAATGACGAGCTCCAGGTGCAGCTTCGCGAGAAGGACAAGCTTTTCGCTCAGCAGGACGAGTTAGTCAAGGAAATGGAGACGAAGTTCGAGGCCCAGGACCGCAAGTTAAAGAGTCAGGAGAAACGCGTCCAGGATAGGAACAAGAGGATTCAGGACATAACCGAGGAACTGAAGTCCAAGGATTTCGAGCTAGAGCAGCAGCAGATGGTTATTGAGAGGCTTCGCTCCCAGAAGAGGGATCTCAAGACCAAGATCGAGTCCTTGACCACTACCATTGAGGAGAACAAGACCGCGATGGAGAACGCAGGTCTTACTTTTGTCGAGGAGGAGATTGATGCTGATGAGTAGACTTGGCTACTCGGTTATCTTTTATCATCATACTTGTTATTTGTGAACTTATTATTGGACCATCCGACATGTGGATGGCTTGCCACTTGTGTGTTTTACTTTGAGACTTCGTTATTTTGTTGTTGAACTTTTATTCTTGTGTTGCATGTTATGTGTTTGCTTATGTGATGTAATGTGCATGAATCATGTATGGGTATCTCATTCTTATCTCTATTTGAACAAACCACAGATGCCTCCCCGTCGCGCAAACCCCAACCCCAACAACATTTCCCCGGAAATTCAAAAAATGATGAATGCGCAAACACAGCTTATGCAGATGATGACAACGTTCATCCAAAACCAGAATAATAACAACAACCCCAACAACAACAACAACAACAACAACAACAACAACAACAACAACAACAACAACAACAACAACCCCAACAACAACAACAACAACCCTCCTGGTTTTGATATGCTCACCAGATTTCTGCGTCTGAGGCCGGCTAAGTTTTCGGGGACAACTGATCCCATGGTGGCCAATGACTGGCTACGTTCTGTGAACAAAGATTTAGTGACCGTGGGCTGCACGGATGCTGAAAAAGTCAGATTCGCAGCGCATCTGTTGGAAGGACCAGCCGCCACATGGTGGGACAACTTCCAGATCACCACTCCTATTGATGAGGTGACTTGGGATATCTTTGAAGATGGCTTTCGCACTGCTCACATCTCATCAGGAATGATGAGCCTAAAAAAGAAGGAGTTTCACAACCTGAAGCAGCGCCACTGCAGCGTGGCTGAATATATAGAAGAGTTCAACAATCTGGCGTGCTATGCACCGGATGAGGTTGACACAGATGCCAAAAGAAAGGAAAAGTTTCTGGAAGGCTTGAATGATGAACTGAATCTGCAGCTGTCTGTGGCATATGTTCCAACTTATCAGTCTCTATGTGACAAGGCTGCTATTTTGGAGAGTAAAATGAAGCAAGTCGAGAGTAGGAAGAGGAAACACTCCGACAAGTACAGCTCGGGATCGTCTCACAAACGATCTCAGTATGATGACAGTGGCAGCTCAGGATCCCATAAGCATGGGAAAATCAACAAGCACCACAACCACAACCTTCATGACAACAAGCATCATCGCGGTCATGACAATGATAAGTACAATAACCACAAGAGTGGACATAAGAGCCACCACAGTGGAAGTGGAAGTGGAAACCAGCCTAAAAAGGACATCAGTCAGGTTGAGTGCTTCAAATGCAAGAAGCTGGGGCATTATGCTAATGAGTGCCCTGAGAAGAAAGCTGAAGGACCTAACAAGCCCAATCCTTTTCAGAAAGGACAGGTTAACCACATCAATGTGGAGGAGGTCTATGAGGAGCCTGACGCTGTTGCTGGTAAGTTCAGACTCAATTCAATTCCAGCATTTGTACTCTTTGATACCGGTGCATGTCATTCATTCATATCAAAAGCATTTGTTGATAGAAATGGGTTTGCATCTGAAAACATTGGGTGTCCAATAAAAGTTAGTTCTCCGGGAGGAGATATGATAGTAAGTCTTGGATGCCGGGATCTAGTCATAGAGTTTGGAAAACATAAGTTTCCAGTGAACCTGATAATCCTGAATTCCCAAGGATTGGATGTGATTTTGGGAATGGATTGGATGGCTAAGTATGAAGGGGTACTAGATTGTGCAAATCGTACATTTACACTCACAACCCCTGAAGGAAAAAGGATAAAATTCAAATCCAACTTTGAATCTAAAGGAAGTAAGCTAAATTCTCTTAAGGGGGTTAGCATGGACACTGTGCCAATTGTGTGTGAGTATCCGGATGTGTTTCCGGAAGAGTTACCGGGAATGCTACCAGATAGAGATGTGGAGTTTATAATAGATTTGGTACCAGGTTCTGGACCAAGAGCAAAGAGACCTTATAAAATGTCAGTTGACGAATTAAAGGAACTCAAGAAACAACTCGGAGAACAATTGCAGAAAGGATTCATCCATCCAAGTTCTTCATCTTGAGGGGCTCCAGTTTTATTCGTGAAAAAGAAGGATAGAACACAAAGGTTATGCATAGATTACAGTTCTCTCAACGAGGTAACTATCAAAAACAAATATCCTTTGCCAAGAATCAACGACTTGTTTGATCAGCTAGAAGGAGCATAAGTGTTCTCAAAGATTGATCTTGATCGGGCTCTTTTCAACTCAAGATAAGAGAGCAAGACATACCTAAAACAGCATTCACCACAAGGTATGGATTGTATGAGTACACTGTGATGCCTTTTGGTTTAACCAACGCTCCAGCATACTTCATGAATATGATGAACAAGGTGTTCATGGAATTTCTTGACAAGTTTGTTGTCGTTTTCATCGATGATATCTTAGTCTACTCTAAGAGCAAGGAAGAACATGAAAGACACTTACGCTTGATACTTGAGAAACTGAGGGAACATAAACTTTATGCCAAATTCAGTAAGTGTGAGTTATGGCTAGAAGAAGTTGGTTTTCTTGGTCATGTTATGACAAAGGATGGTGTAGCAGTTGATCCTGCTAAGGTTTCAGCTGTGACAGAATGGGAATCTCCAAAGAATGTGAAAGAAGTTCGTAGTTTCCTTGGCTTAGCAGGATACTACAGAAGGTTCATTGAAAATTTCTCAAAGGTTGCTAAGCCAATGACTGAATTGTTAAAGAAGGACAAGAAATTTGCGTGGTCTGAAGGTTGTGAAGTTAGCTTCCAAGAATTAAAGAAGAGACTTGTGACAGCACCAGTTCTATGTCTGCCAGATTTGTAAAAGGATTTCCAAGTATATTGTGATGCGTCTCATCAAGGTTTGGGTGCCGTACTTATGCAAGGCGGGAAAGTTGTGGCTTATGCCTCGAGACAACTCAAAACTCATGAGGTAAACTATCCTACTCATGATTTGGAGTTAGCCTCTGTTGTCCATGCACTCAAAACATGGAGACACTACCTTTTGGGAAAGCGTTGTGAAGTGTTCACCGATCACAAGAGTTTGAAATATATCTTCACCCAGAAGAAAATCAATATGAGACAAAGGAGATGGCTAGAACTTATCAAAGATTACGACTTAAGTCTGCAGTACCATCCCGGTAAAGCAAATGTAGTAGCAGATGCTCTAAGTCGTAAGGCGTTTGTAAATGGCCTTACCAAAGGTGAATTGCCAGATGACTTGTGTAAGCAATTCAAAGAACTCAGATTGGAGATTGTGCCAGAAGGACATCTTATGTCTTTGGATGTTCAACCCACTCTGCTGGATAAGATTAAACAAGCCCAAAAGACGGATAAAGAAATCGAAGAGATTAAGGAAAGGATTAGCCAAGGGAAAGCTAAAAGTTTCCATATAGACTAACAAGGTACTTTATGGCACGGGAAACGTATTTGTGTTCCACAAGACACGGAGGTGCGGAAACTGATTTTACAGGAAGCCCACAACTCTCCGTATTCTATTCACCCAGGAAACACCAAGATGTACATGGATATGAAAGAAAGATTTTGGTGGAACAATCTAAAAAGGGACATCGCCGAACATATTGCTTTGTGTGATGTGTATAGTAGAGTAAAAGCGGAGCATCAAAAACCAGCCGGTTTGCTTCAACCACTACCTATTCCTGAATGGAAGTGGGAAAATATAGGTATGGATTTCATTACCGGATTACCAAGAACCATGTCAGGGTATGATTCTATATGGGTAGTAGTGGATCGCCTAACTAAAGTGGCTCATTTTATACCCGTGAAGACAACTTATACAAGTGCCAAGTTAGCCAAGATCTACATGAGCAGAATTGTATGCCTTCACGGTGTGCCTAAGAGTATTGTGTCTGATAGAGGAACTCAGTTCACTTCTCACTTTTGGAGACAGCTTCATGAATCTTTGGGAACGAGATTGGAATTCAGCACTGCTTTTCATCCTCAAACTGATGGTCAAACAGAAAGGACTAATCAAATTCTTGAAGACATGTTGAGGGCATGTGCCCTAGACTATGGGGTAAGTTGGGATGAAAGCCTGCCTTCAGTGAGTTCTCCTACAATAACAGTTATCAATCTAGTATTGGGATGGCACCATTTGAATTTCTCTATGGAAGGAAGTGTACCACCCCATTGTTATGGAATGGTGTGGGAGAAAGAAGTTTATTTGGACCTGATCTTATCAAAAGGCGAAAAGAAAGTCAAATTGGTTAAGGGGATTGAAGATAGCAGTCGACAGAAAAGCTACAGGATTCTAAGCGTAGAGAGGTAACCTACGAAGTTGGAGATAGAGCCTATCTTAGAGTATCACCACTTCGTGGAGTGAAAAGATTTGGAGTCAAAGGAAAGTTGGCACCAAGATATGTTGGGCCATTCAAAATTCTAAGTCGCAAGGGAGAAGTTGCGTATGAAGTTGAATTGCCTGAATCTCTGTCGGCTGTCCATAATATGTTTCATGTGAGTCAGCTCAAGAAATGTCACCCAGAAATGGAAGAATCTTCTTTGAGGGATACCATACCTTTGGAAGAAGTTCAATTAGAAAGTGACCTCACCTATGAAGAAAAGCCTGTCAAGATTCTTGAGACCGCTGAAAGAGTCACAAGGACAAAAACTATCAAGTTTTGCAAAGTGCAACGGAATCATCATTCCGAAGAGGAAGCAACATGGGAAAGAGAAGATGATCTTCGGAAAGACCACCCTCACCTATTTGCTAGCCAATCCGAATATCGAGGGAGAGATTCATCTTAAGGGGGTTAGATTTGTAACATCCCTAAATTCATATTCCAAAACTCATTCATATCATCCATGCATCCATCATCATTTAGGGTTTCAAAATCAAAACCATTTCAGAAAAACAGAAACTTGATGCTATGATTTCATGTGAGCAAATTTAATTTGAATGGCCATCACCCTTTGAAACTTGAATGTTTAGGAACTTGTTTGCTTGCCTCCATTGTTGGAAAGTTTAGGTGTAAAAGTTTGACCAAAGTTTCCAACTTGGAAATAAATTCAAAACCCTAAACATTTGCAAACCAGAGGCAAAGTCTCTGATTGTTTTAAGTCCAAGCTTGACCAAGCCCTTGCAGGGTAACCACATGGTTAAATAACTGATTTTTGAAACCACAGTACCCTGCAAAAATCCCCAGAATTTTTTGAATTCAAAAAGGATTTGAATTCAAATCTAAATCATTCCTGAAAACCAAAATAGAAAAGGAAAAGGAATAAACGAAATAAAAGGCTGCCAAAGGTTTACGCCCAGATCGAATCGAGCCCAACTAGCCCACCCGGGTTTCTTTTCTCTCACGCGAAGACGCACTCAGCCGATCGGTGACGGACCCACGCTCCCTCCGATTATTTCGCTGACCAGCGGCCCCCGTCCACGTAGCCCTCGTCCTCCCCAAACCGCGCCCGCGACCACGTCACTGCTGCAGTCAAGTCCGGTAATGGCGCGGTGTAATTGACCATTAATCAGCAGGCGTTTCCTGTCGCACCTGAGCCTATTTAACCCTCTCTGCCTCGCGAGCATTCTCCCCCATTCACCTCGCTCACTCCGTCGCCAGGCTGCACGCAATTGCCTTCGAAGCTCCGCAGAACCGAGAACTCCAGCGACCAAATACGGTGAGCCTCGACCATCCCTCCCTCTCTGGTTCAAACGAGGATGATCATAATGTTCTTGCGCACCCTCTGATACTTTTATTTTGGCCGCTAGTGACCCAGGTTGTCATCTCCGTCCACAGCCGAAACCACCTGCGCCGCCGACAAACTTCGGCGACCAATTAAGGTAAATCCAGACCGCCCCTTGCCTCCTCCCTCACACGAGCCTGTTCGCCTGTGTCTTGCGCATGTACTGATGCCACTCGTTCGTGCTAGGGCGACGCCAAACCTCGGCAAGGACCACGTCGCCGCAGCCGCCGTCACCAGTAAACTGACGAGCTCAGAGACCGTCTCCGCGCCTTCGCAAGCCAGCACCACGTCGAGCTTCAAAGACGCCCGCTGCGATTCCGTAGCATCTCCCTTCCTCGGCGACCTAGAAAACCGGTGCCACCGTAGTCGACGCGCCGCCATCAACGCGCTAGCGCCCGCCATTGTGGCTTGATGGTTGTGTCCGTTGGATCCAGATCGTGGCTAGGATAGATTGTAAATGAAGGGGTAAGCGCATCTGCCGCCAGATCCCACTTAGATCCTGCGGTCCAGAGCGATCCAACCAGCGGTATGCGCCAGGTGAGGCTGCGACACGTGGCTAGAGTTTAAATCAAAAGCAATTTAAACCAGATTTAGATCCAAACTTCAAACAGCTATAACTTTTGATTGCCACGTTGGAATTTTGCAAACTTTATACCGTTGGATTCAGTGAATCAAGGCCTTTCTGATTATGCAAAGTGTTTAACAAATAGTAACCATTAAAATGACTTTGTTTGTAGAAACAAGTTTAGGCCCCTTTTGATTATAGTTTTTGTTTAGCAATTTGTTTTAGGGTTAAATAAGTTTAGTTGGCAAACTTGTGACTTGTTAAGTTTCTGTAAACATGTACATGCTTGGTAGAGTTTTCAAAATCACCACTTAGTAAATTCTTGCATGCATGCATTCATATTATTTTTGATTGTATATAAATTGTGTGTAATTGTATGCCACAAATCTTTGTGTAGATTTTGCTAGTGACTGTGACTGTGAGGAGTGCTACTCTCCACATTACCAAGGCAAGTGATATTTTTCATGAATATTTCCATCCTATGTTTTGAACTAGCATTAGATATTTTGCTAAGTCTTGCATGCTACTTTTGTCAAATGATATGTTGGGAAATCCTATGTAGTTTAGAATGGTAGAATTGCTAGGGATTTTTCCTAAGTTAAATTGCCATGCCATCCTTAGCCTAGCTATTAGCAAACAAAGGGTTGGTATAATCTATTCATGCTATATTGGCTATATATTTCTAAGTCATGAGATTTAAGTTTTCTTAATAAAACCACTAAGTCAATGAATCTCCTGGGTGGAATGGAAAGATTGGGTTATGTTGAGTGGTTACACAAGGCCATGGATTTGTCTTGTGTATCACACTTGTGGTATGACACCCAGGCACAAAGAGATTTGGAGGCCAAGTGTTGAGAAAGCTTACAGTGCAACCACTTGGCAATATGGGCTCTGCCATGATCATATAGGTTGCTAGAACTTAGTCACTTGGACGGTAGGTGGTAGTGGGAATGATAGGTTGGAGCGCGTCCATTTGACTAAGGAAAGGCTTCTGAAAGGTCCTGTCTTGGGAAACCAAGTCTGGTGGGGAAAGTGCACAACCTCTGCAGATAGAAAAACCTAAGTACTTAGCCAAGTCCATGGCAATGGACAATTTGAGCATCAAGACATGGAAGCTACAAGAATATCATCACTCCAACTTCTAAGTAAAACTTGTGGGTGAACAAGGGTAAGGACCCCAATGTCTATTGGTGGTTCCTAGGGAAAGATTTTGACAAAGAAAACTTAGTGATTTCAACTAATAGGAAAAACCTATTTTTAAGCAAAGCAAGCCAAGCTACACTTAGCCAAAATGCATATAGTAATATAGTCCATTTAAAATTTACTAAGGTATCACTTGCCAATACTATTCCAAAGTATTGACCCACTGTGGTTGTAACTTGTGATGTTGCAGGTTACTCCGATGATGAGTAGGAGTCATGAGTCTACACTCAACATGCTTGCCTGTGGCACATGAAGATGAGGACTTGTGTTTATTTACTTATTCCATAAACTCTTGTATTAGGCCTTTGGCCCTGAGTTGTAAAAGACTATGTTTTATCTCTGGAATGAATGTAATAAACGACCTTTGTATCTGTGTACTTCATCTTAAACTGTGGATGCTAGCATTGATCCAGGGACTAGCATTGCAATCATAGGGATCCTTTTTCCTTTACAAAGGAGGGGTCTAACAAACTCAATCTATCATAAACTTAGTCTAAACTTTACAAATTCTATTGTAGATGGCGCCACCTGCTTTTAATTTCAATGTGTTCATGGATAAAGAAAACTTGCGACGAACGGTAGCAACTTTACCGAATGGGACATGAATTTTAAGATTCTCCTCTCTGCTGCACAAAAGCAATATGTGCTAGAAGTGCCGCTAGGTCCCCCACCACTTGATGATGCCCCTGCCGAGGAAAAGAATGTCTATCAGACTCGTCAGGAGGACTACAACTTAGTTCATTGCGGCATTTTCTATGGGCTAGAGCCAGAACTTCGAAAGCATTTCGAAAACGGCAATTCCTTTGATACAATGGGTGAGTTGAAAATGATTTTCGACACCCATGCTGCTGTAGAGAGTTATAATGCGGCTTAAAAGTTCTTTAGCTACATGATGGAAGTGAACAACTCCGTTAGTGAGCACGTACTCAAAATGTCAGGGTACTCCGATAGGCTTGTGTCCTTGGGAATATCGATTCCCATTGACTTAGGCATTCATCGTGTTCTCCAATCTCTGCCACCTAGCTACAAGAGCTTTGTGATGAACTATAACATGCAAGGCATGAAGAAGACTCTTTCCGAGCTTCTGTCAATGCTTAAGACTGCAGAGGTGGAGATCAAGAAAGAACATCAAGTGTTGGTGATCAATAAGACCACCGGTTTCAAGAAAGATAGTAAGGGTAAGGAGAAGGGAAAGAAGGGCGGAAAATCAGTTGTCGCACCTGAAAATAAATCCTGAGTTGGCTCTAAGTCTGATACTGAGTGTTATTATTGTAAGGGGGCTGGCCATTGGAAGCGCAACTGCCCCAAGTATTTGGCAGACAAGAAGGCCGGCAAGGCAAACAAAGGTATATATGATATACATATTATTGATGTGTACTTGACTAGTACTCGCAGTAGAACCTGGGTATTTGATACCGGATTGGTTGCTAATATTTGTAACTCGAATTAGGGGCTACAGAACAAGCGACCGCTTGCAAGGGGTGAGGTCAAGATGCATGCCGGCAATGGATCAACTGTTGATGTGATCGTCGTCGGAACGCTACCACTCCACCTACCGTCAGGATTAGTTATAAACCTAAATAATTGTTATTTGGTGCATGCACTGAGCATGAACATTGTATCTGGATCGTGTTTGATGCAAAGTGGTTATTCATTTAAATCCAAAAACAATGGTTGTTCGATTTATATGAATGATATCTTTTATGGTCATGCACCTGTGATGAATGGTTTATTTCTGTTGGATCTCGATAATAGTGTTACACACTTTCAATGTTGATGCTAAAAGGATTAAACTTGATAATGATATATCCACATATATGTGGCACTGCCGTCTAGGTCATATTGGCGTTAAACGCATGAAGAAACTTCATTCAGATGGACTTTTGGAATCACTTGATTTCGAATCATTTGATACATGTGAGCCATGCCTTATGGGCAAGATGACTAGAACGTCGTTTTCTGGTACAATGGAACGGGCGATAGATTTATTGGAAATCATACATTCTGATGTATGTGGTCCAATGAGTGTGTCGGCGTGAGGTGGATATCGTTATTTTGTTACTTTCACGGATGATTTGAGTAGATACGGTTGTATCTACTTAATGAAACACAAGTCTAAAACCTTTGAAAAGTTCAAGGAATTTCATAATGAAGTGGAAAATCATCGTAATAGAAAGATCAAATTTCTACGGTTTGACCATGGAGGTGAGTATCTAAGTTACGAGTTTAGCAGACATATGAAAAAGTGTGGAATAGTTTCACAACTCACACGTGTCGGAACTGTAAGGTTCCCAACCTTTAATAAGGTAGAGATCCCTGTGTTTACAATGCTAGTCCCTGGATCAATAGCTAGCATCCACAGTTAAGATGTAATATCAAGAAACATAGGTCATAATACAACTTTATAACCAGGAATAAAATATTTATTACATCTTACATAGCTCATTTGGCTATCTCATTACAATGCAGCTATAGCAATAGCATGGGGTCCTTCATCTTCAAGGTGCCACAGGCAGACATGTTGGTTGTAGACTTGTAATCCTAATCATTTAACTTCACTAATATCAATCAAACCTGCAACATAACAAGTTACAGCCACAAGGGTCAATACATTTGAATTGTATTGGCAAGTGATACTATGGTTGTATAGTGGAGTCTATCATCTATATGCATTTGGCTAAGTGGAGCTTAGGCTTTCTTTGCTCAAAAATAGATTTTCCTTATCATTTGAAAACACTAAGTTTTGTTTGACAAAAATCACCCAAGGAACCACCAATAGAAATTGGTGAACCTTAAACCCTTGTTTAACCACAAGTTTTTAACTTAGAAATTTGGATGATGAGATTCTTGATAGCTTCCATGTCTTGATGCTCAAATTGTCCTTTGCCAGGGACATGGCTAAGTACTTAGATTTTACACTCTGCAGAGGTGGTGCACTTTCCCCACAAGACTTGGTTTCCCAAGACAAGATCTTTCAGAAGCCTTTCCTTAGACCAAAATGGACGCGCTCTAACCTATCAAAGCCCTACCACCAACTGTCCATTTGGCTAAGTTATTGCAACCTATATGATCCAGGCAGAGCCCATAATGCCAAGTGGATGCACTTGAAGCTTCTCAACATTTGACATCTCAAATCTCTTTGTTCCTGGGTGGCCATCCACAAGTGAGACACCAAGTTTTCCCCAGCATACTGGACTTGGTGAAGCCCAAGTTTCCCCCAGCATACTGGACTTGCATGACCACTCAACACAAACCATTCTTTCCATTCCACCCAGGTGATTCATTTACTTAGTTGTTTTATTAAACAAAACACAAGTCCTCAGACTTAGAAGTTTCCATAGCATGAATATATATTCCACCCTTGTTTTCTACTAGCTAAGATAAGTATGATAGTAGTACGAATCTTAACTTTGGAGAATTCTACTAAGGTTACATCTACTAGGATTTCCCATAGCATATTTTATACTTAGCAAAATTCCATGCAAGTCCTACTTAGAAATATCACTAATGCATAGTGAAAATAATGGAACAAAAGTATGTAGCATCACTTGCCTTTTTGGTAGAGTATAAGTTCACTCCTTGTCCTTGCAACAATCACACTATTCAAGTCACTACAATTCAATCAAACAAGGCACAATTTCAATCTACCAATCAAGCAAACATCACATAAAATAATAAAACAAAACAATGCATGCAAGCATGCAAGAGATTGTTTTATTTGAAAAAGTGGTTTCTAATGGTTCATAAACATTTGAAAGCACCTAATGGTCATTTTATAAAGTGGCAAACCATTTACAAAAAGGTTTTGTTTCATACACCATTTTTAAAACAAAGTATCATTTTATGTGGTGTAGAAATGTTTTTAATAAGGCACTAATCCATAGGGTTCACAAAATATGTTTTCAAACCATAAAACCTTGTGTTTAGGGTCAGAGAGTTTATTTCCAAAACATTTCCCAAAGGCTTTCCTCCAAAACCATTTTTAATAATTAAACCATATTTTTATATGACTAGAAATGGTTTAAATCAAAGATTCATTCATTTGTTTCACCCAAATACATTTTTGATACCACAATTTGTTTCCTATGGTCAGTAGGTTCAAAACACACCATTTGCCAAAGATTTTGTCCTCAAAATCATTTTAGAACAATTTTTATATCCTAAACAAGCATACATAAGTTTCTGCAAAAACAAACATTTTACCAGAATCTTTTTACTAAACAAAGTGCATGGTTGTCTAGGGCTTCTTTTTCTGAATCCATTGATATAAAGTTTGCAAAATTTGGACGTGTAGATTTAAAGTTATGGATTTTTCAATTTGGCATATCTAATAGAACAATTCTGTTTCAAAACATACGAGCTGAGCCACGTGTCATATTTTAATTCGCCAGTACCGCTTCGGTTGGATCAAGCACTGGGAGGCGTTGGATCTAAGTTAGATCGTGTGGCACAGAGGCGAGCGTACCCCTTCAGTTAGTTTCTATCCCGAGCGTTGGATTTAAATCCTACGGCGTACAACCCTTGACCATTAGCTAGCGGTGCTGGCGGCGGCGACTGGCGGCGGAGCTGTCAGACAAAGACGGTGGCAATGTTACAGGAAGAGAGGAAGGAAGGGGAGATGGTCACCGGATTCAGGAGGTCACGGCGATGCTCAACGTGTTGATATCTCGTCGAGGGGTGCACGGAGGTGACAAAGAATCGTCGAGCTGCTTGCACCTCACTGCATCTGATGCGTCGACGGGGGCGGCGATATACGGCGTGCTAGGTCAAATAAAAGGCACCGTTAGGTTCATATGGAAGTCGCGATCTTGTGAGTATCCAAGAGGGGGAAAGGGGCGGTCTAGACTCACCAGTAGTGCTCGCCGGAGTTGCGGGGTTCTTCGGTGGCGCTCAGACGAAGACGGAGGCGGGGTTGTGGGGCAAGCGAGAGAGAGCTGGAGGCACTGGAGTGTGCGCCAGAGTCTGGGGAAGATGTTCACGTGCTTGAGGAGGCGAGGGGTGGCGTGGGGCTTCCGGAATCGTCGTCGGAGCGTCGTCGGAGACAGCGGCAGTTGAGGCTAAAATTTGAGCAGCCTAGTGGCTCCGGTTGGGTGAGGTCTGAGGGGAAAAGAAGAGAGGGAAGAGGCGAGTTAACGTGCGCGATTACTGGCCAATTCATTCGCGGCATTGATTTGAATTAAACTCACGAATTCAACGACAGAAACGGGAGAAAGGGAGGAAGAACAGGTCGCGGGGTGAGGAAGATGACTGCGTGGCAGTGGGGTCCTGGCGTCAGTGAGTGAGAGAGTGGGGGTGGGGTCCGTCTGTCAGCGTCGCTGCGGTTGAGAGTTTGAGTAGAAAACGCTTCGCGCTGCGAGAGAGAGGGTGTGGGCTGCGGTTGGGCTTAATTGGGCCAGTTAGGTTGGGCTGAGTCTTTCACCTTTTTGTTCTGTTTGTTTTTCTTTTTCCTTTTCCTTTATTCTGTTTTTATTTCCTTTAATTATTTCAAGCACTCATTTGATTTCAAATCTTTGTCAAAATTTGTGTAGATTTAAATATTGATTAGTAGCACATTCTGATGTCAATTTTGGAATTTATTTTATTCTTTTTGGGATCGTTTTAATTATTAAAAAGGGCCCTTGTTTTAAATCAAATAGGATTTAATAATGTTTTTAATTTCCATTTCAATTCTGAATTCTTCCAAAATCTTTCAGTAAGTTTTGTTTACTTAAAAGGGTTTCAAGTAATTCATCTTGAATTATTTGGAAAAGTTTTTAATAAGATTTATTAATCATTTAAAAAATTTGGATTTGTCTTTATTCCAATAGGATTTGGTCTAAGCCATTTTATTTTATTTTCGCAATTCTTTAACCAATATTTTTATTTGGATTTGGATTATAACTTATTCCATTTGCTTATTTATTTGGCCAAGATTTGATTTGGTCTTTAAATATTCTTTATTTAATATTTCTTTCTTCATCTTATAAAATCCTTATCTTTTTATTTAGAGATCCAAACTTGGTGGTTCCAATTTGTGAAAACTTGTTTGATATTTCTTTATTGTAGGGGTCCCAACCTAATAAGGTTGATCCCTCCTGTGTTTTACAATGCTAGTCCCTGGATCAATAGCTAGCATCCACAGTTAAGATGTAATATCAAGAAACAAAGGTCATAATATAACTTTATAACCAAGAATAACATAATTTTATTACATCAAACATAGCTCATTAGGCTATTACATTACATTGCAGCGGAATAAATATAGTCATGGGTCCTTCATCTTCAAAGTGCCACAGGCAGATGTTGGTTGTAGACTTTGTAATCCTAAACAATCAATCTTCACTAATATTAATCAAACCTGCAACATACAAGTTACAGCCACAAAGGTTCAATACATTTGAATTGTATTGGCAAGTGATACTATGGTAGTATAGTGGAGCCTATCATCTAAATGCATTTGGCTAAGTGGAGTTGAGGCTTGCATTGCTCAAAATAGATTTTTCTTATCATTCTGAAAATACTAAGTTTTTGCTTGACAAAATCATTTCCCTCAATCAAAGATTTCAAGATCCTTGTACCAAGCCATCTCTCCATCAATGATTCAAGAATTCAAACAACCCTTGTTCAAACCACAAGATTTTAATTTAGAAATTTGAATGATGAGATTCTTGATTGCTTCCATATCTTGATGCTCAAATTGTCCTTTACCAGGGACATGGCTAAGTACTTAGGTTTTACACTCTGCAGAGGTGGTGCACTTTACCCACAAGACTTGGTTTCCCAAGACAAAATCTTTCAGAAGCCTTCCCTTAGACCAAAATGGACGCGTTCCAACCTATCAAACACTACCACCCACTGTCCACTTGGCTAAGTTCTTGCAACCTATATGATCATGGCAGAGCCCATATTGCCAAGTGGTTGCACTTGAAGCTTCTCAACATTTGACATCTCAAATCCCTTTGTTTCCTGGGTGGCATTCCACAAGTGAGATACACAACCCAAGTCCATGGCCTTGTGTAACCACTCAACATATCCCAATCCTTCCATTCCACCCAGGAGGTTCATTAACTTAGTTGTTTTATTAGACAAAATCACAAGTCCTCAGACTTAGAATATTTTCCATAGTGTGAATATATATTCCGCCCATGTTTTCTATTAGCTAGGCTAAGCTTGGTAGTAGTAGGAATCTTAGCTTAGGAAAATCCTACTAAGGATTCATCTATTAGGTTTTCCTATAGCAAGATTTATACTTAGCAAAATCCATGCAAGTTTACTTAGCAAAATCACTAATGCATAGAGAAAGTATTGGGATAGAAAGTATGAAGCATCACTTGCCTTTCTGGTAGAGTATAGGTTCTCTTCTTGATCTTTGCAACAATCACACTCTTCAAGTCACTACAAATCAATCAAGCAAGGCACAAACTCAATCTACCAATCAAGCAAACAACACACATAAATAACAAAGTCAAAGAAATGCATGCAAGCATGCCAAGCTTTGTTTTGTTTGAAAAAGTGGTTCCTAGTGGGTCATAGTCATTTGGGTACATCTAATGGTCATTTCCTAAAGTGGCCAAGTCATTTGCTAAAGGTTTCACTTTAAAACCATTTTCAAAACAAAGTGTTATTTTATGTGGTGTAGAAATATTTTTATTAAGGCATTAGTCTATAGGGTTCACCAAATGAGTTGCCATTGCAAAACTTGGTGTTTTGGGTCAGTAGGTTTGATCAAACCATTTCTCAAAGTTTTATTTACAAAAACATTTTTATAATAAAAACTATTCCTTTTATTTGGCTAGAAAATGACTAAGTCAAGTAATCTAACCTAAATTTTACAAAAATCATTTCTAACACCAAGGGTTGGTTCCTAGGGTCAGTAAGATCACAACAATCCAATTTGCAAAGGTTTTATCCCTAAATTCAATTTTAAACAATTGTTATACTCTAAACAAGTACACAAATGTTTCTGCAAATTCAAACAAGCTATCAGATACTATTTGTCAAACTAAGGCCATGGTTGGCTAGGGCTTGTTCTCCTGAATCCATTGATATAAAATTTGCCAAATTTGGACGTGTGGATCAAAAGATATAAGGGTTTGAAGTTTGTAAATAATTGATTTCAAATTCTAATTTCAATCTATCTCGTGACACGCGGCTTCCTATTCGTCGGTACCGTTTCGGTTGGATCACGCGACGACAACCGTTGGATTAAGTTAAATCGTGCGGCGCGCAGAGGTTACTTACCGCTTCAGTTAAATTCTATCGTGGCCTTACGATGACGATCTAACGGTGCTTGGCACACCAGCCACAGATGGGCGGCGATATGTTACCGGCGAGCGGCGGCGCCATTAGCGGTGGCGGCGATGCAGGAAGCGAGGGAGAGGCTGGCAAGGCTTACCAGGCTCGCAGAGACTTGCTAGTGCTCGAGGTGGGGTCGGCTACTCGAGCGGCGCAAGGGGTTGCTGCTAATTGCTCGCCGGAGAAGCTGCGGACGACGGTGCTCTCAGGTTGTCGTCGTTGGCGACGTTTAGGACTACTCTAAGACAAAATAGAGGCATGGTTAGGTGCGTACGAGGATCGTGAGTAAGGGAGCGTCATCGGGATGGAGAGGGGAGGTCGGAGTTCACCTGGAATACTCGTCGAAACAATGGCAGACGGCGGCGCACGCTCGGTGTTTGTCGTTGCCGATGCTCAGGGCACCCGCGAGTGAGTGATCGACACAGAAGGATATGCCAGGAGATGGTGAGCGTGCTCGTGTGCTCAGGGAGGCGGAAGGGGGCGTGTGCTGGCCGTATTCGTCGGTGGAAGCTCGTCGGAGACGAAGCCGTTCGAGGACGAATTGCGACGGCCTGGGGGCGTGCTCGGGGAAGAAGGCAGAGGGGAAACGGAGAGGAGGGACTGGCGATTTAACACGCGTGCTCACTGCGGCTTTTACTCGTGGCATCAAGGCGAATTAAGCCTGCAACGGCGAGGAGAGGGGGAAGAATCAGTCGCGAGGTGGGGGAAGAAGAATAGTGGAAGGGGTCCACTGGTCAGTAGGGAAAAAGAATCGAGGGGAGGTCCACCTGCCAGTGAGGATGTGGGTTGCTTCTGGGGTGAGAAAATTAACGCTTCGGGGGAGGGAAATCTGGGCTGTGGGATTGTTGGGCTGGGCCTTGTTGGGCTGGTCTGCTTCCTCTTTTTTTATGTCTATTTGTTTTATTCTTTTCTATTTTATTTTCTGATTTGATTATTCAAACACATGATTCAATCAACCAAATAAATTCAAACCAACATCACACTTCACAACTTTTGAACTTGATTCTGTTCAGTAACAAATACCAAAATTCTAAAATAAAATAATATTTTAATTCATTTTAGGATCCATTCATTAATTAAATAAAATGTACTTTTAGTTATTTATTTTTAATAGGGTTTGATTTATTTGATAAAATCACCATTTTAAATCCAATATTTTCAGAACAAATCAGTAGGTTTTATTTGGAAATAAATAATACTTGGATACTTGTTTAAAACAAAATATTATTTTACTTTAGGGTCCAATAATAATCAAATATAATGGGCCTTAGTAATTAAATCAAATAGAGTTTGATTTTATTAATAAAATCTTTATTTGAAACCTAATATCTTCAAAACCAAATTAGTGGGTTTTATTTGGGAAATATAGAATACTTGGAGATTTGTTTTAAAATAAAATAACATTTTATTTTAGGGTCCATTATTAATTAATATAATAGACTTTCATTATTATTTCAAATAGGATTTATTTTATTTGAGATATTTATTTTGAAATCTAAAACAAGCCCAAACACTTTAGTAGGTTTTATTAGAGAATATAAAATATTTGGAAAACCTATTTAAAACAATTTAATAAGTTTTGATGTTTTAATTAAATTGGTAAAACTTCTTATTTAAATAAAGTTTGGATATTAATTCTTTATTATTTTATTTTAAATAAACCTTTGTTGTTTTTATTCAAACTAAATGTTTTAATTCCCAAAGTTTGGTCAAGGTTTAATATGGCTTTATAAAATAATCCTTATTTATAAATCCATCTTTTCTTTTGAATACCAAATCCTTTTATTTAAAAGATCTAAAATAGTATTTCCAAAATATTTTATTTTCCCTTGTTAATTGTTTTATGTTTTTAAATCCTTTTGGGATTTAATTGTTAAAAATAGGTTTGAAGATTACTATTGGAATTCAAAAAGTTTCTTCTGGCTCTGAAAATCAACAAAGTTTTATTTTATTAATTTATTTTCACATTACAAGATTTGGAAAATCTTGGGATGTGACATTTATCCTTTTAAATCCCTTTAGGATCATTTGCTCACCAATTGGTATGGGTTTCTAGATAGGTTCTTTATTAGCTTTGGGAATTCAATTTCTTATCTTATTAAATTCTTAAGATTTTATTTTATGGTTCCAAATTGAGTGAAACCAATTTATATGGCTTTATAATATTTCTATTTGTCTTTCTTGATCATTTGTGAATGTTTGTTGACAAGTTTTTATATGTATCAAATCCATAGACTTGGGGCTAACTTTGGAAATGATTTTTATTCCATTAGGGTTAATGGTTTGGATTTATTTTCCAAATGTTTAAATTTCCAGAGACATTCATTGAGGAATGCATTTCTCTTGATTTGGATTTTTGTTGGATTCAAACTTTTATCAAAGTTTGTTCAAGATGGGGTTTTAAGTTTCCATTTAGAAACAAAAGTTTCTTTTCACCCTGATTTTCAACAAAAATTTATTTTGTTTATTTTATTTTTCACATTACAAGATTTGGAAAATCTTGGGATGTGACAGGAACACCACAGCGAAATGTTGTGCCGGAACGTCGTAATCGTTCTTTACTGGATATGGTTCGACCTATGATGTCTCTGACAGACTTGCCACTCTGATTTTGGGGTTATGCACTAGAAACCGCTGCATTCACTTTAAATCGGGCACCATCTAAATCCGTTGAAAAGACACCATATGGATTGTTGTTTGCAAACAAACCTAAGCTGTCATTTATTAAAGTTTGGGGATGCGATGTTTATGTGAAGAAACTTCAGCCAGATAAACTTGAACCCAAAGCGGAAAAATGCGTCTTCATAGGATACCCTAAGTAAACTATTGGGTATTCCGTGTATCACAGATCTGAGGGGAAGGTTTTCGTTGCTAAGAATGGATCCTTTCTAGAGAAAGAGTTTCTGGCGAAAGGTGTTTGTAGTCGGAAGGTAGAACTTGAAGAGGTTGTTGAACCTTCTCTTCATAGTATGGCGAGTAGTGCAATGCCGGAAGTTGTTTCTTAGTTGACTTCACCGAATGCAGAGGGAACTAATGATAACAATAATGAATCTCCGAAAGAGAATACTACCGAACCTCGCAGGTCTAGCAGGACGCGTGCAGCACCAAAACTGTACGGAAATCCTGTTATGAATTTCATGGTAGATGAAATAGATGACCCTGCGATGTATAACGAAGCGATGATGATCCCGGATTCCAATAAATGGCTAGAAGCCAAGAAATCCGGGATGGAATCCATGTACGAAAACCAGGTTTGGACCTTGGTGGGCATACCTCATGACCGAAAGGCCGTGGAGAATAAATGGTTTCAAAAGAAAAATTGATGCTGATGGTAACGTAACCGTCTATAAAGCTCTACTTGTCGCAAAGAGGTTTCAACATATTCAAGGAGTTGACTACGATGAGACATTCTCTCCCATAGTGATGCTAAAGTCAGTTAGGATTATGTTAGCAATTGTTGCATATTTCTACTATGAGATATGGCAAATGGATGTCAAAACTGCGTTCCTCAATGGCAACATTGAAGAAGAGTTGTATATGATACAACCAAAGGGTTTTGTCGATCCAAAGGATGCTGACAAGGTACGCAAGCTTCAGCGATCCATCTATGCTCTAAAGCAAACATCCCGGAGTTGGAATCTCCGCTTTGATGAGGTGATCAAAGAGTTTGGATTTAGCCAAAATTATGGAGAGGCTTGTATTTACAAGAAAGTGAGTGGGAGCAATGTGGCATTTATGATATTATATATGGATGACATATTACTGATCAGAAATGATGTAGATCTTGTAGATGGTGTTAAAAGCTATCTAAACAGCAAATTTTCAATGAAGGACCTAGGTGAAGCGTCATACATATTAGGCATAAAGATCTATAGTGATAGATCAAGGTGCCTAATAGGGTATCACAGAGTACATACCTTGATAAGATTTTAAAGAAGTTTAAAATGGACGAAAGTAAGGGGTTCTTACCTATGTAGATAGGCAAGACATTGACTAAGACTCAAAGTGCAGCTATGGCGCAAGAAATAGAGATAATGGACAAGGTCCCCTATGCTTCGGCGGTAGGATCTATAATGTACGCCTACAGTGGTATTAAACGAAAAAAAAAATTCTATGTTGCGAACCCCTATAGTGGTATTAGAGCTGGATTTATGCGTAGATGCTTTGCATGGTTAGTACACATATGAGTATGTGGGCAATGATGATCATGTTATTTCTTCTTGTTTGTACTTTGGATTTTGGTGTCATAGTGGGATGAAGCAGCCCGGAAAAAATTTACATGTCCTCGCACTTGGGACCTAGTCCACGCTTGACATGCAACTAGTTTTGCATAAAAGGCTAGCGGGTGTATGTATCTCCTACTATAGTTAATATCTAATTTACAACGAGTTTTTAATAATTTGGTTATCCTCTATGTGGTTCCATGTTCGTAGGTAAGAACGGTTCTATCCTCGAAAGCCCTAAGCCACGTAAAACTTGCAATGGATAAATTAGAAGCGTCTAGTTTAGATTGTTGCTGAGCTAGTGTGATGATATGGTAATATTGTAAGTAAATGCATAGTTGATACTATTACAACACACCTAACGTGTAAGTTCCACAGAACTTGGACTTACACACGAAGGAATGATAAAGATCATACCACGATGCACATGATAGTGATCAAGTGCAAGAACCATATCATTTCACTATTCACATATAATGTTTATTGCATCTTATATTGCTTGTTTGGAGTTTTATTAGCATAACAAGATGACCCCTCATTTAGATATCAAGATAAAAATGTGTTCTCCCTTAAGTATGCACTGATAACGTTTTGCGGCTTTAAGACATCACGTGATGATCAGGTGTTCTTGAATCCACGATCATATTTCGGTTGTAAGACAATTTTACACACGCTAATACTATATTTCTCACTTGGCAATCCTAGCATGTACAGACATGGCCTCGGAACACGGACCGAAAGGTTAAGCATGAGTCATATGTTGATATGATTCCCACATATATGCTCCCCTTGAAAGCTACACCGACTCACGTGATGATCGGACTTGGTGTAGTGGATTTGGTTAATGTAATCACCAAAAAAGCATGAGGGGTATCGTTTTTGAGTGGGAGTTCGTTCGTAATTTGGATTAGTTGAACTCAATCTATCATAAACTTAGTCTAAACTTTACAAATTCTATTGTAGATGGCACCACCTGGTTTTAATTTCAATGTGTTCATGGAGAAAGAAAAACTTGCGACGAACGGTAGCAACTTTACCAAATGGGACATGAATTTTAGGATTCTCCTCTCTGGTGCACAAAAGCAATATGTTCTAGAAGCGCCACTAGGCCCCCCACCAATTAATGATGCCCCTTCTGAGGAAAAGAATGTCTATCAGACTTGTCAGGAGGACTATAACTTAGTTCATTGCAGCATTTTCAATGGGCTAGAGCCAGAACTTCGAAAGTGTTTCGAAAATGGAAATTCCTTTGATACAATGGGTGAGTTGAAAATGATTTTTGACACCCATGCTGATGTAGAGAGTTATAATGCGTCTGAAAAGTTCTTTAGCTGCATGATGGAAGAGAACAACTCCGTTAGTGAGCACGTACTCAAAATGTCAGGGTACTCCGATAGGCTTGTGTCCTTGGGAATATCGATTTCCATTGACTTAGGCATTCATCGTGTTCTCCAATCTCTGCCACCTATCTACAAGAGCTTTGTGGTGAATTATAACATGCAAGGCATGAAGAAGACTCTTTCTGACCTTCTGTCAATGCTTAAGACTGCGGAGGTGGAGATCAAGAAAGAACATCAAGTGTTGATGATCAATAAGACCACCGGTTTCAAGAAAGATAGTAAGGGTAAGGAGAAGGGAAAGAAGGGCGGCAAATCAGTTGTCGCACCTGAAAAGAAATCCCGAGCTGGCTCTAAGTTTGATATTGGGTGCTATTATTGTAAGAGGACTGGCCATTGGAAGCGCAACTTCCCCAAGTATTTGGCAAACAAGAAGGTCGGCAAGGCAAACAAAGGTATATATGATATACATGTTATTGATGTGTACTTGACTAGTACTCGCAATAGCACCTAGGTATTTGATACCGGATTGGTTGCTAATATTTGTAACTCGAATCAGGGGCTACATAACAAGCGACCGCTCGCAAGGGGTAAGGTCAAGATGCATGTCGTCAATGGATCAAGTGTTGATGTGATCGTCGTCTGAACGCTACCTCTCCACCTACCATCGGGATTAGTTATAAACCTAAATAATTGTTATTTGGTGCCGGCACTGAGCATGAACATTGTATCTGGATCGTGTTTGATGCGTAGTGGTTATTCATTTAAATCCGAAAACAATGGTTGTTCGATTTATATGAATGATATATTTTATGGTCATACACATGTGATGAATGGTTTATTTCTATTGGATCTCGATAATAGTGTTATACATATTCATAATGTTGATTCTAAAAGGATTAAACTTGATAATGATATATCCACATATATGTGGCACTGCCGTCTAGGTCATATTGGCGTTAAACGCATGAAGAAACTTCATTCATATGGACTTTTGGAATCACTTGATTTCGAATCATTTTATACATGTGAGTCATGCCTTATGAGCAAGATGACTAGAACGCCGTTTTCTGGTTCAATGGAACGGGCGACAGATTTATTGGAAATCATACATTCTGATGTATGTGGTCCAATGAGTGTGTCGGCGCGAGGTGGATATCGTTATTTTTTTACTTTTACGGATGATTTGAGTAGATACAGTTATATCTACTTAATGAAAAACAAGTCTAAAACCTTTGAAAAGTTCAAGGAATTTCAAAATAAAGTGGAAAATCATCATAATAGAAAGATCAAATTTATACGGTCTAACCATGGAGGTGAGTATCTAAGTTACGAGTTTAGCACACATATCAAAGAGTGTGGAATAGTTTCACAACTCACACATGTCGGAACACCACATCGAAATGTTGTGTCGGAACGTCGTAATCGTACTTTACTGGATATGGTTCGATCTATGGTGTCTCTGAATGACTTGCCACTGTCATTCTGAGGTTATGCACTAGAAACTGTTGCATTAACTTTAAATCGGGCACCATCTAAATCCGTTGAAAAGACACCATATGGATTGTGGTTTGGAAACAAACCTAAGATGTCATTTCTTAAAGTTTGAGGATGCGATGTTTATGTGAAGAAACTTCAGCCAGATAAACTTGAACCCAAAGCGGAAAAATGTGTCTTCATAGGATTCCCTAAGGAAACTATTGGGTATTCCTTCTATCACAGATCTGAGGGGAAGGTTTTCGTTGCTAAGAATGGATCCTTTCTAGAGAAAAAGTTTCTCGCGAAAGGTGTGTGTAGTCGAAAGGTAGAACTCGAAGAGGTTGTTGAACCTTCTCTTCATAGTATGTAGAGTGGCGCAATGCCGGAAGTTGTTTCGTAGTTGACTTCACCGAATGCAGAGGGAACTAATGATAACGATAATGAAGCTCCAAAAGAGAATACTACCGAACCTCGCAGGTCTAGCAGGACGCGTGCAGCTCCAAAACTGTATGGAAATCTTGTTATGAATTTCATGGTAGATGAAATAGATGACCCTGTGACGTATGATGAAGCGATGATGATCCCGGATTCCAATAAATTGCTAGAAGCCATGAAATCCGGGATGGAATCCATGTACGAAAACTAGGTTTGGACCTTGGTGGACTTACCTCACGACTGAAAGGCCGTGGAGAATAAATGGATTTTCAAAAGAAAAACTGATGTTGATGGTAACGTAACCGTCTATAAAGCTCTACTTGTCGCAAAGGGGTTTCAACATATTCAAGGAGTTGACTACGATGAGACATTCTCTCCCATAGCGATGCTAAATTCAGTTAGGATTATGTTAGCAATTGCTGCATATTTCGACTATGAGATATGGCAAATGGATGTCAAAACCGTGTTCCTCAATTGAAACATTGAAGAAGAGTTGTATATGATACAACCAAAGAGTTTTGTTGATCCTAAGGATGCTGACAATGTACGCAAGCTTCAGCGATCCATCTATGCTCTAAAGCAAGCATCCCGGAGTTAGAATCTCCGCTTTGATGAGGTGATCAAAGAGTTTGGATTTAGCCAAAATTATGGAGAGGCTTGTATTTACAAGAAAGTGAGTGGGAGCGATGTGGCATTTATGATATTATATGTGGATGACATATTACTGATCAGAAATGATGTAGATCTTGTAAATGGTGTTAAAAGCTATCTAAACAGCAAATTTGCAATGAAGGACCTAGGTGAAGCGTCATACATATTAGGCATAAAGATCTATAGTGATAGATCAAGGTGCCTAATAGGGTATCACAGAGTACATACCTTGATAAGATTTTAAAAAAGTTTAAAGTGGACGAAAGTAAGAAGGGGTTCTTACCTATGTTGATAGGTAAGACACTGAATAAGACTCAAAGTCCGGCTATGGCAGAAGAAAGAGAGATAATGGAAAAGGACCCCTATGCTTCGGCGATAGGCTCTATTATGTACGCCTACAGTGGTATTAGACGAAAAAAATTTGTTTTCTATGTTGCGAACCCCTACAGTGGTATTAGAGACGGATCTATGCGTAGATGCTTTGCATGGGTAGTACACATATGAGTATGTGGGCGATGATGATCATGTTATTTCTTCTTGTTTGTACTTTGGATATTGGTGGCATAGTGGGATGAAGCGGCCCAGACAAACTTTACATGTCCTCGAACGTGAGCCTAGTCCATGCTTGACATGCAACTAATTTTGCATAAGTGTCTAGTGGGTGTTTGTCTCTCCTACTATAGTTAATATATAATTTATAATGAGTTTTTAATAATTTGGTTATCCTCTATGTGGTTGCATGTTCGTAGGTAAGAACGGTTCTATCCTCGAAATCCCTAAGCCACGTAAGACTTGCAATGGATAAATTAGAAGCGTCTAGTTTAGATTGTTGCTGAGCTAGTGTCATGATATGGTAATGTTGTAAGTAAATGCATAGTTGATACTATTACAACACACCTAACATGTAAGTTCCATAGACCTTGGCATTACACACGAAGGAATGATAAAGATCATACCACGATGCACATGATAGTGATCAAGTGCAAGAACCATATCATTTCACTATTCACATACGATGTTTATTTCATCTTATATTGCTTGTTTGGAGTTTTATTAGCATAATAATACGATCCCTCATTTAGATATCAAGATAAAAATGTGTTCTCCCTTAAGTATGCACCGATTATGTTTTGACGCTTTAAGAAATCACGTGATGATCGTGTGTTCTTGAATCCACGATCATATTTCGGGTGTAAGACGGTTTTACACACGCTAATACTAAGGTTATTACTTGGCGAGCCTAGCATGTACAGACATGGCCTCGGAACATGGACCGAAAGGTTAAGCATGAGTCATATGTTGATATGATTCCCATATATATGCTCGCCTTTGAAGCTAAACCGACTCACGTGATGATCGGACTTGGTGTAGTGGATTTGGTTCATGTAATCACCAAAAAAGCATGAGGGATATAGTTTTTGAGTGGGAGTTCGTTCGTAATTTGGATTAGTTGAACTCAATATATCATAAACTTAGTCTAAACTTTACAAATTCTATTGTAGATGGCACCATCTTCTTTTAAATTCAATGTGTTCATGGAGAAAGAGAAACTTGCGACGAACGGTAGCAACTTTACCGAATGGGACATGAATTTTAGGATTCTCCTCTCTGCTGCACAAAAGCAATATGTTCTAGAAGAGCCGCTAGGCCCCTACCACTTGATGATGCCCCTGCCGAGGAAAAGAATGTCTATCAGACTCGTCAGGAGGACTACAACTTAGTTCATTGCAGCATTTTCTATGGGCTAGAGCCAGAACTTCGAAAGAGTTTCGAAAACGGCAATTCCTTTGATAAAATGGGTGAGTTGAAAATGATTTTTGACACCCCTGCTGCTGTAGAGAGTTATAATGCGTCTGAAAAGTTCTTTAACTGCATGATGGAAGTGAACAACTCCGTTAGTGAGCACGTACTCAGAATGTCAGGGTACTCCGATAGGCTTGTGTCCTTGGGAATATCGATTCCCATTGACTTAGGCATTCATCGTGTTCTCCAATCTCTACCACCTAGCTACAAGAGCTTCGTGATGAACTATAACATGCAAGGCATGAAGAAGACTCTTTCTAAGCTTCTGTCAATGCTTAAGACTGCAGAGGTGGACATCAAGAAAGAACATCAAGTATTGATGATCAATAAGACCACCGGTTTCAAGAAAGACAGGAAGGGTAAGGAGAAGGGAAATAAGGACGGCAAATCAGTTGCCGCACCTGAAAATAAATCCCGAGCTGGCTCTAAGTCTGATACTGGGTGCTATTATTGTAAGGGGACTGGCCATTGGAAGCGCAACTGCCCCAAGTATTTGGCAGACAAGAAGGTCGACAAGGCAAACAAAGGTATATATGATATACATGTTATTGATGTGTACTTGACTAGTACTCGCAGTAGCACCTAGGTATTTGATACCGGATTGGTTGCTAATATATGTAACTTGAATCAGGAGCTACAGAACAAGCGACTGCTCGCAAGGGGTGAGGTCAAGATGCATGTTGTCAATGGATCAAGTGTTGATGTGATCGTCGTCAGAACGCTACTTCTCCACCTACCGTCGAAATTAGTTATAAACTTAAATAATTGTTATTTGGTGCCTTAACTCTAACTCTAAATCATGATTTGGATAGTTGACTTCATGTGGTTTTAGTTGTCTTGAACCATAAGCAATCAATTTCCGATCTTGCATTAACACACAACCTAGACCTTCTTTAGATGCATCACAGTAGACTGTAAAGTCTTTCCCTGTTTCAGGAACTGCTAAGATTGAGGCAGTGGTTAATCTGGTCTTCAACTCCTGAAAACTTGCTTCACACTTTCGTCCCAATTGAATGGTGTATTCTTCCTTAGAAACTTGGTCATTGGTCCAGCTATTTTGGAGAAACCTTCAATGAATCTCCGATAATAACCGGCCATTCCTAAGAAACATCGAATTTTCTTCACATTGGTTGGTGCAGTCCACTCTAATACTAACTGAACTTTAGATGGATTTACAGCGATTCCATCTTTACTTATCACATGACCGAGGAATTCTACCTCATCTAGCCAAAATTCACACTTACTAAACTTAGCATAAAGTTTGTGTTCCCTTAGAGTCTGCAATGCTATTCTCAAATGATCAACATGCTCTTCCTTATCTTTGGAATATATCAGAATATCATCAATAAAAACTATGACGAACTTGTCCAAATATGGCATGAAGATCTTGTTCATCAGATTCATGAATATTGCAGGTGGATTGGTCAAACCAAATGGTACTACCAGATACTCATGGTGTCCATATCTTGAGACAAATGTTGTCTTTTGAACATCTTCCGGTTTGATTTTTATTTGATGGTATCCAGATCTTAAATCGATCTTTGAGAATACTCCGGCTCCTTTCACTTGATCAAAAAATCTTGAATTCTTGGTAAAGGATACTTATTCTTGATAGTAACGTTGTTCAGATTTCTATAATCTCCACACATCCTCCTTCCACCATCTCTCTTATCCACAAAGATTACTAGTGTTCCCCATGGGGATACACTTTCCTGAATAAATCCTTTTCTGGCTAACTCATCAATTTGCTCTTTGAGTTCTTTTAACTCTTGGGGTACCATTTTATATGCTGCTTGAGCTATTGGTGTTGTACCAGGAATTAGGTCAATAGTGAACTCTATCTCCCGGTCTGGTGGCATTCCCGTTAGCTCTGCTGGAAAAACATCTTGAAATTCATTTACTATAGGAATATCTTCCAATTTGACCTCTTTCATCGAGTTCAACTGCAGATCCACCATAATATGATTGTGCTTATCTGCTTGATAAACTATCCTTGCTCCACTTGGAGTTTTGATTGAGACAGTTTTCTCCTCACAATTTATCTGAGCCCCATGCTCCATCATCCAGTCCATCCCCAGCACTACTGCAATTCCCTTCAAAGGAATCACATAAAGGTCTGCGAAGTATGTACAACCACAGATCGAGATGACCTGATCTTGTTTTATGTGGCGTACAATCACATTTCCCCCTACCGTAACTACGGTCATAGGGCTTTCTAACGTTGCCCTTCTAATCCAGAACTTATCACAAAACTCTTCAGAAATGAATGAAGTAGTTGCACCAGTATCAAATAGAACTTTGCCGGAATTGGTAAGGATATTGAGCGTACCTATCACTACATGCTCCAAATTATCCACCTCCTAGAGGGTTGCACAGTTCAGTTTCCCGGTAGGTCTGTTCCTCTTGCCATTGTTGTTCTTGCCATTATTTCCTCCTTTATTCGGCTTTCCATTTCCTCCACTGGCTTTCCTCCTCCCTTGGTAGGCCAACCTCCTGGTGGTTTGCTCGGACAATCGGGCTTGATATACCCCTTCTGACCACAACCGTAACAGATCACTACAGGCTTTTTGCATTCCCTCTGGAAATGCCCTGGAATTCCACAATTGTTACAAATAACATTCCTTCTCGGATTGGATTGATTTCCACCACTGCCCTTGTTATTGTTATTGTTGCCATAGTTCCTATTCCGAGGTTTCAACTCCAGGTTGGGTTTAGGTTTTCTTGCCTAAATTCTCTTGGTTTCCTTCTTGGCTCTCTTCCTCCTATCCTCTTGGACATTCTTATAATCATCTTAGAAAGTAATGGCTGCATCCAGCAACTGCTGATAAGTTTGCTTATTAGCTAGCCTTAGCTGCATTTTCACAAATAGGTTTAACCCATGCAGAAAATGTTTCTTTCGCTTCTCTTAAGTGTTAACATCCTCCTCAACATAGCGAGACAATTGACTAAACTCCCGGATGTACTTCATGACACTAGTATATCCCTGCTGAAGCTCCTCAAATTCTCTCTGCTTCAACTCCATAACGCTTTCCGGAACATGATATTCAAGGAATCTCTGCTTGAACTCCTCCTATGTGAACTCCCTTCCTGGTTGTTGCATAGCCAATTGATTCTCCCACCAAGATGCTGCAGGTCCAGTCAGAAGATGAGTTGCGTACCTAAATTTCTCCTCATCATTGCAACCTACAGTCTTCAGCTTCCTTTCTGTATCTGTTAGCCAATACTATGCATCCATTGGTTCAGGAGTTGATGCAAAAGGTAACGGCCTTGCATTCTGGAAGTCAGATAGACTCACTCCTCCACCTTCAGGTGCCCTCTGATTTGCTCGTCCCAACAGCTCTTTCATGAACTTGTTCTGGGTCTCTTGCATCATTTCCATGTACTGCATAAAGTTCTGCTCCATTAACGGCCTCATTGGTGGTGGTGGTGGTGGCAATGCTCCCTGATTTGCTGCATCTGCATCGGCCTTCTCCTTGGCCTCTCGCTCCATCCGCTTCCACTCAGTTTCCATTTCTACACCCATATCCATGACCCTCTAGTCCTATAACATAAAGCGAATACTCATAATTACATCATGCACATGTGTTCTGAGCTCGACTTTACGCACAAAACTAGTCACACAATGAAGATCCAAAGAAAATCCAAATATGCATTTCACATTTTATACATAATATCATAATAATACAAAGTCATTACAACATATACCATATAGGTATAATCACAAAACTACCTTATTCATCTAACTATCTTATTTCTTGGAGTACAATACACGGTACTTGATATCACTAACTAGTTGCCTACTTCTAGTAATAACTATGCTCATCATACATGCCTGATGTCCAACCGTGATGACGTGTGGTTCATCGCACAGTTTGTGGAACAAATGGCCTTCCAGAAGGAACATACTCTATACCTGAAGTGTCAGGACTTGAGTCATTACTCAACCTGAGCGCATTGACTCCCACCAGCTCAGCTCAAAAGTCTTCAGAAACATATTCAACATTATCTCCTGCCTGCATCTCCTGAGCTTCATTCCTTGAGTTGTCAACAGGATACGTAGATCCTGCTGCTTCCCAGGTGCTTCTTTGGGCAAGATAGTTAAACACTGGATAATGTATATTCCCTGGGTTTTGAGAAGATGTTGATGATTCAAACACTCTCTCCTCGGGATCTTCCTCTTCCTCCTGATTATCTATCGACAAGGCATTTCTACTACTGTTACTAGGGTTAATCCTTGCACCCATCCAACTAGATTGTCCAACATTTCTGTCAGAACCATCTATGGACATCTGGTGTTCATGAGATCCTTCATATGATCCCATTCTCCAACCATCAGAATTCTCAATAGGAAGTTCTGAGTCAGAACCATCCTCTGAGCCTTGTGGTACTGCATACCTCATATCCATAGTAGGATCATGTATAGGTTCAGGACTTGGTGAATAAGGATATGGTATAAAAGATTCAGGATCTATAGGTATATCCTTAAAGACAGGTGTTGCACTACTACTGCTTGCTTCCTTTTCCAACTAGATTGCTAACTGCTTCCTTCTTTCCAGATCAATTAGATCCTCTAACATATCATTTTTATTTTCTACAATCACTTGATGTGTCTTGTAAAAAGACGCAACGAGTGTTTGGTACCTATCCATAAACTTGGAAGCTAACTTAGTATGCTTCTTAACCAAAGTAAGATGATCCGGTATAGGCTCCAAGTCTATAGAATCGTGAGGTATCACAGAGAATGTGCTACCTTCTAACTCCTTGGTTTTATGCTCCCGGATATTAGCTATTGCCTCCACAACCGCAACATGATATGTTGCTAAATGACTCCTACCTTCACCTATAGGTATATCGTGATATAATCCAAGCTCCTTTGGAAGTTGGATACTCACACGATACTTGGATAACATCCGGCCATCAAGGTAAGTTATAGTATTCACTAGAATTCTAGTTGGACAACTAAAGATCTTTAAAAGTTGACGAAGTTGGTCGGTGAATGATCCTTGATAATCATCAAGAGTCTCCTCTTTCCTTACCAAAGTCTGTTTTGGAAACTTTGGTGCCATAGCTCTAATAATCATCAAGAGTCTCCTTCCTCGACCCCGTGGTCAGCGATGATGTCGCCGGCGATTCGCGCCGCCGTGGACCATCCTGGCCGCCGCCTTGGTGCGGGGTGAGGGTGTCAACCATGCCAGTCCATCTGGTCTAGTTCGATTTGATCCTGGGGTCCTACCCTGGTCGATCTAGCCCCTTCCCGAACCCTAGGGTTTGGGGAAAGTGCTGCTACCGCCGCAGACTCTCCCTTGGTGAGGTGTGGTTCCCGTGTACTGCTGTGGCCACCGCCGTGGCTGGTGCAGGTTGCAGCACCCTCTGGGGTGCTCCCTGTGCTTCCGCGGGCTCGTCGGCCATTCTGCTTCCTCTTCAATTCGTCAGCGAGGACCCTGGTGAGTTATGTCTTCGTGGATCCTAGTTCATCTTATCACCTTGGATTCCTTTGTGTGTATCTAGTGGCCAGTTATAGTTTGTGCTTGTATTGCTACTAGGGTTCATCTCTGGTGCTTGTAAGATGTTCCTATGATCTAATTATGTTGTTTAATGGGGATTTGGGTGCTCTGCACCTCAGTGTTAATGGCCACCCCCATTTGATTGTGTGATGTTGTTGTTGATTTGTGACTAAGGTGAAGGGTACCCAGCATAGAAAACAAAAAATTTCCTACGATGGGAACAACTATGTACCAAGATCTATCTACTAGATACAAACAACGGGCGGATGTATATCCGTAGAGAACATACCCTTGAAGACCGACAAAGCTTAACGAGTCCAAACTCGTGGTTGATGTAGACGATCTCTTGCCGATCTCAAGATCGAGAGGAAGTCCTAGCGCAAGAAAAAAAGCAAGATCCGTTTCGCACACACGTTCGAGGCACCGAGCAACCTCCGCCTCCTCGCTCCAGTGATGCAGCGTAAGCACAACTCTTTCTTGCCGAAAAGCCACCGGAACATGTATCTCGCTAGTCCGAGACCATGGGGGATAAATTCTAGAGGGGGAGAGAGATCCTTCACGAGGAGGTGTGAGTGAGAAGTGAGAGGAGGGGCTCCTTATATAGGGGAGGGGGGCAGCCCAAGGGGGCATGGCCGCCGGCCATGGAGGGTGCCCCCACCTCTCCCTCATTCATGTGGGTGGACACTCCACTCACACAAAAGCCTTTCAAATCCCTCCACTCAAAAACCCACTCAAATTCCCATTAAATTTCCACCAAATTTAATGCAAACTCTCATTAAATAAAACTCCTTTTATTTATTCAGAATTTTGTCAATTACTTTAATGACAAACATTCACATATAACCCCTTGCTAGTATTTCATTTCACATGCAGAAACACTTTCTGCAATTTCACCCGAAAACCCGTTTCGGTATCTAGTGAAATAAATTCCTGCGCTTGTTATTCTTTTCGGCATGAAACTTTTGCTCCAAATGGATGTCGGTGTCTCTTAAGTGTGTCACCCTACGGTTCGCGAATAATGTGGACATGATCGAGACCCCTCTCAGATCAATAATCAGAAGCGGGATCTGGAGACCCATACTGACTCCCACACATTCAACGATGACTTTCTTGTGATCGTCAGAACCTTTACGCTAGTATCTTAATCCTTTTGTTTCGCGATATATTACATGTCCAAGATTCGATCATCGGTATCTCCATACCTAGTTTGATCTCGTTAGTGACATGCACTCTTTCTCGTTCCTGATATAACATTCTAGTGATCAAATCACTTGCTTGCAAGCTAACCAATGTGATATCACCGAGAGGCCCAGAGTATATCTATCCGTCATCGGGATGAACAAATTCCACTCTCGATCCATGGGCCTCAACATAACACTTTAGTAGTTCAATCCATCTTTATAATCACCGTTACGGTGTGACGTTTGATGTTATCAAGAAACTCTTCCTGTTAGTGATTGACATGATCTCATGGTCTAAGGATTAGGATCACTTCGTAAGATGTTATAGCAATATAAACTCAATGACTTTGATCGTAATGCTATACTTGGATGAATGTTCATCACACCATTACACTAATGTTGTGACCCGTTATTAACAACATCCAATGTCCATGATCGAAACCTTGATCATCTTGTTAATCAACGAGCTAGTTTATAAGAGAGGCATAACTAGGAACTTTCTTTTGTTTATTAAACACACATGTATTAACGCTTCCGTATTAATACAATTATAGCATGTAAAATAAACATTTATCATAAATAGGAATACGATAATAACCACTTTATTATTGCCTCTGCATATTCCCTTCGCCTCCCACTTGCACTAGAGACAATAATCTAGTTTGAAAACTTTGTGTATTGAACACCTATGGCTTTCTCGTGTTCCAAATACGCAATTGCAAGTGGTTAACATAATCTACGGATCCGACGCAGTCCGTGTGTATTTGCATGTCTTTGCGTCTCCACGCATCACTCATTCTCCAATGAGATGGAATTGTATAAATTTGGTCTTTTGGTGAGACCTTTAGTTCCTCGGGGTTAAAACACATTGATACTATTGTCATACAATATATCTTTAGTGTTAGCCCTTTGCGAACCACACCTTAGTTTGATAACAAACTACTTGACACAAATTCCCTCCTTTGCTGCTACTATAGCAGTCATATACTTAGCCTTTTGTTGTAGTATTCGTCAATATGTCTTAACTTTGAAACTCTTCCAAATCCATCATGGAATCTCCTTTCCATTACATTGTGCCACCCATAGTTTAAATTGAGATAAACTTAATTTGTATCTTGTGACAAAACTAGTATCAATGTAACGCTTTACAATGAACTATTTGTAATTGTTTGTCACCTCTACACAAATATATTCTTAGTTCTTCCAAAAGATCATAAGAATATCCTCACTATCGTCCAATGATCATTTTATGATTCATTCTGGTATATGCTCATAACACTTAGAGCATAGGACATATCTGGATGTGTACATATCATGGTATGATTGATCAAAACATTCTCGTGATTGCACTCATCAAGTGTCAAAGCACTTGAATCTTGTTTCACTTATCAAGTGTCGATACACTTGAATCTTGATTCAATTCCTTTCCATGCAACAAGTACTTTTTCTTGTTGTTTCTATATTGAACTCCTTCAATATCTCATATATGTATGTTTGGCATAAACATATTAGCGTTACAGTCTATCCACTATAGACATTCATGCTAAATATTCGGGTTTTGCCTAAGTCTTTCATCGAAATGAAATTCTTAACCTTTGTCAATAAAAGATACATCATTTCCAATCAACAAGATGTCCTTCACATAATGTATTAGAAATATGTCTCATTCCCACTTAATTTCTTGAAAATGCAAGCATCTTCATCGTCTCGGATGAAAACTCATTTTCATCATGGTGAAGATTCCAACTCCGCGATGCTTACTTCAACCATTGAAGTTTGCATGCCCTTTTAGCATCCTTTGAATTTAACAAAACCCTTTGGACCGTGTCATGTACACGCCCTAGGTAACCATTCTATTAGAAGAACTTTGTTTTGTTTATTCATCTACCATATACCAAATTATATGTAGTGGTTGCTACTTTAATCCGTTCAGACTAAATATCGCTATGAAAGATCAAATCTTGTCATAGTCAACTCTTTGAACATTGTCATAAAATACTTTCGACATGTCGAATATTTCATAGACGTGAGACATCCATGTCTGCTTTCTTTATAGATCCAAATACGACCGATAGGTTTTACACCTTTCCTGAGGGTCTTCCAAGTTCAAAACTTGATTTCTCGTATGGAACTATCACGGATTTTATGGCTTCAAGCCATTTGACGGAGTCAGGTCCCATCATCGCTTCTTTGTATGTATTCGGTTCATCATTGTCAAACAATAATGATTTACTCTCAAATCTTAGCATTTGATTGTTTAACCGACCTTCTTGGTTCAATAGGAACTTTAGACCTCCGTGACCACAACCTTTGAGGCACATAAGCTATGAGCATTATGGCAGCCTCCAGAACGATTTCCGGCGCTGCGCAACTCAGCACATTTAGCTAAGGTTCGTTAACCTTATCAAAGTTCTATTGTCCTCCCACTTAACTTTTGCGAAAAATTCCTTTTTCAAGAAACTTCACATTTCAAGCGACAAACCCTTTTGTCCTCGGTGTTATGGAGGAATAACCAATTGTTATTCGGAATAACCTACAAAGACATGCTCATCCGAATTCGGTTGTAAACATCTTACTTATGTTTAGCATACCAAAATTTAAGAAATGACAACTTGGGTTTTACCCCAAACCATAACTTCCATGGTGTCATTTCAACGGATCAATATGGAGCTCTTTTCAGTGTAAAAGCGGTAGTCTCTAAAGCTTTAATCTTTTAAAACATAATGGCAGTTTTATAAATAACACCTTTGATCCTACCATGTCAAACAAGGTTTCATTACAAATCTCAAACATTCCATACTCCTATGGTGTTTCGGGATATGTAAATCTAGGTGTTTTGCTAAACTTGCAACTCAAATAAATCCCTTCATGATAATATCATAATTTATTTATTTTCTTGTTACACTTGTAACTCAAATAAATCCCTTACGATAAAATCATAAACCATTTATTTTCTTGTCACAATGATTTTCACTTCATCTTGAAAGTCTTTGAAAACGTTTTTCAAATATTTCATACTTCTTTCTCATTAAGTGAATATTCACTCAAATTTCCGGAGAAAGTATATGAAGTTGAAACCCATCACTTACGACTACACATAATGGACTACATACATCGATATGTATAAATTCCAATATTTTAGTCGTTCGTTCTTCTTTGGCCTTTGAACGAAGTTTTAATTATCCCGAGGAAAGTCTCACAAGCGTCACTTGATCAAATCAAAGACTCCAAAAATCCATGAAAATGGAGTTTCTTCATGTTTTATTTCCAATATAATTTAAACAGCGATGTCACTTCATAAGTGATCTTTCAATCATTTGTCTTGCGACATTTTAGCATTAGGTTTTATGGATGTGATTTCTCCAACTAGATTTGTAAATCATCCATCTTATATGGAATACGGTAATTATTTGAACAACCTTTGTTCTCATAATACCTGATTTAAATAACAATTATTAAAACAAATCTTGAAGTCAAGCTTTGATGTCAACGAGAAATACAAACAACGGTTTGTTTGTTTTCGATGAACATAATCACATATTCTCTTGCTAGTTACTTAGGCCATTGTGGTTCATGAATTGCATTGTTCCGTATGAAATTTCATACCAACCAATTCGGTATCCAATACCCAAGAACCACATTGTTTAACAAGCAAAGAATACAACCATAACATGTATATCATATATATACCTAAATTGGATATTTCCAATCTTTTCTTTTCTGCCAAATATATTTTATAGATTCTCTTTCAGCATTTCCTTTTCCTTTTAAAAGAATTTATCAACATCAACAGTGGAGCCATATACATGACACATAGTCCAAAGCGTGTATATTCAAATAATAATACCTTTGGACTTGCACTTTGAAGTAGATCACCATCATCAAAATGATCGGTATTCTTTCAAAATCCATTCTTTAGTAATCTTTTAGTGTAGTAAACATTTTACATACATATTCTATTCACCCTTATCATGACGACTTTCATGATCAAGCTACTGTAGCTTATAAAGGCGAATCATGAGTATAACATTACTTTCCAAAATCCTTTTGGATGATTAGGATGTCTAGCATCTCCAACCTTCGCAAATTCTCATCCAATATGAGAACATATATTATACTCTATCATATTGCAACCAAAAATTTGTTTCATATATCGTTATATCTGCCACACATGATGGTTTCTGAAACAATTCTTTCAGCTCCTAGATAAACTTGATATTAAAACAATCAAGAATCGTGGAGGCAAACATGATACTTAAGATACTACCACTGGAATTGTTACTCTCGATTTAATACCAATTATTAAATTTTACGGAGTAAATAGAATTTTGCTGAAAGTTTGCAATAGGACTTTAAACTTTAGATTGACACTCAACACAATACGATACCAGTTCGTAAAGTATATATCCAGAATTCTATAGTTCTATTATCTCAATTACAACTATGCATATGGTGGTGAACGAATGCCAATGACTACAACAAATTATGCAAATTCACTTTGATTTAATTTATGATAAATTGAGTTCTACTAATACAAATTAGAAATGAACTCCCACTCAAAAACGACATCCCTCGTGTCTTTTTGGTGATTACATGAACCAAATCCACTACACCAAGTCCGATCATCACGTGAGTCGGTATAGCTTCAAAGGCGAGCATCCATATGGTCATCATATCAAAACATATGGCTCATGCTTAACCTTTCGGTCCGTGTTCTGAGGCCATGTCTGTACATGCTAGGCTCGTCAAGTAAGAACCTTAGTATTCGCGTGTGTAACTGTCTTACACCCGAGATATGCTCGTGGATTCAAGTACACCCGATCATCACGTGATGTCTTGAAGCGACGAAACATTGTCGGTGCATACTTAAGGAAGAACACATTATTATCTTGATATCTAAATGAGGTATCATCTTATTTTGCTAATAAAACGCCAAACAAGCAATATAAGATGCTATCAAACATCACATGTTTATTAGTGAAATGTTATGGTTCCCGCAGATTATCTCTATCATGTGCATCGTGGTATGATCACTATCATACCTATATGTGTAAATCCAAGGTCTATGGAGTTTACACGCTATGTGTGTTGTAAGAGTATCATCTCATACTTCTACTTACAATACTACCATATCATAACACTAGCCCAAAGAACAATCTAAACTAGACGCCTCTAATTTATCCATTGCAAATTTTACGTGGCTTAGGGCTTTTAGATAGAACCGTTCTTACCTACGAACATGAACCACAACGAGGATAACCAAATTGTTGATAACTCAAGGTAAATTAGATATTGACTATAGTAGGAGAGATGACACCGCTAGCCACTTATGCAAAACTAGTTGCATGTCAAGCGTGGAACAGTCTCATGTGCGAGGACATGTAAAGTTTGTCCGGCCGCTTCATCCCACTATGCCACCAATATCCAAAGTACAACTAAGAAGCAATAAATGATCATCATCGCCACATACTCATATGTGTACTACCTGCAAAGTATCTACGCATAGATCCGCTCGATACATCAAGGGTACCCAGATAGAAAACAAAAATTTCCCTACGATGGGAACAACTATGTACCAAGATCTATCTACTAGATACAAACAACGGGCGGATGTATATCCTTAGAGAACATACCCTTGAAGACCGACAAAGCTTAACGAGTCCAAACTCGTGGTTGATGTAGACGATCTCTTGCCGATCTCAAGATCGAGAGGAAGTCCTAGCGCCGCAAAACAGCAGCGCATCCGTGCTCGCACACACGTTCGAGGCACCGAGCAACCTCCGCCTCGCTCAAAGGATGCAGCGTAAGCACAACTCTTTCTTGCCGAAAAGCCACCGGAACATGTATCTCGCTAGTCCGAGACCATGGGGGATAAATTCTAGAGGGGGAGAGAGATCCTTCACGAGGAGGTGTGAGTGAGAAGTGAGAGGAGGGGCTCCTTATAGGGAGGGGGCAGCCCAAGGGGCATGGCCTTGCCATGGAGGGTGCCCCCACCTCTCCCTCATTCATGTGGGTGGACACTCCACTCACACAAAAGCCTTTCAAATCCCTCCACTCAAAAACCCACTCAAATTCCCATTAAATTTCCACCAAATTTAATGCAAACTCTCATTAAATAAAACTTTTATTTATTCAGAATTTTGTCAATTACTTTAATGACAAACATTCACATATAACCCCTTGCTAGTATTTCATTTCACATGCGTAAACACTTGCAATTTCACCAAAACCCGCTTTCGGTATCTAGTGAAATAAATTCCTGCGCTTGTTATTCTTTTCGCATGAAACTTTTGCTCCAAATGGATGTCGGTGTCTCTTAAGTGTGTCACCCTACGCATGAATAATGTGGACATGATCGAGACCCTCTCGATCAATAATCGAAGCGGGATCCGAGACCCATACCGACTCCCACATATTCAACGATGACTTTCTTGTGATCACGAGAACCTTTTACGCTAGTATCTTAATCCTTTTGTTTCACGATATATTACATGTCCAAGATTAGATCATCGGTATCTCCATACCTAGTTTGATCTCACATCGACATGCACTCTTTTCTCGTTCCTGATATAACATTCTAGTGATCAAATCACTTGCTTGCAAGCTAACCAATGTGATATCACCGAGAGGCCCAGAGTATATCTATCCGTCATCGGGATGAACAAATTCCACTCGATCCATGGGCCTCAACATAACACTTTAGTAGTTCTGAATCAATCTTTATAATCACCCGTTACGGTGTGACGTTTGATGTTATCAAGAAACTCTTCCTGTTAGTGATTGACATGATCTCATGGTCTAAGGATTAGGATCACTTCGTAAGATGTTATAGCAATATAAACTCAATGACTTTGATCGTAATGCTATACTTCGGATGAATGTTCATCACACCATTACACTAATGTTGTGACCCCGTTATTAACAACATCCAATGTCCATGATCAGGAAACCTTGATCATCTTGTTAATCAACGAGCTAGTTTATAAGAGAGGCATAACTAGGAACTTTCTTTTGTTTATTAAACACACATGTATTAACGTTTCCGTATTAATACAATTATAGCATGTAAAATAAACATTTATCATAAATAGGAATACGATAATAACCACTTTATTATTGCCTCTCGGGCATATTCCCTTCATAAGGTTGGATTAAATGCTAGGGTTGCATAGTATTGCCCCTAGTTGGTACTCTGGTGAATTGATATGTTTATCTATTGTCAGTGTCTTGATACTGGCAATGATCTAGTCAGTGAGAATTTACTGACTTAGTTATTGTTGGCTTGCCATATTATGCTTGGTCTGAATTTTATTCAATGTAATCTAATGATTCCTTGATTATGAATTAAGAATTGGGATATGATCCCTATATCTAATTCCAGGGAGATGATTTGATAGATGATTTGTGTAGATTGGACTATTTGATTGTCTTGGTGATAAGGTCAGTGCTTATGAAACCTTATTAAGATGGTACTTAAGTAGATCTTGTTACTGACTATACTTATAGTCATTTCTGGGACTTGATGGATGTTGATAGATAAGTTGGGAAACTTATTGTTTGATCTAGCCAATGATGCTGGTTTGAGGCTCTAGGAACTAAGCTTCTATGTTGCTGTCATTTTCCAAATTAGTTAAGACATCAACTGCTTGCTAGATTTTAGATCCTAGTTGGTTAATATATATGGTTTTGTTTGTGGCTTATAAAATTTGAGGTGCTACTCCTTCTTGGAGATGAGCCTAGATTTTGTGAGAACAAATGATAGATTATAGAGGTTGCCTTTGGTAACACCAATTCTGTGAGGCTGGTCTGAGAATTGGGTGTTTTGAAAAGAGTTTGATCTTGATCTTTATGTTTAAAACCTCTAGGCTAGCTTCACCCCACTTGGGTGATTATTGAGAGGTTATCTTATGCATCAGTACATATATTATGCTTGGATAAGATAAACAGATCTCATGGTTGTTTATGATGCTCACCACAAAATCTATGCTGGTGATGGCTTGATGTGCTGGTGGTGTTACTAGTCTGATCCAGTCCTTCTCCTATTGATGTTCTTGTGTTCCCTTGATGCTTGTGCTTGGCCTTGAGGAACTCTGCTCCTCCTAGCTCCTGTGAGCTTGGCCTTGCTATTCACCTCATCCTTCCCCTCCTAATGTCACCATCAGGTGATATGTGGCTTGATCTGGTGTGGGATGGTGTTGCTGGTTTATCTGGCTCTGGCTAAGCTAGTTGTTCTAGTGTGTGTGAGCAGTGAAGAGATGCACTAGTGCTTCTCCACGGCTGAGCAGAGTAGTTTTGTGTTGTTGTGTTGTTGCTAAGGTGCTGACATCACACACCATGCATTTTGGTGTGTGGCCTGCCTATGTGTTTGCTATGCAACTTGTGGATAAGCTCTGGACTTGAGAGTTACTGTTATCTGGTTACTTTTACCTGGCTGGTGAAACTTGCCCCTCCTTGCTGTTATTTGACTTATGGCTTAAAATTATGAAAGATACATTCTTTCATATTGGTGAAACTTGCCCCTGAATTACTCAATGATGAAAAAGTGAACAGTGCACTTCACTGTCAACTTCTGAGAGTAAAAATAATTCTAATCCTAACCTTCTTTTTCTTTTAAGTTTATTTTTATTTTGCAGGTATCAGATTTTGAAGATCAAGACTTTAGTTTAGGATTTTTTTTATTTTTCTTTATAGATTAGCCACTTGTAATAACTCTCATATTCAATTTTAATCTTTAATTTATTATTTTGTACTCTTTATTTTGATTCTTTTGTAATAAAGATTGTACTATTATCAATAAAGAAATATTATTCTTCATTTATTTGTTTTTGTAAAGATTGTAGATGATTCTCATAAGTTACATTTTTTGTAACTTATTTATTGAATACAATATGAAATGGATATTCATATTCTTAATTGCTTTCTTTATATAAAGTTTGAGTTATTATTGATTATCTCTTAAATAATTCAAAGATTCAAACATTATTCAAAATTCTTTTGAATTATAATTCAAACACTCAAGTTTTTAAATTCATATTTCATTTCCCAAAACACATAAGTCCACAAAGATCATATCAAAGTTTATAACAATCATCTTTCAAGACTAAACCTAATCTCAAAGTATGAAAGAAACCTTGATCACTTTAGGTTTTTATTTGGAGAAACATTTACCCACATTTTCACAGATGAATGCATGGAACATTCCAAATTCCAAAATCTACCCTTCGTTAGTTCCTAAATGTTGGGATGTTACATTTGGGGATGCGATGTTTATGTGAAGAAACTTTAGCCAGATAAACTTGAACCCAAAGCGGAAAAATGTGTCTTCATAGGATACCCTAAGGAAACTATTGGGTATTCCTTCTATCACAGATCCGAGGGGAAGGTTTTCGTTGCTAAGAATAGATCCTTTCTAGAGAAAGAGTTTCTCGCGAAAGGTGTGTGTAGTCGGAAGGTAGAACTCGAAAAGGTTGTTGAACCTTCTCTTCATAGTATGGCGAGTAGCGCAATGCGGGAAGTTGTTTCGTAGTTGACTTCACCGAATGCAGAGGGAACTAATGATAACGATAATGAAGCTCCGAAAGAGAATACTACTGAACCTCGCAGGTCTAGAAGGACGCGTGCAGCTCCAAAACTATACGGAAATCCTGTTATGAATTTCATGGTAGATGCAATAGATGACCCAGTGACGTATGACGAAGCGATGATGAGCATGGATTCCAATAAATGGCTAGAAGCCATGAAATCTGGGATGGAATCCATGTACGAAAACCAGGTTTGGACCTTGGTGGACTTACCTCATGACCGAAAGGTCGTGGAAAATAAATGGGTTTTCAAAAGAAAAACTGGTGCTGATGGTAACGTAACCGTCTATAAAGCTCTACTTGTCGCAAAGGGGTTTCAACATATTCAAGGAGTTGACTATGATGAGACATTCTCTCCCATAGCGATGCTAAAGTCAGTTAGGATTATGTTAGCAATTGCTGCATATTTCGACTATGAGATGTGGCAGATGGATGTCAAAACTGGGTTCCTCAATGGCAACATTGAACAAGAGTTGTATATGATACTACCAAAGAGTTTTGTCGATCCTAAGGATGATGACAAGGTACGCAAGCTTCAGCGATCCATCTATGCTCTAAAGCAAGCATCCCGGAGTTGGAATCTCCGCTTTGATGAGGTGATCAAAGAGTTTGAATTTATCCAAAATTATGGAGAGGCTTGTATTTACAAGAAAGTGAGTGGGAGCAATGTGGCATTTATGATATTATATGTGGATGACATATTACTAATCAGAAATGATGTAGATCTTGTAAATAGTGTTAAAAGCTATCTAAACAGCAAATTTTCAATGAAGGACCTAGGTGAAGCGTCATACATAGTAGGCATAAAGATCTATAGAGATAGATCAAGGTGCCTAATAGGGTATCACAGAGTACATACCTTGATAAGATTTTAAAGAAGTTTAAAATGGACGAAAGTAAGAAGGGGTTCTTACCTATGTTGATAGGCAATACATTGAGTAAGACTCAAAGTCCGGCTATGGCGGAAGAAAGAGAGATAATGGACAAGGTCCCCTATGCTTCGACGATAGGCTCTATAATGTACTCCATGCTATGTAAAAGACCGGATGTGGCACATTCTATTAGTTTGACTAGTAGATACCAATCAAATCCAGGATAGGAACACTGGATAACGGTCAAGAACATCCTTAAGTACTTAAGAAGAACTAAGGGAATGTTTCTCGTATATGGAGGTGAACAAGAGCTCGTCGCTTAGTATTATGTTGACGCTAGCTTCGACACCGATCCGGATGACTCTAAGTCTCAATCCGGATATGTATTTCTCATGAATGGAGGAGCGGTTATTTGTAGCAATTCCAAACAACCTGTCGTGGTAGGAACAACAACAGAGGCCAAATATGTTGTTGCTTCGCAAGCGGCTCAGGAAGCAGTTTGGATGAAAGAGTTCATAACCGAACTATGTGTGGTTCCTAGAACGTTGGACCCAATGGTCATCTATTATGACAACAATGGATCCATAGCCAATGCCAAGGAACCAAGGTATCACAAGAATTCCAAGCATATTAAGCGCCGGTTTCACTCCATCCACGGACATGTCAAGGATGGAGATATAAAGATTTGTAAAGTACACACGGATCTCAATGTAGGAGATCCATTAACTAAAACTCTCCCTAGAGCAAAACATGGTCAACACCAGAACTCCATGGGTGTTAGATTTATCACTATGTAACTAGATTATTGTCTCTAGTGCAAGTGGGGTACTGAAGGGAATATGCCATGAGAGGCAATAATAAAGTTATTATTATGTATATTCCAAGTATATGATATATGTTTATTTTGCATGCTATAATTGTATTAATACGGAAACATTAATACATGTGTGTTTAATAAACAAATGGAAAGTTCTATTTATGCCTCTCTCATAAACTAGCTCGTTGATTAACAAGATGATCAAGGTTTCTTGATCATGGACATTGGATGCTGTTAATAACAAGGTCACAACATTATTGGAATGATGTGATGAACATTCATCCGGAGTATAGCATTATGATCAAATTCATTGTGTTTATATTGCTATAACATCATACGAAGTGTTCCTAATCCTTATACCATTAGATCATGTCAATCACTAACACTGAAAGAGTATCTGATAACATCAAACGTCACACCGTAACAGGGTGACTATAAAGATGGGTTCAGTGCTACAAAGGTGTTATGTTGAGGCTCATGGATCAAGATTGGAATTTTTCCATCCCGATAACGGATAGATATACTCTGGGCCCTCTCGGTGATATCACATTAGTTAGCTTGCAAGCAAGTGATTTGATCACTAGAATGTTATATCACGAGAACAAGAAAAGAGTACATGTCGGTAACAATATCAAACTAGGTATAGAGATACTGATGATCGAATCTCGGACATGTCATATATCGCGAGACAAAGGGATTAAGATACTAGCGTATAATATTCTCACGATAACAAGAAGTCATCGTTGAATATTGGGTGTCAGTATGGATCTCCAGGTCTCGCTTCTGATTATTGATTTGGGAGGGGTCTTGATCATGTCCGCATTATTCCTGAACCATAGGGTGACACACTTAAGAGACACCGACACCATTTGGAACAAATAGTTTTTTGACGAAAATATTTACAAAGCGCAGGAATTTATTTCACTAGACACCGGAATTGTTTTGAGTGAAATTGCTGAAATTTTTTATGCATGTGAAATAGAATACTAGCAAGGGGTTTTATGTGAATGTTTGTTAATTAATATAATTGACAAAATTTAAATAAATAGAAGGATTTTTATTTAAAGAGAGACTACATTAAATTTGGTGAAAATTTAATGGGATTTTGAGTGGGATTTTGAGTGGAGAAGTGAGGGGTGATCTTTATGTGAGTGGAGCTTCCTCCACATGAATGAAGGAGGGGAGGGGGCAGCCCCATGTGTCGGCCACTCCCTTGGGGTTCTCCCTCCTCCTATAAAAGGACCCCCTCTCATACACACACCTCATCGCGAAGGATCTCTCTCCCCCTCTAGTTTATCCCCCATTGTCTCGGACTAGCGAGATACATGTTCCCGATGGCTTTTCATTGAGAAAGAGTTGTTGCTTCCGCTGCATCGCTGGAGCAAGGAGGCCGAGGTTGCTCGGTGCTTTGTACATGTGTGTGAGAATGGATGCGCCGCTGATTTGTGGTGCTAGGACTTCCTCTCAATCTTGAGATCGGCAAGCGTTCGTCAACATCATCCACGAGTACAACCTCGTTAAACTTTGTCGGTCTACAAGGGTATGTTCTCTATGGATGTATATCCACCCGTTTCTTGTATCTAGTAGATAGATCTTGGTAAATAGTTGTTCCCATTGTAGGAAATTTTTTGTTTTCTAAGTTGCGAACCCATACACTATAGTTAGAAACCGCCATTACCGGGGCGTAACTCAGGAAAAAATACAGTATATGCTTGCATCACGAGATAAATACCAACCTCCTGGGAATGGTGGTCCACCACGATGTAGCATGCGTGTAAATTACCTCGAGGCCTAGGGCGCCTCCTTTGAAAAATCTTGAGATAAGTTACACTCTCAATTCTTGCACCTCCTTTGAAAAATCACTGGTTTTTCGGAGCTGGTAAATGGAAACTCTGGATTTCTTCATGGAACCCCGAAATCTCTAGTTAGAGAAGTTGCTTAGAATGCTGAGAGGGAGCTAGGTGCCATGTTTAGGCTCCTACTCTATAGCCATCTAGGGGTGCACCATGTGCCAAAAGTCCCGGTTTGTCTTGTTATGATTTAATGATGGTAGTGGGTGACATGCAATGGCTACTCGTGCCAGTTTCATATTTATTTGATTTTGATGAATTTCCTAATGCCGGGGTTCGAGGGGTTGGCAAAATCGGCAAACCCGTCAGCGCATGCAGGCACACGAGGTCCAATGCAACCTTGAACATAGGCACATGCCTAGCCTAGGTACCCCATGGGGCACCCCAAAACATTTTTTTTCCAAAAATTGAGGGCCATTCCTAGGGTACCTACAGTTATAAACCACCATTACGGGGGTGTAACTTAGGAAAAATATATTATATGCTTGCACCATGAGATAATTACCAACCTCTCGGGACTGGCGGTCCGCCACGATATAGCATGCGTGTAAATTGCCTCGGGTCCCAGGGCGCACTCAATTCTTGCACCTCCTTTGAAAAATCACCGGTTTTTCAGAGTTGGTAAATGGAAACTCTGGATTAATTCATGGAACCCTGAAATCTCTAGTTGGAGAAGTTTCTTGGAATGCCAAGAGGGAGCTAGGTGCCAGGTTTGGGCTCAATCCGCATAGTGGATCCATGTTCTGGGCACTAAGGGGGAGGTCTAGGGTTTAAAGCCATGTTAACTCCTACTCGATAGCCATCCGGGGGGCACACCGTGTGCCAAAAGTCTTGGTTTCTCTTGTTTATGATTTTATGATGGTAGTGGGTGACATACATGCGCTAATCGAGCTGGTTTCATATTTTTTTGATTTTTGATGAATTTCCTATTTCCCGTGTTCGGGGGTGTGGGCAAAATCGGAAAACCCGTCGGCGCGCACAGGCACGCGAGGTCCATTGCAACCTTAAACCTAGCCACATGCCCAGCCTAGGTACCCCATGGGCCACCCGAAAACATTTTTTTCCCGAAAATTGAGGGCCATTCCTAGGGTACCTATAGTTAGAAACCGTCATTACCGGAATGTAACTCAGGAAAAATACAGTATATGCTTGCATCACGAGATAAATACCAACCTCCCAGGAATGGCAGTCTGCCACGATGTATCATGCATGTAAATTTCCTAGGGGCCTAGGGCGCGCTCAATTCTTGCCCCTCCTTTGAAAAATTTCTTGTTTTTTGGAGTCGATAAATGGAAACTCTGGATTTCTTCATAGAGCCCAAAAATCTCTAGTTGCAGAAGTTGCTTAGAATGCCAAGAGGGAGCTAGGTGATGGGTTTAGGCTCAATTCGCATAGTGGATCCACGTTCTGGACAGTGAGGGGGAGGTTTAGGGTTGAAGGCCATGTTAACACCTACTTGATAGCCATCCGGGAGAGTGCACCGTGAGCCAAAAGTCCTGGTTTGTCTTGTTTATGATTTTATGATGGTAGTGGGTGACATATAAGGGCTACACGAGTTGGTTTCATATTTTTTTGATTTTTGATGAATTTCCTATTGCCGGGGTTCGGGGGCAAAATCGGCAAACCTGCCAGCGTGCAGGCACACGAGGTCTAGTGCAACCTTGAACCTAGGCACGTGCCTAGCCTAGGTACCCCATGGTGCACCCCAAAAAATTTTCTGAAAATTGAGGGCCATTCCTAGGGTCCTACAGTTAAAAACCGTCATTACCAGGGCGTTACTGAGGAAAAATATAGTATATGCTTGCACCACGAGATAATAACCAACCTCCCGAGAATGGCGGTTCGACATGATGTAGCATGTGTGTAAATTGTCTCGGGGTCTAGGGCACGCTCAATTATTGCACCTCCTTTGAAAAATCACCGGTTTTTTGGAGTCGATAAATGGACACTCTCGATTTCTTCATGAAACCCTGAAATCTCTAGTTGGATAAGTTGCTTAGAATGCCGAGAGGTAGCTAGGTGCCAGGTTTGGGCTTAATCCGCAGAGTGGATCCACGTTCTTCGTAGTGAGGGGGAGGTCTAGGGTTGAAAGCCATGTTAACTCCTACTCAATGGCCATCCGGGGGGTGCACCGTGTGCCAAAAGTCCCGGTTTGTCTTGTTTATGATTTTATGATGGTAGTGGGTGACATACAAGGGCTACACGAGCTAGTTTCATTTTTTATTTTTGATGAATTTCCTATTGCGGGGGTTCGGGGGGTGGGAAAAATCGGCAAACCCGCCGGCGAGCGCAAGCATGCGAAGTCCAGTGCAACCTTCAACCTAGGCAAGTGCCCAGCCTAGGTACCCCCATGGGGCACCCCAAAACATTTTTTCCCAAAAATTGAGGTCCATTTCTAGGGTACCTACAGTTAGACACCGCCATTACCTGGGCGTAACTCAGGAAAAATATAGTATATGCTTGAACCACTAGATAAATACCAACCTCCTAGGAATGGCGGTCCACCATGACGTAGAATGCGTGTAAATTGCCTTGGGGCCTAGGGCGCGCTCAATTCTTGCACCTCCTTTGAAAAATCGCTTGTTTTTCGGAGTCGGTAAATGGAAACTCTGGATTTATTCATGGAACCCTGAAATATCTAGTTGGAGAAGTTGCTTAGAATGCCTAGAGGGAGCTAGGTGCCGGGTTTGGGCTCCATCCATGTAGTGGATCCACGTTCTGGGCAGTGAGGGGGATGTCTAGTGTTGAACGCCATGTTTACTCCTACTCGATAGCCATCCGGGGGTGCACCGTGTGCCAAAATACCTGTTTTTCATGTTTATGATTTTATGATGGTAGTGGGTGACATACAAGGGCTACTCGAGCTGGTTTCATATTTTTTTGTTTTTTGATGAATTTCCTATTGCCGGGGTTCGGGGGGTGTGGGCAAAATCGGCAAACCCACCGGCGTGCGCATGCACGTGAGGTCTAGTGTAACCTTCGACCTAGGCATGTGTAGAGCCTAGGTACCCCATGGGGACCCAAAACAATTTTTTACTAAAAATGGAGGCCCATTCCTAGGGTACGTATAGTTAGAAACCTTCATTATCTGGGCGTATCTCAGGAAAAATATAGTATATGCTTGCATCACGAGATAAATACAACCTCCCGGGGATGGAGGTCCGCCACGACATAACATGCGTGTAAATTTCCTTGGGACCTAGGGCGCTCTCAATTCTTGCACCTCCTTTAAAAAATCACCAGTTTTTCGGAGTCGGCAAATGGAAACTATGGATTTCTTCATGGAACCCTAAAATCTCTAGTTGGAGAAGTTTCTTAGAATACAGAGAGGGAGCTAGGTGCCGGGTTTGGGCTCAATCCTCATAGTGGATCCACATTCCGGGCAGTGAGGGGGAGGTATAGGGTTGAAATCCATGATAACTCCAACTCGATTGCATTCTGGGGGTGCACCGTGTGCCAAAACTCCATATTTGTCTTGTTTATGATTTTATGATGGTAGTGGGTGACATACAAGGGCTATTCGAGCTGGTTTCATTCTTTTTTTGATGTTTGATGAATTTCCGATTGCCGGGGTTCGGGGGGTGGGCAAAATCAGTAAACTCGCCAGCGCGTGCAGGCACGCAAGGTCCAATGCAACCTTGAATCTAGGCATGTGCCCAACCTAGGTACCCCATGGGGCACCCCAAAACATTTTTCCCAAAAATTGAGGTCCATTTCTAGGGTACCGACAGTTAGAAACCTCCATTACCGGGGCATAACTCAGGAAAAATACAGAGAATATGCTTGCACCACGAGATAATTACCAACCTCCGGGGAATGGCGGTCCGCAACGACATAGCATGCGTGTAAATTTTCTCGGAGACTTGGGCGCTCTCAACTCTTGCACCACTTTTGAAAAATCGCCGGTTTTTGGAGCCGGTAAATAGAAACTCTGGATTTCTTCATGGAACCCTGAAATATCTAGTTGGAGAAGTTGCTTAGAATGCCGAGAGGTAAGTAGGTGCTGGGTTTGGGCTAAATCCGCATAGTGATTCCACGTTCTAGGAAGTGAGGGGGAGGTCTAGGGTTGAAAGCCATGTTAACTCCTATTCGATAGCCATCTAGGGGTGCACCGTTGCTAAAAGTCCTGGTTTGTCTTGTTATGATTTTATGATGGTAGTGGGTGACATACAAGGGCTACTCGTGATAGTTTCATATTTATTTGGTTTTTGATGAATTTTCCATTGCCGGGGTTCGGGGGGTGGGAAAAATCGGCAAACCTGCCGACGTGCGCAGGCACACGAGGTCCAGTGCAACCTTGAACCAAGGCATGTGCCTAGCCTACGTACCCCATTGGGCACCCCAAAACATTTCTTTCCAAAAATTGAGGGCCATTCCTAGGGTACCTACAGTTAGAAACCGCCATTACCGGGGCATAACTTAGGAAAAAATTATTATATGCTTGCACCATGAGATAATTATCAACCTCTCGATGTATCGTAGTTCCCAGAATGGTTCTTAAAACCATCTGTTTTTCTTTGTTGTGGTGTGTGTTGTACTGTGTGCTAGGAGTTAATGAAAAAGCAAGTTGCTAGAAAACTTGAGTCAAACTCTAAAAACTTTTCAAAGACCCAAAATCTTAGAAATTTCCCTCTTTTCTCATGATCTATATCAATCTTCAGATGCCACGTGGAGGAAGTGGTTCAGCCCCGAACCCGATGTTGCAGATCCTGCAAATGTTGACTTGACGCGAAGTCGAAGAGCGATCAAGCCAACCTAGCCACTCTGCGCAATGATAGCCCACTAGCCCACAACAACCAAGGCCATGGAAATCAGGACAACCACGGATCTAAGATCAAGAATTTCCAGAATACCAACCCACCCGTTTTCACCAAGTCAGAAGAACCCCTAGACGCCGATGATTGGCTGCAAACCATGGAGAATAACTTAGAAGTAGCCGGAGTATAATCCAACGAGAAAGTCTTGTTCGCCACTCATTATCTAGCCGGAGATGCCAGGGCATGGTGGAACAGTGTTCGTGCAATGACCGGAGGCCAAATGATGACCTGGGAGGAATTCAAAGTCAAGTTTAGCAGAACCCATGTGCCGCCAGGTTTGATCAAGAGAATGAGAGACGAGTTCAGAGAATTGAAACAAGGAAGGATGACTGTAGTGGAATACCATGACAAATTTTTGTCGTTATCTAGGTATGCCCCGGACGAGATAGACACCGAAGCCAAGAAGAAAGAAAGATTCCTGAATGGTCTGCATGACGAGATGCAGACAGTGTTAGTCAATATCCCCTTTGCTGATATTGAAGCCCTTGTCGACTCTGCTATCCATATGGAAGGAAAGATCAACCAGGCCAATGAGAACCGCAAGCGTCGCATGATGCATCAACCAGGAACCCATCAGACCCCAAAGTATCGCCCCAACCCATCTCCAGGATTTGCCCCAAGAACCAACAGACCCCCTATGACCCGTCCGACCTATCCCAACCATGGAAACCCTAGACCCGGAGGAAATCACAACAAACCCGGCAATTCTAGCAATTTCACCCGTGCCCCACCCAAGTTCAACACCAACAATGCTACCGCCAACCCCAATACTGCCCCGAGGACTGGAAGCAATGTTGTGCCTGTCGCAGCCAAGGACAAGTCACAAGTGACCTGTTATGACTGTGGAAATAAAGGCCACTATTCCAACGAGTGCCCCAACAAGAAGAACGCTACAGCCCCTAATACCAATGTCCCAGCTCAGCAGCATCGTCGTGTCCAGCCAGGGAGAAGATTTGCCCCAGGGAATTCACTCCACCGCAATGGCCGTCTTTTTCTCATGCATGCTGAAGAAGCTCAGGAAGCGCCAGACGTCGTGTTGGGTATGTTTTCTGTTAATTCAGTACTTGCAAGAGTGTTGTTTGATTCTGGTGCATCGCATTCATTTGTCACCGAAGAATTTGCCTGCACTAGTAAAATTCAACCAACCAAACTGAAGCATGTGATGATTGTACAAATTCCTGGATCGACCACCAAGGCTAGGAAAATTTGCAAAGCCGTCCCTATCCGAATCCATGGCATAGATTTTTATGCTAACCTAATAGTACTCGGAACTAAAGGTTTGGAAGTAGTACTAGGAATGGATTGGATGTCCAAGCATAAAGGATGATTGACTGCGCCAAGAAAGCCATTACCATGACCAGTACCGCCGGAATATCAGTCGAGCATATATCTGAAACCTTACCTCACCAATTCAAGTGTAACAAGAGTCTAGCCCAACCTACCATTGACCAAGTTCGGATAGTCTGTAAATACCCCGATGTATTTCCAGATGTTTTGCCCGGTATGCCCCCAGATAGGGATATCGAGTTTATCATCGAACTAATCCCCGGAACAGGACCTATAGCCCAGAGACCCTATAGTATGAACCCGTCAGAACTAGAAGAACTGAAGAAGCAGTTGGACTCCATGTTAGAAATCGGATTAATTCAACCAAGTGCGTCCCCATGGAGGTCACCTGTCTTGTTTGTGGACAAGAAGGATGGAGATAACCGTTTGTGTACGGATTATCGAAAGTTGAATGATGTCACCATCAAGAACAAGTACCCCTTGCCCAAGATAGAGGATTTGTTTGATCAGTTGACCGGTGCCCAGGTGTTTTCTAAGATTGATCTTAGAACTGGCTATCATCAACTCAAAATTCGTGCAGAGGATATTCCAAAGACTGCCTTTACCACCAGATATGGATTGTATGAGTATACAGTCATGTCTTTTTTATTAACCAATGCCCCCGCTTATTTCATGAACCTCATGAATAAGATTTTTATGGACTTCCTGGATAAGTTTGTCGTTGTTTTCATCGATGAAATTCTGATTTATTCCAAATCGGAAGAAGAACATGAGCTACACCTAAGGACCATTCTTGAAACCCTTAGAGAGCATCAGTTGTATGCAAAATTTAGCAAATGTGAATTCTGGTTACAGGAAGTAGGATTCCTCGGTCACATTGTATCAGCCGGAGGAATTGCCGTTGACCCCGCCAAAGTGAAAGATGTAGAATATTGGCAAGCCCCAACCACTCAAACCCAAGTTCGTGCTTTTCTCGGATTGGCGGGATATTACCGCAAGTCGTAGAAGGATTCTCTAGTATCGCCCAACCCATGACCCAATTGCTGAAGAAGGACAAGAAGTTTGACTGGACAGACAAGTGTGAAGCGAGTTTTCAAGAACTCAAAAGGAGATTGATTTCAGCCCCAATCTTGATCATGCCGGATATCACGAAGCCCTTCGATGTGTATTGTGACGCATCCAAGATTGGTCTCGGATGTGTGCTAATGCAAGAAGGCAAAGTTATATCTTATCTATCGCGACAATTGAAGCAACATGAACAAAATTACCCAACCCATGACCTCGAACTCGCAGCCGTAGTTCTAGCCCTGAAGACATGGAGACATTACCTGATGGGAAACCGTTGTGAGATTTATTCGGATCACAAGAGCCTAAAGTATATATTCACTCAGAAGGAGCTGAATATGAGGCAGAGAAGATGGATTGAGCTAATCAAGGATTGTGACTTGGACATTCACTATCACCCTGGAAAAGCCAACGTAGTAGCCGATGCCCTTAGCAGATTGTCGTGTCGCTTGAACTCCATGATTTTGAAGGAGCAACCAAGTTTGCACAAAGAGATGGAAGATTTTCGAATAGAATTAGTAAGTGAAGGATTTTTGGCTAGCATAGAACTTCAGCCCACTTTGATCAGTCAGATTAAGGAGGCGCAGAAAGGAAATGCTAGTATCGACGGAATTAAACGTCGTATCGGTACAGGCAAAATACCCGGATTCACCGAGGATGAAGAAGGAGTTTTGTGGTACAAAGGACGCCTTTGTGTACCAGCAGATTCTGAGTTAAAAGAAGTTATCTTGAAGGAGGCTCACGATACTCTGTATTCTATCCATCCCGGAGGAACTAAGATGTATCAAGATTTGAAAGAGCAATTTTGGTGGCATAAGATGAAAAGAGAAATCGGAAGCTATATCGCCAAGTGTGATATATGTCAGCGAGTCAAGGCAGGACATCAAAGACCATTGGATTGTTGCAACCTTTGCAAATTCGGAATGGAAATGGGATTCAGAGAATGGACTTTATCATCGGACTACCTACTTCTAGGGGAAATGACTCTATTTGGGTCATAGTGGACAGATTGTCCAAAGTCGCCCATTTCTTGCCCGTTAAAACTACCTATCGAGTTCGAAGCAGAGTTGTACATCGCTAGGATCGTTAGTTTGCACGAGTCCCCGTGAATATCGTGTCGATCGAGGAACTCGGTTTACCTCGAGATTACGGAAGAAGGTCCAAGAAGGTTTACGAACCGCCTAGATTTCAAGATCGTGTATCACCCTCGGACCGATGGACAAAGCGAGCGAGTAAACCAAATACTCAAGATATGCTTAGAGCATGTGCTAGAATATGGATCCAAGTGGGAAGACTCTGCTTGCAGAATTTTCCTACAACAATAGTTACCAAGCCGTTTGCACATGGCCCCATTTGAATTCATGTACGGAAGAAAGTGCCGCACCCTTTGAACCGGGTCGAAGTAGGAGAGAGTCAAATTTTTGGACCCGACATCCTACGAGAAGCAGAATAGAAGGTTCACAAGATTCGCGAGCACCTCAAGACAGCCCAATCCCAACAAAAGAGTTACGCCGACAAGAGACGTCGAGACCTCGCCTTCAACATTGGAGATTTTGTTTATCTGAAAGTGTCGCCATTGAAGGGAATGCAGCGTTTCCAACTCAAAGGAAAGTTAGCCCCCAGATATATCGGACCTTTCAAAATTTTGAACCGTCGAGGAGAAGTATCGTATCAACTCGAGCTACCAGAAGAGATGTCAGCTGTGCAAAATGTGTTCCATATCTCGTTACTTCGCAAATGTCTCGAAATCCCCGAGAAGACCGAAGTATTCAAGAATATCGATCATAGGACCATAGAGATCAATGATGACCTGACCTATCCCGAAATACCCATCCGTATATTGGAGGAAGCCTTTCGAACTACCAGAACCCGAAGCATCAAGTTTCTCAAGATTCAGTGGAGCAACCACACAGAAGAGGAAGCTACCTGGGAACGCGAAGATCACATCAGGACGGAGTTTCTAGATCTCTTCAAATCCTAGGTAATCTTTTCGTCCTTTTTCAAATCTCGGGACGAGATTTTGTTTAAGGGGGGAAGGTTTGTAACATCCCAAAAATATCAAACTTAGATCATCAAAACACTAATCCTCAAGTTTAGGGTTAACAAAAACTTTTCTAAATCAATTCATGAATTCATGTATATGTGTATGCATGGATTTTGAATTTCTTCAAAAACCAACTTGTTTGTGTGATCCATTTCTTGTAAAATGTTTATTAGGTGAAAATAACATCATCTAAAACATTCCCCACACTTTTCCTAAAGACAAATAAGTCAAAACAAATATATTAAGTGAATGGTCATTTTGACCAATTTAACTCACATGCCTACTTTGGCTGTCTCAAACTTTCAAAACCTAACAGAAACTTTTCTGGATCTTTGCACCCCTTGAATGTACTCATAACAAAGTATCAAGGCCCACTTTGTGATCATCCAGAAAATTTCAAATGCATAGTTTAAATGACAACTCAAAATTGAATCTTCTTCATATGGGAAGATCCCACTTTTTCAAAACCCACTCAAACAAGCTCAACTTTCAAAACCCAAGCATCTGCAGACTCACCAGAACCAATCTAGCAAACTCACCAAAAATAATTTCAAAATTCAAAACTTGATTTCTTGCGGCCATTTCATCAAACAGGTTGCAGACACAAATCAAACAAAACCACAAACACTATAGTGTGCAGTGTTTTGAGCCTAACTTGTTCTCTAGTTAGCTCTCACACAATCCAGTAGATCATCTAGAAAGGTTAGACCAACACTAGCACCCCTGTGAGCTTGCCATTGCCATTAATGGTGAACAGCCGAGCAACCCCATGTCACCCCAATATGGACAGCAAGCTAGGAGCAGCAGCAAGCCTAGCCAGCATGTATGGGAGGCAGCCCACCGTCCACCGCCATCCCAACCGGCATGGCTGCAAGCCTAGACCACGCGCACAAGACACGCCCAGACCATGCCGAGCGTGCGCCAGAGCGCCACCCTCGACCATCACCCACAGACCGCGCGCCGCCCTCACCGCGCGCACACACGATCACCACCGACCCAGGAGACCGCCAGACACCCCCGTTTGCCGCCTGCCATATGCCCACCGCCGCCGAAGACGCCTACTGCCACAGAGCACCGCCTGCCTTCAGACCAAACCACACCGCCCATGCCTCGCGACCATGCCGTTGAGCATCGCCAGAGACACAGACCGCCCCTACCCTTGCCCATGCCATTAGCTCAGAACGCCGCCCGACGAGCTCACCTTGCGCCCCGACGGTCCCCTCGCTCGACTATAAATAGAGGCCACCCCCACACGATTTCTTCACACCATCTCACTCCCCTCTCCCCACTGATCGTGCCACGCCATTCTCAGAGCAAGGCGAGCACCACCTCGCCGGAATTTCACTGGAGCCTGCCGCTGCCGGAGAAGAAAGGAGCCAGCGATTGGAGCCGCCCCAGGAGAAGCCACCAGTACCAGGAGGTTCGCCGTCGTCGACTTCGTCGCCTCACGCCGCCAAGATACCGGTGAGACCCCAAGACCCTCACGTCCGCGCTAGGTTTCGTTCTCGCCGAGCTGTCTCGCGTCGACGATGACCCTCAGCCGTTGGATTAGAACTAGATCGAACGAACCATGTTGCCCCATACCGCTTCGCCCAGCCCCGTGTCACTGACGAGTGGGGACACCCACTTAAGCAGCCCGCGGGAGCACTGCGCTTAGCAGGCCGGCCCGTTAGAATTTCTCGCGCGGCCCAGCAATTCAAATTAAACCTTTTCTTTTTAATTTCAAACACACTTCTGCACCCAACTTCAAAAATCAACCCAGATCGATTCAGTGCACCAAATTAGATGAAACCAATTTTGTTGGAAAGGTCTGTGAATGCTTAATCCAAGCCCGTTGGATTCAAGTCATTTGGATCTGTATATCACCCATAGCAAAAAATAACAAGGCAGAAGCTTTTCTGCATTCAAACATTTTTCAAATTTAAACCATAAAAGCTTTTGAGTTGATTCCAACTCTCAAAAATCACATTCAACCATACCTTTCAGAATATATAAAAATCTATATAGGTTACTTGCAGAAATATTGTTCAAGCAATAAAAGAATGCTTCATAAGCATTTCTAGCCACTTTAATTAATTAAAATAAAAGGGTAAAACCTTATTAAATTGTGACACCACTTTAAATCACATTCCCATGGACTACAATATGTGGTGATGACATGTGTCAACATGATCCCATGTTTAGTTTGGAGAATATTAAATCTTAAGTAGTTTTTCAATGAGTAGAAATTACTTTTCTAAAATAAAAAGGTTTTAAACCAAGCTTAACCTTGTAATGTTAGAGATGATACTAGATCATCTATAGGACCCTGGTGTGTGATGATTGCAAGTAGTTAAGTATTGTTTGGTGATTGTGTACCTCGTATTTAATCGTAGACGCTAGTACCGACCAAGGATACGAGGAGGAAGGAGGATACTACGAAGAGGAAGCCGAGGAGAACTTCAACCACTGCTCTGCACAAGGCAAGCTAACACTTGCAAGATACTATACCTATGCAAGCTTATATTGACATTGATTGCAAGCCTTACTAATCAAGTTGACCTATGCAAGCTAACACCTGCAAGATACCCTATTGTTGCCACAAACCCATGCTTGTGATATGATTACTATATGCCTTAAGCGTATGTGACCATACCCACTTGCTAAACCAATCCTAGTTTTATGGCAAGCTTCTTACTTTATTTTCTTTATCAAAGCTTACTTGGAGGCTACCTAAGAGTTTGGTAGATACTGGACAGGTTGTGCTGAAGGTTGCATAAAGAGCATAAAATTTGTCCTAAGCTAGAAACCTTGATATCAGCCTAGGATATAAGGTTGGACTTAGTTGAAACTCCACTAGTTACCACCCCCATTAGTACTACCCCCACTTGTAGATGCTAGTGCTAAGCATAAAACTTGATCAACTTTAGATGGGAATACTTGGTGGAAAAATGGTTATGAAAACCTTGGAATGATGGATCATTCTATTGAAATGTTTTGGACATGTGTTTCCGAACACTTGATGATTTTGGTGATGAAAATGATGAGGCATGAGCCTTAGTCCTTTATAAAACTGATGGTTGTCTGGATGCGATACCATTCCAATTTTATCGTACAACCACAATACCCGAATATTGGGTAGGGCTTGACTGGAAACTTATATACCTTAGTATTAGTTCCCTCATGGCCAAGGTCCAGCCGAGGCTACCTTGTGAAGATTGTCCACTGCAAGATCCAAGATGACAAAGGGTCATGGTTGGGAGGCCAAACTCACAGGAGAGGTGCTTATACTAGGGAGTGTAATTGAAAGGTTAGGATTGATTATCCGCATACTGAGTATGATGAATTCAGGATTTGTTCCTGACGGATGTATCAAATGTTGTGGTGAAAGTGTACAATCTCTGCAGAGTGTCAAACTATTTGAATAGCCGTGTCCGCGGTTATGGACAGTTGGAGTGGCCATACTGTTCCCCCGTCAGACTTTTTAAAATGACTTGTGAAATGACTTGAGACTTTGACTTGACCACAACAGAGTTGTGACCGGAAATACAAGATCCCATTTAGGAGTTATAAAATTGTGACTATCTTTGAAACTTAGTAGTTATAAACCTGGCTTTTGCAAAACAACCCTAGAGCCTAGTGTCCTATTATCCAAAGACCCCCTTTACTTGTTAGTATTAGTTTGCGAGTACTTAAAGAGTACTCATGGCTTTGTCCCTGGCTATTCCCATGGCCATACTATGAAGAGGAGTACTTGGAGGATGGACCCCAGGAAGGTTACGACAACTAGGATCATCTCCCATCATCAGCATTGCCTGTGACCCCGAAGATGGAGCCTCGCCTACGCTACCGTTATTCCGCTGCTTGAGGTTGTATTAAGGACTGGATCATGAGATCCCTATTTGTGTAAGAACTTATGTATCGTTGTAATGGATGAAGTACTATGGTATCCAATTCTGTTATGTCTCGCAAAAATGGTAATCCTGGGATTGCGATGTATGGCATAACAGGCATCTAGGATTGAAAAATCCGGGTGTTGACAGGAAACCATGATAGTTGTCATCCTCCTCCTCTTCTTCATTGTCTTCCATTATAACCCCTCTCTCTGCGTGCTTGGTCCAACAATTATAACTGGACATGAAGCCGGACTTCAACAGGTGGCTATGAAGGGTTTTTGAGTCAGAGTAATCCTTCTAATATCTACATCCATTACATGAACAGAATACAAAACCATTGCGCTTGTTTGCATCAGCAACACGGATGAATTCATGCACGCCATTAATGAACTCGCCGGAGCGCCGGTCAGTACCGTACATCCATTCCCGGACCATCTGCATTACAGTAAAAGTATATCAAAAACCATTACACAACAAGATAAAATTATTACAAGTTATATTGAGAGCTTTTAGAGCATTAATTTTGAATTTTGAAAAATTTACATGCACCAATTTGTGAATTGGAGAAAACAATCAACATGATAAATATGGAGTTTTTTATTATTGTTCTATCAGTGAAAACCTCGTTCCATTCTAAGCTCTGAAACTCTAAAATTACACATTTCAATTTTCAGTAACTATGTGCCTAATCAAAATTTGTTACACATATATATCAAAATCCTTCTAGCTACTTCTAGAGCATGCATGCATTGATCCATGTCTTTATACTTCTAGAGCATTATAGAGCTAAAGTAGAAATAAGAGATGAAAGAATAAAGTTCTAACCTTTTAAAGCTTTGGATTTAGGTGTTGCAAACTAAATCTTGACAAATCTTGAGAAAAAAATGGCACGAACTCTCTTACTTCTTTAAGAAAAATGGCCACCATATGCTTTAGGGCAGCAGGACAGGAGGCAGAATATATAGTGGTGGACAACTAGTCCCGGGCCGTGATACTACCCGGGACTAATAGTCCACGAAAGGACCAGCTGGCCTGCTCCAGGTTATTAGTCCCGGGCCGTATTAAGGACCGGGACTAGTGACCTGGTCCGGCCTGGGACTAGTGACTACAGCCGTTTCTAGCCGTTAGAGGCCTCACGGCCCGGGACTAGTGCTCCCACTAATCGCGGGATGTGCCAGGCCGGGACTGCCGGCCTTGTTCACATCGAACCGAAGATGGTTTTTCCAGTAGTGCATGTACTGCATTGCTAGAGTGTAGGCTAGTGTGTATCTTGCTCTATTTAATTAATTTCTAGTTGTTCACATTTAATTTTTCAACTCGATCAGACATGCCCTTATTTGGAGATGACTTGTGATTTTACTTCTCAATACTATTTAAATAGCACACATGCAAATGTTACCTACGAAATGAGTTTAGTTTTTTTTGTTTATTCTTGGTTTGAAAGTATTTCTCAAAATTTTGACTATCGAAGTAAATATCAGAAGCTTCAAGGAACGAACTAATTCGCAGAAATGTTTGAACACAAATCTTAAAATTAAATAAAACGCTTAATTATTTAGCTTTTTGTATGGAAACTCATTTTAAGAATTTTGTAGCGGTATGTTTCTACCAAATATCTAGACACATTAATTTTCTTTAAAGTGCGCTTCATATATACCCATATGCTATTATTTTGTTATTTTATTTTTCGAAAGTTCAAATTTGAGAAAGCTCCTCTCTTTGTTTGAAAATTCATTCTATAATGGTGTTGTATTCTTTAAATTCTTTCTTCGATACTTGAGATTTTCTGAAATTTTGGAACCTTTAGGTTTGTGAGAATTTTACAAACGTTTCTAAAAATCTAAAACATGGTTTAAGTTTTGATAAAATAATTATAACATATACACTAGAACCCCCCAAATAGAACCACCCCTAGTTAGGATATTTCTTGGATCTTATATTTTAAAGATCTCTATCTTCACATTTAATGATATTAAAATATATACATCGAGACACACACACATGTAACCCTTACGTATTACTTTATAATTTATTTCATGGTGGATAGTTAATTAAATGAGAAATTTTATTACAACATGTAATTTAAATTTATTATAATCAAACTATTGAGTGATACATTACAACTTAATAACAGAGAATAGTATAACTAACTCACAAACATTGTTATGTGTAACTAAATAAAATTGTGATAATTCTAGTATAGAAAATGTAAGTTTAAATAAGTATAACAGTTTAGTATAAAACATATTACTCCCGAGGCCATTTTTTGTTTGGAACGGCCCTGCGCGGAGAACGGCAAACTCCATTTCACCATGAAAGGCGCCGGATTTAGAACCACACCACTCACCACGCACGCGGTGGATGACGCCGAGGCAGGTCGAGCATCGCGCTCTGCGGAGGCTCGTCGCAGACGCCAGCTCACGGCGCTCTTCGATGGGCGTGGCACACAGGGGGCCGTTTCCCCTGAGTGGGACACCCAGCGACGAGCGCTGCGACCCGTCGGCTGCGATGAGCCTCCGCGGAGCGTGGCATCTGCGTGCTCGACCTACCTCGGCATCGCCTTCTGGAAAGTGTGGTGAGACGCCAGTATGTACAGCCGGGGAGGATACAGATGGTTACGACGGAGGCATACCTTTGGTGAAGACGAGGAGCACCGAGACCCTGCGGCTGCGACGAGCTTCCACAGAGCGCGATGAACCCGTGTGCTAGCTCGACCTCCCTCCCCGTCTCCTTATGGCGAGCGCCGCTACTTTCAGGACGGGGGAGTCGCGCGCCCGCCGTGGAGAGAGAGAGAGGAAGAGCAGAACGAGAAAGTTTTTCTCACCTTATGGTGGGCCTTTGTGCGGCCTGCGCAACGGAATAGTCTTAGGTGGTGAAGATTCAGGATATCAAATTAAACCCATTTTTACAAATACAAAAATATACACGTCTACTATAAAAATTAAAACAACGTAACTAGGTTCGTATATGCGTAAAATGGACTAAAGTTATGAAATAATATATAGCTAGTTTTTCACGAAAACGCAAAAGTCCTGACTTTCGATCCATTAATAAAAAAAAGAGTTTTGTACAAAACAAACACAGGCACCAAAGGGCGCACACCCGACACACTCGAGACAGTATATGGCCGAGGTCGCTAGGCAAACATTACAACTGACGCCACCGGACAAATACTAGCCTAGATGCGCTTACTGAACATGCGCCCCGCCACAGGAGGGAGAAACCAATCCGCAAAGAAGGGTAGAGTTGGGCCACCCGGCTTTGGAGTAGATGTTCAGGAAGCAGCACCACCGCCCACCATTGCCTCCTCTGTCGCCGTCGAGACATAAGCCAGCAGCCCTGTCGAGTGAAACCATGTGACTGAAACACCTCTACAAAGGATCCTCCATGGTCCATAATCCTTGCCAGAAGGGTATTCGAACTAGCATGACGTCGAGGCTCCAAGGATCTGCTCGCCAGAGTCAAAGCATGTGCCAACACCATGCGTGCCACCCAAGGCCGTACCACCAAGAACAACGCCTCCAAGGAGGGAGCGATGTCTAGGACGCCGTCGTCATCCAACCCGGCAAGCCAGATCTAGTTTTTCACCCGGGGAACTAAGCCACAAGGGGTAGGGGTGAAATGATGCTCCTCGACAACACCCCCAAGAGGGTGACAACGCCCTAGGGCGCCACCGTTGTCGACACCAACAGAGGTTGATCAGAGCTTTCTCCCAGAGCACCATGATCACCACTCACACACCGGCGCAACCTCCGAGATCCAATAACAAGATCTTATCGCCGACGACTTCACCATAGTCCGGGAACCCGGTTGGCCCGCTAACCTGCCAGCAAAGGCCACCACATGTTGCAGGCTCCATGGCGATAAAGCACCTCCTGAGGTAACCCCGTCGCATGAGCACCCGTGCATTAGCCAGCTTCAATCAATCGCAAGGATGTCGAGATCAGCAACACAATGCCAATGCACACCGCAGCTCGCCATTCTTGGTGGCGGAGCTGCCCCAACGCAAAGCGCATCGCCCATCCAATGTCGCCAACACCGGAAGAGGTGGGGCAGCACAAAGACATAGTTGTTGTATGCGGTTGGGAGGGGTAGGTGGGTTCTCCTCATAGATCTGCTCCTGGTTGTTGCTTGTCCTTCTAGTGCTCCTAGTCTTATGTTTTTGGTACTCCTTCTTCTTGGATCCACTAAGTAACCATGGTAGATGTGATCTGGTTTGTTATTATTAATGTACTGTGGTGATTTTGGTGGATTTCCAGGAGGTACTGGTGTTGTGGTGCTCTGAATTGAGAGTGGAAATACTGTCTTGGTTAGCTGTTGTGGCTACCCTCTTCTATTTCACTTCCTCATGCTTCTCTTGTTGTGTCGACAGCACACACATATGACCTGAGATTTTCGCACAACCGGAGTTGTTGCTCGATCAACTTAGGTTTTATCAACGCATAGCCATGCGCGACTTAGTTGAGTGTTGACCGGGGCGATCAACTAAGAGTTAGTCGGTTGAATCACATACCATAGATCAAGAAGAGATTAGAGATATTAAAGGGGTGACGATGGTTCACCTTTAGCTCGACAAAGTATATCGTGAGGAAAAAGGGACTCAGACGTAATTCACATTGAAAAGGTATGTTATCATGACTCTATTGCACTTGAGAGTCGACACGTTCTGCTAGGAGTCGCTACTGATTGACCGAATGTGAGTCAGCTCAAATCATGTCCAAGTCATCATGAGCCTGCGTGGTCACACACTTAAGAGAGGAGCAAAGTATGTCGTTCGGGTTGGACCAAAACTAGACACGAACTAGGTTAGTGAGTTGGACTCGCGGTGACCAGAATAAGGGTTTAGTGGATGGGCCACAAGTGTTGTATAACCCACTATCACTATCTATATATAGTCGGGCACAGGATGCCCAGGGGAACGGTTATCCATGTGTTGGAAACCCTAACTCCATTCATTCCAGCCGTCGTACCAGACCTAGCAATCCACCATTGGTGCTCCTCCTCGTACGTGTGGATACCGGCAGAGGTGTTGTACGTTCAGCACTTGGACGGATCGTGGAACTGCACTGCTTCGACGCGCTTCATCGATTCTGTCGACGCGCTTCATCAATTCCATACATGCGCATCTCGTGGTAATCCTTGTGGCCTTCTGCCTCGGCAAGATCTAGAAGTGCTATGTAGAAATTTTTTTGTTTATCTCTACTCGGCCCAACACAAGCAGCACGAGGAGGTCGTTAGGCTTAGTAGCAAGGAGACAATTGAAGTTGCCATTGTTCTTCTTGAAGGTTGAAGTCGTCAACAATGAGCCAAGTGGCTGAGTGGCAGACCCGCCATCTCGAACGTTGTTACAATTGTGATCGGCGGAGGCGTGTGTCGGTGAGGGAAAATTCAGTCAGAGGGAAAATTCAGTCTCGAGTCATGGTGACAGTGTAGCTGACGGAGTGAGAGAACTCTACAAGAAGGAACAAGGAACAGAGCTTGAACGCATGGAGACCACAACTTGGATTCCTGACCGGTGAGCGTTGTCCGAAACAAACAATATCGACTAGGAAGTGGAGCTATTCATGGCACCACGGAACACAGACGAGCGCACATCTTGATAAGTAGATGAAATTGAACAAGAGACAACACAGACAAAGTTGGAAATTCAAGGATATTTGCACTCGGCAGCAAAACACAAAACTGGGCACAAATACACCGGCAAACTGATCATCAGTCCATATGATCTCTCGGGAAGTTGCACATGTTCACAACAACAAAATTGTCATCAGTTCAGAACCCCTAGCTAAGCTAGCCCTCTTCGTAGAGTGATCAGCAATAACCTATCTGGACAGCCATCTATCTCCCCATCTTGTCAACAGATATAATAAACTGGAGCAAACCGGTGGAAGCAGTAAGCATGCCAATACACTGTAGAAAAAGAGTGAAACCCAAAGTATTAAAGTAGAGCACATTGATGCAATTCCCTATCGTGGGCGCATAGCACTCTGATATAACAATTCTTACCGCAAACAGGGATCCAACTGCACCAAGCATATGAATGTAGGCCACGAAAAAAAGTGCATCCACCGTTGCTAGAAAGGACATAGCCATCCCATATCTATCAACCGCCCTGATGTAAGGCCTCTGGTCAAGAACCTACAAAGAGATGAAATTAGATTCAGCATATAAACACCTAGTTGTGTGTCTCACAAGTTAAATCCATCTACAGCCAGGGAAAGACAGACTTACAGCTAGAATTAATACTGTAACGTCGAGCACAGCTGCTGTTGCAACGGCCAATGTGCTAAGAGCAACGGTCCATTCTTGGATTGCATGAAACCCCACATCAACTCCATAGAGTATAGTGGCTGTTCCAGCAAGAAGTGATATGATAAGAAGAAACATCTGCATATAATTTTAGAACACTCAAAAGGGACTCATGTCATAGATAACATAGCAACTAAAATCTGGTGATACGGGTTAATGTGATTTTACCAAGGCACGTGCGCGGCTGGACCTGTCATTGTGGACGACAGCCGTGTGTAGAAGGAGAAGAAACGCACAGGCTGTTCCCAAACACATCCCGACTATTGCAACCAACAAGGCAGCCATGTCCTCCATCGGCTTAAGAGTAAAGAGTATGAAGCAAACCAGCAGATAATTGGTAATAGCTCCATTTATGAAAGACCAGATAGAGAAATAGGCATCCACCGCAGCAAGATTTTGAACGCAGCAAACTATCAAGCTAGAATTGATGTTGTGTTAGAATAATGGCATAGTACCTCAACCCCCATGTCAATCAAGATGTATACGATCGAAGAGCAAAACTTACAAGGGAATTACGTCAATGACAATAGCCAACATGTGGAACCACGGCAAAGCACGCGTGGCTACTTCCGGCGCTGGCGCCGGCACCGGTGGATCCATCGCAGTTCAGACCTGAAGCAAGGAAGGAAGTCAAAACGTAAGATAATGCAAGCTGAGAACCTCAAGCTCTGCCGAGATGGCCTCCTCCTCGAAGTCGACGGGATGCGCTGTGGGCGGGCTGCTCGCCACGGGCCACGGCTGTGCGCTCGCAGCGCTGCGCTGTGCCGAGGCAGCACATCCTGGCGACCTCCACGACGAGACCACCTCCGCACGACGGATACCAGCGCGGTGGTGTGCAGTACGGACTACGGATTCGCTGTTCGTGCGTGGGCGGGCGCCGGGACAGGGGACGAGCGTGGTGGTGCGCCGGTACGCCGCGGACGTGTGGGCGTGGGCGTCTCCCCCGCCGCCGGGACAGGGAACGCGCGACGAGCTCGGTGGTGTGCAGTACGGACTACGGATTGGCTGTTCGTGCGTGGGCGGGCGTGGCCACCCGCCGGGACAGGGGACGAGCGCGGTGGTGCGCCGGTACGGCGCGGATGTGTGGGCGTGGGCGTCGCCGCCGCCGGGACAGGGGCTCGCGCGACGAGCGCGGTGGTACGCCGCGGACGTGTGGGCGTGGGCGTCTCCCCCGCCGCCGGGACAGAGCACGCGCGACCAGCGCGGTGATGTGCCGGCGCCGTGTCAGTGTCGCTGCGTGCTTCCTCTACGTCCTCGATGCGTGCACAGATGCCAATGCGTGGGCCTCACAGGGCGTCGCTGGGAGAGAACCTCGACCTAACTAGGTAAGACATCCACGCCTCAAATCGGCGACCGCGTGCTCTGCCTAGATAGCTTCCTCCTCGAGCTCTCCGGGATGGGCTGGTCGGCGCAGCGTGGGGATGCGAGCGCACAGACTTAGCCCGTCATGGGCATGCCGCTGCCGGCGTGCTCGCCACAGGCACGCCTGTGAGCTCGCATACCCACGCTGAGCCGAGGCAACTATCGCGGCGAGATCGAGGACTCGGCACACGAAATCAGATGCGTGGTTGTGCGTGCGTGGACGCCGCCGCTCGCGCGTTTTGTCGTCGTGGTTGCGAAGCAGAGAAGAACCATACCTGATGTTGCGGACCGTTGCCGACGCTGTGTCACCGTCCCCTCGCCGGAGAGAGAGATTCACTTGTTGTTTAGAGAGACGAGAGGGGGAGAGATGCTTGTTTTTCTGGACTATAATAATGACGATAACCGCCGTGTCAGTCTTTTCCTTTTCGACAGACGGCAGAAATATTAGCTATAAACCCTTCTTTTACATTTTATAAAATAAATGTAATATTTGTGAAGTAAATGCATTCATGGTCACCAGAATCACCGTGCTTTGCTTGGAATGGTCACCTAAATCGTAAAACATATTTTGTTCAAAAAATTATAATCTAAAAAATATAAATGGTAAAACATACATTTAGCACTTTCATTTCATCTAAACAAATATATATTGGTAGACCAGCTATCTAACTTTATTAAATATAAGCTAGCCTATTGTACCCCGTCCCACAGGCCGCGGGACAGGCATAACATCCACAATTGGGTTGAAAATAGCGTAAGCTTCGGGCAATTTGGCAAAGAAAAAACTAGTAGTCGGATAAAGAACGAAATTAAAACAGATACATGTTAAACTAAGTATATTAGGCATAACAAGCATTTCATTCTTGTAGAGTAAATAATTGGATTTTGATTGAGTTATTTTTCTAAGGGAAATAAGGAAAAGGAAGATTCTAAATCTTTTTTCTTCGAACTTCCCCAAACACAAAATACCTCCTTGTATTTGTACTCTCAAATGAGACTTTCATATAATATTTTAATAGAATTCCATGTAATGATCAATGCCTTGTAGGCATGCGCGCGGCGCATCTTCCTGTGGTGACCGATCCTTGTGGCGTTCCCTTGCCACTATAAAAGGAGGTCTAGATTGGTCGGTAGATAGGCGAGACTTACAAGGGAAAGAACTGGTTGAGTTCTTCCCCGTAAACTTTTGTAATCGTGTGATCATCCATCATATAGTAGACAATTGTGGTTGTGTGTTTGTCTAGCTCGCCGATCGAGTTCGCTGGACGTTGCGCCCCTGACCGAACTAAAAAAGGAATCTCCCATCCCTAATGTCAAAACCCAAGACACAGCATCTGGTGCGCCAGATAGGAGGCGCAGCTAAGGCAAAGCTCCACCGATTCATTGTCGGCGAATGTCCATGCTTGGGCATTGGGGGCCCGAGGGAAACGTGTGGGCCTCCGATCGAGAAGAAGACTCGCTCGGGGGCTCGGTAGAAGTCCTCGGTTCATGGATCAGGGAAAGCAAGAATATGGGTGGAGGCGCGGCCAGACAAGGCTTCGCTTGGCTCCTCTACTTTACCAAATGGTGTTCTCCTGGGCACCCCATCTCCTAGGTAACCACGTGCGCTTAGAAGAGGTTATGGTTGCCTAGATGGCGGCGCCGTCCAGGTCGCATCGATGAACTCTACAAGCTCCGGTAGAGGCCGACCGAGCGACTCCGGAACTACTTGCATCGTTTTAGCCTGATCCTCGACACCATCCAAGAAGCATCGCTACCACTTATCGTCAGGGCCCTTCGGCGGGGGACGCGTTATGCACTCCTCCAGAGGGAGATTCGCATCAGGCGCGTCGACACGGTGTCAGGTATCTTCGACCTGGAAGACTGCTACGCGTGAATCAAGTAAAATGAGTTGTCCTTCGCGTGGAGTAAAGGGCAATGAGTGGGGTAACCCAGATCCTGCCGCGAGGATTTCCTGGGAAGGCGAAAGGCAAGATGGTGACACCTCATAGGCCCTTCCTCCGATAAACTAGAAAGAGGAAGCGGGTTATTGCCCCATACCATGTGTCCTGGGGGTAGAATGTTGCACCTGATGTGTAGCTCTGGTATGTGATGGGGTACGGGTTTGAGGAAACATAAGGGGAGATGGACCTCACAACCCATCGTTGGTGCGGCCTTGCGTTGGCCGCCGCATGGCTTTGGGGAGGACATGCATCCCAAACTGTTAAGTCAAATGATAAGCTATTCCGGGTGCAGCGTCTCCCAAAAACTGGATACGGGCAATCCCCAAGTCATAGCAGAAGAGTTTAAGCCGGTCCGGCCTAGGCATCTTCCCGGGACTCTAAGCAATCAGGCTAAACAAAGATTGGAAAACATCCCGCCAGCGAGAGGCCGTGGTCCGCCACACCTCCAAGGCCCTAGGGCGGCCTTGGAGGCAGAGTAGACCGGCGACATCGCCGACGGGAGGGATGAATCCTAGATGGGTTCTATCTAGTTCCTCCCAATCACCTCTCCTAGCAACGGCGGCTAAGTATGCCACAATGAAAAAAGTGTATACAAGACTCAGTCCCATCAAGTGTACCAAGCATTCCATGGAATGGAGCATATAAAACCGTGCAAGAGGACAAAACCCTAGTGCTTGCCCTTCTCATCTCTTTCTGCTTCATCTTCCTCCCACATAGTCGTCGAGCCCAACATGTGCCCATTTTCCACCCTTCTCTCGCCTCCTATCCTTCTTGAGCATAGAAGCATTTTAAGTTGTTATTTGTTCATTTTAATTAGCATAGAAGAATTGTTTATCTTGTAGCTGGATGATCACAGTCATCTTGCCAAGATTATCTTTTAACAACTACTCCCTCTATTTCAAAATATAAGATGTTTTAGCTTTGTGAAGCAAATGTATCTAAACTTGTTTTAGTATGTAGGTTCACTCAACTTTGGGGTAAATCTATACACTAAAAGAAGTCTAGATTCATTTTTTTTACAAATCTAAAACATATTATATTTTGAAATGGAGGGAGTATGTCATCAAGAGTAAACCAGTTTCGATAAGAGTAAACGGTTGGCTTGACTATTCCACTTTTCCCATCTCATCAATTCAGCCCCTTTGCACACCACGGCCCCACGGAAGTCTCTTTTGCATTTGGAATCCCATGGTCCCATCCCAATCCCATAGCGCTACTTCCTTCTTTCTTTGGGAAATGACAAGGTGATCAAGTCCGAACGAGTGCTAGCCCTCCGTGCACGTTATTGAGCGCCCCACATTTGATTTGCTAACTAGGTGAAAAGGCGCGCTTCGCCGCGCCGCCTGCATGGCGTTCTGGTACTGTGTGGCCGACGTGGTAGCCCTACACGAGTTTTCTTCCACATTCTAGCAAAAAAAGAAAGAAAATCGTGTTTTGTTACTATAAAATTTTCCTCATAATTTGCAAGGTGCCACATCGACGCGGTAGCCCTACAGGTGTTTTCTTCTACATTCTGGCAGAGAAAAGAAGAGAGTCGCATTTTGTTACTGCAAATTCTTCCTCCTAATTTGCAAGGTGCCACATCTATAAAATTTGGTTTCTAACATGTCTCGTTAAGACAAAGCTACATCTTGTCATCCATAGTCCACACAAACTAAGACAAATACAAATATGAACTTCTCAAACACCAATGGTATTATGTTGCATAACCAAATTCGGGTAGTAGTTCTCTAGCATTAGAGACCACTACTTATTTCTTAGAATCTTATAGTTTGTAAAAATGTGATAAAAGAAAGAAGTGCAATAATTTTGTCTCCAATGCAAGTTATAAACGAAAAATAAATTTCTGACTTACATTTTTTAGAATTTAGAGGTACATTGTCATCTCAAATAAAAATGTTTCAAATATAGAGCTAGGAAGAGTAGGTAGCCAGGAAGAATGCTAATGTTGTGAGTAGCACCGCAGTTTGAAATCCCGAAGTCCCAAACCAAAACTAATGCTTTATCATTAAAATGATCTAATGAAAGAAATAACATGTTATATAGCTAATATCAATAAAAACAATAGAATTAAGGAATTGACCACGCACCTTCTTCAAAAAATATTTCAGGGATTACTTTTTCCTTAGGATGTACGTGCATGTCTCCTTCAGGGAATAACCCTATCACTAACCATGACTGCATGATATAACTTATCCATCTCAGAGTTGATTATTCCTCAGAGTGAGTTTGCAAAGTTAGAACTTAGAAGAAAGCAAGGTCTAAGAACCGCTTCCGCCTGGAAAGCCAGAAGCTTATTGCAGCCAGTAAGAGATGAGATGCCTTGTCTGTCATCTTCATTGAAAAATAGAAATTTGTGCCATTAATCCATGGTAAATAAACACTGCAGATGTGGTCACATATGCCTCTTCTCTAAAGTAACATGATATGGCCAATAGTATTAGGGAACTTCTTTCAGTGGGATCACGTGAATTGTCTCCCACCTTGAATCATTCCCCTCGTGAGGATGAGGTTTCGCTGCACTGCTGCATATACTATTACAGGCGCCATCATCAATTCATCACTCAAATCACTGTCCCAAAAAACACTACTCTTCTTGCTCTGGACCAAAACAGCATGTCCGCTAAACTTCGTGTGCCAGCTTGATCAACTTTGTCAGGTTTCTTATTATGTCACACAATTTAGTACACACTTAGCTATCCTTAAAGCTCACACCGTTCAATTTGTTCGCAGCGTAGTCATTGTCATGCAACTTCATAGGACAGAACCATCCACACGTATAGAATTGCTAGCCTTACCTTGTTCTTCTATCCCGCTGGAAGTAGCAACTTCGCCAGACGTAATTGTTCTTGGCAAATCCTTGTAGAAATCTTAACCATCGTAATAGTAGGGATTTTATATTTCACAATGACATAGTTACATGGAATTACACATAACCACATGAACATAACAGGACCAAGCCTAGCATAACCTATATCCTAGAATTGTGTACTACCTTAACACATATGAGAGGGACTGACAAATGGACAAAGGCTTCACAAAAGATCAGTCTCATCATGAATTATTGATGTTGTGCTACTGTTGCCACCATGAACAAAAGAGTATGTATCTCGCTAATTACCTGAGGTATGCAAAGGCTAGCAACAGTGAGATCAGCAACAGAGTCCCCCTTGGACATGCCGAAGGTGCCTGTCCTAGTCCAGCACCAGGAAGATGTGTGGCTGGCTGAGCCACAACTTCTTGTACCACAGCAGGAGATTTTACACCAGTAGAAGATCATTAGCAAAGAACGTCTCCTTCATCATTTCGGAGCATCGCGTGAGGAGGACTTTGTCGGGCGGGAACCCGACCTTGGAGCCGCGGTATGTGCTGCATTGTGACCCCATCTGGCTAGAAACAACGTCATTGACCAAGACTCTGCCTCTCAGGTTGAGTTTGCGACATTGTCAGACTTGAATTGTTGCATTGTTGAGAAGCAAGTAAATGTCACATTACATATAAAGGCATAGGAGATTCAGCTATGAACTATAATCATGGACAAAATCCATTTCAATAGGGTGAAAAAATATGGTAAGTAGTATGAATCTGCATTAAATATTGCGACAGGTTCAACAGGGCACACAAAAATACGTACCATATGAATAGATTATTTATTTCACATCTTATCACTTTGTAACTTGTAGATCATTTTATATATACAAATGACATTTGTATTTTAAACAATGTGCAGATGACAGGTGAGTAGGTGACACAAGGAACAATCAAACTATTTCCGGTCTATTTGGTCATTGTGATTCGACAGACATGTATGATCCAAATGAGTGGACTTAAGCAAATGGATGTAATTATACCACAACTTATAATATTATAAAGTAATATGCGTCAAGATGCAGAATTACAATCTTGATAGATTTTTAACAGAAAGTAGCTATCTAGACCATCAAGTCATGCGCACCTTGGGTTTAATATGCAAATTATCTGCCTACCATCCCAGTAATTTTCTGAAGCAATGCTTGGCACCGCATGTGTCCTGCCGGACTCTCGTCACACACCAATAAAAATCACCTACCAGGAGAAACTTCACCAGCGCCGACGACCAGTGCCTTGTGTGATGTTGTCGAACTACAGCGACACCGACCAGCTACCAGTCACGGCCAGCGCCCGACACTCCTCTCTCACGCCTGAGCGTCAACCTGGAAGGATTGGTGACCATCAATGGTGCTCTGCCTATGCTACTTCTCCCCTTCCCATTATCTCCCTCTTATTACTTGTCAAAACCAGTCGACGTGCAGAACCAATCTCCAACGTGCATAAGGTAGACCTGCCAAAAAACCCTTCATAGAATATTAGCGAATTGATCTTGTGTGGGGTGGGCAGCTGAAAAGAAGTTCCACACCCATGGGTTCATACGAACTGTAGATGCTGCAGCCAGAGCTCCAAAGCAACCGACGCCCACGCCCCAACATGGACACATCAAGCATCAGCCTCTTCTCTTAAGATTACACCTTTTAGTACATGTCTTTAGAGGACGAAACATATTTGTATGGAATTTCTTAGCACTGATTATTTCAGCAACAACCAGAGCCAGGAAATCTAGACTTATCAATGAGAGTTAATACAAATTAGATTCAGGGAAACCGATATACACATTCATAGAACAACTAATCTATAAATTGAAATCTAATCATATGCCGAATGGATCTGATTGTAATTGAGAGAGTTCCGCACAAGATGATTGGAGCTGGCCAGCGTGGAGGCGCGCGTGTGCTTGTCGACCGGTTGCACACGCCCGCACATGGAGATAGAGAGGGGCGGGGGCAAGGTCGAGGCAGGCTTTGTAGGAAGAGCAGCGCTGCCGTGCAGCCAGAGGCGGGCGAGGCAGGGAGGTGTCCTAGAAGTAAGGGTGCAGGTGGGACTGCCCGCGGGAAGCCCGCATACGCCCGCACAGTCCCACACAATTTAAGTGGGTGTCCCACGGGAGTCCGCGAAACTTATGCGGGTGTCCACTATCCCGCGTATACCCACATATACCCGCAAATATGTTACTATAATTATTGCTTGTATAATGTTTATAAAAATATTTTAGTATATAATACGATCAACATTTAGCACTTCAATGTATTAATTATTTTTTCCATTTTTTGAGTGACTCGCCATTCTTTCTACTAGACATAATATTTGCTTGACTGAGAAATTCCTACTCCTTCCTATCCAAATTAATGTCCTCATATTTGGCTAGATTCGGATGTATGTAGCACTAAATATGTCTAAATATATTCAAATCTAGACAAATGTAAAAATATTAATTTGGATCAAAATAGTTTTTTAATGTTCGCGCTCGATCATGGGCTTCCCACGGAAACCCACTATTTTTTCTTGTTTACCCGCGGATGTCCCGCATAGCCTTTTATGTGGGCTTGGGTAGTGGGCTCTACGGGCAGCCCACTCCCACCTGCACCCTGACCTAGAAGGTGGGCAGCGCGGCGTCCTCTCCGGAGGGGGAATCGAGCAGGGAGAGGGAGATAGAGCTGCACCGGCTAGTGATAGAGCTGGGGAGGCTGATGAGGCACGGGGAAGGGCTGCCGCCGGCGTGGTAGCTAGATTAATGGAGAGGGGCGGCTGACTCGAGACGTAGAGGGGAATGGAGATGGAAAGGAGGGTTGGCCAGTTGGAGAGAGAGAGAGAGCACTTTATTTTTTTACTGGATGAACAATTTGCCCAGCAACGATTTCACGGACCGGTGTAATCAGGGCCAATACGTCAGGGAGCGTAGGGATATAGCTGGTGTAGCGGTACTGCTTCATCTATCAAAACCGACGAACTATGTTGGTTGACATCCATGATCGTACGGCTCAGAACAGTGCTCGCGGGAGTAACCAGCGGGCTGGGTCATGTTCACGTTTAAGCTATAGAATAATACTACTACTATCTATAGTAGTAGTAGTACCGCCGTTGGAGTTGGGTTTATTTCCGAGGTGAATTGTTTTTTTTTGAATTTGTCAAGGATGCACCGCATGTCTGTATTAGTGTGTACTCCCTCTGTAACTCATTCACAAATCTAAAACATCTTATATTTCTAAACAGAGGGAGTACTAGCAACATTATTTTTATCATTTTGCATTCATACTTTAACGTCTCTCGAGTTCATGCTCCAGACATCAGCTTGTGTTACTAGTAGGTTGCACGCTACGATCCATAGATCCTCGAAGATTCCATGTCCGCTGCTAATCATGCTTAGAGCATCTTCACCCGCCTTTCCAAAACGGCGTTTCTAGGCTTATTTTTTATCCGGACGGTGAATTTCGCCAGCCGTATTTTTGGGACGCAGAATAGCATCGGATTTAGCCTAACTTTTATCCGACGTTCTCAAGCCGAACTCAGGGCGCTCGAAACCGTATGAAAACGCCGGACGAAGTGGAATCAGTGAAAAAACCTCCAGCACGTGGACCCGCTTTGTCAGCGTGTGAAGCCGATTCGTCGTCATCCCGTCACCTCAGCTCCCGCGACGGACCGCCGATCAATAACCGCCCATTGCATCGGCTACGCGGCGCCGTAATGGCGCGCCACTGCTGGCTCGTCTTCCCACGGTTTCCCCCTTTTTTCCGCCCACGCTGCTACACCCCTCCCGTCTTCGCCGCCCTTTCCTCCTTCGGCTATAAATGTCAGCGCCCCTCGCCGGTCCAGACCACACTCTTCACACTCTCAATCCCCACCCACAAGCTCCACTTCGGCGACAAGAAAGAAGAACTTGGCGGGAAGAGATGGCAGAGAGGTACCCCGGCGATCCGGCGGCGGCAAACGGCTTCGGTCGGCGGTCTTTGCGGTCATAGGAGGCGTAGCTGCTGCACGACGCCGGATACATGGCGTCGCCGGACTTCCGGTGCCCGCCGACCTGGAAGCTTAGCGCCGGCGGCGTGTGTTGCCTGTCAAAACCCACCGGCAAGCAGCGACGAGCAACACGAAGAGTCGGGAGGCTCCCAGAACTGCTGGTGGGCCCTGGTCCCTCGGGCAACGGCCCGCAAAACTCCGGCACACGTCCTGGCTTGGTTCAAGGGCGTGCCACCTGACCTATATCTGGTCAGGAAGGTGATGGATTGCTTCGATCAGTTTCCTGCATGGTAAACAAGTATACGTAAAATTCGAGCGTGACGGCTCCCGGGTTTCCATGAATCGGCTCCTGAGCCGATTGTCCCATGGTTCTGCAGAGATCTATGATAACATGGGGTTTTGCTTCATCAATACAAGTTAAATCGATCTCGACGGTTTAACGTTTCACCACGTAATTGGAACGTCCTACACGTAATTGAGCCTGGTAGATATAAAAGATAATGGAAAACTAACCCTAGAGAAGGCCTAACAACCGACGGAAAGTCAATTCCCGGAACAACTCCTCTCGAATTGGCAAACCATATCCTCACGTACTACTGGATCGTTCAACCCGTTTGCAAGGCCTGACTACGTGGATATCAAACTAAACCTTGGAAAACAAGGCATAACTATAACAGATCAAATCAACTGAATAAAGATCAAGCAAGATGCTACCCTTACACCCGGGAAAAGGTGCAAAGGTAGCGAGGTAACTAGAGGTAGCATAACTAAACAATTATAGTAAAAAGGTACCGATGCTAGCCTCAACAAATCTATGATAATAGTATTACTCGCCATCAACAAGGCTTCAGTACGAGTAACACCAAATAACGATAGCAGATATCGCCTAGATCGCAAGATGCGATCTAGGCAGCATGACACTTACCCGAAAGAAACCCTAGAAACAAGGGGTGGCGATGCGCCGAGATTGTGTTTGTTGTGAACGTGATTGTCCTCCTTTTCTCAATAACCTTAGGTACATATTTATAGTCCGGAGACTTTCTATCTTTGGAATAACCCTACAACTCTATCTCTTACTTAAACCGAAACGGAACCTACTACAATATACAGATACACGGGCGATTTAGCCCAAATCCACGCACAAGGCCGATTCAACAACACGTTGCATATATGTATCTTCCAAGCCCATCTTGATTACGGCTCATCTCCTCCTTTGGCCAAAATATGGCGATAACAGCGTGCCGGTGCCGCCGGTGCCTGAGGGCGCCGACATGGTGGAGGATATCCAAGCCACCATCGCGGCCATGGAGGACCCGGAGCTCGCTGGAGACCCCGGTAACCGTGTTTACTGGGAAAACTTCTTTGCCGAGCGTCGGCGCAAGGAGTTGGAGGCGTCAATTCGCCGCTAAAGCGGCACAACGCCGCACGCCGTCGGTGGTGGAGCGCTCCAAGGCGGACGCTCACCGCTGTCCTCGAACACATCACCGCAGGAGACCGCCCCAATCTAGGCTTCCCTCCTCGGTCGCCACCGTCGGTCACTCTGCGCCACCGAGCGTCGAACTGGCTGCCGAGGAGGATGGGAGGCATCGACTCCTCTTCCTCGACCTCGATGTCACGGTCGTCTGGATCTGCGTCAGCGCAGTCGCCACGCCCCCGCTTCGGCCGGTGAATCGGGAGGTGAACGCCGCGGTGCGCTCACCGCCGAGGACGAGGTCGCGCGACATCGTCATCAACGAAGACCGCGCCGACTGGCCGCCTGTGCACACCAAAGACCGAGCCGGCTGACTGGATCGTCCCCGTCGACGAGGACGCCTTCGTACTCAAGATGGCGATGGAACGGTCCCTCAACAACGTGCCACCGATGCCGAAGCCGGATGCCTACGCCTGGTCCAGGGCCGACTGGGTGCACGAGGAGGCCAACCGCATTCGGTGGCAACAGGAGCAGGCCGAGTGCGAGACACCCGCTTCGCTCGTCGGGAGCGCGCCTACCAGGGCGCGCCGCTCATCGTCCTCGACGATGACAACGACACCTCTTCCTCCTCGCAGCCGTGGCACTATGGCGTTGCCGACCAGGGCATCTCGCATCCCCCGCAACCGCCGAGTGACGACAACAGCGACGCCAACGGCATGAGGGACGCCCACTACATGGTCTTCTACCATAACTTCGGCATGTGACTGGCGCCCGACGGTATCGGCTAGGCCTAGTAGCATTTCTAAGTTTTTTTCATTTTGTTTAGCCTAATGTAGTCAGAATTCGGGTGTTTGCCTGAATTTAACATAATATGTACAAACACGCCCAAATATTAATAAAATCACCTATATTTGCCCAAATTTCGCCGAGTTTGATTGAAATTTGGCCAAACCAAAAACTCGGCCTAGAAACACGAGAGATAAACTGAATGTTTTCAAGCAGAAAATTACATCCGTCCGGCGCTAAATAGCGCCGGATTTTAGCTTAGTAATGCCCAACGAGTGGAGTTGCTCTTAGGCTTTTATAATTCTGTGTGGTTTAGGAATTAGTGATTTATACTCATGTTGCCGTTTGTTCCTTTGAATCTCAAAAAATTGTACCTTCCATTTTATTTCTATATCACCGTGTTATTTTGCAACCGATGATGATACGTTGGTGCGCCTCTTTCGTGACCCCCTCCTCTCCTCTTTGACCGGGTCTTGGATAGACGGCGCCAGCCAGACAACTGTGATCCTGGAGTAAGGCTAGAACACGCGGGGACCACCATCGCTTCTGTCTTCCGTTCCAAGAAAGAAACCGGAAAGGAGAGCAGCAGCCTGCAGCTGGGCCCACCTGCAACTGCGCATCGGGCTTCTCCTGGCGCAACGCGTCGTACTACTGTGCTTGGTTTTCTGCAACCAATGGGACCCGTGTGAGCTGCGAGGGATACTACCGCGGCGCCGACGTCGAACCATCCAAAGATCTTACGTTTTCCTGCAGTAGCACGATTGAGGGTTTACATTATGTGTACGACGATGTTTTTATTACGGTAATGGCGTCTTAACGCCACTATCGCCCGCCAACGGCTAGGTTTTCATCGACATCTAGTTTTCCACGCCTCACTGCCGGGACTAGATGACGGACCCCGACATTCGCCAAACCAACCTCAGGCCGCCACTGTCGACGGAGAAGATGCCCACCACCACCCTCGAGCGTCTTCATGATGCGTAGTAGAGCCTAACAAAGACGCACGACGTCCGACCAAGGACGATGGAGGACAGAGTAGCAGGACGATCCAAGAAACCCTAAATCGCCGCCTCCAACCGCCCAGCCGCCTTTAGCCTCGCCATTGGCGCTCCCTGGCCACCAGTACGATGCCATCATCGTTGTGGGTCAAGTTACAGGCGGCCGCTGCCGCTCGAGACCGAGGCCACCAAGATCTGAATCAGATCAGGACGCGAGGACAAAGGCCGCCGTCACGCCGCGGGGGCTTTGCCCTGCGACGTTGTCGGCGGCGGCGAGGACGAGGGCATCGCAAGGAGGGGAGAACCGGCTGGGAAGGTGGGTGTCCGCCCGGTGTGGCCCGACGGTGGCCGCACGGGTAAGGGAGGGGATGGGTGCAGCTATTATGTTTTAACAACTATGTCAAGAGTAAACCAACTTATAACTTTCAAGTGTAAGAGCATCTCCACTCGCCTACCCAGGACGCCGATCCGGAAGCCGAATTTAGGTCCGGATGCCGAAAATCGGCCCAGTCGCGTATCCAGGAACCTGTTTTCGTTCGGATTTGGGCAAACTTTGGTCCGTACTTCCTAGGTCGTACCCAGGTTCTCGGGAATGCCCTGGTAACGCCGGACGCAGCGAAAACGGGTGTGGGACAGCTCTGTCGGCAAGACAGTCCCATTCCCCCCCCCCCACTCCACTTGCCCAGACTGCGGCGAAGAGCTCTCAGCGCCTTTGTCGCCATGACTTCGCCGGCGGAGCTCCTCCACGCCAAGACATGCCCACGCCTCTAGCTATGCCCGCCGTAGTTGTAGCCTACTCTGTAGCCCTTTCCGCCGCCACTTTCGCTGCCCGAACTTTGCCGTAGCTCTGCTTCGCTGCGTGCTCCCACCACCACGCCCGCCAAGTGTACGGCATTTCGCTAGTTCGGCCATGGACTCCGACGACGACGAGATACTCGCCATGGACTCCGACGACGAGGAGATACTCGTTGTATTGCTGGAGGAGGAGAGCGCCGAGGTCGCCGAAGATGAAGAGCACATAGAGATCCTCGCCTCGCTCGCCCAACTGTACCTGCAGATGGTGAAGGCAAAGGATAGAGGGCTACTGCTTGTTGTACGTTGACTACTTCGCCGACGAGCCGCTCCATGGAGAGGACGTATTTCGGCGATCAGGATGAGCCGGAAGCTCTTCCTCAAGATCATGCATGCCATCCGGGAGTTCGACCCCTATTTCGTTTGCAAGAAGGACTGCACCGGCTTGGCTGGGTTTTCCTCACTGCATAAGTGCACCATGGCGATGAGGTTGCTTGCATATGGAGTGCCGGCTGACAGTGCCGATGACTATCTCCGCATGGTCGAGTCCACCGCCATCGATTGCTTGTATAGGTTCTGCAGGGCAGTGATTGCAGTGCTCGGGAAACAATACTTGAGATCATCCACTGCTGAAGACACTGCTCGGATCATCACATTCAATGAAAGTAGAGGATTTCCTGGTATGCTTGGAAGCATAGATTGCATGCATTGGGAGTGGAAGAACTGTCCATTTGCATGGCAAGGAATGTACAAAGGCCATAAAGGATCTTTGGATCTGGCACTCCTTCTTTGGCATGGCAGGATCGAACAACGATATCAACGTCCTCAACTGTCTTTTCCAAACTTGTTGAGGGTCATGCTCCCCCTGTGAAATTTGAGATCAGTGGGCACCACTACAACAAGGGATACTATCTAGCAGATGGCATCTATCCAAGATGACCAACATTTGTGAAGACTATCTCAAATCCAATGCTCCCCAAGCATTCTCACTTTGCCAAGGAACGAGAAGCTTGTAGGAAGTACGTGGAGCGGGCATTCAGTGTGCTCCAGCAGAGGTTTGTAGTTGTCCGGTTCCTTACTATGACCTGGTCGAAATATCAGATATGGGAAGTGATGAACTGTTGTGTGGTCTTGCACAACATGATCCATTGAGGATGAGAGGAAGGATTTACTGAGTTTGCTCGAGCAGAACGAGCCATACTACAGACAGGGTCCTCTTGCCGAGCCTGATCATCAGGTGCCTCCATCCTGGGCTGCATTCATCGCCATGCGTCAGGAGATCCGAGATCCGGCGGTGCATCAACAGCTGCAGGATGATTTTTAAAAATTGTTGAGCACCTATGGATACGCATGGGCAACACGTAGATGCCAAGCATGAACTGGCCGAACTAGGGCAAAATATGTTGTAATTTTACTGCAGGGCAAACTATGTTTATATTTATGCCGAACTATGTTTAAAATTTCACCAAACTTTGGCCAAAAATGTTTTGTATTCATGGTATGCAAACTATGCCAAAATCTGGACGAACTTGAGCCGAATTTGAGCGGAAACGGGCGTCCTAGGAACTCGGGCTGGGTACGCAAGTGGGAAACTCTTTGTATCCAGGCCAAAAACTTGTTTCGTCCGGTCAAAGTTTGGTCCGGATTTTGGCCCGGGTTTGTGCATCGAGCGGAGATGGTGTAAGAGTAAACGGCTAGCTGGTCGAGGCTAAAAACTTGTTTCGTCCAGCCAAAGTTTGGTTCGGATTTTGGCTGGGTTTGCGCAACGAGTGGAGACGGTGTAAGAGTAAACGGCTAGCTGGTTGGCTTGACTATTCCACTTTTCCATCCCATCAATTCAGGCACTTTGCACACCACGGCCCCACAGGAGAAGCCGCTCCATGCCAAAAAATAACGTGGGGGAGGGGATCTTCCTTTTTCGCCAAAAGTGTAGTCTCCTTTGCATTTGGACTCCCATGGCACTACTTCCTTCTTGCTTTGGAAAATGACAAGGTGATCAAATCTGAATCAGCGCTAGCTCTCCGTGCACGTTATTGAGCGACCCATATTTGATTTTTTTTATTTGTCAAGGATACACCGCATGTGTGTGTTAGTGTGTAATAGCAATATTTATTTTTTACCTTTTTGCATCGATAATTAACGGTTCTCGCGTTCATACTCGAGACGTCCGCTTGTGTTACTAGTAGGTTGCACGCTATGATCCATAGATCCTCGAATAGTCAAATACTCCAGGTCCGCTACTAATCATGCTTAGGCTTCCAAAATTCTGTGTGGCTTCCATAAAAAATGCACCTTCCATTTTATTTTCATTACCGTGTTATTTTGCAACCTGTTGGTGCGCCTCTTTCGTGACCCCCCTCCTCCCCTCTTTGACTGGGTCTTGGATAGACGGCGCCAGCCAGACCAGGGTGATCCTGGAGTAAGGCTGGAACACGTGGGGACCACCATCGTTTCTGTCTTCCGTTCCATGAAAGAAAACGGAAAGGAGAGCAGCAGCCTGCAGCTGGGCCCACCTGCAACTGCGCACCAGGCTTCTCCTGGCGCAACGCGTCGTACGTACGTGATACGGAGTACTACTGCACTGCCGCCTTTCGTTTTCTACCGTGTGAGCTGCGAGGGATACTACCGTACGTGCTGTATAGATTTAAACCGTGAAACGAGGAGCGTGAGAAGTCCAGATCGTGCTGCTTTGTTTAGGATGCAGAATAATGAGGAGCCATTTTCTTTGTGTGTGTGTCTGGCAGTAGTTCTGTGGCGGCCATATATCGACTTGGGCTAGCTCCATGTCCATGGCGTTGTGATCTATATATCCAACGTGAGCAGCACAGAACGGGAAGTTCATGGGCGCATCCAACGTCGATCATACGTGCACCGTGCAGATATATCTCAGGGCTCAAGCGGCTGCCTGCGGCTATATATCGACAACCCAAAACAACGTGGTGGCTTCTACCGGCAAAACGAGTCCATCTTCCGGACTCTCTCTACATTTCATAGATCAGATATATCACGTACCAGTATACACTCGTATTCCTGTAGTACATACGTACACATGGTGGCGCCCACCCTGATCAGCTTAGCGTGTACTCCCCTCCGTCCCGAATGTAAGGTGCCTAAGATTTAATCAAAAGTCAACGTATTCTATGTTTGACCAAATTTATATAAAAAAATATAAACATTCATAATACCAAATCAATATCAATAAATTCACCATAAAGTATTGTTTCATAATATGTCTATTCGATATTGCAAATATTTGTATTTTTTGTATAAACTTGGTGAAACTTAGAAGATGTTAACTTTTGACTAAAACTTAGACGCCTTATATCTTGGGACGGGAAGAGTATTTGATTGTTAGCTGTTAACAGAGCGGTTAACACGTAACTAACGGGATCTCGTATACTTTCTTTTCTTAGCGGAGGATGGAGTGAACTCGGAGCTATATAATGAGTACCATGTCACTTTTATCCCAAATGTTGTGTCATGAATCCTTTTTTTGGATCTTGTCCAAACTGATTCTGGTGGGACCCTCGTGTGTACGTATAAGAATACAGATGTATATTATGTTGTATGCGTGTTAAAGTAGGCATATATGCGCGTTAAAGTTATCGAATAGACATAAATTGTAATGGCTATCCAATTAACGCATGTTTTCGTGGACCATGCATATGCCCGTACGACTATACGAGGACCGGTTGGCAGTGGCAAAACCAGCTGGGGTAAAAATCGTAGCGGTACGTCTGCGTGCTGCCCACACCACACACACACCGAGCGAGCAAAACTGGCTGCCCAGCTCCTTTTGTCTGGTGCATGGCGCCTCCCCTCTACGGTGATCGGTGCATCCGCACCCGACGTCGACGGCTGTCTGACGCACTACAGGAATGGGAAGCTACGCCGACGGCCAGTCGCTACGCCGACGGCCAAACATCAGGGCCGTCGGCGTAGCCATCGTCTAGGCCAAGCAGCGGCCGTGGCGTAATTGCCTCAAGATATCCTACGCTACGACGGCTGCCTCGGCGTAGCTATTTTTTATTTTATCTCATTAAACTTTGAAAAATCATAACTAAATCATTCTAATTCGAAAATACAAATAATATATCAAAATTTGCAGAAAAATAAGACCTATTTATCTACACTCAAATATTACACATTTATAAATAAAAATTAAGTAAAACATAAGAAATTATATATAGTTTAAAATGGGCATAAAATTCAAAAATGATCGAAACAATGAAACCTTCGCGTGGTGTTATATTATGTGACATAGTTAGAAGGAAAAATATCAAATTTGGTATATTGATTATGTCTCAAAAAAACCTTCACAAAATGACCTATCTCATTCGAGGTTTCTTGGCTTTCGGGTCAAATGACCAATGTTATGGCTAGAATCAAGACATAGTTTGTGATAATGTGCCCATATTGTGCATACACATGCATCATGGGATGGCGAACAATGTTGCAGGAGAAAGTTTTCCTTTTCGTCGCACCAAAAAGCCATTTCCCATTTTCTGAGCACAAAACACGGACGATTTTGTAAAGCAACCACCAAATGGCTAATTCAAAATGGTACCACCACATTTTACAAAAATACTATACCACCTTATATAGACAATGTCCCAATAGGGGAATCCGAAACCTTTCCGTCCACCTCTGGTGAAAAAGACAAATTCCTGCCGAATCGGTAGAAAGTGGGTCAGATATGAACTACAGGTACATGATCCGATGCTCATGTTTTTTTACAAAAATCATTTTTAGGTTCACAATATGCTATTTTATCAAATATCCAATGCAAGTTTAGCGAGGCTCGGCCCCGAGCTAAGAATCTTCATGCCCGCCGTTCGACAAAGTTTGACGATAATTTAAAAGGGGCATAAAAAATTCAAAAACGATCGAAACAATGCGAAACCTTCGCGTGGTGTCATATTATGTGACATAGTTATAAGGAAAAATATTAAACTTGATATATTGATTATGTCTCAAAAAAACCTTCACAAAATGACCTATCTCATTCGAGGTTTTTTGGCTTTCGGGACAAATGACCAATGTTATGGCTAGAATCAAGGCATAGTTTGTGATAATGTTCCCATATTGTGCATACACATGCATCATGGGATGGCGAACAATGTTGCAGGAGGAAGTTTTCCTTTCGTCGCACAAAAGCCATTTCCCATTTTTCGATCATAAAAAACGGACGATTTTGTGAAGCAACCACCAAATGGCTAATTCAAAATGCTACCACCATATTTTACTAAAATAATATACCAACTCTTATGGACAATGTCCCATCAGGGGTTCAAACCTTTCCGTCCACCTCGATAAAGATAAATTCTGTAGAATCAGGAAAGTGGTCGATATGAACTACATGTACATGATCCGATGCTCATGTTTTTTTACAAAAATCATTTTTAGGTTCACAATATGCTATTTTATCAAAGATCCAATACAAGTTTAGCGAGGCTCGCCCTTTAAGAATCTTCATGCCCGCCATTCGACAAAGTTTGACGATAGTTTAAACGGGCATAAAAATTCAAAACGATCGAAACAATGCGAAACCTTCGTGGTGTCATATTATGTGACATAGTTATAAGCAAAAATATTAAACTTGATATATTGATTATGTTTCAAAAAAAATCTTCACAAAATGACCTATCTCATTCGAGGTTTCTTGGCTTTCGGGTCAAATGACCAATGTTATGGCTAGAATCAAGGCATAGTTTGTGATAATGTTCCCATATTGTGCATACACATGCATCATGGGATGGCGAACAATGTTGCAGGAGGAATGCAAGTTTTCCTTTTCATCGCACAAAAAGCCATTTTTCATTATCCGAGCGCAAAAAGGGAATTTTCTAAAGCAACCACCAAATAGATAATTCAAAAACGGATGGTTTGTGATTAGTTGATATGGATATCATATTTGGATTCCTCTCATTTTTCTGATCAATTTAGACATATTATTTGTTAAATTCCGATTTATAGATTTAAAGATATTAATTATTACATATTAAATAGAAAAATACAAAAAGTAAAATTATTATATTTTTATTTGAATTCAATAATATTTTACTTATTCATTAATGTTTATTTAAATAATTGTTTGTAATTTCAAAAATACAAACATGTGACATGTTGATATAAGGGTTAATAGGATTGGTATCATAGTATTGACAACAATGTATGAATTACTTTATGAAACAGATTACGAAGGAATGAGGAAGTTAAGCGTCTTTGAGCTGGAGTAGTTAGGATGGGTGACCTTCCTAAGTTCACCAAGACTGCAATTTAATTAAGTATTAAGTGTAATTAGTGTTAAAAATGTTCAAAGTGAGAGATTAACGAGTCAAACAAGCTATGCCGACGGCGGCATTTTGATACGCCGACGGCCTCTATGTGCTCCGCCGAGGGAGCCCTTTGCCGAGAGGACAGCCGTCACAGAAGATACGCCGTGATTTGCGCCACGCCGACGGCTTTTTGCCCTCGACGTAACGCGCGCGTCCTGTAGTGACGTACCTATCCGTCGCTGGGCGCGCGGCCTCTCACCCGTCACGGGCGGACAGGCATCAGCCCCGGCCAGTCCCCAGCACCAGCGCGTGAGCACTGGGACATGGCGGGGCTCCTAGCTAGCTAGCTAGTAGTGTGCATGCTGCCATGCCCCAAGTTCAGGAACTCAACGCGGCCGCTTTTCGGCAGACACAAGGGGAGCGAGGCCATTTTGATGCAAGTCCATACTGCTACTGCCCAACACACACCTGCCACTCCGATGCCTGCCCCTCCTCCCGCTGCGGCGACTGCAGGCCTTCTCCCCAGACCAGGTGTCAGTCATTGCGTCCGTATTAGTAGGTGATATTCGACCTCTGCGCTCTGTCCGGGGTGGATCGTCTCAGCTCTACTGTACACGGTAATTTTGAAATGGGGTAAAAGTTGCCACGGTTTCATATACTGTACTGAGTAATAAAATCATCAAGCTCGCAGCCAAGTCCTCCTAGCTGCTACCCTCTAAAAAAATAATATGACGGGCAAACATATTAAGGGAGGCAAAATCTGTCACAAATAGACCTCGCAAAATCTGAATACGAGAGACAAGGGTTTCAGCTTACAATGCTGACCACTTCGATCGTTTCCACCGACGTTTCTTCTTTGCTCTTGGGTGAAGCAGAGGCGTCGTAGGGAGAGGCGCGAGCGGTGTCGGCGGCGACCGGTGATGGGAGATTTCGGCGAAGAGGAGCACCGTAGCTTGCCCATCTCAAGGAGAAGAAACTGTTGGCCGATGGCTCTTCCTCGGATCAAAGCCGTCCGCAAAAGCGGGGAGGTCAAAGAGGATAGGGCAGATCCGATCGCCCTGGCGGTGGAGGGATATGGAAAACTGGAAGAGGGACACACGAGACTTCTAGAGGCGACGCGGAAAGAGGGGACAGCCGGGCGCGAGACTATGAGGCGGCCCCAGGCCCACAAGCAGCGGCAGATGGCGTGAGAGGCCTCACTTTTGCTCACGATTAAGCTTTAGAGTAATGTATACTAGTTTTTAATCTTTCTTGTACATGGTGTGTGGTAAATGGCTCGCAAAACATACTTACACTTTCTAATAAATCTCAACCATCGATGTAAACGTCAACGAAAATACAAATCAAATCGTACAAGTTTCTCTTACATCTTCTTCAATTGGAAATCAATTCGTTTTTGGCTACCAATAATTCGTATAATGCACTAGAATTGTGGGCTTTAGCCTTTGGGCTTTTGCTACCAATAATTCGTTTCAAAATGTTTCACGTGTATCTTGGTTTTTGGATGTCATTGTCTCTATTTTTTTTATCTAAAACAACCTTCTAAAAAAACTTCTATGTAGCCTTATATCTTTGATGTTTCTCTTTTTTTAATGCTAGCGGATGAGCTGCAAAATTATTGAACAGATAAAAGACAGATCCGAGGAAAATTGGACCCAAAAAAACTAAATAGATGATGCCTTTCGGCAACCTAGGTAAAAAGACTAGAGGTCAGGACACAGTCACTAGACCACTTCATAACCGAAACAAGACAGCTCGGAAACAGAACTCTCACAAGATGGCACATGTCAACGTACAATCCACCCTTAGCATAAGAGAATCAGTGGCGGTATAGACGGCAAGACCGAATGAGAGCATCGTCGAAGAGATGAAGCATCAGTGTACATCATGCCCTAGAGGCCCACGCTCCAAGTAGCTATCAACCTGGACTCAAACTCCCGTCTTGGAACTCCTCGTGCAACCCAAACAACGCCTCCAAGGAGAGAAATGACGTCATAGCGTCACTATTGTCTGAACCAGCTGGCTGGATCTAGGGTTTCCCCTGTTGCACAGGAAGAGGCACGGAGGGAAGTTCCTAAATGACGCCTTCAAGAACAACAACCGCGGCCATCAGACGCGAGCCATCGTCACTCACACATAGCTACACCAGGGGATCTCTTTGTGCGAAACTGAACGCACTAGAGATGCCCTTCTTGCCAGCTTGAGGCGCGATAGGACGCAACGGCCGTGGCCCTATGGGCCTAGATCTGGCCCACGTCACCACCTCCACGTTAGAGCGCCACCCAGCAGCTCGGCATCGTGTCGCTTGCCTGCTCCCCAACTCCTCCACCTTGCCTGCACCTCCTCTTGTCTGCTCCGTAGATCCTCCTCACCTACCCAATGCCATGTAACTCTGCCATAAAGCACAACAGGGTGTGCCACCTCTGCCCTCCACCTTCGGTGGGACGGGTGCCGCCATCGCCACTAACGTCGTCAGTGACAATAGTGGCCTGTGGGAACCGGACTTGAGGTGGTTTGGCTAGGGTTAAGGGGCTCTGGAGACGCTCAAGCGGGAGCGACTCGGGAGGCATCAAATAGTGATGGAAGAAGTGCTTCTTTGCCCTCTCTCGATGCTCAAAGTTAAACTTCACCAACATGCAACTTATATTTATGATGTTTGTCATTCATTTTTGGACGGATACATATAGTACAATCACATACTTCTACTCCAAAGTTATCCTTGAAGAATCATCGGCAGAGGGCAAGAGGACCGTTACTCCATGTGGTAGTCTTGTATCGCTCGCTCTAAGCAATAATCGAAACAATTCTTCTAGCTCATTGTCTACCTCAAAATATATAATAAATCCATAATAAAAGTTAAACACCGACATGGGTGGACGGTGACTCACAAGTTCATTCCATACAACTGAGTGATTTATTACATTATCTAATAAACATTTTCCACGAGGTTCATCTAATTTTTCAATAAAGGGAATATGTTGATACCAAAATGACCCCAAAAACAGCCGGCCTCTCAACAGCATAATGTCAAGAACAAGTCTAGACATCAATGATGCACATAACCAAAAAATAAAAATAAAAGAAGATGAAAATTAAAAATACACCGTCGAACACAAATAGAGACTTGCATCCTCAAGAACCACCACCAGTAATATATAGCAACACCTTGACTCCAAAAAAGGTTCTCCAAACACCATCTATCACTATCGTTCGGCCTAACCATCATGGTAAGGTCCTAGGTTTTTACTCTAGAGAAGGTCCAATCTATCCTTCTAGTACTCTCATTAACTATCTCAACTGAACCTCCATAGTAATATCCAAAACAAGAAAACAAAGAAAGAACTAGTCATTGAGAATATAATGTATTGTCTAACCCTTTTCATTAGTTTGGATTTTTTGGTTGACTTGACTGATGCATCAGTTCAATATGGTATCAGAGTAAGTGTTCTCAAGTTCAAGAACTTAGACACACATTATTAAAAAAATCTATGCCCTACACCGAACCCACGATGAGGACTAAAATATCCTAGACGTGGGGGAGTGTTGGGAATGGTAATATATTTCCTAACCCTTTCCACCAGTTCGGACTTTTTGGTGACTTCCAAATTTTTTTTTGACTTGGATAGTAAATAATTTCAATACTACATATACCTCCATATAGTAACATGCCCATCTATCCAACACATCATCAAGTTTTGAAAGAATAGAGATGATAACCTAGAGGGGATAAATAGGTTTCTACAAAATTTTATTTTATTTTCACAACTTTTAGGCTATAAGGATAAATAAGGTGAGCCTAACAACTAAGTGAAACAACCTATATGATGCAATAAGATACTTCGAACATGAAGGCATCAAGAAATTAAATAGACAAGTTAAAGAGCTCGGATAGAAATATGAGACACACAGAGATGAAGATGTAACTCGATGTTCGCTCCCTTGGGGGACAACGTCACTATTGGAGAGGTGTTGGTTACCACGAAGGACCTCCAGATGCCACGAAGGCTCACCTTATTCTCCATGAGCCTCTTCCACAAAGAAAGAGCTCAATCACCGGTGGTAGACCTTGATGTGGCCTCCAAACCCTCACAAAATTTCCCAAAGCAAATCCACATCCTGGGTGACCTAGATTTCATAGGGTTTCCTAACAAACTTAAGAGTAACAAGTAACTTGATTAACTCAAGGGGAATAATGAATTAGCTCGATGAAACCTTAGATCTAGATCTCCTCTTTTGATTCCTCAGAGGAATTTGAATTTGTATTGCGCTTTAAAAGGGGCCACACACTCATGGGATAGTTTCCAGGAGTCACCAAAATGTTTACCTACTAATGTATAAGGGTGTTACTCAGGTTACCTCTAGGAGAAAGTGTGATTCACTTCATGCGTCTCAAGGAGGCCGAACTTGTAGCACGATACACAAGACAGTAAGTCGGCGCTTTTCGAACTAGAAGCCTCGATTTATCAAAAGGACTAAGTATGAGATTTTGACGACTATTGGCTGAGCTAGTCGACATAATTGCCCTATCTCAGTTAACAAGCCTTCATAGAAGCAGAGTCGCTACAAAAACAGGAGCAAAAAACAAGGGTTTTATGGTAAAAGTAGTTTGTTTTGATTTGTCGATTGATGTTTGTTCACTTCAATCGACTGTCACCCCTCACATATATGGGCGGTTGGCCTTTTTGTACAAGATTAGGAGACTATTATCCGAGTACAATACAAACTCATAGTAAGAAAACTACTCTAAACTAGGTAAACTACCGCCGACTTCATATGGATTTGCACTCAAATCGCATGAGTAGACTCTTGTACGGCCAATTTTCCTTTCGTGTTGGTGTAGTTAACACGGTTTCGATCTTGTTATTTTTGGATAAGCCGTGGTCTTTTGGGCATCAACTAGCTCGACTTCTTGGACACAACTTTTAGGTACTTTCAGTTAAGTCGGTTTCTGCCTTGCTGTGAGTCGCCTGTTATCTAGGCATGCTTCTGAATAACCCCCAGAATCTTCCTTCATCACCGACTCCAGCTTGATCTGGGAAAATTCTAGCGAATAGAAAAATGCGTCCACCTAGAACTTAGTTTCATTCGGTTTTCACAGTCCATCGACTACTAGCCCAAAATGGGTGCTAAGAGATGTGCCATGTCAGAAAATACTACATTAATCTGCTAAGGGTGATGTTTTGAGTTCATCATTCATTTATTCTGAGGGTGATATATGCATATTGGCCGCTCGCTTGTGTGACTCAAGAAGATGGCCACACACTAGGGTGGAACCTTTTCAGACATCGTCCATTAAGTGCTTGAAAAAGTAGGGCTCCCTCCATTGTCTCCATCGGCTAATAGTTAACAAGCACTATTATTCTTGTTACTTGGAAAGGTCCTTCCTAACTAGGAGACCATTTTCCCAATTTGCAACTCCGTGAGCCAACTAGAATTATAACTTTCCTGACCAAATCTCCTACTTGGAAATCCTTTAGCCAAACCTTCTTGTTGTAAGCTAGGCACACCTGTAACGTCTGGTTCTCGATATTTTTTAAAGCTATCACGCGTTTTTCATCTGCCTCATCAATATTATCAATCATCAAATTATAGTAGTCTTTCGCCGACAAACTATTTTGCTTATCCAATCTCAAGGTAGCCAGATTGACCTCATCAGGTAAAATGACTTCTTGTCCATAGACTAACTCAAAGGGAGTCACTTTAGTAGTGTCATGCCTCGAGATTCTATGAGCTCACGGTGCTTCCAACAACACTTCATGCCAACGCCTTGGATGTTCTTGAATCTTCTTCTTAATCAGGTTGATCAAGATTTTGTTAGTCGATTCTTCTTGCCCATTGGCTTGGGAATAGTAGGGGGAAGAATTGAGAATCTTGAACCCTAGTGACTCAATAAACTACTTCGCCTCATTTTCCATAAAAGAAGTGCCATGCGGTACAATAGAGAGGCTAGGCATTGGTGCTTGTAGACGCCAAGGCACACGCCTAATCGTCAGCGCTTGCGCTGAACGCGGCACAAAAAGGCGACAGGTATAACTACGTTGGGTAAAGTGTGTCGGTGACGCTTTTTTCGCTCGACATATCGTCATCCACCGAGCTAGAGCTTCTGTGGCACCACAAAGGATGCGCCTTGGTACATTACTAAAAACGGAAGAACTTTAGTGTCGTGTAACCACGCATTATTCGTCGTGTTACACCTTATCCGTCATATAAAGTTAATTACATTAATAATAATTAATTTATGTTGCTAATTCCATTGCAAATCAAAAAATTCAGTTTACTGACATAGAAAACATTCATTATATCATATTGCAATGGATTTGAGCCCCTCACTATTCATTACATTATAGGTAGAAGACACCATAGAGGGTCTTAAGCCCCTCACTATTCGGCAGTTCTACCTATAAAAATTAAAACTACACCTAATTAGGAAAAATGTCTTATCTAATGCCAGCATCTAGGTTGTTCTCTTTTCTTTCCTTTTCCTTTTACTATTTTATATTTTAGCAATTAATTTTCAATTTGAATTTCAACATGTTTTAAAACACTAAAAACTTTAGTGGAGTACAATATTTCAAATACTCCAAAGGTTATTATAACTAGTTTCCATAATCCATTTTGGTATTTTCAAAATTCATGAATGTATGAAAGGTTTCTTTTATTAAATAGAACAAATAAGATTTAGGGTTTTAGGGATTTACTTATTATATAAAGATCTTATAAAAATGATTTTATTTTCACTTTGATAAATGCAATTTCAAAGTTTTAAGATGATTAATTATAGACATAGAATCTTTTTTATGTATATATCATCATATAACAATTAATATATATGGTGGTTTAAATTTCATGGTTCTCAAAATTATGATTGCATATATGCCATGCTCATAAGGAATGGGTGAGTAGAACAATGTATTTTATGTTAGATTCATAACCATAAAAGATATTCCTATACCTAGTATGGATTAGGATAATTGTTTTACTAACATAGATAATATGTTTATGAGACTAGTCTAGACTTAATAGGTATTCTTGTTGAGATGTCCATCATGAAAGCCACACTAATTGTTATAGGATATACAAGAATAGAATCATCTAACAGTTGTTTACTACCTTCTCAGGTGGTGATGAACCCTTGATAGAATATTAAAATGCAACGGTTATATTACTTTGATCTCTAAAAGACTTGCCAGATTCTTATTCTTTTTTATAATATTTGCCAAAGATTTATGGTGAAATAACATTGTATTAATGATCATGGATGATGTCTCAATTTAGGGTGAGATAGCGAGATTGCTTTCTATTGTGCATTAATAAAACATTATCTTGCTAGATTCCTAATATTTAATTTTAGGGTTTAAAGGATTTAGATAGACATGGAACTTGAAATGGCTTGATATAGTCTTTGTTAATAGCTTCTCAGGAATTCCTATCTTCCCTGCTTCATAATTCTTGATTCCTACTTAAGGAATTCCTTTCCTAGATATTCCATTACTTCACATCAATTATCATGCCTTAACATGATAAACTTTCTTCACATGTATGTCCTTACTGATAACTTCTCTACTTAAATCCATTTGTAAATCCAATGATCTTGACACTTAAGCTCTGCATATTCTCCTTATAGAGATAACTCTCCTTCTAATAATACCTCTAGTGAATCCAAATCCATTTGAGTACTTACTCTCTTCCTTTATGAATTACTTTGTAATCTTCCTTCTAAATCTAGAAGCTTGTCATTGGAGCTTTTCATATACTTTTCATAGCTACACTTACGTAACTCTAACTACTAATGATGACCTCTAATCCATCAACTAGTTACTTTTAACTCCATTCATACTCGTCCTTTATCTTCCATCATTAATATTCTTCCAAATAGATGTTTATAACAATTCCTACTTCACCTCAAGTGTTTACTAGTCTCTGAGAGGAATAATACTACTTATTTAACTCAATGTTGCTCTAGTATGAGTTTGGTCATACTATCTTAACTTTAGTTACCTCCAGTAACTCATACTCCAACTTCATCTTATACCACTATAATTTATTATGACTAATCCTAATATAACATATTTATAATAGGGTTTAATCATGTTCTCTCCACCAATATCACTTATGTATCATATGGCTAATCACTCTTAGTGACTTAAGCATGATCATTATAATCATGTGACATTTTGTGGCTTAGGTTTCCAGTTGGTTAATCAAAGACTTTTATCAATACAACACTAAACTCTATAATTATCTTCTTAGAAGTTCCATTTGACTACGAGATAATATTCAATGACTATGCCTACTTGATCCAATAATATTACTTTTTGGTAACTATATCTTCAGAATTCATCCATTTGATCCTCTTTGTTACCAACATATATCTTTATTTAAGATAACTCGTTTATTCCATTCAGGGGTGAGTTAACTGTTGGGGTTCGAGGGTAGAAAAAATTGTTTCCTATGATCAAAACCCTAATGACAGGATATATATACTAGTAATGTAGTAACATGAGGGGATTTGGTATTCATATATCTGAAGACCGAGCCCGGTTAATGTACCGCGAGGAACGTGGATGAAGAAGACGCGCTGACGCTGACCTCGAGGTCACGAAGTCCTGCGGCTCGGACAACTCCTAGCACCGAAAGCACGGTGCCGCCATAGGGAGTCACACACATACGATGCTTGACGACGACCCCCGCTTCTCTCTAATCCAGTCGAGATTGCGGAAGTAGATCTCCCAGCTCCGAATCCCGCAACAAGACGATGCTCCACGGTGAAGAACTCCTCGCTCGCACAACCCTGACAAGGGGCCACGGTCGACAGAGAGAGAATACTGGCCTTTTATTTATTTCTAGGTGGAAACTCGTGTGTTTTAATCCTCCTATGAGCACCCCTTTATATAGGCGGAGGGAAGGGTTCCCTCCTCCTTACGGTTCCCATGTGGCACTAAAAAATAATAATGAAAAGGCAATTTTTGGAACCACAGCCGGCCGGGCTCCTAGGGTGACCCGGATGGGCCACCCCGGCCACAGCCTATAGGTGCAAGGTAGTGGGCGGCGATGTGGCAAGGCGGCCACTGACCGGGTGTGCCGACCACGCGGCCCACGCTGGCATGCGTGTGTGGCCTGATGTGGCAGCGGCTCTCCCTGCTGGGTGGGTCGGCCTCCCTGGCCCATCAGCATCAGCGGTGCGGCAGTAGGTGGCGCACAACAGCTTCCACCCCTCGTGCAGCGTGCATTAAGTGTCACCCACGTGGGCTATTTCAAAACAGCTTCCCGATTGCCTTTTTCATTCGTTTCTTTTTACGCAAAATCTCTTTGGGATTTTTCCTAACTAATAAGATGCCTTTATAAATCTATATTTAAATATTTCTTTACAATATATTAATTCATAATCAATCTATAATAAACATATATTTAAATAACCATTTATACGAAAACCCTTTTCGGTCCTTTTTCCTTATCCTTTCTCCGAACACCTTCGGATCTCCCTAGAATTTATGTGGTCTCTCTCTTCTCACTTCTTCAGTGATTCCAAACTAGCCATTAACGATCTCTAAGCTTCGTCAAGCCCTTAAGCATGTTACCCAATAGTTCGAGAATACTAAAGACATAGTCAAGACTCCTCTTAGACCAATGATCAACAGTGAGGCCTAGATGCCCATGATGACCACGTGTGTACTCAACAAAATTTGTCGTTGAACCGTAAACATTGTGTCTTATTCATTTTTCTCTACGATACTGTATTGTCCGAGGCATGACCAAATTACATCTCCATGTCAAGGTTCAACCTTGTTACCAACAATACCTTCTTTATTCGATCTGATAAGTGTTATCCCCGTGACCTAGTCACATGTTGCGTAGCTTATGGATATAAGTTGTCCTAGTGAGACCAGAGTATCTTCCTTCATGCGCATGGACAAATCCCGTTCTTGATGTAGTCGCCTCAACCTGTTCCTCGGGATACCTAACAACGCCCTTATGATCACCGTTCTATCAAGTGAAGTTAAGTGCCATCAAAGTAACCTCGCGAGATAGTGATTTGATATGGTCTCACGGTCTAAGAAAAGAGTCACTATGTTTCCTAATCATCGTAACCTGAACTAAGTGACATGATCGTGATATGATGTTATAGATAGGGTATCCTCATCATCTCATTCTCTAATGAAATGACTCCATTTTCTATGATGGGCCGACGCACCAACACGATTAGGAAACCTTTGATCATTCGTTGACCAATAAACCAATGTTTAGAGTTCCACTAGGAACTACTAGTTGTTTGTATATCACACGTGTATTGACGTTTCATAATCAATATAGTTATAACATGATATAAAACTTAATCATAAATATTATGAAATATGTCATTAAATATTTGTCTCTAGCGCATATTCTCTTCAGTCTCCCACTTGCACTAGAGTACAAATAAACTAGCTACATTTGTTATCCAATCGTTAGTACCATACTCCTTGGTGCTTCTGATTATGCTTGCTCATGAAAAAGTTCTAAGTCTAAGAAATGAATATTTCACTCCTCGTGTATCCTTTGCAACTTATTAATGTCATTTCACATGACACTAATACCTTTTATCATCTCTATGATAATTTCTTGTGCATGTATAATGTTTTGGCAACAGAATGGGATCTCAGGTTCTAGATACCAGCAGTGACTTTAGATAGGTCTCGAGGATTTTCTCATGGGCACGAATTATTGGAACACACTCTGTGAGAACATGTTTATCAAAGCTTCAACATTTATAAAACACATGTTAGTATTCATATACTATGTTATAAATGTAGATTTCAAAATGCACCATGTGCCATTTCAAATATTAGCCACCACGCTTCATCTATGCCTCAGGTAATCTTTAATGCAGAGATTTCTGATAGTCCAAAATTCAATATATAACATTTTCAGTATAACTCTTTATACTTCAGGTATGTTGTCTTTACAGATCTGGAAACATGTCTACAAATCTCACTAGATCATGTGTACAATCCCAACTTATCGTTCAAAGATTTACACTTAATCATTTCCAAACTTGTTCTTCCAATTAAGAACATGGATCAAATTATGTTAAATATTTTTTATGATTTTAAATTAGAATCCTATGTCATAACATAGTGGATGTGTGAACATCATATTCCTTTATTAAATCATAGACTTTCATACTTAATGATTTTTCCTAACCTTTTGAATTATTTAGGACTCTTTCTAAATCAATTCATATTCTGAACCATTCAGAATCCTTTTAGGAATTCATTCCAACATAATTCCATAGGACATATCTTAATCTCCAAGATTTCAATGTCGTACTTTCCCATAAATCAACATTTATTTATTTATTTATTTTCTTTTGGTGCTTATTCATTATGTGTCACTCACACACATGAATCCTATCAAGCCCTCACTCAAAATATGTCAACTACATATGTGAGTTCAAGATTTACAATACTTCCACACAAAAATATGTCAATCATATATTAATCTAGGAAGACTCCCTAGCTCCCGCTCAACTATATGCACTTTGCAATTTGAAATCTCTCTATATTTCGAACAATTTGAAATCCCTTGATCAATTATCAATACGAGACTTTCTTTTAAAAGATACCAAGATCCACTCGACATTTAGCACACCAAATAAAATTTATTTAAATTCACAAAAGATCCTTCTTGATGAATCGTGCTTTGTATTTTAAGACTCCAAGTTATTTCTTATAACCTTGCGGTCCTTCAGAAATATCAAGTAACTATTTTACTTGATGAGATTTAGTAACAACTTTACTTTCTAATCTCAAGTGAAGTTTTAATTTCGGGATTTCTTGTAACTTCAGTTTACCATCAATTTCCTTGTAGTTCGTAGGTATGTCTTGTTCCAATAACGACAATCAATTCACACTTATCTCCATACCTGGTGTAGGGCATATTTGTAAATCCTACTACTTTATGTAAAAGCATAATTGAAAACTAAAATGATCAAAATCATTGTTGTCTTTTCCTTATAACATAACGAGTCATGTATGGGACATATTTCGATACGTTTATCAATCATTCTGATGCATGGTCGCAGACCTTTATCATGCTATTAATTTTATTTCATTAACACCATTGTCGAGAAACTCACTTTCTTGAGAATGCACCTATCTTTTAGCAATACTAGTTTTGTCCTTCTTTGGTTCTCGTCATGAAATTTGTCTTACAAGTTTCCAAGGACTTATTCGTTAATACTTTGGTTTTATCACATAAACCCAAAAGTTTTCACGAATTTCTAGACGGTTTACTTTATTCTAGGTGAGTGTTTGCCATTTCCATGGTCTTTACTAACACTACTAAGTACTATTTGGTTTATTGCCAGATGTATTTCCCACATTATGCCGATTAGGAAATTTTACAAATGTTCATGTATTATGAATTAGTTTCTTAATTCGAATAATTCAAACATAATCGAAAATAACATATGAACATAATAGAAATCATTCATAAAAGTAGAACAACTGACTTGTTACAAACTCGTATGAATAACCGTCTCACAAGATGTAAGACACACTATAAAAAGTTCATATTCCACCAATTACAATAATTATTCAAAAACTATAAACTAAATGATAAATCTTGAGGAAGAGTGTCGTGGGCCATCATCATCATGCTTTCCATCAACACGCGACATCACCTCCTCTCTCGCAATCAACTCTCATGCATAAGGACCTATTTTCATAAAAGAACAAGTATCAGATACTTCGACACTACAACTAGTGTTTGCAAGATTATAACATTTATAAACTTTGTATATCATATATACCTTTGTCATTGACGACTTCTCCTGCCACTTGTTCGACCTCAACGTTTCTCAAACATTCTGCGAACTCATAGAAATCCATCCATTCTTCATCACCTCTAGTGATGCAAGTTTGGATATATCCTTTGAATCTAGGGGAAGTGACCTAAGCAATACACATATTGAAAAGGACTCAGTCATCCAGTGATCCACAAAATGAATCAGTCTCATGTGTGCATCAAGTATGCGATCCACTTGATTTTGCAAACACGTGCGTTCTTCCATATTTATGGAAACAAAGTCTTCAAGAAGTGTGTTCTTCCATATCATGTGGTTCGAAGTCATCTACGAGCTCATGTAGTTCATTTTCCATGCCATCGCGCATCAAGACTCGTATGAAAGTGGATCTTTCCTGATGAAAAAGGCGGTCTTCCCGTAGATGCGTGGACTCATATTCCTCCGGCTCATCCAAATCCATTGTGTAGCGAATGTAACTTGCCACCTTGTACTTGGTGAGGAGGTCGTTAAGACGTGTTAGACAATCTGGGAAGTTGGATCCATCTATCTTGAGTTTCTCGGCGGCTAACCAATCGGTGATTTCAAAGGCGGCCTCACGGCGAACCATGTTCTATATTTAAAGTTTGCAAAGGATTTCGACCAAGTTTATGAAAATATGAGTTCAAATAACTGCACTAGAAACATTATCCCTAACAAATGTCTTAGTGATTACATGATCCTCATTCACTACATCACCCCCGATCGTCAAGGCTGGCAATATAGTTGCAAAGGTGGACGCTTCATGTCGATCACATCATTCATGTGACCCTTGCTCGATCTTTTGATCATCCCGTGTTCCGAGGCCATGTCTGTCCTGTACATGCTAGGCTCACCAACTCTAACTTGTGTGTTATGCAGTGTAACATTACTTAGAGCATCTCTAGCAGACACCATAAAAGGGCGGAGCCAGAAAAATAACCGCCACTATTCGGTTTCGTGTGCTAAAAGTGGCCAGAACAAACGCCCCAAAACTGCCTGAACCAAAAAAAAAATTTAGGGCCCCCGAGAAAACACCCCCGCGGAACCCTAAATCCCCAGGTTTCGAGCCCGACCCATAGCCGACCTGGGAACCACGAGATGCTTGGCAGGACGGAAGTTTCAGCGTGTTCCCCTCCCTTCCGCGTCCACCCGTGGCCGGCGCTGCCGGGCGCCGCCGTTAACCCAGGCCCCGACAGACAAATTCCGCCTGCCAACAAGGCCTCCGCCACTCGACGATCACGGTCCCAACCCTCTCTATGACAGAAATTGATCCAGGACGAAGATCTAAATCGAGGCAGAAACATAGTTGCATTTCATTGATTCAACCACGAATTATTCTTAAATAAAGGTACGATTTCACATCCTACATTAATTGATTCAACCACTAGTCAACAATTTCACTTCCGTTGCCGCTGTCCTCCTCCTCCGAGCCGCCGGCTTCCTCCTCGTCGCCGGACGGAACCTCCACGATTTTCCTCCTCATCGTCGGAGGACCTCTTCACGGTGAGCAGCCGGAATGATGGTGTACTTGATCCGTCCAGGGATGAACCAGAACCTCTCCTGCCCTTCTCGATTGCGGAGATCCCGGTGAACTGATTGTTGGAATTATGCCCTAGAGGCAATAATAAAGATGTTATTATTATAATTCTTGTTCATGATAAAGTTTATACTCCATGCTATAATTGTATTAAGCGGAGACTTTAATACTTGTGTGGTTTGTGAACAACACCGTGTCCCTAGTACGCCTCTATGGACTAGCTCATTGATTAATGATGGTTAAGGTTTCCTAACCATAGACATGAGTTGTCGATTAATAATGAGATCATATCATTGGGAGAATGATATGATGGATGCACAAACTAAGCGGAGCAATTAGATCGTGTCATCGTGTTCATCTTTGTGAAGCTTTTCTTATGTCAAATATTGTATTCCTTAGACCATGAGATAATACAACTCCCTGGTATCGGAAGAAAGCTTTGAGGGTATCAAACGTCATCCTATGAGAGGGTGATCATAAAGGTGTCTCTCAGGTGATCGGAAAGTACCTGTTGGGTTGTATGTATCGAGATGGGATTTGTCCCTCCCAAGTCGGAGAGATATACTTGGGCCCTCGTGTCGATATCAACACGCTTGCAAGCATGTGGTTAAGGAGTTAATCACAAAGTGATGTCGGATTACGGAAGCAGTAAAGTACTTTCTATGAACGAGATTGAACTAGGTATGACATGCAAGCGATCAAATCTCGGGCAAGTAAAATATCGCGAGACGAAGGGAATATATATGGGATTGATTGAATCGGCATCGTGGTTCATCCGATATGATCATCGATGAATGTGTGGGAGTCAATATGGGTTTCGCAACCCGCTGTTGATTATTGATAGAAGATCATGTCTCATGTTCTCGAACCCGAAGGGTCACACACTTAACGTGTCTTGACGCTAGGATAGATTGGATAATTGGTTTATGAGTTTTTTGTTCGAAGTCTCGGATGGGATCCGGGACATCACGAGAGGTTCCAGAATGGTCCGGAGAATAAGATTCATATAAGGCAATGCAGTTTTTGGAGTTCGGAATTGTTTCGGGTTAATCGGTATTGTACCGGAAGCTTCTAGAACCTTCCGGAGGGGGACCAACGTGGCCCCACCTTCCGGGAGGGGGCATGGGCCTATGAGGGAGTGCCCTGGCCGCATTGGTCCAGGGGCACAAGGCCCCATAGGGCCCAGCCGGCCAAACAAGGGGAAACCCTAAATTGGAGCTTCTAGAAGGAAGGGGGGAAACTTGCCCCCCACTCTTCCCTCCTTGGCCGCCGGCCTAGGATTGGGGGAGGGGCTAGGGCTGCCGCCCACCCCTCTATATAAAGAGGGCTGGGGGTGCACCACCCCCACACACCTTCCCCTCAAGCCTAGCCGCCCTGCTGCCCTCCTCTCTCTCCCTCCCATTGCGTGGGCGAAGCCTGCTGAAACTCTCCACCACTTGCGCCGTCGCGTTGTAGATCCAATCCGTCTCTCCACCATACTTGCTGGACCGAGGAAGGAGGAGACGTCGAGGTGCTGCACGTGTGCATCTCCCGGAGGCATCGCCACTTGCGGTGCTAGATCGGATCGGATCGCGAGGAGGAGAATCGGGTACGACTACATCACCCACGTTCCGACGAACGTTCCGCTGTGCGAATATTCAAGGGTATGAAGATCCCATCTAATCTCTATCGTTGTTTGCATCTCCTATATTAGATCTTGTCTTTCCCGTTCGCATCCGTAGAATTTTTTTGATTTACTATGCTGCAAAACCCTTCAGTGGTATCAGAGCTAGATCTATGCGTAGATGTGTTTCACCAGTAGAACGCAACATGGTAGTTGCGGGCGTTGATGTTTTCTGTTGAAAGCCTCTTGTTTGTGTTCTTCTTATGACGCGGGATAGTGAGATTGAAGCGGTCCAGGCCAACCTTACGCGACGTCGTTCGCGAGACCGGCTCTGCACTCGACGTGTGGCTTGTTCCACACATGCGGCTGGCGGATGCCAGTTTCTCTCACTATAGTTGTCATGGGATTTACACCAGAGTTTGGCAACCATAATATCACTGTTGTGGCTTTCCATAGGTAAGAATCGTTCTTAGCTTCTACTCCCACAAGCCACGTAAAACATGCAACAACAAAGTAGAGGCGTCTAACTTGTTTTTGCAGGGAGTGTTTTCTGTGATATGGTATGGCCCAAGATGTGATGTGTATATTGTATGCGATGATCATGTTTTGTAATGTTTCACGACTTGCATGTCGATGAGTACACAACCGGCAGGAGCCATATGGTTGTCTTTATAATTGTGTATGACATGTGTGTCAACTTCTTATACGCCATGTAATAGTTTCACTTTATCGCTAAGTAGTTAGCAATAGTTGTAGTTGCTATTCGTGGTGGAGGCAATCATGGTGGAGTGATGGAGATCATGCCGGCATGCACAAGATGGAGATCATTGCGTGAAGATTGGCTATACCATGTCACATAAAGTTATATGCATGTGATGTTTATCCTTTTATGTATCTTATTATGCTTAGATCACGACGGTAGCATTATAAGATGATTCCTCACTTAAAGATCAAGATAAAACTGTGTTCTCCCCAAGTATGCACCGTTGCGAAAGTTCGTCGTGTCCAAGCATCACGTGATGATCGGGTGCTATAGACTCTACGTTCACATACAACGGGTGCAAGCCAGTTTTGCACACGCGGAAATACTTGGGTCTAACTTGACGAGCCTAGCATGTACAGACATGGCCTCGGAACACATGAACGGAAAGGTTAAGCATGAGTCATATGAATGATATGATCGACACTTCGTTGTCCACCATTGAAACCACATCTCTTCTCGTGAAGATCGGATTAGGTGTGGTGAATTTGGATCATGTTCACTAAACAACTTGAGGGATGTTGAATTTAGTGGGAGTTCATCTAGTAATTTGATTAAAAGTTGAACTAGTTATCATGAACATAGTCTAAATTGTACTTGCAAATATTGTAGATCAAATGGCTAAGTCAAACTTCAACTTCAACGTTTTTGCTGAGAATGAAAATCTTAGAAACAATGGGTCTAACTTCACCAATTGGTTCCACAATCTGAGAATCATTCTCTTTGGCGGTCAAAAGGACTATGTCCTTGAGAATGCGTTAGGTGACGCCCCTGCTGTAGATGCGCCGGCTGATGAGAAAGCTGTCTATCAGTCGCGCAAAGACGATTATGGTGTGATTAAGAGCACCATGTTGTTTGCTATGGAATCGGACCTTCAAAATCATTTTGAAGACTATCCCAGACCCTTTGAGATTCTCGAGGAGCTGAAAACCATGTTTCAGACTCAGGCCCGTTCTGAGAGATATGAGATCTCTGAGAAGTTCTTTAACTGCAAGATGGAGGAAGGGAGTTCCGTTAGTGAGCACGCCATTAAGATGTCGGGCTACACTCAACGCCTTGAGCAACTGGACTGCAAGATTCTAGAGGAGCTCAAGATTGACAGGGTTCTACAATCACTCCCTCCCAGCTACAAAAGTTTTGTAGTGACTCATAATCAGATTGGTTCCATTGGTTCCACGATCACCGAGCTCTTCGCAGAAAGTCAAGGCTGCGAGGTGGACATCATAAAGGATAAATCATGTACATGGCAAAAAACAAGCCCCCACAAGAAAGGTAGGTGCTGAGCGAGAAGAAGGTGCACCATCAAAGGTATATTTGATATACATGTTATTGATGTTTTCCTTACTAGCCCTCGTTGTAGTGCCTGGGTATTTGATACTGGTTCAGTTGCTAATATTTGTAACTCGAAACAGGAGCTACGGAATAGACGGCGGCTTGCGAGGGATGAGGTGACGATGCGCGTTGGCAACGGATCAAGAGTTGATGTGATGGCCGTCGACACACTCTCCTTAGTTTTACCTTCGGGATTAGTTTTAAACCTCAATAAATGTTAGTATGTGCCTGCATTGAGCATGAACATTATTTCTGGATCTTATTTATTGCAAGACGGTTATTCATTTAAATCGGAGAATAATGGTTGTTCTATTTATATGAGTAACATATTTTATGGTCATGCACCTGTTGTGAATGGTTTATTTCTTCTAAATCTCGAAAGGGATGAAACACACATCCATAACATTGAGGCTAAGAGATGCAAAGTAGATAGTGATAATACTACTTATTTGTGTAGCGTCGTCTAGGTCATATTGGTGTAAAGCGCATGAAGAAACTCCATTCGATGGACTTTTGTAGTCTCTTGATTTTGAATCATTTGACACATGCGAACCATGCCTCATGGGCAAGATGATCAAAACCCGTTCTCGGTATGATGGAGCGAGCAACGGACTTGTTGGAAATCATACATACCGATGTATGCGGACCGATGAGTGTTTCGACGCGGTGGATATCGCTATTTTCTCACTTTTACCGATGACTTAAGTAGATATGGGTATATCTATTTAATGAAACATAAATCTGAAACATTTGAAAAGTTCAAGGAATTTCAGAATGAAGTGGAGAACCATCGTAATGTAAAGATTAAGATTCTACGATCCGATCGTGGAGGTGAATATTTGAGTTATGATTTTCTCACGCATCTTAAAGCAAGCGGAATCGTTTCAACTCACGCCACCCGAACACCACAACAAGAATGGTGTGTTCGAACGCTGGAATCGAACCCTATTAGATATGGTACGATCGATGATGTCTCTTCTTGATTTGCCGTTATCATTTTGGGGTTATGCATTAGAAAGCTGCATTCACTTTAAATAGGGCACCATCTAAATCCGTTGAGACGACACCGTATGAACTGTGTTTTGGTGCTAAACCTAAGTTGTCGTTTCTTAAAGTTTGGGGATGCGAAGCCTCGTCAAGAAGTTGATGCGGACAAGCTCGAACCCAAAGCGGAGAAATGTGTCTTCATAGGATACCCTAAGGAAACTATTGGGTATACCTTCTATCACGTAAGAAGGCAAAGTGTTTGTCACAAAGAACGGTTCCTTTCTTGAGAAGGAGTTTCTCTCGAAAGAAGTGAGTGGGAGGAAAGTAGAGCTAGACGAGGTTGTTGAACCTTCTCTTGATTTGGAGAGTAGCGCAACACCTGAAATTGTTCCAGTGCCGCCTGCACCAACAATAGAGGAAGCTAATGACAAGGATCATGAAGCTTCGGACGATGCTGCTACTGAACGTCGCAGGTCGACAAGGTCACGTGCTCCTCCTGAGTGGTACGGCAACCCTGTCTTGACTGTCTTGTTGGTAGAAGACAGTGAACCTACAAACTATGAGGAAGCAATGATGAGCCCAGACTCTGAGAAATGGCTAGAAGCCATGAAAACCGAATTGGGATCCATGAGCAAAAACCAAGTATGGACTTTGGTGGACCCTCCTAGCGACCGAAAGGCCGTTGAGTGCAAATGGATTTTCAAGAAGAAAACGGACGCGGATGGTAATGTTACCGTCTATAAAGCACGACTTGTCGCGAAAGGTTTTCGACAAGTTCAAGGTGTTGACTACGATGAGACTTTCTCTCCCTTACGATGTTTAAGTCCATTCGGATTTTATTAGCAATTGCCGCGTTTCATGATTATGAAATATGGCAGATGGATGTCAAGACTGCGTTCCTCAATGGCAACATTGATGAAGAGTTGTATATGATGCAACCCAAAGGTTTTGTCGATCCTAAGGATGCTGATAAAGCATGCAAACTTCAGCGTTCCATTTATGGACTGAAGCAAGCATCTCGGAGTTGGAACCTTCGTTTTGATCAAGTGATCAAGAGCTTTGGATTTGTTCCAAATTGCTACGAAGCTTGTATCTACAAGAAAGTGAGTGGGAGCTCGGTGACATTTCTGGTACTATATGTGGATGACATATTGATTATTGGAAATGACATTAACATGCTTAACGATGTGAAGAGTTATTTGAACAAGTGTTTTTCAATGAAAGACCTAGGTGAAAGCTTATATATTGGGCATCAAAATCTATAGAGATAGACAAAGACGCTCGATAGCTTTAAGCGGTACATACCTAGACAAAGTTTTGAAAAGGTTCAGAATGGATAAGGCAAAGAAAGGTTCAGTGCCTATGTTGTCAGGTAAGATATTGAGCAAGGCTCAGTGTCCATCTACGGTAAATGATAGAGAAGTTATGAGAAAAGTGCCTTATGCCTCGGCCATAGGTTCTATCATGTATGCAATGCTGTGTGCTAGACCGGATGTGTCCAATGCTCTTAGTTTGACGAGCAGATATCAAAGTGATCCAGGAGTGGAACACTGGACAGCCGTGAAGAACATCCTAAAGTACCTAAATAGGACTAAAGAAATGTTCTTAGTCTATGGAGGTGATGAACAGCCGTCAGTAAAGGTTACGTCGACGCTAGTTTCGACAAGGATGATTCTAAATCTCGACGTGATACGTTTATATTTTGAATGGAGGAGCTGTGGAGTCGAGAAGCCGCAAGCAAAGCGTGATCGCGTGATCTACATGAGAAGCGGAATACATGGCTGCCGCAGCGTCAAGTGAAGGAGTTTGGATCAGAACTTCATCATCGAAGCTTGGCGTGGTTCAAGTGCATTGGACCCACGGAGATATTGTGTGACAACACTGGCGCCATAACACTCGCTAAGGAACCAAGATATCATCCAAAGACCAAGCATATCAACCGCAAGTTTCATATAATCCGATATTATATATCAGATGGAGATCTGAAGATTAGCAAAGTACATACAGATCTGAATGTCGCAGATCCATTGACTAAACCTCTTCCACGTGTAAAACATGATCAACACCTTAGTGCCATGGGTGTGAGATTGTTGCCAAATGTAAACTAGATTATTGACTCTAGTGCAAGTGGGAGACTGTTGGAATTATTCCCTAGAGGCAATAATAAAGATGTTATTATTATAATTCTTGTTCATGATAAAGTTTATACTCCATGCAAGAATTGTCTTAAGCGGAAACTTTAGTACTTGTGTGGTTTGTGAACAACATCGTGTCCCTAGTACGCCTCTATCGACTAGCTCATTGATTAATGATGGTTAAGGTTTCCTAACCATAGAAATGAGTTGTCGATTAATAATGAGATCATATCATTGGGAGAATGATATGATGGACATACCCAAACTAAGCGGAGCAATTAGATCGTGTCATCGTGTTCATCTTTGCGAAGCTTTTCTTATGTCAAATATTGTATTCCTTAGACCATGAGATAATACAACTCCCTGGTATCGGAAGAAAGCTTTGAGGTCATCAAACGTCATCCTATGAGAGGGTGATCATAAAGGTGTCTCTCGGGTGATCGGAAAGTACCTGTTGGGTTGTATGTATCGAGATGGGATTTGTCCCTCCCAAGTCGGAGAGATATACTTCGGGACCACTCGGTAATCAATATCAACACCGCTTGCAAGCATGTAGTTAAGGAGTTAATCACAATGTGATGTCGGATTACGGAACGAGTAAAGTACTTTCTATGAACGAGATTGAACTAGGTATGGCGGTACCGACGATCAAATCTCGGGCAAGTAAAATATCGCGAGACGAAGGGAATATATATATGGGATATATTGAATCCTGGCATCATGGTTCATCCGATATGATCATTGATGAATGTGTGGGAGTCAATATGGGTTTACAGACCCCGCTGTTTATTATTGATAGAAGATCATGTCTGCATGTTCTCGAACCCGAAGGGTCACACACTTAACGTGTCTCGACGCTAGGATAGATTGGATAATTGGTTTATGAGTTTTTTCTTCGGAGTCTCGGATGGGATCCGGGACATCACGAGAGGTTCCGGAATGGTCCGGATAATAAGATTCATATAAGGCAATGCAGTTTTTGGAGTTTGGAATTGTTTCGGGTTAATCGGTATTGTACCAGAAGCTTCTAGAACCTTCCGGAGGGGGACCAACATGGCCCAACCTTCCGGGAGGGGGCATGGGTCTATGAGGGAGTGCCCTGGCCGCATTGGGCCAGGGGCACAAGGCCCCATAGGGCCCAGCCGGCCAAACAAGGGGAAACCCTAAATTGGAGCTTCTAGAAGGAAGGGAAACTTGCCCCACTCTTCCTCTCCTTGCCGCCTAGGCTTGGGAGGGCTAGGGCTGCCACCCCTCTATATAAAGAGGCTGGGCGCACCACCCCACACACCTTCCCTCAAGCCTAGCCACCCTGCCTCCCTCTCTCTCCTCCCGATTGCGTGTGGCCCGGCCGCGAAACTCTCCACCACTTGCACCGCGCCGTCGTTGTAGATCCAATCCATCTCTCCACCATACTTGCTGGACCGAGGAAGGAGGAGACGCCGAGGTGATGCGTGTGCATCTCCGAGGCATCGCCACTTGTGGTGCTAGATCGGATCGGATCGCGAGGAGAAGGCACGACTACATCACCCACGTTCCGACGAACGTTCACTGCATGGTAATCTTCAAGGGTATGAAGATCTCATCTAATCTCTCTTGTTGTTTGCATCTCCTAGATTAGATCTTGGCTTCCCCGTTCGCATCCGTAGAATTTTTTTGATTTACTATGCTGCGAAACCCTTCACTGATGACCCACAAGTATAGGGGGTGTATCTTAGTACTTTCAATAAATAGGAGTGTCGATCCGAACAAGGAGCAGAAGGTGTTGACTAGTGCTTTGGAGCAGGAATTATCTATAACTACTTAGGAAACAGATTTTTAGGGGTTTTTGGTAATGCAAAGAAATAAAGTGCAAGTAAATAAAGACAAAAATAATAATTGCAGTGAGTGGCCCAATCCTTTCTTAGCAAAGGATAAGCCGGTTGTATTTCTTATAAGGACCAAATGTTCTCGAGGACACATGGGAATACTGTCAAGTGCTTTCGCTTCATATAGTTGATTAATCTTCTTTGGTTAGATAAGTGTTGTGTGGGTGAACCTATGCTAATGTACCGACCTTACCTGGACTAATACATACTTGTAATTAAACACCTTCCAACCATCCGCAACTACAAGAAAGTAATTAAGATAAAAAACATAACCATAGCCTTAAACTCTGAGATCCTACACTCCCTTGTGCAAAGGTTTCCTAACGGGGGTTTAGGTTTCTCTAACTCTGGCAACCCCACAATTAGTAGCCAAATACACAATGCATTCCCCTAGGCTCATAAATGGTGAAGTATCATGTAGTCGACGTTCACATGACACCACTAGAAGAATAGCACCACAACTTAAATATCAAGACATCGAATATTACTTCAACACAATTCCACTACTAACAACATGACTTCCACCATGTCCTCAAGAACTAAACGAACTACTCACGAGACATCATATGGATCAAGATCAGATATGATATAATGATGAATAACAATCTGAACATAAACAATAATTCAATGGTTACACTCACAAGCATCAACTACAAAAGTATCAACACCGGGAATGTTTCCCCTAAGAACTATGCAAGATTCAACCCAATTGTTACAGCGGGATGGAGTGGTTATGATGGTGATGGTGGAGATGGTGGTGAGGATGATGATGATCCCGATGAAGTCTAACTTGATGACAGTGTTGATGGCGACGATCTCCCCTCTCCGGGAAGGAATTTCCCCGGTAGAAATCTGCCCGCCAGAGAGCTCTTTCTATCTTTATAGTTTCCGCCTCGCAAAGGCGGCGAAATCTTTCTATGGTCTCTCCCCGAGTATTAGCATATTAGGGTTTCGGGGGGAAGTTATAGGCGAAAGGGCGACGCAGGAGGTGGGCTAGGGTGGCCACACCACCTGGTGGCGCGACCTAGGGTAGGCCCGCGCCTGGGTGTGGTGTGCCCCCCTATGGCCCATCTCTGCCTCCCCTTCTGGCTTCCTTCGTCTTCTAGAAAAATAGGATTTTCCAACATGCAAAAATAGATGAAATAACATAAGTATCACCTCTTAATATGAAATATATCAATGAATAATAGTAAATTATGATATAGAATAGTGATGCAAAATGGACGTATCAACTCCCCCCAAGCTTAGACCTCGCTTGTCCCCAAGCGAAAACTGAGCTCAGTAAACATGACAACAGGTTTATGGAGTGAAGTGTCAATAAAAAGAATACGGATAAGAAGCATCACACTTACCAATACACATATCATAATAGAAAGCAACTCACCATTATATAACTTAACTTGAAATGAGCATGGGAGTCACAATAATATGCATAAAGACAAATCATAATTGGTAATGGTAAACTTTGTTCTTGGTTAGAGAACAGTTGACAAATCATACTTAGTTTTCAAGCAAAGCTTTTGTAATGAAGTTTATAGCAGGAGTCCTTTTGCTCAAACATAAAAGGCTTTTGACAATGATAACTTCCAAAGTACTCCCTCTGTTTCAAAATATAAGATGTTTTAGCTTTGTGAAGCAAATGTATCTATACTACTTTTAGTATATAGGTTCACTCATGTTTGGAGTGAATTTACACACTAAAACAAGTCTAGATATATTCTCTTCACAAACCTAAAACATCTTATATTTTGAAACGGAGGGAGTAATATTCATTCAGATAAGAGCAATGTGCAAAACAAGGAAGAAAAGAAACATGATTGAATAAATCATCATATGAATGATTTAAACACAACAACTCAAATGCTTGCTGGAGATAGAAAGGAATAGGTTTACAGACTCAACTAATAAGTAAAACAAAGGCCCTTCGCAGAGGGAAGCAGGGATTTCAAGTTTCATAAAGAGCTTCCAAAAGATTATGATACTTACTATCTTTGAGCTCTCATTGCCCCTATCATAAGAATCTTGAGGTGATTAAGGTTTAAGTGAAGAAATATGGAGTATATGCTTGACAAATCATAATTTGGCAATCTCATGTCCCTTGAGTACGAGGGTCGTTCTTCATGCTACTCAACTTTAGTTACCGGTAAGTTATTGTCATTGTAAGTACATGTGTATCATAGAGAACCGCCAACGGGGTACCCCTTTGATGGCGCCTGAGAGCGCTTCGTCGGGAAACCCCAAGAGCAAGGTGTGAAGAGCACAGCAGAAAGTCTTCCCTCAGTAAGAAACCAAGGTTATCGAACCAGTAGGAGGAAGGAAACGTCTCAAAGGTGTTGCAAGTAACATGGAAACTTGCACAACACAAACTCAAGACTTTGACCCAACTAACAACGAGGTTGTCAATCTCACCGGTTGCTGTAACAAAGGATTACTTGTTTGGTGTGGAAGGTGAAAGTGGTTTGCAGCAAGTAAACAGTAAAAGTGGAAGATGTATCAATGGTAAAGATTGGACCGGGGTCCATAGTTTACTAGAGGTGTTCTCCTTAGATAAACAAACATGGCATGCAGGGTAAACAAATCATAGTAGAGCAATTGACAGGACTGAGCAAGGCATAAGAATGCAATACTAGACATAAAGATCCTATGAGATTCGATTGGGCAATACAACAATATACATAGACCGCCATCCAACTGCATCTATGACTAGAAGTCCACCTTCAGGTCATCATCCGAACCCCCTCCAGTATTAAGTTGCAAGCAATAGACAACTGCTTTAACCAAAGTGTGTAAGGTAAACAATCCACTTGTTCCATGAACAAGATACCTTTGTTTTATCCCTAGTGGCAATAGCACATCTACAACCGTAGAGATTTCTGTCACTTACCTTTATTAAGTAGAGGCATGAACCCACTATCGAGCATAAATACCCCCTCTTGGAGTCACTAGCAACTACTTAGCCAAGATAGCTACTAATAACGTAGAGCATGCAAGATCACAAACAACACAGACATGCTAGAATCAATAAGACAAAACCATTAATCAATCTAACATAGTAATCTCAATATCCATCGGATCCACGCAAACACAACATTCATGATTACAAATAGATGAGATCTTGATCATGAACGGATCTCACAAGATCTAAACATGAAAGCACAAGGAGGAGATACAACCATCTAGCTACTACATGGACCCGTAGTCCAATGTGGAACTACTCACGCGTCATACCGGAGGCTGGAATGATGAAGAAGAAGGCCTCCGGGATGATATCCCCTCTAGCAGGGTGCCGGGAAGAGATTCAGATCCCCCCGATCTAGGGACGATGGTGGCAGCGGCTACATACGATTTTGTGGAATATTGATCGGGTTCTTAGGGTTTAGGCATTGGGGGCTTCTTATACGCGAAGAGGAGAGGCTAGGAGTGTAGGGGTTCGTAGCATGGAAAACAAAAATTTTCTATCGCATACAAACAAACAAGCCAAGATCTATCTACTAGATTGTAGCAACGAGTCGATGGAATAACTTACCCTCGAAGATTCCAAAGCGGTTAACGAGAGCAGATTCTCGTGGGTGATGTAGTCGTACTCTTTCCGATCTCAAGATCGCGTGCGATCCTTCCGTAGGCCATGTTAAGCGGCGCTCCCTTGATCGGTCACACGTTCGGTACTCGGCGAAGACCTTCCTCTCCTTGTTCCAAGAGGCGGAGGTTGTAGCACTCTCCTCGCGATTCCGACAGACAACGGCGTGGTGCAGTAGAGGGGAGATCCCGAGCTTCGCCTTAAGCCGGAGGCAGTATGGTGGAGTATGAGAGAGGCTATTAGTGGTCTAGAGATTAGACACACCAATTAGAAGGCTCTAAACCGCAGGCTAAAGCAATTAGAAGCTCTAAACCAAAACGGCTCTAAACCGGAGATTAGAGGATAGGAACTTGTGTGTGAGGAGGAGGCCCTGCCTCCTTTTATAGGTGGAGGGTGGCCAGGAAGGGAGGGAGTCCTCCCCAACTCAGCCTAGGCTGGCCGCCGGCTTGGAGGAGCGGGACTCCTCCTCCAAGTTGGTTTCAACCTCCTCTTGCTTGTTTCCCCCAGTTTCCTGTTTTAGCCGTTTGACTTTCAAATGGACATTTGACTTTTCTGTTTTAGGATTCAATTTAATCCTTTATTTGGAACAGCAAGAACACTTAGTACATGATGCAATCATTCCAATATGTAATGACACATTCATGTACACTTCCCCCCAGTCTTGGGACATTCCGAACCTTCTAGAACATTCCCGATGAAAACACCGAATCATTCCCGAACTCAAACGGGACTTTCCTTATATGAATCTTATTCTCCGGACCATTCCGGATCACCTCGTGATATCCGGATCCCATCCGAGACTCGAACAACATTCGGTCTCTTTCTCATAATACCATAACTACTCAAACAACGTCGAATCCTTAAGTGTGTCTCCCTACGGTTCGTGAATTATGCGGACATGATCGAGACACTTCTCGAACAATAACCAATAGAGGAATCTGGAAATTCATATGGCTCACATATTTCTCGATTACTTTGCGATCGAATGAACCACTTACATACGATACCAATTTCCCTTTGTCTCACGATAGTTTACTTATCCGAGGTTATGATCGTCGGTATCTCTGCATACCTAGTTCAACCTCGTTACCGACAAGTACTCTTTTCTCGTTCCCGTGTTATGTGATCCCTTGTGACCCAGTCACATGCTTGCAAGCTAATTGGATGACATTCCACCGAGAGGGCCCAGAGTATATCTATCCGTCATATGGATGGACAAATCCCACTCTTGATCCATGTGTTTCAACCAATACTTTCCGAACACTCAATGCCACCTTTATAGCCACCCATTTACGGTGTGGTGTTTGATGTCATCAAAGCATCCATCCGGTAAAGGTGATATGCATGATCTCATGGTCGAAGGAATTAGGTTACTATGTATCAGAAAGCATATAGCAATTGAACTAATGAAATGACTTGATCTTAATGCTACGCTTATCTATAGGAGTATGTCCATCACATCATTCTCCTAATGATATGACCCTGTTGTTAATAACATCTCTATGTTCATGATCAGGAAACCATGATCATATATTAACCAACAAGCTAGATTAACAAGAGGCTTTACTAGGGACTCTTATTTTAGTTTACAAATCACACAAGTATTAATGTTTCCGGTTAATACAATTATAGCATGGTATGTAAACATTTATCATAAGTATGAAGATATGATAATAACCCACTTTATTATTGCCTCTTGGGCATATCTCCAACAGTCTCCCACTTGCACTAGAGTCAATAATCTAGTTTCAAACCTTTGTGTATTCAACACCTATGGCTTTCCTGTTGTATGTACACGATTGCTAGTGGTCTGATCTCCGGATCGACACTTCAGTCCGTGTGTAATTGCATGTCTTTGCGTCTCTCGCATCACTCATTCTCTAATGAGATGGCTTTGTATAAATTTGGTCTTTCGGTGTGACCTTTAGCTCTTTGGGGTTAAAACATGTTGATAATATTGTCACAATATATCTTCATAGTATTATCCACTGTGAACTACACCTAGTTTGATAACAAACTACTTGACACAAATGCCCTCTTTTCTGCTAAAATAGCAGTCATATACTTAGCCTTTTGTAGTATCTATCACAATGTCTTAACTTTGGAACTCATCCAAATCCATTATGGAACTTACTTTCCATTATATTGTGCCACCCTTAGTTTAGATTGAGATAAACTTAATTTGCACTTTGTGACAAAACTAGTATCAATGTAGTACTTTTACAATGAACTAACCGTCTATTTGTCACTTCTACAAATAATATACTCTTAGTTCTTCCAAAAGATCTTAAGAATATCCTTACTATTGTCCAATGATCATTTTATGAATCATTCTGGTATATGCTCATAACATTTAGAGCATAGGACATATCTGGATTTGTACATATCACAGTATGATTGATATAAATATTCTTTGTGATTTCATACATCAAGTATCAATCTATACTTGATTATTTGTTTTACCAAATGTCAATACACTTGAATATATCATCAACATTGAACTCATTCAATCCTTTCTGTGCAACAAGAAACTTTCTTGTAGTTTCTATATTGAACTCATTCAATATCTCGTCTATGTACTTCTGGCACAACCATATTAGCGTCTATTCATGCCTAATATTTGGGTTTTGCCTAAGTCTTTCATCGAGATGAAATTCTTAATATGTGTTAATAAAAGATACATCATTTTCAATCAACAATATGTCTTCCACATAACGTATTAGAAACATGTCTTAGCGCTCCCACTTAATTTCTTGCAAATGCAAGCATCTTCATTGTCTCTGATGAAATTAAACTCTTTTAACAGTTTCATCATAGTGAAGATTCCAACTCCGCTATGCTTATTTCAACCATTGAAGTTTGCATATGCTTTTAGCATCCTTTGAATTAACAAAACCCTATGGACCGTGTTACGCACATGTCCTAGGTAACAATTCTATTAGAAGAACTTGTTTTGTTTATTCAACTACCACATAACAAATTTATATGTAGTGGTTGCTATATTAATCCGTCTAGACTAAATATCACTATGAAAGATCAAATCTTATCATAGTCAACCTTTGAACATTTTGTGAACTCTTTCCCAACATGTCGACTATTTCATAGATGTAAAACATCCATGTCTATTTCTTTATAGATCCAAACACGACTGTAAGGTCTTACAACTTTCTTGAGGGTCCTTCAAGTTCAAAACTTGATTTCTCATGTATGCAACTATCACGGATTTTATGGCTTCAAGCCATTTGACGGAGTCAGGGCCCATCATCGCTTCTTTGCATGTAGTCGGTTCATTATTCTCAAATAATGATTCAACCCTCAAATCTTGGTATTTGATTGTTTACCCGACCTACTTGTCTCAATAGAAACTTTGACTATTGTAACCACAACCTTTGAGGCACGTGAGCCATGAGCATTGTTGCTGCCCCCGGAACACTTTTCGGCGCTGCGCAACTTTGCACATATAGCTAAGGTTCCTTTAACCTTATCAAAGTTCTATTGTCCTCCCACTTAACTTTTCACGAAAAATTCCTTCCCAAAGAAACTTGACGTTCTAAGTGACAAACACTTTTGTCTCTGGTGTTATGGAGGAATACTCAACAGTTATACAAAGACAGGTTCATCCGAATTTGGTTGCACACATCTTTCTTATGCATAGCAAACCAATGTTTAAGAAAGGACAACTTGGGTTTTATCCCAAACCATAACTTTATATGGTGTCATTTCAACGGATTATGATGAAGCTCTTTTCAGTGGAAAAACGGTAATCTCTAAAGCTTTTAATCTTTAAAATACAATGGCAATTTTATGAATTACACCTTTGATCTCACCATGTCAAACAAGGTTTAATTACATATCTCGAATGCTCCATACCCTTATGGTGTTTCGGGAAATGCAAATCCACGGAACGATTCCTTAAATCTTAGGTATTATGCTAAACTCTATAACTCAAATATATTCCTTTATGATCTTTATCATAAACTGTTTATATTCTTGTTACAATGATTTTGCACTTCATCTTGAAAGTCCTTGAACTTTTCAAATGTTTCACACTTCATCCTTATTAAGTAAATATTCATATATTCACTCAAATTTTCGGAGAAAGCATATGAAGTTGAAATCCATCGCTTTTGACTACACATAATGGATTTCGTACAACAATATGTACAAGTTCCAATAAGCTAGTCATTCGTTCCCTTTTGGCCTATGAACGAAGTTTTAATTATCTCTAGGAAAGTTTCTGGCGTCATTTGATCAAAAATCGAAGACTCCAAAATTCCATCCACATGGAGTTTCTTCATGTTTTCTTTCCATTATAATTTAAACGATGTCACTTCCTAAGTGATCTTTCAATCAATTTGTCTTTCGACATTTTTAGCACTAGTTTTATGGATGTGATTTCTCCAACGAGATTTGTGAATCATCCATCTTTTATGGATTACGGCAATTTATTTGAACAACCCTTTTGTTCTCATAATACCTGATAAAACAAATCTTGAAGGCAAGCTTTGATGTTTAACGAGCAACACAATAACCCTTTATTTGTTCTCGATGAACATCATCACATATTCTTTTGCTAGTTACTTAGGCCATTGTAGTTCATGAATTGTGTGTTGTTTATGACGATTCACACCAACAAATTCAGTATCAAATACTTAATAACCACATTGTTTAATAAGCAAAGAATATAGCCATAACATGTATATCATCTATATACTTAAACTGAACAATTCTAGTCTTTTCTTTTCTGCCATATATTTATGAGATTCTCTTTCAGTATTTCCTTTTCTGTTTGAAAGAATCTATCAACATCAATTAGTGGAGTCATACATATGACACATAGTCCAAAACATGTATAGTTAAATACCAATGTCTTTGGACTTGCACCTTGAAGTAGATCACCATCATCAAATGTTTGGTGTTCTTTCAAATTCCTTTATTTAGTAATCTCTTGGTGTAGTAAACATTTTACCTACATCAAATATTCATCCTTATCATGGAATCGTCCATGATCAAACTACCTTTAGCTTATAACGATGAATTACGAGTATAATGTTGCTATCCAAAACCTTTTGGAGGATTAGGACAACAAGTGTCTACAACCCTCTGCAAATTCTCATCAAAATATGAGAACATGAACTTTGCCATATTATACTCTATCATGTTGCAACCAAAACTTCGTTTCAGATATCACAATATCTTCCACACATCATGGTTTTCAAACAACTCTTTGGATCCTTAGATAACCTTGATATTAGGAGAATCCTTTGAATATCAAGAATCATGGAGACAAACATGATACTTATATACTAACATTGGAATTGTTACTCTTGATTTTAATACCAATTATTAAACTTCATGGAGTAACCAGAACTTACTGAAAGTTTGCAATAGGACTTTGAAACTTTAGATTAACACTTCAAAAACAATACGATACCAGTTCGTAAAGTAACTAACCAGAATTCTATAGTTCTATCATCTCAATTATAACTAAGCGCAAGGTGGTAAACGGATGCCAATGACTACAACAACTATGCAAATTCACTTTGATTTAGTTTATGATAAATTGAGTTCTAATTAATAATTAAATTAATCTAGGTGAACTACCGCTCAAAACAATATCCCTCACATTGTTTTAGTGATCACACGAACCAAATCCACCACATCAAAACCGATCATCACGAGAGTTGATATATCTTCAATGGCGAACAATCAACATGTTCATCATATCTACTATATGACTCATGCTCTACCTTTCGGTAATCCGTGTTCCTGAGGCCATGTCTGTACATGCTAGGCTCGTCAAGATCAAACCTTAGTTTCCGCATGAGCAAATCTGGCTTGCTCACGTTGTATACACTTGTAGAATCTAACACACCCGATCATCACGTGGTGCTTCGAAACAACAAGCTTTAGCAACGGTGCTAACTAAGGGTGAACACTCTATGACTTGAAATTCATGTGTATGAGGGATCATCTTATAATGCTACCGTCGTCTACTAAGTAATACAAGATGCATAAAGGATTAACATCACATGCAATTCATAATATGTGATATGATATGGCCTTTCTTCTTTGTGCTTCCGATCTCCATCTTCAAGCACGAACATGATCTCCATCATCACCGACATTGCATCAAGGTCAATGATGCTTCTCCATGATTGTCGTCCACCGGCTTTAACTATTACAACTACTTTGAATAGACACGCGGGTCTTAACATAAATTAAAGACAACCATATGGCTCCTACCGGTTGCCAACTTACAATAAGGAACATTGCATACATCAAATATAATCACAATCATGGCCATATCACATCACTGCACACCCCTGCAAAACAAAGTTAGACGCTTCTACTTTCTTTGCATATTTTACGTGGTTTGGGGCTTTCAATAAGTGTCGTTCTAACTTACGAACAAGAACCACAACATTGATACTAGCATTGTCAATCACCCGTTGTAAATTGGATCTTAACTATGCTAGGAGAAACAGGCACCCGCAAAGCCACTTATGCAATACAAGTTGCATGTCAAGCGTGGAGCAAGTCTCATGAACGATGTCATGTAAGGTTAGCCCGGGCCGCTTCATCCCAACATACCGCAAGATGCAAAGTACACAAGAAGCAATCGACAATAAAAGCATCAACGCCCACAATGACCATTGTGTTCTACTCGTGCAGATCTACATATAGACACGAGTCGATACCCTGTAGGGGTTCGTAGCATGGAAAACAAAAATTTTCTATCGCATACAAACAAACAAGCCAAGATCTATCTACTAGATTGTAGCAACGAGTCGATGGAATAACTTACCTCAAGATTCCAAAGCGGTTAACGAGGCAGATTCTCGTGGGTGATGTAGTCGTACTCTTCCGATCTCAAGATCGTAGACGATCCTTCCGGGCTGCGTTCAAGGCGCTCCTTGATCGGTCACACGTTAACTCGACGAAGACCTTCCTCTCCCGTGTTCCAAAGGCAGCGGAGGTTGTAGCACTCTCCTCGCGATTCCAAGACAACCGTGGTACCTAAGTAGAGGGAGATCCCGAGGCCATTAAGCCGGCGAGTATGGTGGAGTATGAGAGAGGGATAGTGGTCTAGAGATTAGACACACCAATTAGAAGGCTCTAAACCAGGCTAAAGCAATTAGAAGCTCTAAACCAAAGCGGCTCTAAACCGGAGATTAGAGGATAGGAACTTGTGTGTAGAGGAGGCCCCGCCTCCTTTTATAGGTGGAGGGCTGTGGCCAGGAGGAGGGAGTCCCTCCCAACTCGGCCTAGGTGGCCGGCTTGGAGGAGGACTCCTCCTCCAAGTTGGTTTCAACCTCCTCTTGCTTGTTTCCCACAGTTTCTTGTTTTAGCCGTTTGACTTTCAAAACTGGACATTTGACTTTTCTTTTAGGATTCAATTTAATCCTTTATTTGGAACAGCAAGAACACTTAGTACATGATGCAATCATTCCAATATGTAATGACACATTCATGTACCCTTCCCCGGTCTTGGGACATTCGGAACCTTCTAGAACATTCCCGATGAAAAGACGGAATCATTCCCGAACTCAAACAGGACTTTCCTTATATGAATCTTATTCTCGGACCATTCCGGATCACCTCGTGATATCCGGATCCCATCCGAGACTCGAACAACATTCGGTCTCTTTCTCATAATACCATAACTACTCAAACAACGTCGAATCCTTAAGTGTGTCTCCCTACGGTTCGTGAATTATGCGGATATGATCGAGACACTTCTCGAACAATAACCAATAGAGGAATCTAGAAATTCATATGGTCCCACATATTTCTCTTATTACTTTGCGATCGAATGAACCACTTACATACGATACCAATTTCCCTTTGTCTCACGATAGTTTACTTATCCGAGGTTATGATCGTCGGTATCTCTGCATACCTAGTTCAACCTCGTTATCGATAAGTACTCTTTTCTCGTTCCCATGATATGTGATCCCTTGTGACCCAGTCACATGCTTGCAAGCTAATTGGATGACATTCCACCGAGAGGGCCTAGAGTATATCTATCCGTCATATGGATGGACAAATCCCACTCTTGATCCATGTCTTTCAACCAATACTTTCCGAACACTCAATGCCACCTTTATAGCCACCCAGTTACGGTGTGGTGTTTGATGTCATCAAAGCATCCATCCGGTAAAGGTGATATGCATGATCTCACGGTCGAAGGAATTAGGTTACTATGTATCAGAAAGCATATAGCAATTGAACTAATGAAATGACTTGATCTTTATGCTACGGTTATCTATAGGAGTATGTCCATCACATCATTCTCCTAATGATATGACCCTGTTGTTAATAACATCTCTATGTTCATGATCAGGAAACCATGATCATATATTAACCAACAATCTAGATTAACAAGAGGCTTTACTAGGGACTCTTATTTTAGTTTACAAATCACACAAGTATTAATGTTTCCGGTTAATACAATTATAGCATGGTATGTAAACATTTATCATAAGTATGAAGATATGATAATAACCCACTTTATTATTGCCTCTTGGGCATATCTCCAACAAGGAGGCGTCCATGGGGCCCACACCCTGCCTAGACATGGGCCCACCCTAGGCGCTCGCCGTCTCTCCTCTGGACTCCGTGTTCTCCTCGGTGGAATATTGACTTCGACTTTTGTCCCGTACAATTCCGAGAAAATTTCCTTGCTAGCTTTTCTAGAACCAAAAACAGCAGAAAACATGCAACTGGCAGTGTGGCAACTTGTTAATAGGTTAGTACCAGAAAACATATGAAAAGCACCTCAAAGTGTGGACAAAGCAAAGCAAACTAGATACTAAACAAGCATGGAACATCAAAAATTATAGATACGTTTCCGACGTATCACCCTTACCCCTGACATAGGAGCTATCCCATATCAAATGACAAGGCAACAGACAGTGAGCATCTCAGCGATCCTTTATCTACCATGGGAATGGTACATATATTTTTTTCTCTCTTTTTTTTCTGTGTATTTTTTCTGAGGATGCTTTATAGATTTCTCACTATGGTGATGCTGCAAATTCCACCATGATTAGGCATGGATTAGGCTAGCGGCCAGGCGTTTCTCTAACACATATACATAACTCCATGGACTTACAAGCTCCCCTTTTATTTCACACCGCCGACATCCATAAACAAAAGATCATGATATCAACTGGGTAGTTATTTATAGGTGTTGAAAGCGTTCCCCGTGACAACACGGTTCTGCTAAATCCCAACTTATAAGTGCAAGCATATACAACTTAGATGACACAATGGTTCAAGTTTATTAAGGGCAGGAAAATAAGGTGTGCATCAAGTTTGTGAGAGCTTTACTAACTAGTTTTTACATAACAAAAGAATTTTTAATTTGAAAGATAGATGAAACTCGAGAATTTACTTGGAATAGAAATAATGCTAATAGGTAGATATGGTGGACACAAATGGCATAGGTTTAAGTTCAAGGATTGGATGCACGAGAAGTATTCCCTCTCAGTATAGGTTTTTGGCTAGCAAGGCTGGGCAACAAGCAAAAGAGTTGAAGGAAACAACCAAACATACAAGTGATAGAACCAAACATGCAATCTTCCTTGAAAACACAAAATATCTTAACTAAAGAATACTAAGCTTATGAGACAATCAAGAAAGAAGGAAAATGATATAAAATACTTATAAGTGCTTTTCTCTTTTCCTTTCAAACCTCAAAAAGTGTTGCTACTTACCAGAGCTCGGTTTGCCAAAACCAATTTAGATTTACTTGATGCTCCCAAAGTGATACCAATACTAATCAACAAGATCAATCATATAACAGAAGTTGCAAAATAAAATAAGATGTGCAAAAAGTAAATGATGAAACTTCTCATTAATATTCCATAAAGGCACTCACACCAAGGGATACATAGATAACCAACTAGAGGAGAGATACTTCCACGATGCAAACCATCCTATATGATAACTTCTCTATTCATGATATGACTCTACTAAAAAGGTAAAAAGATGAAAGATAATGATGTGATACCGCGACACTCCCCCAATCTTGGAACAAACCGAGGGGATGCCAAAACCTGATGACGGATTACTCCTTCGGTGGTGGTGGTGTTCCCTTGGTAAGCTTTTCAATCAGCTTCCTCAAATCCTCAATCTCAAAGGCTAGAGTATGAATCAGCTCCGAATTATGCTCAATGCGGTTCATGATCATGTCAGACCAAGAATCCCAGTCCTTGTGATTCTTTCCCCACTCTTCCTCCTTAGAGTATTCTTTCCCTGCATGGTTAGAACGAGGCATATCCCAACTAGAGGGCAACTTCCCTTTGGGAAAGTTTTGGAATTGCTGCTCATGTATAAGAGTATGGAAGGGGTTCTTGGTGCGTGGAGGAAGTGACTGTGGAGACAAGCAAAGACACAAAACTTTTCCTCCTGTAGACATCTGTGCTGTCCTCTTGAGCTTGATAGGGTTTTCCACCACTCCAATGCTCGCAACGGTGGCACGGGTGCGTGGACGTTTGTCTTCCTCCACTTCTTCTTCATCCCCAACCAAGATCTCCTCCTCCTGCTTGGTGTCTTGAACATGATCTTCGACAGGCTTCTTGCCCTTGTCGTTGGCGGAGACCGTTGTGCCTCTAAACTTGAGAATAGTTCCTGACAGAAACATATCGAAACGAAAACACGATATACGGACCTCGGGGGTCCGGGTGATTATATATTACGAAGTTTTACGACATACGGAATGTACTGGGTGAAAACAGGACGGAGACTGGCTCCGGGGTGGTCACACCCCCTGGTGGCGCGGCTAGGTGGGCCCCGCGCCACTGGGTGGTGTGGGCCACCCGGGCTCCATTTCCTTCCCAGTTTTGACTCGTAACCTTCCATATGGAATAAAACTGCAAAAATATAAAAAGAGAAGTTTTTCGTGAACCTTTAATTTTTAGCACTTTTACCTATTCAAAAACGGACTCTGCAGGTTCCTGAGTTTGGTCTCTAAGAAATACTTCTGGAGTCACCATTTCAATAATATCAACATCTTCATTATAAGAATCTCCATAAATATAATGTTTGAGCCTTCGACCAATCTTCATCTCCTTACATCATTCTCTTCCTATACTTAAAAATTTCTTTCATACAAAGCTTCACACAATCTTCATTAGCAACATCAGTGTATGCAAGGTAAAGAACCTTTGGGTTAAAATTTCAACTGAAATCCATCAAAACATAGGATACTGTAGCAACTTATTTCAAAATCCCAAAAAGAATTTAAAAGGAAACTGATTTAAGAGCCAAATGCAAATAATGGCAGAAATCTGTCAAAACAGACCAGCAGGTAAAGATTGATTTTTTTCGAAAATCTTTTGTTGATCAAATCAAAAAGTGTAAAACTAGTGAAAGTTGGATAACAACTTGGGGCACAAGCACAGAAAATTACAGCTCCATCCGACGTACTGGGATTTTTCACGAATTTTTACAGTGAAGCACGGAAATATGTTCCGGGACATCAACTTCCCACAACTCCTCCACTTCTCAAAAGATGCAAATCTTGACACAAAAACGAACCAAAAAGGATAAGGAGAGGTTATTACAGATGTAATAAATTCCAAGACTCAAATAAACAAAAAACCAAAAGCGAACTAAAACGGCTTGTCTCCCAAAAGCTCTTTCTTTATAGCCATTAAGATGGACATGATAATTTCAATGATGTTCTCATAGGAGATATGAATTTGAAGTGAAAGAGAGCATCAAGAAGAAAATATCCAACACATTTGAGTCTAACCCACTTCCTATGCAAGGGAGTTTTGTAAGAAAACAAATTATTGAAACAAAAGGCTACTAGCATAGGAAGACAAAACAAGTGCAACTTCAAAGCTTTCAACATTAAGCGGGGAAACTTAATATTATTGAGATGTATAAAACCATGTTTCCCTCTCTCATAATAACTTTCAGTAGCACTATGAATAAAGTTAACAATATAACTTTCACAATAAACATTCTTATCATTATAATGAGCATACTTAAAATCAATAAATAGGGGTCTAAGGTCGAAAACTGGATCAAGTTGTTCAACTCTGAAATCCTCATTAGGCAATTCATTTTCATAAGGTGTTTAGCAAATTTGGAAAAGTTAAACTCATAAGATTCTCCATCAAACTTAGTTAAAATTTTCTCCTTCTTACAATCTATAACAGCTCCACAAGTGTTCAAGAAAGGTCTACCAAAATTGATAGGACAAGTTTTACTAGCTTCCTTACCAAGCACTAGAAAATCAACAGGATACTTAATCTTACCACAAAGAACTTCCACATATATTACAATACAAATGGGGCAGACGGTATCTCTATTAGCAAGGTGAATAACCACATCAATATCTTCAAGTTCACAAGAACCAATTTCATGCATAATTTCTCTGTAAAGCTCATAAGGAATATCACTAGAAATTGCACCAATATCACATAAACCATAATAGCAATAATCACCAATTCTAACAGAAAGCACATGAACACTAGCTCTCCTAGTTGTACTAAGATGAGAGACAATATTAGAAGCATCTTCACAAAAGATAATGTGTCCATCTTCTACATTTTTAGTGACAAGGTCTTTCACAATGGTTACTACAGGTTCAATATTTATTTGTTCATCAGGTTCTACCGCTTTCTTTGTACTTTTGGTAACCACATTAGCTATAATATAATGTTTCCTTACCTTAGCAGGGAAAGGTATTTTCTCAATATAAGGTTCAGGATAAATATGATCAACAATATAAACTTCAGTATTTCTAGCAGGAACATGATTAACAAAATCTTTATAAGGTGCATGGTACTTGTTCCACTCCTTTTTTTGGAATTTCAATATAAGAGGCAAAAGCCTTAAAACAATTGGCAATACTTTGAGAATTAATACCATACTCAGTACTAATATCATGAAAGTCATCAGTTCCCATAAAAGATTTAATGCATTCATAATCATAATTTATACCTGACTTTCTTCCTTTGTCATTCTCCCATGCTTTAGTATTTTCTTGAATACGGTCTAGAAGATCCCATTTAGCTTCTTCTTTCATACGAGTGAATGATCCAGCATAAGAAGCATCTAATAAATCTTTATCATGAAGAGAAAGCCTTGCATAAAAGTTATTGATAATAATATTATTAGGGAGCTCATGAATATGATATTTAAGCATTAGTACCTTCAATCTCCCCCAATCTTGGGCTGTACTCTACCCATCACGAGGCAAAAATTTATATATCTGGTTCCTATCCTTAAAAATCTCACTGGGAGGATATAATTTAGAATAAAAGAGAGGTACAATTTCCTCCCATTCCATAGATTGTCCATTCTGCAGCAGCTTATACCATTCTTTAGCTCTTCCTTTCAATGATATAGAGAGTAACTTTTTCTTGACTTGTTCCGTTGTGATACCTGCACACTTAAACAACCCGTATATTCATGGATAAAAAGCAAGTGGTCACCAGGATGGACAGTTCCATCCCCAAAATAATAGTTATGCATAACACGATCAACAATTCTTGTACGTATCTTAAAAGGATCTATTTCAGCAGGTTGAGGTTCATCTAATACCCTAGCAGTGGTAGTAGCTTTTCCAAATAGGAAACCAAGTGGGTTATCCATATTGGAAAAAAAGTAACAAACATAAATAAAAGCAATACTCATAGTAGAAGTTTTCTTTACCAGTTCCACTCTTCAATAGCGCTTCACTCCCCGGCAATGGCGCCAGAAAATAGTCTTGATGACCACAACTATAGGGGGTGTATCGTAGTACTTTTGATAAATAGGAGTGTCGATCCCAACGAGGAGCAGAAGGTGTTGACTAGTGGTTTGGAGCATGAATTCTCTGTAAATACTTAGCAAATGGATTTTAGGGTTTTTTGATAATGCAAAGAAATAAAGTGCAAGTAAATAAAGACAACAATAATAATTGCGGCGAGTGTCCCAATCCTTTCTTAGCAAAGATAAGCCGGTTGTATTACTTATAAGGACCAAACGTTCTCGAGGACACATGTGAATACTATCAAGTGCTTTCGCTTCATATAGTTGATTAATCTTTTTTGGTTGGATAAGTGTTCTGTGGGTGAACCTATGCTAATGTACCGACCTTACTTGGACTAATATATACCTGTGATTAAACCCCTTGCAAGCATCCGCAACTACAAGAAAGTAATTAAGATAAAATCTAACCACAAAATTAAACTCTGAGATCCTACACTCCCCTGTGCAAATGTTTCCTAACGGGGGTTCAGGTTTCTGTCACTCTGGCAACCCCACAATTATTAGCCAAATACACAATGCATTCCCTTAGGCCCATAAATGGTGAAGTATCATGTAGTTGGCGTTCACATGACACCACTAGAAGAATAGCACCACAACTTAAATATCAAGCCATCGAATATTACTTCAACACAATTCCACTACTAACAACATGAATTCTCCCATGTCCTCAAGAACTAAACGAACTACTCATGAGACATCATATGGATCAAGATTAGAGATCATATAATGATGAATAACAATCTGAACATAAACAATAATTCAATGGTTCCACTCACAAGCATCAACTACAAAAGTAATCAACACCGGGAAAGTTTCCCCTAAGAACTATGCAAGATTCAACCCAATTGTTACAGCGGGATGGAGTGGTGATGATGGTGCTGGTGAAGATGGTGGTGAGGATGATGATGATGATCCCGATGAAGTCTAACTTGATGACAGTGTTGATGGCGATGATCTCCCCTCTCCGGTAAGGAATTTCCTCGGAAGAAATCTGCCTGCCGGAGAGCTCTTTCTCTCTCTGTAGTTTCTGCCCCGCAGAGGCGGCGGAATCTTTCTGTGGTTGCTCCCGAGTATTAGGGTTTCAGGGGGAAGTTATAGGCGAAAGGGTGACGCAGGAGGTGGGCCAGGGTGGCCACACCACCTAGTGGCACGACCTAGGGTGGGCCCGCGCCTAGGGGTGGTGTGGGCCCCTTGTGGCCCATCTCTGCCTCCCCTTCTGGCTTCCTTCGTCTTTTAGAAAAATAGGATTTTTCATATATTTTCTGATCTTCACGAATATTGCACCTGGACACCGGCTTTTCCGTTAGAATCCTGACTCCGGTAGTTCATCCTCTAAAAGTCACCCAACATGCAAAAATAGATGAAATAACATAAGTATCACCTCTTAATATAAAATATATCAATGAATAATAGTAAATTATGATATAGAATAGTGATGCAAAATGGACGTATCATGCACCACATGCCCATAAATGATGCGATTGCCTATCTTGGCCTTCCGCTCCTTCTTGAACATCGCCGACCAGTACAGGCTGGCCGCCGTGTACCGGGGCAGCGCCCTCTTCCACGCGGGCATCTGGTTACGGCGTGCCGCGATGTTGCTCTCCATCTCAGCTCGGCCTGGGAGCGGAGCCACCGAGACCCCCTCTTAGATGGTGCGCCATCCGTGGGGCACCGTCGCGGCCGGTGGTGCGACAATGTTGAAGTGCGTGAACATCACCTCCTCGTAGAAGTTCACGCGGGCACCTCCATGGCGGGGCGGTGGATATTAGAGAGGGAGGGGATGGATGGGGATGAATGCGTCGGCGCCTCCTATTTGTACACGATGACGACGAAGCGACGAGTGGAATCTAAATCGAATATTCCCTTTTCCGGTTAGGGTTTCTGGTTTCTGTTCTGCCCCGTCGTTCGTGACCTGAAAAAACCGTGCAACGCGACTAGAAAACACGTGTTTTGGTTCGGCCTTTTACGGTGTCTGCTAGATATGCTCTTACACCCACTATATGCGAACATAGGTATGTCTGACACCCGATCGTCACAACATGCCTCATACCGAAGAACTTTATTGGTGGTGCACACACAAGGGGAACACTATCATTGGAATTAAGTTGTTTAGGGATCATATTATTAATGCTACCATCGAGTATCTAATACTACACACACAATAATATACACACAACAATTTTATATCAAATGTAAGTGTGATGTGATATGGTCTTCGCGTAGTGATCTCCATCTTAGCGCCTCAGATCATTCGTCGGGGGAACGATGCCACGGGCTTGGTGCTAGGAAACCGGCACCTCCGGGTCCTGCGCCATGGCCCTAATGGCTATGGCTTCTTAGTACACCATCATGATGACCGTTACTATGACTTAGCAACAGAAAATAAACTACTTTACCTTGACTATAACCATATCACATCACAATGCCTCCTTCAAAACAAAGTTAGATGCCTCTACTTTATCTTTTATAAGTTTTATGTGGCTGTATGGGCTTTCGCGCAAGAACCGTTTCTTACCTACGAAATTCAACCACAACGCCGATAGAATAATTATCTCTACTAACCCCCTCCAGGGCCCTCCTTTGTAAATACTATATCAACTATTGAAAGAGAGAAAGACACCTGCTAGTCACTTATATGGAACAAGCCGTATGTCAAGCGTGGAACCAGTCTCGCGTAAGAGTACGCATAAGGTTGGTCCAGGCCGCTTCATCAATCAATACCGCGATATAAACAAGTACACGTGGGAGGGTAAAAATTATAAATTTGACTCCCACACGTCACAACTCGTGTGTTCTACCCGTACTAGCAATACTACGCATAGATCGGCTCTGATACCACTATTGGGGTTCAAGGGCAGAAAACAAAAATTCCTACGATCAAAACCCTAATGCCAGGATCTATCTACTAGTAATGCATTAATGGGAGGGGATACGATATTCATACCTTTGAAGACCGAATGCGGTTAACATACTACGAGGAACGGGGATGAAGAAGACGCCCTGACGCTGACCTCGAGGTCACGAAGTCCTGCGGCTCTGACAACTCCTAGCATTGAAAGCACGGTGCCGCTAGAGGGAGTCACACACGTATGATGCTTGACGATGACCCTTGTTTATCTCTGATCTAGCTAAGATTGTGGAAGTAGATCTCCTGACTCCGAATCCGCAGCGCGACGGTGCTCCACGGTGAAGAACTCCTCGCTCGCACAACCCTGACAAGGGGAACACTGTCACAAGAGAGAGAAGAGACAAGCAACACATGCCTTTTATTTCCAGATGGAAACTGGTGTGTTTTAATCCTCTTATGGGAACCCCTTTATATAGGCGGAGGGAGGGGTTCCCTCCTCCTCTGGGTTCCCATGTGGGACTAAAAAATAATAAGGAAAATGCAATTTTCGGAACCACAGTCGGTTGGGATCCTGGGGCGACCTGGATGGGCCACCCAGGCCATAGCCCATCGATGGCAGGCAGTGGGCAACGAGCAGCGGGTAGGCGAGGCGGCCACAGTCCGGCTAGGCCATGCTACTACCCACGCGTGTGGCAGTCTTGGCAGCCGCGGCCGGGTGGGCCGGCCTTCCTGGCCCATCATTAGCAGCGGCGCGACAGCAGGTAGCGCAGCAGCTTCCGCCCCTCATGTGGCGCGCACTAAGTGCCGCCCACGTGAGCAGTTTAAAAAAAGCTTCCCGATTGCCTTTTTCGTCCGTTTCTTTTTAGGTAAAATGCCTCCGAGATTTTGCCTAACTAATAAGATTCCTCTATAACCTTTTATTTAAATATTTATTTACAATATATTAATTCATAATCAATATATAATAAACATATATTTAAATCACCATTTATCCGAAAACCCTTTTCGGTTCTTTTTCCTTATACTTTGTTCGAACACCTTCGGATCTCCCCAGAACTTTTCTGGTCTCTCTCTTCTCACTTCTTCAGTGATTCCAAACTAGCCATTAATGATCTCTAAGCTTCATCAAGCCCTTACGCATGCTACCCAACAGTTCGAGAATAATACAGACATAGTCAAGACTCCTCTCTGACCAATGATCAACAACGAGACCTGGATACCCATGATAACCACCTGTGTACTCAACGAAATTTGTCGTTGAACCATAAATATTGTGTCTTATTTCTTTTGTCTCTATGATACTATATTGTTCGAGGCATGATCAAATAACATCTCCATGTAAGGGTTCAACCTCGTTACCGACAATACCTTCTTTACTCGATCCGATAAGTGATATCCCCATGACCTAGTCACATGCTGCGCAACTTATGGATATAACTTATCTGAGTGGGCCCAGAGTATGTTCCGTCACGTAGATGGACAAATCCCGTTCTTGACGCAGTCACCTCAACCTGTTCCTCCGGATACCTAACAACATCCTTATGATCACCGTTCTACTGAGTGATGTTATGTGCCATCAAAGTATCCTCGAGAGATAGTGATTTGATATGGTCTCACGGTCTAAGGAAAGAGTCACTATGTTTCCTAATCATCGTAACCTGAACTTAGTGACATGATCATGATATGATGCTATAGATAGGGTATGTTCATCATCTCATTCTCTAATGAAATGACTCCATTGTCAATTAGGGGTCGAGGCACCAACATGATTAGGAAAAGTTTGATCATCTGTTGACCAATGAACCAGTGACTAGAGTTTCACTAGGAACTAATGGTTGTCTGTATATCTCACATGTACTGATGTTTCCTGATCAATGCAGTTCTAACATTTATATAAAACTTAATCATAAACTTTATGAAATATGCCATTAAATGTTTGTCTCTAGGGCATATTACCTTCATTAATTCCATCAATCACCATATTTATTTAATTATCTTCAAACACTTTCATCCTAAAGATGATATCTAAAACTAGCCTAACTATTTACCTCTTCTTACTTCTTTTTCTAAAGGCAATGAAATGAATCCTATGATAAGACAAGAGTTGATAGATCTAGAATTGATATATCAAGGATTGATCACCCAACATTGATGATGAATAGATATTAGGATAAGGTTCAATTGGGATGATAAGGATTGGTATGACAGGAAAGATATGTGGTGAATGGTCTTGTCGTGAATTCCTTTCTTACTATAATTTTTGATAAGGGGTTAATGTTTAGGAACTACCATGATGCTCATGGTAGGAATAGATAAAAATAAAATGAACCAAGATTTAGTTATTGAATTCTTTTTACTTGAGTTATATACTTAACTTGATATCTATGAGTTGTTATAATGAAAACCATGATATGATCTCTAGAAGATCTAGTATTTATCATTAATTAATGTGTTGTAGGTTTATTATTATTCCCTTTTATCTACACATAGATCAAATTATCTTTATCCAAAATAAGGTTTTAGCAAAGGTCATATTGATACTTATCGCAATCAACTTGATGATCTATTTAAGTTCCACCAAGTTAAGATAAGCTTCAGTCACCTTGACAAGTTTTATTAAAAAGCGCGAAAATTATCCAGATTTTCTATGCATGAATGCAATGCACACACCCGATCTCAGCTTATTTTTAAGATCTAATGCTAGGATGTTACAAGGTGAGAGGCAAGCATGGAAAGAAAGAGCTCCTTCTCGGTGTGATCGCAAGGAGCATAAACTTTAGTGAAGCGAATCTTGGAACCATCAGCGTGGAAACAAAGATCGAGGGAGAGGATGTGGCGATACTAGGTCATAGTGTCCAGATTGAAAATGTTTTGGTCCAAGGCTAAAACAAGCCCACCGAGGAACCGATCACGTCGATGGCACAGAAGGAGCAGTAGGGGTGGGAAGGAAGGAGGTGGCCTTGGCAGCAGGGATCATGCTCAGCTTAGACTCTTAGATCACCAGCAGGCTAGGTCGAGCGGCAGATATGTCGGCCGCACAGAGACGAACTTTTCATCATCACCCAGCCCACGCATGTTCCAGGAGGTAATGGTAAAAATCATGAGCATATTCATAAGGCGCAGAGAAAGACACCAAGTAACCAAAATGGAGCAAGCTTGTTCACTAAAGTTCCAAATACCGTTATAGGGGTTTTCAGGAAAAATAAAGGAAAAAAGGGTGAGGCTCGCAAGAGACAAGAGCCAGAATAGCTGCTCAAGCTAAGGGTGCTCGCTGGGAGAGACGAGGTCAGCGATCGGGGAGCTCCAAAACCCGCAACAGAGGCAAAGTTCCACCATGGAGCAGGGGCACGCCTTTGATGTGTCATCATTCGGGGTTGGCCGGCACCCACTAGTGCAGAGCCCCCCCTTTAACTCCGGTTGGGAGGGCCCTCTAACAGTGGTTCCCCAACCGCTGTTGAGGGTTCAGTGTTAGAGGGGGGGGCGCTTTAACACCGGTTCTTATACGAACCGGTGTTAAAGGGGCGATGGGGCTGCCGCATGAGCTCACCCTTTAACACCGGTTCGTATGGAACTGGTGTTAAAGGTTCTCTGCATGACGAATTTAGGCCGTTTTCTGCGGCAGAAAACGGCCTAAATCTCGCCACGCAGACCTCTGCCGTTAAGGCGTATTTCTACGGGAGGCGAGGGGAATCGATCGGGCCGGTATACTTATAAATCAGCATCGGTACATACGAGTACATGAATAATTAAGAAACTATTATTATACACAAACATCGTCATCGGCACATACATCGTCGCGGCACATACATCGTCATCGGCATACATCGTCATCGTTCATTTTGGTGGATATCTAAAGAGTTCTCCGCCAGCGTGGCGACCTCATCAAGTATGAACCCCGATTCCTCTTGAATGGCTCGTATGCGTTCAAATGGTAGGAGTTGGTCCGCATCCGCTCGATCTGAATATATATGAAGAATGGGCCGTTAATATATATATAAGAATAAAACTCAACACAATTGATGGTAATAAAATAATGTTGTGGACTTTGTTTACTTACTCTAAGTTGTTCTAGTGCGGCTTGGCCCGTCGCACATATCATGTTGCGACTGAATTCGCAAACATAGTACCCACATAAGTTATTGCCGTGTCACGATGCGCGCACTTTACGAGAATAGAGTTCAATCAAAATAATAATCAATAAAGCATGATATAATGGAATTGGAAGCTAGCTAGTATTACTTACATTTTGGTCTACAAATTTTAGTTCTTCGACCATTCACCCACGGCCCTGCCGTGAACCTTTTCAAACCACTGTCCGACAAAGAAAATGGATAAAGGAGTAATTAATTACTTATTGTCACGAAAGTTGCCGATCTAGTGCGATAATATGATTGAAATTACCTCTGGAGCATCTCTCTAAAGTCTGCCCATAGCTCTTTTCTTTTTAAACGAGTCCATGACAAGGACTTTTCTGAGTCGGGTTGAATGACTAGCGAATAAAGTGGAACCTCATACGCATAACTCATCATCAATTACACTTAACATCGAGTAAGCGAAGCAGAATGTGTATAAGAGATAGGGTAACATACTCACGAGAAGTTGTAAGGCAATAGTATTTCCCTTTTGGTTTGTTGTCTCGATAAAGACTTTTGCAAGTAATCTTCATTTGCGGGTTTGTCTCTTACCCCTTGTTCATGAACTCTATTTGGGTCAACGAACCCAATGTCAAAAGGGCCTCCTTTCATGCATTCCATAACCTTTTTCCTGCATAATAGTATATACATATATGGTGAGCATATATATATATACATGCAATTAATGAAGTGAATGAGATGAGATAAAAATTACAGAAATAGTACTTACACACAATAAAGGCTGATGGCAGATTTGTCGAGTTCCTTCTGATTTAATAGAAAATGCAAGTATTGAATGTTGAAGTCGATTGCGTCGTCTCCGCACAAGAAAATCTGATCTCTTATATGCGTCGTGATCCATTCTACCTTTCTCGTCTTGCAGAAATGAAGGTACCACTTGTGCAATTTTCGCATCTTTGTTGGTAGAGTCTTGAGCTCCTCTTTCTTGACGAGAGTCTTCCCATACTTCCATGGTTGTATGGGGTTGGCATCGCATTTGGGCAAGTTGTCTCCCATGACATTCAAGTATGCAATGTAAGTCATCCCCATCTCATTGGCCTTTCTTTGTAGCTCTGCCTCGTAATCATTTACGGGAGGAGCGTCTCGTGTGTCGAACATTTGGGCGGGCACATGATTGGTTTTCCTGCTCTCCGAGCATGGGAACTGTTTTCAGGGTGCCTCACGACTGCTACTTCGTCTCCCTCACGCCTTGCATCCGCCTTCAAAATCTGGCGTAGTCCGGCACAAGTGGGGTTTCAGGTTTCAAAATATTATTGTAAAACTTCTCCACCACCGCCGGATCTATTTTCTCCTTTGGCTCGGCCCGTCTAGGTGCAAAGAATTTCTTGACCTGTTCTTCCGAGATCCTATTGGTCTCCTCGTCGCTGCGATTCCACGGTAAAATCTGCAATGGCTTGGCGGAAGGCTGGGGCGTAGTTTTTGAACTCTTTGGCGTCGGTTTCCATGATTTCTTTGTGGCGATACTCGATGCTCCTCGTGGCGGTGCTCTTCGCTTCTGTTGAGAGATGGATGAAGCACGGAGATGGTGTGGGCGGAGATGGGCAGACGGGCGGAGATGGCTGCCTTGAGAGATGGTGACGGGCGGAGATGGCTGCAGCCTTGAGAGATGGTGACAGACGGGAGATGGCTGCACGGAGATGGCTGCCACGGAGATGGCTGCCTTGAGGAGATAGTGAAGCGGCTCAGGCTGCGGCGCTATGGAGGCGGCGGGGTGCAGTGACCTCCAATTTGGAAGCACAATGTGTTCCTTCTTCCAAAGAATGGTTGTTTTCACTGCAAATTTGAGTTGAGTTTCCCCTTCACCTGTAGCATGGTCAAGCTGTGCTTCCTCATATTCCTTCACAACCTCATCCACCCCTGAAATGGATCGTATGGGCACCTAGAGGGGGGGGGTGAATAGGTGCTAACCAATTTTTAATATTTTTTCAATTTTAGGCTTTACACAAAGTAAATTCTCTAGATATGCAACTACGAGAATTTCCCCATATGAAACCCTAACTACTAAGCACGTAAAGGAGGAGCGAGGAAACCGTAGTGGAGCACGCGGAGACACAGGGATTTGTTTTACCGCAGTTCCTTCCTTGTTAAGGGAAGTACATCTGCGTTGGAGGGGTGGGCGGTTCTAAGACCACCGCCACAATAGGCCTCACCCTATTCTCGATGGATCTCGCCACGAGAGGCTGATCCACCTTCTCCACTATTGGATCCCTTGAGGGAACCGTGCCTTTTACAATACTATCGGGCACACCCACAACCAATTGGGGCTCCGGGATGACAACAAGCTGTCACAAAAACAAGGTTTATCAATATAAACAAAACGAGGATCTAGATCTTTGCAAGAAATACTAGATCCGAGGTTCTCAAATGAATGGAGAGGAGATGAAGCGCTTGATTCGATGATGAAGATCGAGTTCTCCTCCTTGATTCCCAAAGGATGGGGCCTTTGGGTGGATCTTGGTGGAGCACTCTTGTATGAAGTTTTGAGATCCGATCTGTTCTTTTCGAGTTGAATCAAGAGTTACGGCGGGGAGGGGATTGTTGGCTTAAATACCCCTCCCGGATCTGGTTGCCCAACTTTGAGGCGGATTATCCACTCGAAATCCGCCCCAAGGCGGATTCTCCGGGGAAACTCGCCCCTCTCTGGGGCTTGCGCCTGGTGAAGCTTGGAGAAAATCTTGGGGCGGATAATCCGCCCCGAGGCGGATTATCCGGTGGGGCCGAAAGTCGGCCAAACTCCGCCTCTCAGGGCTTGCGCCTTGGCGATGAGCAGGATGGGTGGATTATCCGCCCCCCTGAGGGGCGGATTATCCGGCCATGCCGGAAAGTCCGGCCAAAACTCCGCCCCCCCTTCTGGGGCTTGCGCTTGCTTGGGCAGAGGGAGGGGCGGATTATCCGCCCCTGGTGGGGCCGGATTATCCGCCCCCAAAGGCAGAGTTCTGAGCTGCAACACTTCAACACACATTAAAAGATCCTTGATATTGTTATCTAACACTCAAAACACTAGGGATTAAGAAATGTTCTTTCAATCTCCCCCTTTTTGGTGTTAGATGACAATACTAGGATTTGAAGTGAAACCGGCAAGTGCCACCTTAGATAATGAAAGACGCTCCCCCTAGATGTGTGCATATTTAAGATTTGCATTTGAATACAAATACACACACTAGGTAGAACACTACTTTAAGGTTTGGTGAAAGAAAGTCATACCACCGGAAAATATAGCCAAGGCATACATAGATAATCCCATGAATCCATATGTCATCAAATATGCTCCATAATTCCAGAATTCCATGGGGTCCATGATAGATAAATCCAGAAATCCATGAATACCAAACATAGTCTTACACAAACAAGTTCACGCTAGAAAAGGCACAAGCAAGCAAATAAAAACGACTAAAACCGAAGAGCTTGTGCCCGACCCTTGCAAATCCACGTGACCTACTAGAACTACTTCTCCCCCTTTGGCATCGAAACGCCAAAAAGGAAGAAGAGCGATGCTAACGTCCCTGGACACCCAGAATTCACACCCAAATTTGCAAGAATCAAGTCAATCAAAAGCCAAATTTGAGTGTGTTTTCCATAAGAACAAAAGGTATGCAAGAAAATCCAACGAGACCCATGAAAAACCAACTCTTCTTGAGGAAGAGGGCGGTGGCCGAAGCCACCATGTTGGAGCGCATGGCATGACACCGCGAAGATGTATCTTGAGTTCAAAACCAATGCTCATCGATGACCCACATATCACAAAATGATATTAAGGAAATGATTTTACTTGCTTTGGCATTATGGGGAGGTTGGCCCAATCAATTAGGACCACACTCCCCTATTTCTATGCCGCATCTAAACCAAATACATGAATAAGAGCAAGTGAGTGTGCAAGAATAGTCAAGCCAAGCTCCTTGAATCTATGATATTTAGCTCATTCCAAATAACAAAATCTTGCTTCATCGAGGGATTCGTGAAAATATCGGCAAGTTGGTTCTTCGTGCTCACAAAGGATGAGCAATATCTCCACTAGCAACATGATCCCGAATAAAGTGGTTGCGAATCTCTATATGTTTTGTTCTTGTATCTTGCTGGGATTGTAAGCAATTTTGATAGCACTTTCATTGTCGCATAAAGAGGCACTTTGTCACAATTGACACCATATTCCTTTAAAGTTTGCCTCATCCATAACAATTGAGTACAAGCACTTGCAGCAGAACATATTCAACCGGCGGTTGAGAGCGAAATACAATTACATTTCTTTGATGACCAACACACTAGAGACCCCAAGAATTGGCATGCACCAGAGGTTGATTTCCTATCATCTTTGTCACCAGCCCAATCTGAATCGGTGTAACCACACAGAGAAACTTGAACCCTTGGGATACCATAACCCAAAATTTGGGAATGAACCAAATATCGGAAGATTCGCTGACCGCCACTAAGTGACTTTCTTTAGGGCGGCTTGGTACCTTGCACACACTCCTACACTTAACACGATATCGGGCCTAGATGCGCAGAGGTAAAGAAGAGCCGATCATGGATCGGTATACCTTTGATCCACATCTTTACCCTTGGGATTGAGCTCAAGATGACACTTTGTTTGCATTGGGGTAGCAACGCCATTGAGATCCGTCATCTTGAACCTTTGAGCATGTCTTGGATGTACTTATCTTGATTAATAAAGGTTCCCTCTCTAAGTTGTTTTATTTCAAATCCAAGAAAAACCTTAGCTCACCCATCATGGACATCTCAAACCTGCTACCATAAGCTTTGAAAATTCATCGTTAAAAGCTTGGTTAGTAGAGCCAAAAATAATGTCATCTACATAAAGTTGGCATACAAAAAGCTCCCCATTGACCTTCTTAGTAAAAGAGTGGGATCGATTTGCCCAACTTGAATCCACGGTCTAGCAAAGCTCTTTAAGGTGCTCATACCACGCACGTGGGGCTTGTTTAAGGCCATAGAGCGCCTTATCGAGTTTGTAGACATGGTTCGAAATTTGGGGTCCTCAAACCCGGGCTGCTTGACGTATACTAACTCATGTAGAGGACCATTAAGGAAAGCGCTCTTAACATCCATTTGTTGTAACTTAAAATTATGATGGGCTGCATATGCAAGAAGGATACGGATAGACTCAAGGCGAGCTACAGGAGCGTAGGTCTCGCCAAAATCAATTCCTTCTACTTGAGAGAATCCTTGAGCCACGAGTCGTGCTTTATTCCTCACAACAATGCCATTTTCATCCTGTTTGTTCTTGAAGATCCACTTGGTGCCGATAACATTGCGGCAATCCTTTGGCTTTTCTACGAGCTTCCAAACTTTGTTGCGTTCGAAGTTGTTTAATTCTTCATGCATTGCAACAACCCAATCGGGGTCTTCAAGAGCATCAAAAACCTTCTTTGGTTCAACCATGGAAATGTGAGCTTTGTAACACCCTCAGAATCGGACCTATGCAAGTTTGGGCAAAATTCGCCAAACCCGCATAGAAACGATTCAAAGGTGCCCACCAGGCACTTTCGTATGGTGGAAAACGGTAATAACATTACACAACAGTCCTCGATGGGACCCACGTAATGAGAGATATATTTAACGGCGACTCCATGAGTCAAGAATACAGATATACGGTACAAAGATCCAAATCACCTTGAAAATGATAGAGCGTCCAGCTACGGACAAGATGCAAATGGGGCTAAGAGCCCTGAAGAATAACCAATGGCGTCCATAACTGCCCAGCTGCCGGAAGGGTAACCCCGCTAACGGCGTCGATCTCAAAACCTGCTTAACAAAAGGTGCCGACAAGGGCAAAGCGTAAAAACAAAGAAGGAGCGTCGATCGAGGCCAAGACAGCGAGGCTAGAATTGCGGTCCTCGCCACATAGGTATGGTGGATCGAGCGGCAGCAGCATGCACTAAACAACCTATAGAGACTCGATACAACCTGGCGGTTATCGAGAGGGGTGAGAATGACCTATCCGGATACAACCAACTAACACCAAACAAACCCATCTGGCGTTTCTCGAGACCAATCGAGAAGTCAACCGAGGAACTCACACGGTTGAGCTTTATTTAATTAGTTATAGTTGCGCACTTTACTAGTCGTTTAGACAATCGTCCGGTAAAGTAAACAGTGGGCACTTTTAGTTAATCATTCCGTGATAGTTGCAACAATTACTACTCGTGTACGAGATAGCATGAGATAACCCAAAACCCAGCTTGTTGGTACTTTTATTCAGCCAATTGCTGTAGTTGCAATACTTACTAGTCAATACATTTGTCGCAGCGACAACCAAACAAGCAATGGTGGGCGTATTAATTAGCCATTCCGTTATAGTGAAGCTGATTACTAGTCATTATAAGTCAAATTAATAGCAGTAAACTTTAGTTATGCTTGTCTATGATCGAGATATCGTGCTCCAAGTCGTCCATATCCGCGGACACGGCTTTCGAAAGATTTACCCGCCGGGTGCACCAATAGCAACACACGCCGATCAACCTCGAAAACCAAATCAAAACCCAACGAGGCTTTCACGATGAACAATCACAGATTCAGAAATATTTCAGGGGCCACCCATTAAGCTACCCGCAACGTAAGCTAGCTCGAGACGGACTCAAGGTGGGTATACGGTCAGGAACGACGGGAACCCAAACGGGCTTGTCGACACCGCGGAATCGTGTCCCGATCCTAACAAGACAAAGGTGTGCGACCTCGCACAATCGTAAATAAAGCGGTAAACATGGCATAAGTACAGATCGTAAATAAAACCTCAAACTAGTTTGTGGCCCCAAGAAATAAGATGTAATCATGCTCGTTCAGGGGGTCCCATATACCTCCCGGATGTGGATAGCGCGATAAATCAAGGAACAGGTATCAAGTACTCGGGTCTTACGGACACAAGTGGGCTCGAAACCAAATATTATCTATCACCCACCGATGCCTCTCGCTTATTTCAATTTTAGTTGTTAAACAGAAAATAAAGTGACGGTAAGTAAAACTAGAATCATCTCCAACATCAACATGCGGCAATACATCAGCAATCGTGGCATATGACGACACACAGCACTTGAGCAAGCAACTACGACGCTCAAGTCCAACTATCTACCAAACAACGGTAATAGGGTGTGTCCAAGGCAATATAGGGCTGCACGGTATATCACGGTGCACGGAAACTAAAGCATCGCAACACGTATAGCAATAGATCAAGGAGGGAAGTAAATACTATAAAAGTAAGATAGGTAGAAAGGGAGATGCTCACCGAAAACATTGTCGAAGGTTCAACCGATGATCGGAAGCTCACATCAACTCAACGGCCTTATCCATGAAGAAGCAAAACACTAGAAGAAACACCGGATGCGATATTTAATACAAGGGCAGAAGATCGGCATGATGCATGTATGATGCATGGCATGGCAAAGGTGCGATGCAATTAGGTCAAGTTAAGGAACCGGGTCCCACAATTAATTAGATGGTGCAAGTTGTTTAGAACCCCGCAATTAAATGTTGTATAGCAAGACAATAGATGGCAACGGTTCGCTACACATGTTTAAATGAGGCCAATATAAGGCTGGATTTGCCCGCATATGGGCCCCATATTTAATTATTAGGTGAATCGGCATAAGGCCCCCAAACCACATGAATGCAAGTAAGATGACAATTAAATGTGCAACAAATTGATATGTTATAAAATAGGGTTCAAGGAAAAGGGGTCACACATTAGAGGGGGATCGACGATCTTGGAGGTTCCGGGGTTCGGGGTCGGTCTCGGGGTCCAGGGTCTAGGGTTCGACGGATCTGGGGTTCGGGGTTCGGCGGAAGCGTCCTCGGATTCCGGGGTAGGTCTTGGCGCATCCGGGGGTCTTCGGTTCACGTTGTCGGCCATGGCGTTCGGAACGAAGCACTTGTCGCATCGGGGGTTCTCGGCGGACTCGGTGTCCAGGGTTAAACACTTGGCGTTCTCGAGGGAGTACTTGTCGCCATGTGTTCTTCGGGTTCTCTGTCGATGATCTTGTCGTCGAGAAGAACTTGTCGGGTCCCACGGGTCGATCTTGTCTTCGGGTTGAAGCGCTTGTCGGTCTCGTGGCGATCTTGGCGTCCTTCCGGTTCGGGTTTTGGCGTCCGAGGGTAGATCTGGAATCCCGAGGGTCACTCGGTGACCGTGTTGCGTATCTTGTCGGTTCCACCTCAAGACCTTGTTGTGCTGCAATGGGGATCGTGGTTCACCGGAGTTCGGGATCGGGGTCGCATACGGGAAGAAGGTCTTGAGGATCCGGCGAAGATATTGGCGCACATGTGGTCTTCGGGTCCGGGGATCCCGGCGTCCGTAGTAGGTCTGGGTGCTTCGGCTTGATGTCGTCTCCCCAGTACCGCGGGCTCTCGATGTAGTACTCGAATAGACGACACCGGTTCAGTAAGGTCCTTCGGGTTTGGCTCCTCGCATCGCCATCGGAAGATCTTGGCGCCGGTGTCGAGATCTCGGGCAGGTACACGACAGTGGCGACGCGCAGATGCCACGTCGACGGCACGGGGACGGGGACGGAGAAGTGCTTGAGCAGGAGGAAGCTCGGCCGAAGGAGGCCGGTTTTTGGGCGGTGGGCTCGCTGCCGGCACCGACGGCGCGAGGACGGCCGACAAAGCGGCGACGGCTCGCAGAGGCGCGTGGAGGCAAGAGGGCGGCCGGAGGAGGACACGAGAGGAGGAGCTGGCGCTGGGGAGCTCGCTGGCAAGGGAGGTGAACCGCGGACGCGCGAAGACGTGAGGGGCGGTGAAGGGACGATGCGAGGCAGCCCTTCGGAGGAGCGCCAGGGAGAGGAGGAAGGCGGACCATGAGGGGGGTGCAGAGCTTGGCGGGAGGTTGGGGACGCGAGCGGGAAGGAGGGGCGGCGAGCGTGGTTGCTGGGGCGTGCGTGCGAGGGAGACCAGAGGGAGAGGGAGGACGCGGGGGAGGAGGAGGAAGCCGACAAAGGGCCCAGTCTTGGGTCGATGGGCGAGGGACAAAAGGGTGTGCGGTGCTCCGGGGAGAGGGGTCAGGCGTGCAGGCCAAGGTGTCTTGAGTGGGAGGGGGTGGCTTAGAGAGAGAGGGAGGAGGACAAGTGGCAGAGTATGAGTGGGGGAGGGAGGGAGAGAGATGAGGTGGCGTGGTGGGATTGGTGGGAGTGATGTGGAGGGTTGGTTTGGGTAGGATGTTGGGTAGACATAGGATTTAGATGGGGCGACAGGTTTGGACCGATTATGTTATACGGGGGTGGTCGTTCGGGTCGGGTTGGCCCGTTCGGCTGCCCCCACTAAAAATAAATATAATTTTTAATTGTTTTAAACGGCCGTGTGCAAACCAATAACAGCCAAAACAAAAATATTCCGGGGACCCGGTTTGACGTTTGAATAAAAGACGGGGCGTTTTATAAAACAAACGGGCTTTGCGGAAACAGTTTTGGCAAACAATGCATGATGATGACGATGCAATGCACAAATTCAACGCGATTTTCTAGTAGTGGTTTTGCGGGATGCCACACCGACACCACTAACAATGGATCTCGCCCTCGAGATCCGCCTCATGGTACCGGAAAGAAGGTCGGCGTTCTGATCCTTCACGCTTCGTGTAGATCCTCGTGACACCACTAACAAGAGGTCGTTGTCCGTGATCGTCGGGAGAACACCCCGGAAACAAAAGGTCGAAGGTAGAGGTATCAAATAAAGCCACCCTAACTTCCGTGGACGGAGTGAAGTTGCTGGATCCACGATTCGAGGTACAAAAGCGAATGATAAGAGTAGTGGTATGGTAGCTACTCCATCCGCACTCAAACCATTACTCGCACCCAAATAGGCGGATTATGCAACCAACTCGGAATTAGATCAAGATCTCGACAAGCGAGTTTCGAACAAAGGAATGATGCGCATCAGATCGGATCCGACGAGATGATGTCGTCGCGTCGGAAAAACACCGGAAAGCACAAACAAAGAACAAAGAATGGTACCACAGACGAAGGATTCCTCGGATAGCATGAAGACCAGATGTAGCAACACCGTTACCGAAGAAGGAAGCGAAATCCTGAAGGTACGACGGAAACCCAACCACGAGAATTCCTGGACTCAAAGAAAGGGACGAGAGCGGATTCAAAACACGTAGAGGTAAGAGGAGAACAGCAGAGGGGTAAGGAGTAAAATCAGACCTAATCAGAACTATCCAACCGATTTTCAAAAATAGTTTTGACACTTCTACTTCGGCCGTTAGCTAGGTTATCCTACAGGCTGGACTTGTGGGGTATCGCAACTGCTGGGCTCTGATACCACTCTGTAACACCCTCAGAATCGGACCTATGCAAGTTTGGGCAAAATTCGCCAAACCCGCATAGAAACGATTCAAAGGTGCCCACCAGGCACTTTCGTGCGGGTGGAAAACGAAGTAATAACATTACACAACAGTCCTCGATGGGACCCACAGAACAGATATATTTAACGGCGACTCCATGAGTCAAGAATACAGATATACGGTACAAAGATCCAAATCACCTTGAAAATGATAGAGCGTCCAGCTACGGACAAGATGCAAATGGGGCTAAGAGCCCTGAAGAATAACCAATGGCGTCCATAACCCTGCCCAGGCCAAGCCGGAAGGGTAACCCTGCTAACGGCGTCGATCTCAAAACCTGCTTAACAAAAGGGGTGCCGACAAAGGGCAAAGCAGAAAAACAAAGAAGGAGCGTCGATCGAGGCCAAGACAGCGAGGCTAGAATTGGCCCTCGCCTACATAGGTATGGTGGATCGGCAGCAAAGATGCACTAAACAACCTATAGAGACTCGATACAACCGGGCGGTTATCGAGAGGGTGAGAATGACCTATCCGGATCCAACTCAAACTAACACCAAACAAACCCATCCTGGCGTTTCTCGAGACCAATCAAGGAAGTCAACCGAGGAACTCACACGGTTGGCGTTTTATTTAATTAGTTATAGTTGCGGCACTTTACTAGTCGAGGTTTAGACAATCGTCCCGGTAAAGTAAAAGGCACTTTTAGTTAATCATTCCGTGATAGTTGCAACAATTACTACTCAGGTACAGATAGCATGAGATAACCCAAAACCCAGCAGTTGTTGGTACTTTTATTCAGCCAATTCGTTGTAGTTGCAATACTTACTAGTCAGATACATTTGTCGCAAGCGACAACCAAACAAGCAATGGTGGGCAGTATTAATTAGCCATTCCGTTATAGTGAAGCTGATTACTAGTCATTATAAGTCAAATTAATAGCAGTAAACTTTAGTTATGCTTGTCTATGATCGAGATACTGTGCTCCAAGTCGTCCATATCCGCGGACACGGCTTTCAGAAAGATTTACCCGGCCGGGGTGCACCAATAGCAACACACGCTCGATCAACCTCGGAAAAACCAAATCAAAACCCAACGAGGCTTTCACGACTGAACAATCACAGGATTCAGAAATATTTCAGGGGGCCACCCCATTAAGCTACCCGCAACGAAGTAAGCTAGCTCCGAGACGGACTCAAGGTCTGGGTAGACGGTCAGAACGATCGGAACCCCAAACGGGGCTTGTCGACACCATGAATCGTGTCCCGATCCTAAATAGTGCAAAGACCTCACAATCGTAAATAAAGCGGTAAACATGGCATAAGTACAGGATCATAAATAAAACCTCAAACTAGTTTGTGGCCCCAAGAAATAAGACGGAATCATGCTCTGGTTCAGGGGGGTCCCATATACCTCCCGGATGTGGATAGCGCGATAAATCAAGGAACAGTATCAAGTACTCGGGGTCTTACGGACACAAGTGGGCTCGAAACCAAATATTATCTATCACCCACCGATGCCTCTGCTTATTTCAATTTTAGTTGTTAAACAGAAAATAAAGTGACGGTAAAACTAGAATCATCTCCAACATCAACATGCGGCAATACATCAATCGTGGCATATGACGACACACATCAGCACTTGAGCAAGCAACTACGACGCTCAAGTCCAACTATCTACCAAACAACAGGTAATAGGGTGTGTCCAAGGCAATATAGGGCTGCACGGTATATCACAGGTACGGAAACTAAAGCATCGCAACACAGATAGCAATAGATCAACAGGAGGGAAGTAAATACTATAAAAGTAAGATAGGTAGAAAGGGGGAGATGCTCGCCTGAAAACATTGTCGAAGGTTCAACCGATGATCGGGGCGAAGCTCACATCAACTCAACGGCCTTATCCGCGAAGAAGCAAAACACTAGAAGAAACACCGGATGCGATATTTAATACAAGGGCAGAAGATCGGCATGATGCATGTATGATGCATGGCATGGCAAAGGTGCGATGCAATTAGGTCAAATTAAGCGGAACCGGGGTCCCGACAATTAATTAGATGGTGCAAGTTGTTTAGAACCCCGCAATTAAATGTTGTATAGCAAGACAATAGATGGCAACGGTTCGCTACACATGTTTAAATGAGGCCAATATAAGGCTGGATTTGCCCGCATATGGGCCCCATATTTAATTATTAGGTGAATCGGCATAAGGCCCCCAAACCACATGAATGCAAGTAAGATGACAATTAAATGTGCAACAAATTGATATGTTATAAAATAGGGTTCAAGGAAAAGGGGTCACACATTAGAGGGGGATCGACGATCTTGGAGGTTCCGGGGTTCGGGGTCGGTCTCGGGGTCCAGGGTCTAGGGTTCGACGGATCTGGGGTTCGGGAAAGCGTCCTCGGATTCCGGGGTAGGTCTTGGCGCATCCGGGGGTCTTCGGTTCACGTTGTCGGCCATGGTGTTCGGAACGAAGCACTTGTCGCATCGGGGGTTCTCGGCGGACTCGGTGTCCAGGGTTAAACACTTGGCGTTCTCGAGGGAGTACTTGTCGCCATGTGTTCTTCGGGTTCTCTGTCGATGATCTTGTCGTCGAGAAGAACTTGTCGGGTCCCACGGGTCGATCTTGTCTTCGGGTTGAAGCGCTTGTCGGTCTCGTGGCGATCTTGGCGTCCTTCCGGTTTGGGTTTTGGCGTCCGAGGGTAGATCTAGAATCCCGAGGGTCACTCAGCGGCCGTGTTGCAGATCTTGTCGGTTCCACCTCGAAGACCTTGTTGTGCTGCAGCGGGGATCGTGGTTCACCGGAGTTCGGGATCGGGGTCGCATACGGGAAGAAGGTCTTGAGGATCCGGCGAAGATATTGGCGCACATGTGGTCTTCGGGTCCGGGGATCCCGGCGTCCGTAGTAGGTCTGGGTGCTTCGGCTTGATGTCGTCTCCCCAGTACCGCGGGCTCTCGATGTAGTACTCGAATAGACGACACCGGTTCAGTAAGGTCCTTCGGGTTTGGCTCCTCGCATCGCCATCGGAAGATCTTGGCGCCGGGTGTCAGTAGATCTCGGCGGCGAGGTACACGGTACTTGACAGGGCGACGCAGATGCCACGTCGACGGCACGGGGACGGGGACGGAGAAGTGCTTGAGCAGGAGGAAGCTCGGCCGAAGGAGGCCGGTTTTTGGGCGGTGGGCTCGCTGCCGGCACCGACGGCGCGAGGACGGGCCGACAGCAGCGCGGACAGGCTCGCAGAGGCGCGGTGGAGGACGGCAAGAGGGCGGCCGGAGGAGGACACGAGAGGAGGAGCCGGCGCTGGGGAGCTCGCTGCGGCGGCGGGAGGTGAACCGCGGCGGACGCGGCAGAAGACGTGGAGGGGGCGGTGAAGAGGGGACGACGGCAAGGCAGCCGCGGTCGGAGGAGCGCCAGGGAGAGGAGGAAGGCGGACCGGCGGAGGGGGTACGGGGCGGAGCGGTTGGCGGGAGGTTGGGGACGCGAGCGGGAAGGAGGGGCGGCGAGCGTGGTTGCTGGGGCGTGCGTGCGAGGGAGACCAGAGGGAGAGGGAGGACGCGGGGGAGGAGGAGGAAGCCGACAGGCGGGGCCCAGGTGCGGGGTCGATGGGCCAGGGGACAGGCGCGTGGGCAGGGTGCGGTTCCAGGGGAGAGGGCTGGGCGTGCGTGCGTGTGCTGGCGGTGTGCTGAGTGGGGAGGGGGTGGCTTAGAGAGAGAGGGAGGAGGACAAGTGGCAGAGTATGAGTGGGGGAGGGAGGGAGAGAGATGAGGTGGCGTGGTGGGATTGGTGGGAGTGATGTGGAGGGTTGGTTTGGGTAGGATGTTGGGTAGACATAGGATTTAGATGGGGCGGCAGGTTTGGACCGATTATGTTATACGGGGGTGGTCGTTCGGGTCGGGTTGGCCCGTTCGGCTGCCCCCACTAAAAATAAATATAATTTTTAATTGTTTTAAACGGCCGTGTGCAAACCAATAACAGCCAAAACAAAAATATTCCGGGGACCCGGTTTGACGTTTGAATAAAAGACGGGGCGTTTTATAAAACAAACGGGCTTTGCGGAAACAGTTTTGGCAAACAATGCATGATGATGACGATGCAATGCACAAATTCAACGCGATTTTCTAGTAGTGGTTTTGCGGGATGCCACAATTCGACACCACTAACAATGGATCTCGCCCTCGAGATCCACCTCATGGTACCGGAAAGAAGGTCGGCGTTCTGATCCTTCACGCTTCGTGTAGATCCTCGTGACACCACTAACAAGAGGTCGTTGTCCGTGATCGTCGGGAGAACACCCCGGAAACAAAAGGTCGAAGGTAGAGGTATCAACAAATAAAGCCACCCCTAACTTCCGTGGACGGAGTGAAGTTGCTGGATCCACTGATTCGAGGTACAAAAGCGAATGATAAGAGTAGTGGTATGGTAGCTACTCCATCCCGCACTCAAACCATTACTCTGCACCCAAATAGGCGGATTATGCAACCAACTCTCGGAATTAGACTGAAGATCTCGACAAGCGAGTTTCGGAACAAAGGAATGATGCAGACTCTGCATCGGATCTGACGTAGATGATGTCGTCGCGTCGGAAAAACACCGGAAAGCACAAACAAAGAACAAAGAATGGTACCACAGACGAAGGATTCCTCGGATAGCATGAAGACCAGATGTAGCAACACCGTTACCGAAGAAGGAAGCGAAATCCTGAAGGTACGACGGAAACCCAACCACGAGAATTCCTGGACTCAAAGAAAGGGACGAGAGCGGATTCAAAACACGTAGAGGTAAGAGGAGAACAGCAGAGGGGTAAGGAGTAAAATCAGACCTAATCAGAACTATCCAACCGATTTTCAAAAATAGTTTTGACACTACTTGGCCGTTAGCTAGGTTATCCCTCAGTGGACTTGTGGGGTATCGCAACTGGGCTCGATACCACTCAGTAACACCCTCGAGAATCGGACCTATGCAAGTTTGGGCAAAATTCGCCAAACCCATAGAAACGATTCAAAGGTGCCACCAGCACTTTCGTGCGGGTGGAAAGCGAAGTAATAACATTACAACAGTCCTCGATGGGACCCACAGAGCAGATATATTTAACGCGACTCCATGAGTCAAGAATACGAATATCACGGTACAAAGATCCAAATCACCTTGAAAATGATAGAGCGTCCACGGACAAGATGCAAATGGGGCTAAGAGCCCGAAGAATAACCAATGGCGTCCATAACCCTGCCCAGGCCAAGCCGGAAGGGTAACCTCGCTAACGCGTCGATCTCAAAACCTGCTTAACAAAGGGGTGCCGACAAAGGGCAAAGCGAAAAACAAAGAAGGAGCGTCGATCTTGAGGCGACACTGCAGCGAGGCTAGAATTCGGCGGTCCTCGCCTACATAGGTATGGTGGACTGAGCGGCAGCTGCAGCATGCACTAAACAACCTATAGAGACTCGATACAACTGGCGGTTATCAGAGAGGGGTGAGAATGACCTATCCGGATCCAACCTGAAACTAACACCAAACAAACCCATCCTGGCGTTTCCCCCTCGAGACCAATCGAGGAAGTCAACCGAGGAACTCACACAGTTGGCAGTTTTATTTAATTAGTTATAGTTGCGGCACTTTACTAGTCAGGTTTAGACAATCGTCCTGGTAAAGTAAACAGTGGGCACTTTTAGTTAATCATTCCGTGATAGTTGCAACAATTACTACTCAGGTACATATAGCATGAGATAACCCAAAACCCAGCAGTTGTTGGTACTTTTATTCAGCCAATTCGTTGTAGTTGCAATACTTACTAGTCAAATACATTTGTCGCAAGCGACAACCAAACAAGCAATGGTGGGCAGTATTAATTAGCCATTCCGTTATAGTGAAGCTGATTACTAGTCATTATAAGTCAAATTAATAGCAGTAAACTTTAGTTATGCTTGTCTATGATCGAGATACTGTGCTCCAAGTCGTCCATATCCGCGGACACGGCTTTCAGAAAGATTTACCCGGCCGGGGTGCACCAATAGCAACACACGCTCGATCAACCTCGGAAAAACCAAATCAAAACCCAACGAGGCTTTCACGACTGAACAATCACAGGATTCAGAAATATTTCAGGGGGCCACCCCATTAAGCTACCCGCAACGAAGTAAGCTAGCTCCGAGACGGACTCAAGGTCTGGGTATACGGCTGTGAACGACTGGGAACCCCAAACGGGGCTTGTCGACACCGCGGAATCGTGTCCCGATCCTAAACAGTACAGTGTGCAGTACCTCGCACAATCGTAAATAAAGCGGTAAACATGGCATAAGTACAGGATCGTAAATAAAACCTCAAACTAGTTTGTGGCCCCAAGAAATAAGACGGAATCATGCTCTGGTTCAGGGGGGTCCCATATACCTCCCGGATGTGGATAGCGCGATAAATCAAGGAACAGGTATCAAGTACTCGGGGTCTTACGGGACACAAGTGGGCGTTCGGAAACCAAATATTATCTATCACCCACCGATGCCTCTGCTTATTTCAATTTTAGTTGTTAAACAGAAAATAAAGTGACGGTAAGTAAAACTAGAATCATCTCCAACATCAACATGCGGCAATACATCAGCAACTGTGGCATATGACGACACACATCAGCACTTGAGCAAGCAACTACGACGCGCAAGTCCAACTATCTACCAAACAACAGGTAATAGGGTGTGTCCAAGGCAATATAGGGCTGCACGGTATATCACAGTGCGAAACTAAAGCATCGCAACACAGATAGCAATAGATCAACAGGAGGGAAGTAAATACTATAAAAGTAAGATAGGTAGAAAGGGGGAGATGCTCGCCTGAAAACATTGTCGAAGGTTCAACCGATGATCGGGGCGAAGCTCACATCAACTCAACGGCCTTATCCGCGAAGAAGCAAAACACTAGAAGAAACACCGGATGCGATATTTAATACAAGGGCAGAAGATCGGCATGATGCATGGCATGGCAAAGGTGCGATGCAATTAGGTCAAATTAAGCGGAACCGGGGTCCCGACAATTAATTAGATGGTGTAAGTTGTTTAGAACCCCGCAATTAAATGTTGTATAGCAAGACAATAGATGGCAACGGTTCGCTACACATGTTTAAATGAGGCCAATATAAGGCTGGATTTGCCCGCATATGGGCCCCATATTTAATTATTAGGTGAATCGGCATAAGGCCCCCAAACCACATGAATGCAAGCAAGATGACAATTAAATGTGCAACAAATTGATATGTTATAAAATAGGGTTCGAGGAAAAGGGGTCACACATTAGAGGGGGATCGACGATCTTGGAGGTTCCGGGGTTCGGGGTCGGTCTCGGGGTCCAGGGTCTAGGGTTCGACGGATCTGGGGTTCGGGGTTCGGCGGAAGCGTCCTCGGATTCCGGGGTAGGTCTTGGCGCATCCGGGGGTCTTCGGTTCACGTTGTCGGCCATGGCGTTCGGAACGAAGCACTTGTCGCATCGGGGGTTCTCGGCGGACTCGGTGTCCAGGGTTAAACACTTGGTGTTCTCGAGGGAGTACTTGTCGCCATGTGTTCTTCGGGTTCTCTGTCGATGATCTTGTCGTCGAGAAGAACTTGTCGGGTCCCACGGGTCGATCTTGTCTTCGGGTTTAAGCGCTTGTCGGTCTCGTGGCGATCTTGGCGTCCTTCCGGTTCGGGTTTTGGCGTCCGAGGGTAGATCTGGAATCCCGAGGGTCACTCAGCGGCCGTGTTGCAGATCTTGTCGGTTCCACCTCGAAGACCTTGTTGTGCTGCAATGGGGATCGTGGTTCACCGGAGTTCGGGATCGGGGTCGCATACGGGAAGAAGGTCTTGAGGATCCGGCGAAGATATTGGCGCACATGTGGTCTTCGGGTCCGGGGATCCCGGCGTCGTAGGTGCAGGTGCTTCGACTTGATGTCGTCTCCCGCATCGCGGGCTCGATGTACTCGAATAGACGACACCGGTTCAGTAAGGTCCTTCGGGTTTGGCTCCTCGCATCGCCATCGGAAGATCTTGGCGCCGGGTGTCAGTAGATCTCGGCGGCGAGGTACACGGTACTTGACAGGGCGACGCAGATGCCACGTCGACGGCACGGGGACGGGGACGGAGAAGTGCTTGAGCAGGAGGAAGCTCGGCCGAAGGAGGCCGGTTTTTGGGCGGTGGGCTCGCTGCCGACACCGGCAAGGCGAGGAGCCGGCAGCCTTGGACAGGCAGAGGCGCGGTGGAGGACGGCAAGAGGGCGGCCGGAGGAGGACACGAGAGGAGGAGCTGGCGCTGGGGAGCTCGCTGCGGCGGCGGGAGGTGAACCGCGGCGGACGCGGCAGAAGACGTGGAGGGGGCGGTGAAGAGGGGACGACTGCGAGGCAGCCGCGGTCGGAGGAGCGCCAGGGAGAGGAGGAAGGCGGACCGGCGGAGGGGGTACGGGGCGGAGCGGTTGGCAGGAGGTTGGGGACGCGAGCGGGAAGGAGGGCGGCGTGGTTGGTTCTTTGGGCGTGCGTCTGAGGGAGACCGAGGAGAGGGAGGACGCGGGGGAGGAGGAGGAAGCCGACAGGCGGGGCCAGTGAGGGTCGATGGGCAGGACAAAGGCAAGGTGGTGCGGTTCTAGGGGAGAGGGCGTGTCGTGTCTTTGGCGGTGTCTTTGAGTGGGGAGGGGGTGGCTTAGAGAGAGAGGGAGGAGGACAAGTGGCAGAGTATGAGTGGGGGAGGGAGGGAGAGAGATGAGGTGGCGTGGTGGGATTGGTGGGAGTGATGTGGAGGGTTGGTTTGGGTAGGATGTTGGGTAGACATAGGATTTAGATGGGGCGACAGGTTTGGACCGATTATGTTATACGGGGGTGGTCGTTCGGGTCGGGTTGGCCCGTTCGGCTGCCCCCACTAAAAATAAATATAATTTTTAATTGTTTTAAACGGCCGTGTGCAAACCAATAACAGCCAAAACAAAAATATTCCGGGGACCCGGTTTGACGTTTGAATAAAAGACGGGGCGTTTTATAAAACAAACGGGCTTTGCGGAAACAGTTTTGGCAAACAATGCATGATGATGACGATGCAATGCACAAATTCAACGCGATTTTCTAGTAGTGGTTTTGCGGGATGCCACAAGCTTGATGATCACAGAAGCTAGCAAGCTCTCTTCGAGTGGATACCCTTCGTCGTAGATCACCAACTACCTTGTCAAGAGTGTGACCTCTTAGTTCAAGGTTGCGATCCGCACGAGCCTTGCGACGAGCCTCAATATCCTTATTGTTTCTTGAAGGAGTGGATTCAATTGTTGTATCCTTGTCTTGATTACTGCATTGCCCTTGATCTTGGTCACCAGTACTGCCAGAAGATTGTTGCTGAGCATTTTCTTCAGGCCCGGATAATCCGCCCCTTGGAGGGGCCGGACTATCCGGCCTGGGAGGTGAAGTACTAGAACCATCTTCCTAAGAAAGCCTGACTGGAGTTGGAGAGCCATGGCCGGATAATCCGCCCCTGGGGGCCGGAGAATCCGGCCTGGGAGCTTCAGAGGTGTTGATTTCTCCTTCGGATCCCCTGGTACAAGTTGGAGTGCCAGGGGCGGATTGTCCGCCCCTTGGAGGGGGCGGATAATCCGGCATGGGACTACCATCTTGTCCAGGAGACTGATGATCTTCAGCAGGTTGCGGTGTTGGTGCAGAGTTTTCTCCAACGAGGGCTTGTTGATCTTGTGAAGATGAGGGCTCCACTTGAGTGGAGCATTGTCCTTCCCGATCCGCCACAAGGGTTCCTCAATGGGCGGAAAATCCCATGCCCATTCTTCTTATGGCATCTTGGGGTATTTCAACATCGCATCACAAACATCAACTTGCCCTACAAAGGAGTTATTTTCATCGAACTCCACACTACAAGATTCTACAACAATCCCAAAGGAGCTTGTTGTAGACTCTATAAGTGTGGGATTCGCACCCTAACCAACAAAAATACCTTCTAAAGCCTTGGATTCAAATTTTGACAAACGGACACCTTTAATAAGAAAGAAACACTTACACCAAAACTCAAGTATGAGATGTTGGGTTTGTTGCTTAAGTATTTCATATGGGGTCTTGTCCAAGATCTTCCAAGGTAAAGCGGTTTGATGAGTGACAAGCGGTTGATATGGCTTCAGCCAAAAATTATAAGGAGACTTAAATTCAGCTAGCATAGATCTTGCCATATCCATCAAAGTTCGGTTCTTCCTCGCTACACCATTTTGTTGAGGGTGTCTGTACGGAATATTGGTGTCTAATCCCCTCTTCGCTAAGAAACTCGTTTAAAGTGTAGTTCTTGAATTCTATGCCGTTGTCACTTCTAATTGCCAAGATGGGAACATTGTGTTGACGTTGAACTTCATTGGCAAAGTCGATGACAGTTTGTTGAGTCTCACTTTTCAGCTTGAAGAAATATACCCATGTATATCTTGAGTAATCATCGACGATGACCAAGCAATATTTCTTCCCACCAAGACTTGCATGAGAAGGAGGTCCAAATAAATCCACATGGAGTAATTCCAAGATCCTCTTCGATGACACAATAGTCTTCCTGAGAATCATGCATTTTTCCTTCAACACAGGCCCTGCAAACACGGTCTTTGGCAAAAGAGACATTGTCTTTTAGTCCAAGAATGTGGCCACCCTTTTGGAGACTTTGCAAAGTTCTCATGTTGACATGGGCTAACGGCGATGCCAGCCCACGCCGGCCTTTCCGAATAGACACATCGGACCAGTGGTTTCCCCGAGAAGTCCACCACATACAGGTCATTTTCGACGTATCCAACGAAAGCGACCTTTAGAGACTTGCTCCATAAGAGTACCACCAAATCATCATCGATAAAAACAGCAAAACCCATCTTGCCAAGGGCACGTACAGAAAGAAGATTGTAGCCAAGGGTCTCAACAAGCATGACGTCCACGAGTGAGATATCGTGGGCAACCACAACCTTGCCAAGACCCAATACCTGAGATTTAGACTTATCACCATAGGAGACTGTGATATTATCAAGATTTGGACGCATCTCCGTGATGATCTCCTTGCTTCCGGTCATATGACTAGTGCAGCCACTATCCAAAGACCCATTTCACCCACCCACCGGAAGCATAGCCCTGCAAGAAAATTACTTCTTGGTTTTAGGTACCCATTTTTCAATGGGTCCTTTCATGTTAGTAACAAGGGTCTTTGGGACCCAAATAGACCAAGCAATATATTCATCAAAAGGACCAACATAATAAGCATAAACATCGCCATAATCATCACAAAAGAGTTCATAATTAGGATTGTGACACCCTGCAAAACCAATATTATTAGTCTTGTCTTTTAGGACAACCTTCTCAGCAGTGCTTGTCTTTAATTGCACATTCTTGGTCTTGTTCTTCTTGGTTTTCTTCTTCTTGGACTTGGTGACATACCCAAGTCCCTCTTTACCATGATTTGACCTTTGCTTGTCAAGAACTTCATCAAGCACACCTTTTTCCTTTGTAGTGATGTCCTTGATCACTCCTTTTTCCACATTAGCATTTTTCTTGTTACTATATGTTGAGTTGGACGAGCTAGGAGAATCATATTCGGCCAATCTACTTTGAAGCTGATCATGTGACTCATTGAGGATAGAGAACTTGTTTTTCAACGTCTTGTGAGCATTGTCAAGTTTCTCCAATTCCTCGGAGAGTCTATCATGAGCAGCCCCAAAGTCAATCCTTTCCTTCTTTAACTTCTTTGCCTTGGTGACCGCATTATCACGTTCCTTAACTAGTTTAGTCACAATCTCTTCATGTGACTCTTCCATAAACTCAAGCCTCTCTTCAAGAGAGACCCGAGCTTCTTCTTCTTCTTCTTCTTCTTCTTCAAGGGCATTTTTTAGGGATGCAATTTCCATTGCATCCTCCCTTTCAATTCTACCCTTTTCTTCGATCAGTGCTTCGTTTTGGGCCAACTGATCCATAAGAGCCTCAAAACGAACTTTGTGCTCACCTTGCAAGTTAGTATAGAAATAATCCAAGGCAATAATCTCTTCTTTAACCTTAAGACTAGCAGGATCATCCATGTCTATCATAGCCTTGGGAAAGGAAGAGTTAGAGGAAGTTACCTCGGAGCTTCTTGCCATGAGACAAGTAGGATTCTTGTTGATGATGTTTTCGTTTGGAGAGTCGAAGAGTGATGTTGATGTAGATGTGGTGGTGGCTATAGCAGCCACCTCTTGAGAGCTATCGTCCTCGTCCTCATCTTCACTCCCCGATGAATATTCTTCTTGAGCTACTAGAACAATCTTTGGTTGCTTCTTGAAAGGAGCATTTTTCTTTACAAACTGTTTCTTACGTGGAGCTTTTGATTTGTCTTTGAAAATGAGTCTTCCTCCATTATCCTCTCTACTTTGATATGGACACTCGGCTACGAAGTGCAACTGGTCACCACAATTAAAGCATGTTCTCAGCTTGGGACCATTTTCTTTTCTTCCATAGGCTCCACTTTTGCGATCTAGTTCAGCTTTAGCCTTGGCTGGATCTTTCCAAAAATTTAATGCATAAAGAGCCAAGTATTGTCCGTGGATCCTTTTTATATCTTGGAGACGTCAGTGCCTTCTACTGCATATTCATCATGATCAATCACACTAGTCTTCAAAGCCATGTTGACCCCCTTTTGCATCCCCATAGCTCGAGCACGAGCATCTTCGGCATTCTTGGCAGCCACTTTGAATGCGGCCATTTCTTGCATTACCTCATTGGATGACATGAGGTGATAATTATGCCTACCTTGGAGACTTTTCAAATCAGGCTCAAATGGCATAAGAGCACTGACATACTTGCGCTTGATCCAAGCATCATCAACATGAGCTGCGCCGTGGTTTCTGAAGGTTGTAGCTATTGCCTTGAGCCTCCTATACATGTCCTCGTGGTCTTCTCCATCTAGCATATAAAACCCTTCAGCTTCATTGCTCAAGGCATCATATCTATTCCTTCTCATACTTTCATTTCCGATGAAGAGCTCGGTAAGGGCATCCCAAGCTTCTTTAGTCGCTAAGATCTTTGAATGTGTGGCATGTCTTTATCACCCACACCAAGCTATATCATGTGTAGAGCTGTAGCATTGAGTTGGCTATCGACCACTTCTCTCCTTGTGAGATTGTTAGGATTTCCAACGTGAAGACCATTTTCGATGATCTTCCACAACTCTATGGAGGAACTGCACATGAGATTTCATCAAAATTGCCATTGAGAGAAAGTAGAAGCGATAGTTTGGGTGGATCACCCTATTATGTATGTGGGTGAGGAATAGGCGGATCGGGGAATACACATGAGAAACCTCATTGTATCCATCCTTACGCTATCCTTTTCGAGGAGGAGCTCTTAATAGTATCATCACCTACCACTTCGTTATCTTTGGAAACAGTTTTACCGTTTCCTTGGATTGAGTGGTATCCTCAGTTAGATGGAGGTCTTTGGATGTGGAGAGAGCATTATCAATTGACGATCTCTTCCATCTTAGCCTCCATTGAACTCACCAAGGTTGTTTCCAACGTCTTGAGATCGCTCATGGTGACTACCTCCCGAGCATCACTCCCATCTCCTTGGAACCCATACTTCTCTTAGGCGGTTAAGCCCGAAATAAGAGCCGAGGCTCGATACCAATTGAAATGGATCGTATGGGCACCTAGAGGGGGGTGAATAGGTGCTAACCAATTTTAATACTTTTTCAATTTTAGGCTTTACAAAAGTAAATTCTCTAGATATGCAACTACGAGAATTTCCTATATGAAACCCTAACTACTAAGCACGTAAAGGAGCGAGAAACCGTAGTGGAGCACGCGGAGACAGTGGATATGTTTTACCGCAGTTCCTTCCTTGTTAAGGGAAGTACATCTGCGTTGGAGGGTGGGCGGTTCTAAGACCACCACGCCACAATAGGCCTCACCCTATTCTCCGATGGATCTCGCCACGAGGCCCCTGATCCACCTTCTCCACTATTGGATCCTTTCGAGGGAACCGTGCCTTTTACAATACTATCGGGGCACACACCCACAACCGAATTGGGGGCTCCCGGGATGACAACAAGCTGTCACAAAAACAAGGTTTATCAATATAAACAAAAACGAGGATCTAGATCTTTGCAAGAAATACTAGATCCGAGGTTCTCCAAATGAATGGAGAGGAGATGAAGCGCTTGATTGCTGATGATGAAGATCGAGTTCTCCTCCTTCGATTCCCAAAGGGATGGGGCCTTTGGGTGGATCTTGGTGGAGCACTCTTGTATGAAGTTTTGAGATCTGATCTGTTCTTTTTCGAGTTGAATCAAGAGTTCTGACAGGAGGGGGATTGTTGGCTTAAATACCCCCTCCCCAGATCTGGCCGTTGCCCAACTTTGGGGGCGGATTATCCGCCCCCCACTTGGGGCGGATTATCCGCCCCCTGGGAAAATTCCGCCCCAAGGGCGGATTCTCCGGGGGAAACTCCGCCCCCTCTCTGGGGCTTGCGCCTTGGTGAACCTTGGAGAAAATCTTGGGGGGCGGATTATCCGGCGGGGCCGGAAAGTCCGGCCGAAACTCCGCCCCCCTCTCTGGGGCTTGCGCCTTGGCGATGAGCAGGATGGGTGGATTATCCGCCCCCCTGAGGGGCGGATTATCCGGCCATGCCGGAAAGTCCGGCCAAAACTCCGCCCCCTGGGCTTGCGCTTGTTGGCAGAGGAGGCGGATTATCCGCCGGTGGCCGGATTATCCGCCCCCAAAGGCAGAGTTCTGAGCTGCAACACTTCAACACACATTAAAAGATCCTTGGTATTGTTATCTAACACTCAAAACACTAGGGATTAAGAAATGTTCTTTCAACCCCGACAATAGCATAGCCATCTGGAATCGGTCGACAGTGGTAAGTTCCACCAGCTACAGGAGGTAAGGCATAGCCGACATCCACCTTAATGGATAAGCCCATTAATCTCACATGCAGCTCAGCGTGTTCGCTCTCCGTGATCTCATCCACGGGGTATCGAGGACCCGTAATTTCAAGCGTGGCTGCGTTCTCCGTGGAAGCCACACCGCTTTCAGTGATGCAGGCACGGGCAGCTTCCAATGCGTGCTCTTCGTGCCGCTGAGATGGGCGGTAGCTTGATGGCTCATTGTGCATTCACTTGCGCTGCGCCGCAAGTGCATGTTCTATCTGTGTCATCCGCTCTGTACGCTCTTTTTCTTTTCTGCCGCGCCATCTGTAAGAGTCGCTCCAGTCGGCAAACCCATCCTTCCATGTCATACCCCCTGTGCCTCGTGCATGTCCAGGGTGTTCTTTTTTACCGATGGCACGTGTGAGATGGTCATTCTCTCTGTCGGGATGGAAGGTCTTGGCGGATGTTTCCTCGTATGCCGTGATGAGTTCAGTGACGGCTTTGGCAAGGATGGTTGGGAAGATACACAATCCTGTTTCAGGGTCCAACCTTGCCCCGATTCCGTAGAACCAAGTCTTTGCACGTAGGTCCCACCCATCTGTCAGGTGTGATCCTCTCTCGCTAGGCCTTCTCGCTTCCTCCCACTTAGGCCTCTCGAGATATGTAGCCACGACTCCGTCCTCTGGTGATATTCCTTCTTCAGGGCATTAAGCGTATTGGTTTCTGACCTCTTTTTAGCTATAGCACTTTTTTTATATGTCTTAAATTCGGGCCAGTGAGGTCTTATCTTCGCATAATATGCGTCTTCGAAATTTGGAGTCTCGCCAGATTTGATAAATTTGTTCAATTTTGTCTTCCAGTTGCGGAAAGCCTCGGCCATCTTCTTTAGAGTCCACTCTTTGACCTTTTCCTTTATAACCGGGTTGTTTTCATCCTCCTCTGGCGGAAGGGTGAAATTTACCAACAACGAATTCCAAAGCGTTTCTTTGGATCTATCATCGACAAAGGTACCGTCGCCCTTCTTTGGCTTATTCCAATTTTCAATTGTGATTGGGATTTGGTCCCTAACAAGAACTCCAGCCTGACGTACAAATTTGTCTGTGGATTTCTTGGGCTCCATCAGTCTGCCATCAACACGGACTGCTTCGATCGTGAACTTTGCACGATCTTTCAACCGCTGGCTCGCGCCTCGCTTGATCTTTTTCGTAAAAGAAGATGGTTGCGCGCTGGTCGATCCAGAGGGCTAAAAGAAGAAAGTAGCGTTAATTAATACATGTAGAATAAGATTGTTGGTGGAAGTCAGCAGAGGCTTAATCAATGCATATACCTCGCCGGACTTTGTAACCATTAAATTGCGTTCACCGGAGTCTTCATCTTCTCCATGACTAGTACTTGAGTTGTCGTCATCATGTCCCTCCAAGTTCAGATATTGTGAGGTGTCCTCATCAATAATGTTCTCCATTATTTCTTCTTCTTCAAGGTTTCTACTAAGTGGATCCATACTAACTGGTTCTGCTCTTCGGTGGCGTTGACTTCAGCTTCGGGTTCGGTTCCTATTCGCGAGAACCAATCACCGGAAAAGAGAAAACAACTCTCAACACATGGCATGTGCAATGCTCATACAATATGGATGATATGACAAGTTAAACGGTATTGAATTGAATCCTAAAACATGCTTGATCACTTTAGAGGGGGTTCCGAGGATCCAAACCCTAAAACAGGGGAATCATCAGAATCACCTCTGGGGTTCAATTGCTTCTTCTAATTAAACTTGGTATCAAAGTTGATTAACAATGTATAATTATAGCTTAGTTAGATATATTTCATTTTTCTGAACATTTTGGTATATTATTTGTATTTTTCTGATTTCAAATGAATTAGTTATGAATTTCCCAAATTTTAATTCATTTTAAACATTTTTGGAATATTTAAATTAATTTCCAAACTTGGGCCCACATGTCAGACTTTTATTATTTTCAAAAAATATTTACAGAATTGATTAAAACCCTGACATGCATGGCCCACCTGTCATATTTAATATTTACTGAAATTATTTACAAAATAATTAATAAAAGAAAATGAGTTATTGCCTCATGTCGATGTCAGATGAGATCAGAATGGAGCTCACCTCGGATCGAGCAAGGATCCATGATCCCATGCTCGCTGGATCTGTGAGGGCGAGATAGAGAGGCGTCATGGGAGCCAGATAGTGGCGCCTCCTCGAATGGTCGTTGAGCACGACACACGCGGCGGCGGGGCTTGCAGATGCTCGTGGCGCCAGCGACAGAGAGCGAGAGGAGGCGAGAGAGGAGTTCTGTGAGGACCGCAGGCTCACCACGGATGCAACGGAGGGGTCGGCGAGGCGAGGTGCGGTCGAGAAGCGTCGGATTCGTCGTCGGAGAGTGGCGGACGGCGTCGGAAGAGAAGAGGTCGATGGCGAGGATTCGAAGCACGCGGGGTCGATTCCTTCGGTGGAGATGATCTTCGCGATGAGGCGGTTCCAACGGCGGCGGACAGAGGTGGCGGCGCGGCGCTTCTCTCTGCTCCGATGGCGCGCGCGGTGGCGGTACGTACGGTGGCGGTGGCGATCTGGCTGCTCTGGGGGGAAGAAAGGAAGGGGAAGGTGAATTTAATACACCTTTAACACGGTTCTGTCGAACCGTGTTAAAGGGGGGCATTATTTCATGCATTAAAGGGATTTTTAATTCAAAATATGATATGAATTTAGAAAATTCATATCTTTTTCATTTCAACTCGAGAAAATATGAATAATATATCATAATTTTCAGAAAAATAATATCTATCCTTTCATGTAAATCATTTTATATTTACTTTACATGAAATTTTTTAAAAATAATTAAAACACTTACATATAAATTTTGATTATTCAATTCAAACAAAAATAAATTGTTAAATCCTAAAAATTTGAACATAAGAAATATTAAGCATCTAAAAAATGATTTTTATTAGATCAAATCATATTTTAATGCCACATCTTTTGTATTAACATTTTTGAATTGATTGGATATTTAAATGTTGCATCTTTTGTATCTCACCAAGCCTCGCTCAACTTGCATTGTTTTTTGATAAAATAGCATATTGTGAACCTAAAAATGTGTTGGTGGTTTTTTGAATGAGCCATTTGGTGGTTGCTTCACAAAACCGTCCATTTTTTATGCTCGGAAAATGGAAAATGCCTTTTTGGTGCGATAAAAAGGAAAACTCCTCTTGCAAACTATGCCTTGATTCTAGCCATAACATTGGTCATTTGACCCGAAAGCCAAGAAACCTCGAATGAGATAGGTCATTTTGACAGTTACATAAAGCGAATCGAACTGAAAATTAAGATACATAAAAGAACTGAAAATTAAGATACATGGCCGATTAAGTAACAATCGGCGAACTTGTTTCGAATGTTGGAGTGATTCAGCCATGCTCCGCCACACCGTAATACTCGCCAATGTAGTCGTCAGACTGCATGGCCGTCATCATTGCTGTCGTTGGGGTCGCCATAATTGAACCTCTGGAGAGTACGTGGGCTGGACTTGAGGGTAGCGCTGGCTGGAATTGAGGGTAGCGCATGTCACGGGGTTAGAGTCGGGTTAGAGTCGTGGCGGTGTCATAGGCCATGACGCTGGAGAGTCCGACAGCGCCACCATAGCCGACGGCCGGCCTCGTTGAATTTAGGAGGAGGTGGGCCGTCCTCCTCGTGCTGGCGCGCCTCTCATGCCGATCCACGAAGAAGGCTTCCCAAGTAGGGAAATAGTCGGGATGCCATCCGGGATTCCTCCGCTGCTCGGCGTGAGCTCAAGTAGTAGTGGTTCGTGATGGCCATCCGCGCCACACCTAGAGGGACAGAGGAACTGCACGCCTCCGGCCGCGGCATCTAGCCGACGGGACACGAGTTGGCGGCGGGCAGGGGTAGTTCGAGGCGCAAAGCGGCTCCGCCTCCCTGGGGGTTAGTGCTACGGTGGAAGCCATGGGAAAGAGTGATGAGGTTGAAGATATGAGTCTAGAGATGTGCAATGACAATGGAGGCCAACCCCCTACATATATATATAGTGAACTAGCGGGAAGAACTGGCGGGAAGAAAAATGGCGGGAAAAAATGGCGGGATGAACCTTTAGTCCCGGTTGGAGACACCAACCGGGACTAAAGATGAACCTTTAGTCCCGGTTGGAGACACCAACCGAGACTAAAGATGAACCTTTAGTCCCGGTTGGAGACACCAACCGGGACAAAACACGAGTCAGCACTAATAATAGGGGTGAGTGCATGTCGACATTATGTCGCGGCGGCGTACCTTGTCCGGATGGTGTCACCAACCGGGACTAAAGATGAACCTTTAGTCCGGTTGAGACACCAACCGACTAAAGATGAACCTTTAGTCCCGGTTAGACACCATCCGGCACAAAACACGAGTCAGCACTAATAATAGGGGTGAGTGTCGACATTATTTTGTAAGTGTCAACACTATGTCGAGCTCCTTGTACTATAAATAGGCATCCTTGTGAGTCCAGTCCTCCAGCCAGTTTGAGGCAGGACACCACTACAGCCCGATTTCGTGGAGATCGACGGAGCCCAGTCCTCCGGCATCTCCGAGAAACTGGTCATAGAGGCACTCCCTAATATGTGAAATTAGTTAGCTTCCTGGTGTATTGATCTAGTTAGAAAAGTTACAAAGCTGCAAGATGGTTTTAGAGAGCAGGGACACCACTACGGCCGGTTTGGGAGATGCCGACGAGCCTAGTCCTCCCAAGATCTCCAAGAAACTGGTCATAGAGGCACTCCTAATATGTGACCGCACGCTTGGAGATCAGATCTTAATGGTAAGTAATCGGGACAACTTCTTCTCATAGTCCCGGTCCATCCACAAAACATGACTAACACTCAAGACATGTATTAATATTAAAAACATGAACTAGAGTTGCATAATATGAGCATGAACTTCTTGGCATATGCCCTTCCTTATGATCGCTTCAGACGTAACCATGGAGCATCTTCTTTAGTTAACGGAATGCTTGGGTCAGTTTTCACTGTGAAGGCGGAATTTTATCAAACTTATTATAATCTTCCGACATGTCCTCTTGTCCTCGATTCCCGATGTTTCTTTTCCCCGAAAGAACTATGTGACGCTTTGGCTCATCATATGATGTATTCGTTTGCATATTTTTCTTTTTTTTTGGTCCGAGAACATGTCCTTCACATAGAAAACCTGAGCCACATCATTGGCTAGGACGAATGGTTCGCCTAAGTTCTTCATAAGATTGTTGAGATCCACCGTTGTCATTCCGCACTTCTTGTCTACCTCAACCCCTCCTCCGTTAGCTTGACCCATTTGCATCGAAACAAGGGGACCTTAAAATTAGGTCCATAGTAAAGTTCCCATATCTCCTCTATGAACCCATAATACGTGGTCTTTGCCCATTGTCTTCTGCTGCATCAAGCGGACACCACTGCTTTTGGTTGGTGCTCTTTTATCTTGGCCTATCGTAAAATGTATTCCCATTTATCTCGCACCTTAGAAAGTACATACGAAGACGGTGTCCCGCCAACAAGTACAAATTGATCCCCAACAAGGGTGTTATTCGTGAGAAGTCTTTGCACCACCGCCAAAACTCGCCATGTGTTCACTTATAATCCATTCATCGACCGCCCCGGTGTTTGAGGCGATTAAATTCTTGTGTTCATTGATATACGGGCAACCAAGATAGATCTTTGTAAAACCGTGTAGTGTGCTTGATTGAGAGAACGCGTCCCTACATATCATTGCTTTACATCCTAGGGTGCCTTTTCCACGCAGTCTCCCTCATGTCGTGATTCTCGAACACCAATCGCCTTAAGGTCGAATAAAATCAACACGTAACTCAATGACCTCCTCTGTTACATAGCCCTTGGAGATGATTCCTTCCGCCTAGCACGGTTATGAACATATTTCTTTAAGACTCCCATGTACCTCTCAAAGGGAACATATTGTGTAGAAATACAGACCGAGAATGGCAATCTCTTCTACTAGGTGAACCAGAGATGCGTCATAATATTGAAGAAGGATGGTGGGAACACCAACTCAAAGTCGACAAGACATCGGGCCACATCTGCTTGTAACCTCGTAGGCTTTCGGATCTATTACCTTCGAGATATTGCATTGAGGAATGCACATAGCTTCACAATGGGTACTCGAGCTTGTAGAAGCCCCTCAATGCAATCGGAAGCAATTGTGTCATAATCACGTGGGATCATGAGACTTCAGGTTTTGGAATTTTTTCTCCCCATATTTATTATTCCCTTTATATTCGACGAGAAGCGACGGGACCTTGATACGCCGGACATTCAAAAAGATTTCCTTCTGCTTTGGTAAGAGCGTAGGTGGCGGGAGTTAAGTGGCATCGCTTACCCTTCTCGTTCTCGTGATGCATAGGCTCTTTAGGGCCTTCAGACGTTCTGGTCTGTGCTTCCTAGATATCTTTTGTCTTCCCATACACTCCTATAAATCCTAGCAGGTTCACGCAAACATTCTTCGTCACGTGCATCACGTAGATTGAAGAGCGGACCTCTAAGACTTTCCAATAGGGTAGGTCCCAAAATATAGATTGCTTCTTCCACATGGGCGTGTCGCATCGTCATTCGAACAGATAGACTGCCAGACCTTTTCCAAAGATTACTTCTAGGTCCTTGACCATACCAAATACCTCCTCACCGTGCGGAGGATAGGCTTCCTCCGGTTACGCCAGACGTTTGAAATGCTTGCCTTTCTTTCATCGATGCGTTCTAAGAAATCGTCGATACCCTAGGTACACAACCTTCTTACATTTATCCAAATATACACTTTCAGTATCATCTAAACAGTGTGTGCATGAATTGTATCCCTTGTTTGTCCGAAATGTTACTAAGAGCAGCCAATCATTGATGGTTACGAAGCAATGCTCGTAGGTCAAATGGCTCCCCTTTGTGCTCATCCCACATACGTACCTGGTTTGGCCCACAGCTGTAAAAGTTCTTCAACTAATGGCCTTAGGTACACATCAATGTCGTTTCGGGTTGCCTCGGGCCTTGGATGAGCACCGCATCATAATGCTTCCTCTTCATACACAACCAAGGAGGAAGGTTATAGATACATAGGGTCACAGTGCCAGGTCTTGATCGCAGCTCTGCTCACCAAAAGGATTTATGTCTGCACTTAGACCAAACCTTAAGTTCCTTGCGTCACGTGCAAGTCCGGGTACTCTCGCCGACTTTTCTCCACCGTGACCCATCGGGTGTCTCAACATCGTCTTTCTTACGGTCTTCCATGTGCCATCGCAATAACTTGGCATGCTCTTTATTTTCAAGAGACGCGTTTTAACCGTGGTATTATAGGAGCATACCACATAACCTTGGCGGGAACCTTCTTCCTAGGGGCCTCGCCTCAACATCGCCAGATCGTCTCGTCTCGATCTTATCATAGCGAGGCATACCGTGCATGCATCCAAATTCTCGTACTTCTCACCGCGGTAGAGGATGCAATATTAATGCAGCATGTATCTTCTCAGACGTCTAATCCTAGAGGGCGCATAACCTTCTTTTCTTGGTATGTACCGTCAGCAACTCATTATTTCTTGGAAGAAGATTCTTCATTTTACCAACAACTTTGAAAATGCTGTCGGTCACACCATTCTCGCCTTCCATTGCAGCAAATCCGATGTGGCACCTAGCTTTTGTGGCCATCTTCGCAAGTTGGATACAACAATATTTTGTGATCCTTTAACATCCGCTCCAGCTTCTCCTTCTCCTTTTCAGTTTCACATTCTTCCTTTGCATCGAATGGCCCGACCAAGATCGTCATCACGGCCCATCTCGCTCCTCTTGATCTTCATTATCTACCTCCGTTGCATTATCATCATATTCAGGATACATATTATGATAGTTTTCATCATCCTCTTCTTCTTCGTTATCTTCCATCACAACCCCTTTTTCTCCGTGCTTGGTCCAACAATTATAGCTGGGCATGAAACCGGATCGAAGCAGGTGGGCGTGAATGGTTCTGGTATTTGAGTAGTCTTTCTTGTTCTGACAGTGAACACACGGAAAGCACATAAAACCATTGTGACCACGGTTTGCATTAGCCACAACGATGAAATTTTGGAGGCCCGTAATGTACTCGGAAGTGCGGGTCACCGTACATCCATTGCCGATTCATCTGCATTAATATGTAGTATATATCAAAAATAATAGGGAGATGACCATTTATATATAGTACATCAATGACACATGAAACTATAGTTGCCGACCTCGAGACGGAAAGAGCAACAAGAAAGCTTATTTTGAGCTCTCGGCATTTCACCGAACACCTCTAGTGCATATGAAAAACACAAACTAGCACTCTTCACACCTCTTGCTAGGCTCCAAAATGTGAAAGAATGGAAGAGTGGGGTGTGTGTGGGCTGGTGTCTTAGATAGCCTTTAACACCGGTTCATGCCACGAACCGTGTTAAAGAAAATCTTGCGGCCAGTCTGAGGACCTTTAACACCGGTTCGTGGCACAAACCGGTGTTAAAGGGGGGCTCCTTTAATGCCACAGGGGCCACGCTGGTACGGCCCCCCCTTTAACACCGGTTCGTAGAAGAACCGGTGTTAAAGCCCCTTTTCGGGATCAACAAAAGACCTTGTTTCCACTAGTGACCACACCTGCCGTAGCAGCCATACCGCTAGGATCAACACCGCACACGACGGCCATGTCCTTTAGACGTGGGAGGGGAATGAGACTGGGCATGTCTTCTTTCCCAAAACTCGTGACAGCCGTCGTAGCACAAAGACAAGGGGAGCCGCCGGAGAGGTCAAAACGAGAAGCCTTGACCGCCTTGACAGCATGTTGACAAAGTGGTATACTAGTAGGAAAATGCTTATGGCATTCATTTTTCTAGTGGCGTTCCACAAAAAGAAGGCGTCACAACTGGTAGGCAAAATAGTAGAGGCGGTCACGAAAACACGAGCGCCACCATCACGGCGTAGTCCTAGCATCTGCAAAAGGGCAAACACCGCCATTAAGTGGGGACCATGATGAAAGCCGGGACCAACATAGTCGCAATGTTTGGGTTTTCTGAACGCAATGAATAGTCTAGTTACCAACGTGTTTAGTTGAATTGAACGCCACGACAAGTGTAGGTGGGGACCAGTTTCATCCATGGATAGTGATGGCGTTTACTCTAACTCGAACGCTGCTGTAATTCCGTGTAGCGGCGGTGTTTGGAAATTGCGAACGCCACTAGTTGTGTCGCAACCACTATTTTCCATGTGACCTCCCCTTTCCTCCTTTTCTTCCTCACTTTCCCCATTTTCTCTTGTTCTTTTGGTGCCACACTCTGCCAATCAATCTGAGAAGCAAGAACTCCACAACCAAAGCATACCGAATACCACTATTTGCCATGCGAGATGAGCAAATGAATTAAGATGCATGTGCTCCTTTTGTAGTACACACTATCATGATGAAAAATCATATTTTGTACTATCATAATATAACTGCGAGATGAACAAACGAATTAAGATGCTTTTTACTTAAAATCCCACATAAAATATAGATCACACATAGTAGTGGCCTCCACAGGAAGTTGGGCGCCACTACTGGAACCACTAGAGGTGTTTAACTCAGTGCAAACGCCACTACTACAATCATAGTAACGACACCCTTATTTTTCGAACGCCGCTACTATAGCAAAGTGGATATGATATAAACATTGTGGATCTAGATCAAGCCATTTCCCCCACCTCGCCGACGCGTCCGCCGGCTCTTCCGCCTCATGCCACCGACCCCATCCGCGCCGCCACCTCCCCCGACCCTGGTCCCGCACCTCCACCGACCCGATCCTCGTCCGCTCCGCCACCTTCCTGACCCCGTCTGAGCCGCCACCTCCCGACCCTGTCCACATCGGACCGGGTGGTCCCTCCATTTCCCTCGATGCCGGTTTCGCGCCTCCACGGACCCGACCCCCGTCGGTGCCTCCACCTCCCCCGACGCTGGTCCCCGCGCCGCCACCTCCCCGACCCCGTCCGCGCCGGACCGGGCGGTCCCACCATCTTCCCCGACACGGGTTCCGTGCCTCTACCTTCCCATACATCCAGCGCCCGGCCACGGCGCCACCTCCCTGACGCCTCCCCACCTCCCTGACGCCTTTGTGGCCTACTCGACACCCCATGCCGCCACCTTGCCTACGTCTCCACCTCCACGACGCCCATTTTGGTGAGTTTGCCGCCTCTCCACCCGACGCCGGCGGGATTCCGGTAACCAAAAGGTGGCGGAGCCACTAGTTTTTTGCAAGTGAAGAGTATCTCCTTTTACTGCAGGTGTGATGTATATATGTGTTTGTTATACTCTTACAAAAAGTCTATGCAACTTTTTATTTAGATCAATGATGGCCAAGAAAACATCCATCACCCCTTCATCTTCGACGTCCACACATTCGGTAGGCTTGAAAACTCGTGAAGATTTTCTTATAAGAATTTAATCTTGCTTACATGTTGTTGCTAATGATGTGTACCATCTTATGTGTGTTTCTAGGATAAATGGTATGCGGCATGTCGAGGATAGGTTCCGGGAGTCTACAATTGAAGGGGTGAATGTAGTAAACAAGTTACAGGCTATCCCAACAACTCCTTTAATAGGTTTCCGACAAAAGAGATGGTGGAGGAGGCATACTTCAACTCCCTTAAGCTGGAGGAAAAGAGAAGCAACTATGAAGTTGAAAAGCAAGTGACCGGGTCTACTAGCTTCAAGACCTACATAATTCTCATCCAATCTTCGTTATTATGTACTTGTTCATCTTTTATGTTATGTGATAGCATCTTCTATGTTCCTCTTGTAAGTAGTTGAAACCATCTTCTATGTAGCCATGCATTAGTTAATTCAATTAGTTCTTATGTAAGACAATTTTCATTGTGTTATGAATGAGATGAACTAACTAGCTCTATTGACTGAGATGTTGTAATTAAGTATTCGATTGTGACCTTGAAATATTTGAACACGGCAATGGCAACAAACTTTTTTGACCCTGGAATAACCAGTCGTGGCGTTCGATAATAAGGAAACACTGCCAGAAATTAGGGCACTGGTGGCGCTCAGCGTGAACGCCACCATATGCCGATATTAAACGCGTGTATGCCAAACGGCGCTGGTAGAGACCGAACATCACTAATAGTTTCCTAGTCATGGCGTTGGACCTGCATGCCACTACTACGGTTTATACTCGTGGCGTTCGGTGGATACGCCACCAATATGACCTACTAGTGGTGTGGGATTAGTGGCGTGCGGTTTAAATGCCATAAACCCCCTTTTCCGAAGGCTGCCACTATGCCTTTATCTACTAGTGCTAGCTCCTTGCTAGCCAGACGCATGCTCTGTCGGGCTTTGAACGCTGAGTCTACCGCCCTTTTACGACGCACATGACGCTTGCGCACCATGTCCTCATGCCCTTCCCCGCCCACAGAGAACGACATCAAGGGGCGACTCGCAAGAGCAGGGGGGCTGGGAGGCAGCAACGGGGTCGGTCAGGGCTCTTTCCATGGGCGTTGCGTCAACATCAACAAGGAGTGTGGCATGGACGGACAGCGTGTCATACCGCTGCCGGAGATGGATGGGTTTGTTCAAATTAAGAGTAGAGGCCAAAGAAATAGAGGGAGGCGGATATAGCTAACCTGATCAGCGCGCGGTAAACCCGGTCTTAGGGAATTCTGCAGCCAAACGACACGAGAGTATGTGATCCCACAACGCCGCCGGGGAGGTCCGAGGCAGGTCGGCCGGAGGCACGCCGAAAGCGGGAGGGGCGCCATCGATCCCCTCAACATACAATACCTGCACCAGGCCGGCTCGCTTGGCGTCGAGCGACAATCCGCATCTAGAGAGGAACGACAGGGGGCGGAGCACCGGTGCCAGGCAGCGCATGGGGAGAGGGAGGCAGGGAGCCGTGCATGGATCCCTCGTCGATGTCACTCATGCGAGGCACACGAGCTCCGTCGGGTGCAGTGCCAGCAGGGGCACCACCAAGATTGTTGAAGTGCGAGAAGGGCATGGAGGACATGTCGTCGGTGAAAGGCCACATGCGTGTTAGCTATAATCTTGATTTCTTTGTATCTGCATCAGTTTTCTAGTTCTGCATGTAGTATTTGTCGAGGTGAAGCTCCACCCGAGCGCGTACGGCGAGATGCCAGGCTCCGTGCGATGCGGGTGCGCGGCGAGATGTCGGTGTGCCGTGCGATGCAGCATAGAATCTGAAGGTCTGAAGCTGATCCGTTGAGTGGTCATGGTTGGCCGAGTGATTCGGTCTAAGGTGTTAGCCTAGTCATGTGGTAGAGATCAAGTCACAGAGATAGTGCGTGTGTGTGCATGGATGGATTAGTGACCAGGTTAGTGCGTGAGTGCATGTAGGCTTATTGGAGTTAGTGGCCAGAGTGTGGAGTCTGGCCGTGCGTGCGTCTATTTAAGAAGTTATACAACATGTTTCATTTGAGAAGAAAAAGAGGAGAAAATGTAGTACATGTGTTCTTGCCAGGAGCGTTTCTAGGCAAAGCTTGTCCTCTCCCCGGTGAAGTGTGTGTACGTGTGAGTTTCATCCATGGCGTGTGTTCTTAAGTTGTGAGAGATAAAAAAGATTGAGAGTTGAGAGGAAGAAGAAGATCGGGGGGCTGCGAGGTGCAGCCCCTGACATTTGGTATCAAAGCCTCGTGCGTCGAGGTCTGGATCTTCATCGCCGTCGAGCCGCGTCACGGCAAGAAGAAAGGGGTGCTGCTCGGTAAGTCGTGTCGCCGTCGGCAAGGAGGTGATGGCCAAAGTGCGGAGGCCATTTCCATGAGGAGTTCGTCGGCCGTGTCCGAGTCGTCGAAAAGATGCGGCATCGACGACAACAGGAAGGCGAGAATCACCGGCGAGCTGCGTCACCGGTGATGATCATGAAGGCGAGTCACCAGCGAGCTGCGCCGCCACCGGTGGCGAAGATGGAGGAGAGTCACCGGCAAGTTGCGGCACCGGAGGCGAACATGCGGCAAGACGGCGTGGTGACCAGCGCTGCGACGGCGTCATCCACGGCAAGAAGGTGTGTGGTGATTGACGCTGCCATAGCGTCGTTCACGGCAAGGTGAAGCTGCGTGAAGTTTGGAGAATCAAGATTAGGGGGGGGGGGTGATTGTTAGCTATAATCTTGATTTCTTTGTATCTGCATCAGTTTTCTAGTTCTGCATGTAGTATTTGTCGAGGTGAAGCTCCACCCGAGCGCGTACGGCGAGATGCCAGGCTCCGTGCGATGCGGGTGCGCGACGAGATGTCGGTGTGCTGTGCGATGCAGCATAGAATCTGAAGGTCTAAAGCTGATCCGTTGAGTGGTCATGGTTGGCCGAGTGATTCGGTCTAAGGTGTTAGCCTAGTCATGTGGTAGTGGCCGTTGTGCATGTGTTGCCTGGTCGTGTGGTGCCTAGAGTGATTCTAGGAGGAGATCAAGTCACAGAGATAGTGCGTGTGTGTGCATGGATGGATTAGTGACCAGGTTAGTGAGTGAGTGCATGTAGGCTTATTGGAGTTAATGGCCAGAGTGTGAAGTCTGGCCGTGCGTGTGTATATTTAAGAAGTTATACAACATGTTTCATTTGACAAGAAAAAGAGGAGAAAATGTAGTACATGTGTTCTCACCAGGAGCGTTTCTAGGCAAAGCTTGTCCTCTTCCTGGTGAAGTGTGTGTACGTGTGAGTTTCATCCGTGTTCTTAAGTTGTGAGAGATAAAAAAGATTGACAGTTGAGAGGAAGAAGAAGATCGGGGGGCTGCGAGGTACAGCCCCTGACAATGCGGACAGTGCGGAGCCGCACCTCCGAGAAACTACCGTCGTGGCAATCATGCAGGATCAGGACAGGGGCACTTCACCGCCCTTGGCAAGATCGATCTCGTTGAGGCAGAGAGGGTCGATGCAGCAGACGAGGCTCCCCATGGAGCTGAACACGGCGCGAATCCCGTCGTCATTCTAGTACTCGATGGGGAAGCCGTACGTTGGCGGTCACTTGCGCAAAGTGTGAGAAACACCAGGAGGAGAACCAATTGTTCCCCTCCTCCGGCCTCTCCATCCCGATTTCATGGCCATCGAAGGAGAGGGGGAACAACGACGCATGGTGGACTCCCTCACCTCCGGCGAGGCCAAGAACAACATCAGAGCACCGAAATCACTCACTGCCAACCCAAAGGACGGGTTGCCAGCACGTTCCTCTAGTGCATGGCGGACGAGGAAGCCGGGAGAGGCCTGGGTCAATGATTGTGTAGGCGAAGTGGCGGTTGACGAAGAGGTTAGTCATAGGAGGCATGAAGATCTCCGCCGCCCCGACCTCAGCACTTCTGGCAGCAGGGGTGGGCGAAGAGGGAGTAGCAGAGGGCGGTTCCGTCCGCAGCGCCGAAGTAGTGGCAAGGTGAGGCGCGATGGCAATGGATGGCGTGTCCAGGGGTAGGGACCCGCGCGGGTACATCATAGGTAGGCGGATAGTCGAGCGATGCTCCTTGTCCAGGGTACGGAAGTACTAGGCCATCCAGTGCGCCTTGGGGGTAGCGGTGGCACCAGGGGAGGAGCAAGGGGATGACACGGCGAGGACGAACGGGACCGGGCCATGCGCAACCTGGGGGAAAAGGGGACCGAATCGTTAGCAAGGGAGAGTCGAGAGGGAGCCGATCGAACGAGAGTAGGTAATAAGGGGCGGAAGCTCACATGACCAACGGCGGTGATCGACACGCCCACAGGCGGCGCAATGCACGGGGTCACGGCACTTGAGGACGGACGCAATGCTCGGGGGATAAGAACCGGAAGCACAGGGGGCGGTTGCGCACCAGTCTTTTGAAGTGGTTGGCCGGTGTGGAGATGGGAAGGAGAGCAAGGCGTCCTTATAGGAGAAGCCCGGCCGGCGAGGTGGAGCCGCCAGCCGGACGACGTGGAGATGGGACAGGGCACTGCGCGCAGAGCCGGGGGTGCTAGGAAAGGACTGGCGTGCGACGCCAGCATCGAGGTTCGGTAGGGCACGCCGGCCAACCTGAACGCGCGCGGCGGGGAGCTCGGTCAGGGGTGGGGCGTTGCCATCGTCGCTGAGGGTTCGCCAAAATATTTTCCCGAATTCCGTCCAAATCGGACCCGTCATCCACTCCACTCGGTTTTGACAAAATTGACCAGATCCAGGCGTCGGCAGCGGGTGCGGGTGCGGGTGCGTGTGGCGGTCGCGGTCGCACCAGCACGCCATCGCACCTCATGACATCACCTCCAATGGCGCCGTCGCAAACGAGGAGCAGACGAGGCCGGCCCGCCGGAATCGCAGAAACACCGATTAGTTTCCTTTCCGTCGTCGGGAGGGTGCTCTTCGCTTCCACCTTCATGCTCTCCTTCTACAAGGAGTACAAGGAGTACGTGTCCCCACTTCCTCCCTCCCCTCCAGATCTCGTCGGTCTCGTGTAGAGTGTGCCGGCCGACCCGCTCCTCGGACCTCGGGGACAGAACCAGCGGTGCTAGGAGAGGGCGTGTTTGGGATAGGAGCGCGTAGAGATGTTAGCTTCGGTTTTTGCTGTTGTTAGTTGTTCATCTGGATTTGCTGTTGTTACAGTTGTTCATCTGGAGGAGGTTACACAGATAGTGTGCAGTTTAATTGGTAAATTAGCAGATCTCTTTGATCAGTAGTGTTATTGCACTGGAATGACCGTGTTTTCAAGTTGTACTAGAGGTGTTTTTCATGTACGATGCATGTATGCGCTTGTGGAAAAATGACCGTGTGTGTCATGAAGCTGCAGGGTTTAAGTGGGCACGCGAACGCCGCTAATCATATGTAGCTTTAAACTCCGTCTCAAAATAAGTGACTTGAGTTTATCTATATTCGTATGTATCTACTCGCTCCCTGCGTTTCAAAATATAAGATGGTTTAGCTTTTGTGAAAAGAATGTATGTAGATTGTGTTTTAGTGTAAGTGGGCATCTGGACAGAAGTGATCTCAGCTGAGGCGTGCCCAGGGGATGCTTGCAGTTCTAATCGCTGTGCTTGATTGGCGATGCAGTATCGCCAAGTTTGGATCTGATGGTGCAGCAGCTGTCAAGTGTCTTGAGCCCAAGTTCAATCTCTTTGTCAAACAAGTGTCCACCAACACTGGAATGGCTTTGCCGAATGTCCAGGTATGGATATCTTTTCCTCCATCTCTTTCAAATTGATGTTACAATATCTTGTCATTTTTTTTCCACACTTCCTTTTGATTTTTTCATTTATTTTTCATCCTATGATTCCATTACATGTTTTTGTTCTTTTTGAAGATTAAGAAAGATCCGAAATAGCTTGAAATAAACTAGTAATTGTTCCAAAGGAACCTTCTACTGAGAGTTGGCCATTGATACATTGTATAAACATAACCTTAATGAATTAACCGACTTCTTTTACTTATTTCTATATTGTAAGTAAAAATATAAAATTTTGCCCTCTTAGTGTTCTAAGTTCAAGAAGCCTAGCAAAGTAAAACAAAAAAATCTGTTTTATGTATTCTTAAATCGTACTAGTAATTGTGCACGTGCATTGCACGTGTCATAAATGAACAAATACATTCAACATTTGGATAAAATTAGATCTTTCTGAAAACATGCATACAAGTACTATCCTACTCTTCCTCCTCCACTGCAGGTGGCAATATTGGCTTTTTAGCACAAACTGTAATGGTAAACCAAGACTGTTTAAATATCAAGACTGCGATGTCAAGTTTTTAAACCAAGATCTAAATATCAAGACTGTTTAAATGGCTGGAGCACACCACTGGTATCATACTTTTATTACCAAAAAAATCACACATGTGATGTCTTGACTGACATAAATTTAGTCAAAATACAGTACAATCACTGCTAGCTTCTTTAAAGTTTCTTTCTCTTTAACATGCCTTGCTACTATTCTGAATAACATGTAAACAAAACCTTGGAAATGTTATGCACTTTGACGTAATGAAAATCACTGCTATCTTTCTAACCAGCAGTTCATTACAAGGAAAAAAGAAAGAAGGGAATACGAATACTGGTTTGTTAGCTCACCTAGTATCAGCTTCTGTGTTGTAGCGGTCCTAGTCACCTTACACACATCTGCTGGACAGAAAAATATTTGTTGATACGAAGAACTGAATCCAAAAACTCTGGTCAATCCAACAATTGCAGAAGTGATTGAAGTGGATTACCAAAAAGAACAGAGGGGTGCTAGCATGACTCTGTGGACGCGCACACCCAGCTCCACCCTTCCTCGTAACTATCTTTCAAGTTCTCGTCTGCACCACCCAGGACATAGGATCTGATAAAGAAAGTATCTTTATCGGGTCAAATAACAAAATATTATGAGCCTTTCTGGTTTTACTAAGAAGGTTAACACCCTAATTTGCCAATTCAATTCAGTGATATCCATGTTCTAATCCTAACTGGGTTTATACAATGGGAAGCACGATCTTCAGTTTTATTGATCACTTCACTCTCACGGAGATAATTTTTTAGTGGGCATGCCATTGTGGCAGGAAATGCGTACCACATAATTTTCAGAGATATTAAGGAAATACACATGTTTCTCATATGACCAGAAATAACATCTGCATTTCAAACTGCAAGCATTTTAAGTATATTGCTGGGACATTTAGCCCCTCTGTGCAGAATTTAAGATGTTGGCCTATTTATTTTAGCAGATCTGGAGTTGGGAGTCAAGCTTGTCATACCAAGAATGAGCAGCTGCACCTATTCACTTGTGAAGATAGACGCTACAATTCTGTAGGCCTTACTGCCTATATAATCTTAAACTCCAATAACAGAAAGTGAAAATAAAGCACATCAAGAGGAATCGCAATAGCATTGACCTAGGTCCTGGCAATCACGAGTCCAACATAACGCAGAAGTGTGTACCTTTTTCTTCATATTCTCTTCATTCTTCTTCGGGATCATGTAAGCTGCAATAAAGCATGTGATTAGAAATTACAAAGAAAACGAATAGGTGCCTTGACGACTGGCAATAGTGGGATCGATGGCGACCTTGCCGCCTTGGCATCGGGTCGCGAAGGGAAGCAGCGCATCCGCCTCCAGGGGCGTTGTCATCGAGCAAAGAAGGTGGGAGGCGGCCGATCCTGCCTTGGATTCTCCGGCTACGGCGGCGGCTCATATGATGTGTCTATTGTGGGCGTGTACTGGCGATGCCTCGCGTGAGAAGGCCACATCTCCGGCGATGATTACGATGACAACCGGCGAGGCATAGGAGATTGCGGATATGGTGGATCGCGCGGGACAGTAGCGGTAGGGGGCGTTCTCGGCGGCGGTGTCTGGTGGAGGTGGGCACTGCCCTGGGATGCAGCCAGGGGACGTGCTCGGCGGCAGAGTCGTCTAGCGCGGTCTGGTGCAGGGAGGAACGGCGTCGTCGTCATCTGGCGCGGTGGCAGAACGGCGGCGGAAGCGCTGGCGTAGGGGACTCTGTGGCAGCGGCGTCTCGGCGCGGGTGGCGATGCGGTGGTTCTTGGCGCGGAGGCAATGCCGTGTTTTTTTTGACAATTGAGGTTGAGAGTGGATTAGGCGCGGGATGGTTGACGTCTAACAATGTTTTAGAGCTAATCTAAGACGGTTGTTTATATCATTAGAGGGCCAAGATTGTTTGGATCTGCTGCTCTGACTCTTTTTATATTAGTGTAGATAAATGGGGGTAAATTGGGATTCTAATGTATCATAGAAATTGTTTGTTACCTCAGAATCTGAGGGAACTAATTATGTATGGATAAAAATCTTTTCATTTTTAAGAATTTATACTACCTAGTTCATAGCTCTGATTGGATGGCTTTTATTTTATCTGTTTACAGATCCAGATCGTCTTTTGGGCTACCTTCTACCTTAGAGTCTTTGGTACTTCCCTGCTCATCTTTTACAGCTCGTTTGGAGCGTTCTTATTGGTAATGTTGCCTTTCTCAGACTTGAATTAAAAGAGGAAAGTACAGTTGAAATGCTATGTAGTAGTAGTTTTATAGACATGTATGCTGCATTAAAATGTTTGTGACTGTCCATTCCATTGGCTGTAAATTCACCAACTATTGCATTACTGTCCCCTTAGTGTTATTCCCTTCTTTTGTCAGACTCACGAGGATACTGATGCGGCTCACTTATGCAGATTCTGTACCTTGCATTCATAACCCCCGTGATGTACGACTTCTACAACTACGAAATGGGGTCGCCGGACTTTGTTCAGCTCTCTACCCAGTTTTCACAGGTCCTTACACAAATCTCGCTTACCATCTTTGGATTTTTTTCATGATGGTAGCTGTTCTCGATTTGATGTGACAACTTGGTCTTCTCTTTGTTTAGAACCTGGCTCTTTGCGGTGCGCTGCTCTTCTTTATTGGGATGAAGAACTCCATCCCAAGGAGGCACTTGGGGAACTCGAAGAGAAGGGTGGCGAAGACCAAGACAACTTGATGGAAGTTAGAACGGATATGTAGTAAGATCTGGAAGCTATTAATATTAAGTTCGTTGTGTTCTACATGTCCCACTTTTGCCCATACAATCTGTGATGGCCTGCAGGATTTGATATGTACTCCATGAATCTAGATAAACCCAAGTAACTTATTTTGGGACTGAGGGAGTAGGAATTTAAGCAATCTAGATAGATTGGCCCAGTTCTGATTTTCTGTATATGGCATGGCTGGTTGGTATCTTTGATGCCGGTGTAGACTTGTTTTGTTGCAGAAACAACTCATCTCAGTTCAGGATCAAAAGATACATTCTGGGCTATAGATATTTGCGTGCTCCATTGATCCTTGAATACATAGGTAACTCTCTCCGTTTCAAAATTGATGTCGGAAATTTGTCTGAATTATGAACACTATTTAGTATTAGATACATTCAAATTTAGAAAAGAGAAGACAACCTCTTTTTGCTTAATTCACTCTCTTGCCCTTAGTAGCATGCTACACATGCGTTGCTACGGTAGAGGGTTTGACGCGCTCGTGTTGGCGTTGGGAATTTCATGAATAATACATTTCATGAATAATACACTCTCTTGCCCTTAGAAGACAACCTCTTTTTTAAATAATACGTTTTTTTATTAAATTTCATGAATAATACATATTTTTGGGAATTTGCAAAAGTAGCGTGGCGTTGGGAGTTCAAATCCCGACCGGAACCCGTCGGGGGTTCAAACCCCGAGCAGGCTGTCGGAGGGCCGACTGCCATGGCAGCGAGGTAGTCTATGGTTTCGTGGTTCAACTCCCGATCGTCGTTCATGCCCCCTGACTGTTGCATGTATCATGCGATGTGGGATTCGTTTATGACGCTTTCTTAACCTAAAACAGTTTTCGGTTCCCGCCGTTTATGTCCCGTTAGCCGATTTTTGTCAAATATTTCTCTCGCTGCTGTTTTGCGCCTTTTATCTCCCCCACTCGTTCCCGCCTTTTTCTCCCGCCTATTATTCCCAGTGCCTCTATAAATCCGGGCACCGAGATGTTATCTCTTCACCCAGGTCATTTGTTCGTCCTCTTTCTCTCGCATTTCCTTCTCCTCTTATCAGAGTGTGCCTTGTTCGGACCCAGAGTATAGGCCTAGGAAGATGAAAGATGCCATGTTGCCACAAGGGGTGATACACGAGCGCTTTTGGTGCGGCCATCTCGCCAAGGTCAAGGAGTCGATCAATTTATCCACTTGCATGGGCATGAAGTTTTTCATGTGTTCCAACTACGACGCAATCCCGTCCCGGCAAGTTCGTCGTACGAGAGGCCTCCGATATGTTCCAAGAGCACGGTGAATATATGAATGATTCACGTTATTATGTGTTCTTTTATTCATTCCAACGATGCGCTTGCAGTATCCTCCTCCTATTTGCAAGTGGTACCATTAGATTGACACGGAGCAGCCAGCTTGGACCGTGCAAGAGATTCGTGATAGGAGCCAAGCTGCGTGGGCTGCCTTTCACGAAGAAGAACGTGCCAAACGGAGGGCCGAGAATGAGAAGAAGGAGCAGGATAGAGAGCTAAAAAAATTAAGAGAGGTGAAAGCTCGAAACCAGGAAATAAACATGAAGAGGAGGGCGGTAGAGGAAGAGCGCAGGTATGAGAAGAAACAAATGCGCAAGGAGGCCCGCGAGGCAGAATGGAAGAGATTAAGAGAAAGGGCTGCTGAGACGCATGTGGCAGAGGAACGTGGGGACAAGACCGGGAAGTACACGCGCTGGACTCAGGGAAGGGAGATGTATGTGGCAGTACCGATGTATCTTCATTTCTGTTCAAGTGTACCGATGTATTTTCATTTTAGTCATAGATGTATCATATTTTCCGCATTGTATTGTAGTTGTGAGTTAATTTTGGAGACAATGTATCTTAATTTTTCCTGCCAAAATTGTTTCTCGCCATAATGTTTCCCGCCAAAATTGTTTCCCACGGAAATTGTTTCCCGCCAAAAATATTTCCCACCAAAATTGATTCCCGCTTATTTCTTCCCGCTATTTCGTCCCGCTCAGTTCTTCATGCTCAGTTCTTCCCGCCATTTCTTGTTCGTTTGATCTATAAAACTCGCTCTTCACGAAGCTCTGTGAGCACACCATTCTCATCGAGAGCACCACTATGTCGGACTTGTTTCCCTGACCACAAATGTCCATAGACTTTTTCCATTTAGCCAGGAATTATACGATAGACTAAAATCCAGCCAAATGGGAGGACCTCCTTGCTAGTGATTATGTTCTCACTGAGCTTGGTAGGGCAGTTCATAGGAGAGGGTGGCAACTAACGACTCCAAATCAGGTATGAGTGGAGCTTCTCTGGATCAATGCAAGGTGGGACATGCTAGAATTTGAGAGTAAAGCTGACAAGCTAAAGAAGGCTGAGGAACCTTGGTGGTAGATAGAAGAGAGCGAAGATGAGGATGATATCTTCATGTCGCCGCCCGTTGGAACCAAGGCGAGAGCTGAGTGGGACAAGAGGCAGGAAAAGAAGAAGACACATGACAAGAAGAGCATGACAAGCAGAGCAATGAAAAGAAGAGCAAGGGCGAGTCATCGTAGAAGGGAAAGTGCAAGACATCGTGCTAGGGATAGAGAGCGCTCTTATTTATTTACAGCAAGTTATGTTGAACTGTATTGCAAGCTATGTTGAAGTGTTTGTCAAATAAAATTATGAAATAATAGAAAAGTGTCTCATACGTACATAGATATGTGTCTGATACATAGGTAGATAAATGTCTAATGCATAGGTAGATATATGTTTGATACATAGATAGATATCACTAGTGTCATCCATGACGAGGTTGCGGATGCCTAGGTGTACTCCATCCATATATGTTGGTTGACATCACATTACAGGGAGGTAGAGTTGACCCTTCACCTTGTGTCTGTGTATCCTGTGTGGAGAAAGGTGGTGGACTCTGTTATGGTTGATACTGGCCAAACCAGTCAACCTGATCGTGTTGTGTCTGCTGACCCTCGTCCTCATCAGTCGCCCATGAACCTACAAAAGACATGTTCGGACCTCCATATCCTCATGCCTGTGTACAAGAAATTAAGTACTAAATAATATCATGCTGCATGTAACAATAGTAGATAGGGACATCCTTACCCTGAGGATGAGATTGTGGTCAATAATCAAATTCCATGAAGAGGATGTGCTGCTGCTGCTTCCACTGGTCGAAAGTAAGCTGGTGCTGCTGCTGCCATGGGTTGAAATTAAACTGTTGCTGCCACGGGTCGGAAGTAAACTGCAACTGCTGCCACGCCGAGCCTCCAGCCTGGTCTATAGCTAGTGCTCTCGGTGTCGCCCGCTGTGTGAGTCATGGACGAGGCCCGTGGTGGAGTGGAGAAGGAATCTGCTCCTCTTGCCACGCCAAGCCTCCAACCTAGTCTGGAGGTAGTTGCTGCGTGGACGGACGCCGAGCGTTCTCCTCCATGGAGCAACACGATGGGCACTGCTGCGTGGAGGGACATGGGGTGCGCTCCACCATGGAGTCACGCGGTGGGCGCTATGTTGCTCGGTGTTGAACGACGTCCGAAACGTTGGTGCACATGATAGTCGCGTAGATACTCCATAGCCTATCCTTGACACGTCGGAGAAAGGATTGAGCCTGATGACGAGGTACAAGAGGAGCAGACGAAAGCGAACGTCCGTACTGAGCCACCTTAGTCTGTATCTCCCACGTCATATCGGCATGCATTTTATCGTAGTTTAGTACACACTATATAGGCACCCATGTTCATTTTGCTCAAAAAGAGTACTTACCGCTGACTGTCTAGACTCCAAAGTCGACTGGCTAGGGTATATCTCATCATCGTGTGTGTGTGGGATGGGATGTAGCCTTATCATCGACATGTACCTCTATAAGTATGTGTAGAATAGCTTCATATCAAATGGGTCAGCGTGACACACTTCAGTCGTTGCATTCTACCACTCGTTAACGTAACTCTGAACCCGTTGGAGCCATTGAATTGCGGATCTGCTATTACCCTTCCTAGAGTACCTGCCATTACAATTTGTTAGACCATCATTAAAGAACAAAAATGAAGTAAGCCACATTCTGGATGTACATGTATTAACTTACATGTGCACGACATCTGAAAGGGGAACCTCCGGAGGTGGAGGATCTACCATCTGGCAAAGACCGAACTACCACATGACCCTATATTAAGACATTTCCTCAACCTAGCAATTGAAGATGATCTTCGATTTAGACATCCAGTACTCCTCATATCTAGTGCACATAATAGATAACCCGCCAAAATATCGTTCGTGTGCTGCACGATGTGTGTACGGCTCCCAAATCCTCTCTCAGCATGTCGAACTGCTCGCTGAATGACTGGTAGCCGTTCTTGACTTTCTCTCCCATGAAACGACACTGCGGGACAAAACAGTTGTTAGTTTCCTTCAAATTGTAGTATCAGAAGTTCAATTTATTAAAACGTTTCACTAACCTTGTGACGGGTCCAATGAGTGCCGAATGTAGGCATGTCAATTTCCTCATGGTCGAACATCAGGTCAGAGTGCTAGACAACTTCTTCCTCTCCCGGGTTGATGAATGCTTTGTTGACAGTTACTTCCGGACGGACGATAGGGAACCTCTCCCATGACCACAACTACAACAAAATTGGGCATCCTAGCAAGGAAGACCTTTCCTTGGTTAGCTAGCAAGCATTGCACATACCTCGGTACATAGCTGCAACTCCACTGTGTGATGTCTTCCTGGCGTGTCGCCTCCGCGATCTCTCTAGCAAAGTGGATGTATCATGCACTAATGGTCGACCCGTGGTTCTCGGTGAACATCACCTTCCCGAGCATCCACATAATGTATGCCTCCAGGCCACGTGTAATCTGTGGTGTAGTCATCGGAATGGCTAGGAACCAAAACCTCTGGATCTACATTGGCAAATAGAACAATTTTTATCAGCATGTGATATGACAAATAGAACAATTATGACAAAGCAAACGAACCTAATAGTTCTGCAACCGTTCAAATTTTGGGCCATGATTTTCAGACGCAAAGGCCACAGCTCCATCACGAATGCCAAAGAATCGTTGGACCATGTCTTGGGCCCAATTCGCTGGCGGATACACTGGGCCTATGGGCACGCCAGCCAACGGAAGTCCTGGCAAGAATGATACATCCTGAAGGGTAGAAGCCATCTCTCCCCAGCAAAAGTGGAAAGTGTGAGTCTCAGGTCTCTATCGATCCACCAAGCATGTGAGCAACGACTGGTTGTAGTGTAGGCGAGTAGTCTAGAAGCCATTATGTCGCCCTTCTATCTCCTCTGTACGAGTGATCTCAACCAGACACATGAGTGGTTAAATCCCAGCCTACTTCAACCTACATAGGGAGATAGCACACTATTTTATTTAATCTGTCCTAGAAATATCCCAACAACTGGAGAAATAAATGCCACATACCTCTAAAGCCAATCAGGGTGTATCAACCAGTTCGACAGGAGATTGCGAGTTACTAGGTGCTTTAAGTTCCATGTTAGCATCCAATAACGTCGACCGATGCTTTCTATCTGTGTCAGCGTTAAGCAAATATCCTGCCATCTACACATATCGAATTATAAAATATATTAGAAATTATAAAACATACTTCAATATAGTCTGTAAATGTATTAAAACATAGTTCCATACATATTACGAATTTAAAGCATAGTTCCATACATATTATAAATTTAGAACATAGTTCCATACATATTACAAATTTAAAACATAGTTCCATACATATTACAAATTCTAGTTTCTTCCTTTGCCTCTTCTTCCTCGGTTGCCACGTCCATGAGGAGCCGCTCCTCCAGTCCCGAAAATGTGGAAATTGGTGTCTCTATGACCAAATTGATTACATAGAAAACATTGCCTAGTAGGGCCTCCGGCTTCAGATTCATCCATATCATTATGTATGTGGACACACTGTCGCCTTCCTCTGCCTATCCGCATTAGTTCTAGATCTGGGATGTAAACCCTTTCACCTGGATTTACTTTGTTGAAATTGTCCCATGCCCTATATACCATCATCTCACCTGTCCATGTATTGATCACCGACTCCTTAAGGAAATAAGGAGACACAAACGAGATTGTATCCATACCCAACTGCCCGCATGCAGCAAGTACATGCGAGCAAGGCAGATGCAAGAGCTTGGGTTTGTTGCACGTGCACTCACACGTTGGCCAGGCTTCATTGCCTATCCCCACGTCCTATGTCTTTACCTCTTCTCTAGTTCCGATCCGGTTGGAAGGAAGGTGCATCTCGAACCTTCTTTCCTGATTACCGATGGCAACGCCATGCATGGACCGAGCCTTTTCCATCTTGTCATTCATGTAATGCACGATCTTTGAACAGTACCTCATGTTTCGGTTCTTGATGGTATGCATCTGAGCCATCTAGAGTCTGTCTCTAATGTACTTCAAAGTTCCAGTGAAAATACACTCCACAATGGCTATTAATGGCAAAGACCTATTTCCTGTCAAGACGAAGTTGTAAGTTTCAACAATATTTGTAGTCATGACGCCAAACCTAGCACCATGAGTGTCATACAGCAAAGACCACCTCTCCACATGATCGTGCTCTATCCATTCCTGAATTTTTTAATCCTTCTCCCAGGCCTCTTCCTAGTACCGGGTTGGTCAAATCCTGGTAAAATCACAAAGGGCAATGGGTTCTTCCTCCGGTGGTGCTGCTCCTGTTGCTATCTGTGCAGCTACCGCAGCTGCATGAGCCACGACCACTGTTGCTCTAGCTGCTCTCCTCTGCGTAACATGTTTTTAGTGAAGTAATCCAGATAGCCACGACACTTGATATACTTCAACTCTTGGTTCTGCTTGCAAAGCTTCTTGAATAGGTTCATAAGGGCCTTGTTCCTGAACTATGAGAAAAGTTGGTCCCTAGATGCCGCATGCACCAATGACTCTGCATGTCCTGCCATGGAGTTACTTCATTACGAGCAGGTTGTGTGAGATTCTTTATCATGCTTAGTATACCTGGATGCATGTCATGAAGGACACACACATTCAGTGTATCTTTCACAATTGCTATCTTTAGCTGCCTGAAAAACCATACCCAACTCTTGGTGTTCCCACTCTCCACGAAAGCAAATGCAAGTGGAACAACTTGATTGTTACCGTATTACCAGTGAGAAATGTACCATCCACACAGATGACTTGTCGACAGTGAGTGAAATCTTCTATGCATATAGCAAATGATAAGAACACTCGATGCAGCACCCTCTAATTTGGTTCCTGTGGCAACATAAAGTGTTGGATGTCCATTTATGTGCCTGGATTCCTAGCCTGCAGTGTCTGGAGCATCCGAACAAAACATTTGTATCCGTCTCGAAACGAACCAAATCTTGCCTCTAGTGCCCTCTGCTTAGTTCTCCAAGACTTTCCATAAGAAATATTGTAGCGAAATCTGACAGAAACTTTGTTGACGATAGCTTTCACCCCCATGGCTTTGCTCTCCATTATCTCCGTGTATAACAGTCTAGCTAGGAGGGTTGAGGTGAGGTTACGATGGTCCTGAAGGACACTGATAAGTTGACATGTGTGCAGCACAATATTGGTAACCTTCTAGTTGGTGCCATACTTAGGGTGATTTGCATGCACCCATGCTGGACATCCGGCTATCTCGCAGAGCAATGTCAAATATTGTTGGGATGACACCTTCATTTTGAAGACCCGTTGCATGGACAATGCCCACTCAACGATTGCTTCATGTAGATGTATCTTGCTAGGATATAATGCACTTAGGGAGATGTTCGCATGAAAGTTCCAGGCGGAATCATACCCATCGTTCACATTCATTGCTGTTGTGCTATCATTATTCCATGATGCAGGAATTCGTGGGTCGATCTCTTCTTCATCAGATTCACTAGAATCATTAGCTGTATCATTGTCGCCGTCTAAATCTTCGGCTTCAATCCGATCTTGCAACAAACCATCGTATATCTCATCCTCATTAGCCCCACCACTAAAAATGTATTTTCCTGTCCCTTGACTACCATCAGTTGATTCGTAACCAGCACCCCTAGTGTGTGCATAATTGCTGTGACCAGATTCATAACCACCACCGCCATCTTGGCCATGACTGCTCTGGCCATGATAGTATCCACCACCTCCGTCCTAGGTCTGACTACTCTGGCCATGATCGTAACCACCACCAACATATTGGGTCTGACTACTTTGTCCATGATCGTAACTGCCCTCTTTCGCCTCAAGTAACACTAAGATAATGGGGTTAACTTTCCTTTTATGGCAGGCTTCCATCCATTTGACCCATTTAGATTGCACTTCATCGGTCTCAAATAAAACAACAGGGTAGTCCTTGAATTAGTCCATAATGCATGCACACTGAAAGTATGAGTCAGAGGGAGCCCTAAATATGTAGATAACCAATCCTTGAACTCACTAAGTGACCATGTTTCAAGAGCCTGCAGCTCTTTAAGAATGCACCGAAAGTCACTCAAATAAACTCCGTGCTTGTTTGTTCTGACGACACCGTTACCATAGTGAAACCTAAATAGTATATTGTATAACTTTCGACCTAGAAAAAATACCGAAACACGTCAAATACCAGTACCATGGCACATTATACTCTACCAACATACTTCTAGCCGAATAATCCTATAGCTAACTGACCACATCCAAGTGTACCCATAAACATACACTAACGACTGCACTTAGCGAGAAGTTAGGGTTTACCCTTAAAGCCTGTGAGGTCCTTCCATGCAGCAACCTCTAGTCATCGGATCAGCACCTCCACCATGCAGTTGCCTTATGCTGTAGCCCCAGCCTCCATCATAGCCATTGCTCCCCAAGAGCACCACCAACTTCCTCCATAAAAACGCCCCAAATCACTTCACCAGGCTATCCCATGAGTAGATCGGTCCTTTCCTAGCTTCTTGATGTGTCTCAGCACCAAGTTTGGATGGAAAACAGAGTAGAAATCGGCTGAAAATGAGTATAAATGTGGCTGGAAACAAGAGGAAGAAGAAAGGAAAGAGGAAGCAGAAGAGGAAAGAGGCAGCTGATGACCCACAAGTATAGGGGGTGTATCATAGTACTTTCGATAAATAGGAGTGTCGATCCCAACAAGGAGAAAAAGGTGTTGACTAGTGGCAGGAGCAGGAAATCTCTGTAAATACTTAGCAAACGGATTTTTAGGGGTTTTCTGATAAAGCAAAGAAATAAAGTGCAAGTAATAAAGACAACAAACAATTGCATCAAGTGGACCAATCCTTTCTTAGCAAAGGACAAAGCCGGTGGAAATACTTATGAGGACCAAACGTTCTCGAGGACACATGGGAATTCTGTCAAGTGCTTTCGCTTCAAATAGCTGAGTAGTCTTCTTTGGTTTTGTAAGTGTTGTGTGGGTGAACATGTGCTAATGTACCGACCTTACTTGGACTAATACATACTTGTGATTAAACCCCTTGCAAGCATCCGCAACTACAAGAAAGCAATTAAGGTATAAACCTAACCACAGCCTTAAAATCTGAGATCCTACACTCCCTTGTGCAATGGTGTCCTAACGGGGGTTAAGGTTTCTGTCACTCCGAAAACCCCACAATTAGTAGCCAAATACACAATGCATTCCCCTAGGCCCATAAATGGTGAAGTATCATGTATTCAATGTTCACATGACACCACTAGTAGAATAACAGCACAACTTAAATACTAAGGCATTGAATAATATATCAACACAAATCCACTACTAACAACATGACTTCTACCATGTCCTCAAGAACTAAACTGCGGTGACCCAGCATACCACTGCATTTGTGTAGTACACTATAGTCGTTGACATGACATCTACAGAACACCGTTCCGTACATGTCACATCCCTCAGAGTGGTACAACAGAAACATTGCGGGTCCATATTTCAAATGTACACACATCATTATTATTACAATACCAGAAGTTCAAGACTTCCAAAAGATCCAACTTACAAACCAAAATATAAAGTGTTCAGCGGAACTTAAGAAGTAACAACTCCGACTAGGAGTTGAGCTCAACAGCTTATTCTATAGAGTTCATGCTGCTCTGCTCCGTTAGTTACTACTAACTAGATATTTAATTGGACTCGTTCTCATCGACACCGTACCGGATTTCGTAATCCACTCCTTCAACTCCCCCGGACAGATCAGGTTCCTCATAGAACACATATTCTTGGCATTCAGCTGCATACATTGGCACGTCTTCAGGATCCTTAGAGTCTAAGCAAGGAATCAAAGGAAAGAATGAGTAACAGCGTTACCCAACAAGTTCATTATATGCAAGGTGGGAAGTTTGATGCTCTAACTATCACCTCGGATTATAAATCCTTGGCACTATGCAGTTTTTGTAAATCTTTCTTCAAAGTTTGATTTTATTCCGAAAAACTATGACAATCAGCCTTCACAGGTTGACCAAAACTTTCATGGAGTTCCTTTCCTGCTGCATTCGTAGCTCCTTCCCGGAACAGGGAGTAACAAGTTACAGTTCTTACACTCTGCAGAGGTGCGTTACTTTACCCATGAGAGATCAACTCCTTATTGCACAACCTGGCGTACTTTCCCGTCCACAATTCCATGATGTCGGGCCCAGTAGTTGGTCCAATCCAATCACTTCCCCCTTCGTGACCCCGCATGCCTCCTTGGTGTACACCATGCCCACATAATGAATTACGGCAATGGTTTGTACAAACCGTTAGATGCCAGAACTATCGTGGGACGATGAGGGTTCCCACCCATATGATGCATATCCTCTATGAATTACCAATTAATATGCACGCTACAAGGATAACAACCACGACCTGCACATCCGGCTTCATGCGAGAGGAAGAAGATACAACTGACTTCTCTGTCCCATTCCAAATCTCATGGCTAACGCGTAATATACGACGCTAGAATCACTGATGTCAGGGGTTATTAAGTCCCTACTTGATAATTATTGTTTCAAATAGAACCCTAAGTTCTATTGCTCCATTATATCATCACTTAGGATGATATCTATGATTTCTTTATTTATGAAAATAATATTTTCTTTCTTTTATAGCATATATGATAACACACAATTTGCAAATACTTTGATAAAGACTCATCAAAGGACATGAGCAAGTGATGAACTTGCCTTTTGATGGCAAGGTAGTGAAGTCTGATGCTTGCACTGGACCTTGAGCTTCTAGTTCTACAAAAACATCATTATTGCCTAGTAAGGACAATACTTAAAGAAGCAAAATGATTATGCAAGTAATGTAATGCATTATTTAATTCTATATGCATTTTCCTATATAAGGTGCCTTTTAATAAAGTATTTACAAATATTTTTTTTGTTTTTACATTTATTGCATATATTATTTTATTTTACTTCCCTTTTGACTTTTATTGATTTAATAATTCTTTGAGGAATTATTAATTATACATTAAATTTATTACTAAATATTTATTTAGTATTTTTCAAAAAAACTATAATATTAATAAATAATGAAAGTGGTTTTTATTTATTTTTATCACTTTTTAATAATTTTGTAAAATTCCATAAGGAATATATAAATTACAAAATTCTTATAAAAGTTTAAGTGTCCAAACTTTTATATCTTATTTTATTTGAACATAGTGGATTATTATTAATCCAAAAATATTTTATTTATAATTTTTGGACTTTTATTTTATTTTCTAAAATTTTATTGAGGTCAGGGGCATTTTGGTCTTTTCCAATTGATCAAAATAGTTTATTAAACAACTTAGGCTGGCCTTTTGGGCTTATTGGGCCAGTGTGGCCCAATAGGGCAAGGTCAAAATACCACCCCAAGGGGTTTTGGCCCACCCAACCCATTCTCTCTGCCTCCCTCTCTCCCTCGACCTTATCCTCTCCTCCTACGACCCGACCCTGTGGCCGGCGATGCCGCCACCGTCGATTCTCGTCGCCGTCGGCCGTTCTGGTCACCGCCATGGTGCGATTTGGGGTTGTTGACGACGCCCGTTCGTTCTATCCAATTGGATTTGACTCTGGGGCTTCCCCGTGGCCAGGTCCACCCCGTTCCTGAACCCTAGGGTTAAGGAAAGGTGTTGTCGCCACCGTCATGGTCCCGCTGTGGTGTCTTTGCTCGTGTCTTTGTTGAGGCCGCCGTGGCTGGTGCAGTTCGGCACCCCTAGGATGCTCCTGTCTTTGCCGCGGTTACCAATCGGCCATTTCCTCTTGATTAAATCGTGAGGACCTCGGGTAAGTTGCTTATATGGTTCTTATTCATGCTACTACCATGAATCTCTCTGTGTATCTAGTGGCTTCTCATGCCTAGTGACTATGTGCTGATTAGGGTTCATCTCCTAATTAGCGTTCTTGATTTGATTAGGGTTCATAACCCCCTGTTGATCATATCCATGGTGCTTGTAGATCTAGTGATGATCATACTTGAGCATGAAGAATGATTGTTTGTTGTGGTTAATGATTTGTAGTGGCTTTGATGATGGTAGTTGCCTGTCAGATTATTCCAATGATGATTCACTATGATACTATGCTAGTGTTTCTATGGAATCCCTGATTGGATTATGTTGTTGATCTGAGAATTTACTCTACTGTCAGAATTCTTATACTGACAGTGGTTTCTCTCAGTAATTGCTTACTGTAATTATAATGGTAGGCTTGTATGAGATTGTACACACTGAATCAAATCATAACATGTAACGATTTGTTGTGGATGTATGGATGAATATGATATTGATTCCTGGCACTTGGCTTCAGGAAAATGATATTTATTGGTTTGTCCCTTTTATCTGTGGGAACTAAGCAAAGATTGGTTTTAGTTCATTTAGAACCTTTCCTTGTGATACCATTATAATCTAGCACACAAGTGATTGAGTTTTATTTTTGGGCTTAGCTTGATAATGCTTGTGATTAATACTGGCAAGATGAAATGAAAGCTTTTCTTAACTTTCCTGCCTATGATGTAGGTCTGAGGCTCTAGGATTTAATTCCTAGTTAGTTGAGCAAATAGTTTATTTGAAACTTGTAAGATTAGAGGTGCTACTCTCTCTGGGAGATGTGCCCTGATATGATAAGATCAGATGAAAAATGATCTAAGTTGAAAAAATAACACTGAACTCAGTGATGTTGGTCTGAGGGTTTAGTCCTTTTGGCTAAGTTTGATTTCTTATTGTATACTTGAAATCTCTAGGATAGATTCACCTCCCTTGGGTGATTATTGAGAGATCATTTCATAAAGCAACACATGCTTTTGTTTAGATAATATTATGAAGTCATGTGATGGTTTTATGAGGCTCACCACAAAATCTGATGTTGGTGTAGTAGATTGATGGTGATCTTGATATTGATCTTGATCTGCTGGATTCCTGTGCTTGCTCTTGAGCTAGCCTGCTCCTCCTAGCTCTTGGGCTTGACCTTGCTGTCCACCAGATTCATCCCCCTCCTTATGTCACCATCCTGGTGATGTTTGGTTGATCTGGGTTGGTTTGGTTTGGCTGCTGTTCTTGGTTTAGCTGCTGTTTACCCTGGTTGTGCTGTGTAGTGGAGAGATGCACTAATGTGCTCCTCCACGGTTGTGCTGTGGTTTTGTGAGATTGACTATGCTTGTGAGTTTGACAACACACCACATGCATGCTGGTGTGTGTCCAGCTTGTGTGCCTGCTATGCACTTGTGGATAGGTTCAGAAATTTTGAACTTACTATTACCAGATTACATTTACCTGGCTCGTGAATTGGTCCTTCTTAGTTGTCATTTGCATTCTGGATTTGAATTTATGAAAGATGAAATCTTTCATATTGGTGAAACTTGCCCCTTTATAACATTTCTCAATGATGAATTTGTCAAGTGCATTTCACTGACATATCTGAGAGAAATATACTAACACTAATCTTATTTTGTTTCTATTTTGTCTTTGTTTTGCAGGTACAAAGATGAAGATGAAGATTTAGTGTAGATTTAGATATAGGATAGTTAGTAGATATTCAAATGTAATTTTTATTCTTTTGTAATTATTCTTGTAATCTTTATTTTATTCAATTGTAATAAATATTATATTATTATTAATAAAAAATATTCTTATTCTTTACGTTTTTGTACATTGTGAAGTTTGGAATGACTTCAGTAGGTTTCATTCTTTGTAACTTGTTTATGTATTAATCATATGAAATGAATTTCATATTCAATATTGTTATTGGATAAGATTTAAGTTATAATACTTATTTCTTAATTAATTTAAGATTCAAATATTATACCTATATCATTTAAATTATAATTCAAATACTCAAGTTTAAAATTCAAATTCATTTTAAACACATATCTTCTTAAGATCATCTCAAAGTTTATAACAATCATCCTTTAAGACTAAACCTAATCTCAAAGTATGAAAGAAACATTGATCACTTAGGTTTTTTTATTTGGCGAAAATTGTACCCACATTTTCACAAATGAATGCATGCAACAATTCATATTCCTAAATCTACCCTTCGTTAGGTCTTAAATACTAGGATGTTACATAAACGAACTACTCACGAGACATCATATGGATCAAGATCAAAGATGATAAGGTGATGAATAACAATCTGAACATAAACAATAATCCAATGGTTCCACTCACAAGCATCAACTAAAATAGTAATCAACACCGAGAAAGTTTCCCCTAAGAACTATGCAAGTATTCAACACAATTGTTACAGCGGGATGGAGTGATGATGATGGTGCTGGTGGAGATGATGGTGTGTATGATGATGATGATCCCGATAAAGTCTAGCTTGATGACGGTGTTGATGGCGATGATCTCCCCTCCCCGGGAAGGAATTTCCCCGGCAGAAATCTGTCTAGCGGAGAGCTCTTTCTCTCTTGGTGTTTTCCGCCCCGCAGAGGCGGCAAAATCTTTCTATGGTCGCTCCTCATGTATTAGGGTTTCTAGGAGAAGATATAGGCAAGAGGTCGGAGCCATAGGTGGGCCAGGTGGGGCACACCCCCTGTAGGAGCTGCCAAGGGGTGGCCCGCGCCTGGGGGGGCCTGTGGCCCATCTCCGCCTCCCCTTCTGGCATTCTTCGTCTTCTGGGAAAATATGATTTTCCGTAGTTTTTCTGGTATTTGTCTGATCTTCGCGCAATTGCATCAAAACACCTCTTTTTCCATCATAATCCTGACTCCTGCAGTTCATACTCCAAGAATCATCCAACATTCAAAAACAGATGAAAAGACATAAGTAACACCTCTTAATAAGAAATATATCAATGAATAGAGGCAAATTATGATATAGAATGGTGATGCAAATTGGACGTATCAACTCCCCCAAGCTTAGACCTTCGCTTGTCCCCAAGCGAAAACTGAGCTCAGTAAACATGTCCACGGGTTTATGGAGTGAAGTGTCGATAAAAAAATACGGCCAAGAAGCATCACACTTACCATTACACAACTCATAAAAGAAAGCAACTCACCATTATATAACTTAGCTTGCAACAAGTACAGGAGTCACAATAGAGATGCATAAAGATAAATCACAATTGGAATTTGCAAACTTTGTTCTTGGCCAGAGAACAGCTGGCAAACAGTTTCACAAATAAAGATTTTGTAGAAGTTTTACAACAGGAGCACTCTTTGCTTAAACAAAAAGTTTTTCACAATGATAGCTTTCAAAGTAATACTCAATAGATAAGAGTCTTGTGCAAACAAGGAAAATGAAGAACATGATTGAATAAATCATCATATGAATGCTTGAAACACAACAACTCAAATGCTTGCTGGACATGGAGAGGAAGTAGGTTCACTGATTCAACTTATAGGTAGAAGAAAGAGCCTTCATAGAGGGAAGCAAGGATTTCAAGTTCATAAAGATCTTCTAAATGATTATGGTACTTACTAGCTTTGAGCTCTCATTGCCCCTATCATAAGAAGATTGAGGTGATTAAAGTTAAAGTGAACAAAGATGGAGTATATGCTTGACGAAATATAAGTTGGAAATCTCATGTCCCTTGAGTACGAGGGCCGCTCCTCATGCTACTCAACTTTAGTTACCGGTAAGTGCTTGTCATTGTAAGTACATGTGTATCATAAAGAACCGCCAACAGGGTACCCCTTGCACATGGTACAAGAGCTTTCCCATAACCAAAATGACAAGGCAAGCAAACAATGAGCATCTCAGCATTCTTCTTATTTACCATGGGAATATGGTGCTTTTTTCTCTCTTTCCTTTTTTGTCAATATGTCTCTTTTTCTCAATCTCTTTTTATAAGAAGAATGATTCATAGATGTCACTATGGTGATGCTGCAAGTTTCCACCATGATTAGGCATGGCTTAGGCTAGCGGCCCAGGCGGTTCTCTAACACACATACATAACTCCATGAACTTACAAGCTCCCCTTTTATTTCACACCGACGACATACACAAACAAAATAGCATGATATCAACTGGGTATGTATTTATAGGTGTTGAATGCGTTCCCCGTGACAACACGGTTCTGCTAATCCCAACATATAGATGCAAGCATATACAACTTCGATGACACAACGGTTCAAGTTTATTAGGGTCAAGAAAATAAGGTGTGCCATCAAGTTCGTGAGAGCTTTACTAACTAGTTTTCACATAACAAAATAATTTTTAATTCGAAAGGTAGATGAAGCTTGAGAATTTGCTTGGAATAGCAATGATGATAATAGGTAGATATGGTGGACACAAATGGCATAGGTTTTGGTTCAAAGGGATTGGATGCATGAGAAGTATGCCTTCTCAAAATAGGTTTTTGGCTAGCAAGGCTGGGTAGCAAGCAAAAGAGTTGAAGGAAACAAGCAAACCTATAAGTGATAAAGCCAAACATGCAATCTTCCTTAAAGACACAGAAGATCTTAAATAAAGAATACTAAGCTTAAGAGCCAATCAAGAAAGAAAATAAATGATACAAAATACTTGTAAGCTTTTTCTTTTTTCCTTTTCAAACCTCAAAAAGTGTTAATACTGACCAGAGCTCAGTTTGCCAAAACCAATTTAGATCTATTTGATGCTCCCAAAGTGATGCGAATACTGATCAACAAGATCAATCATATAATAGAGATTGCAAACTAAAATAAGAAGTGCAAAAAGTAAAAGATGAGACTTCTCGTTAATATTCCATAAAGGCACTCACACCAAGGGATACATAGATAACCAACTATCAACTAAAGGAGAGATACTTCCACAATGCAAACCAACCTATAAGATAACTTCTCTACCAAAGATACGGATCTACTAAAAAGGTAAAAGATAAAAGATAATGTTGTGATACCGCGGCACTCCCCCAAGCTTGGAACAAGCCAAGGGGATGCCAAACCTGATGGCGAATTACTCCTTCGGTGGTGGTCCCTTGTTTAGGGCAAGAAAACCCTCCAGCATCTTACGAAGCCTATTATTCTCATCTTGGACTATATCCACCTTCATCCTCAAAGCATGGTACTTATCACAAAACTCGTCAATGGTTCAGATGGCTTCCACTGCCTCATGGCAGGATCTGAAGTCTGGAATGGAGGCTATAATCCCCTGAATGTTACGAGAAAAAGCACGTCCAGTGTTAATTGCTCCTACAAAAGTAGGTTTCCTTGTCCTTGACCCTGCGGCGGTTTGTTCCTCCATCTTAACTTACTCCTCGACGCTCCAATCCATGTCTTCGCGCCTAGCAGCGATCCTTCCTTCTTCCACGGGCTTCTTGCCTTTGTCGTTGGCGGAGACCATGGTGCTCTAAACTTGAGAGTATTTCCTGACAGAAACAGATCGAAATGAAAACACGACGAGAACACGAAATACGAACATCGAGGGATCCAGGGGGTTATATATTATGAAGTTTCAATGTATAAGGAAGGTACTGGTAGGAAAACGAGGCAGAGAAGGAGCTCAGGGGGCTTACACCCCCTCCAGGCGCGGCCAGTTGGGGGCCCGCGCCTAGGGTGGGTGTGGCCACCCTGGCCTTCGTTTCCTCCTCTGTTTCGTCTCGTAACCTTCTGTATGTAATAAAAACATCAAAAATATAAAAAGATTAGGCTTTCACGAACCTTCAGTTTTCACCACTTTTACCTAGTCAAAGACAAACTCTGCAGATTTCTTTTCTCCTTATCCTGGAAATTCCTTTCATACAAGGACTTACACAAACCTTAATGGCAACATTAGTGTATGCAAAGAACAATAAACCTTTAGGTTCAAACTTCAACTAAAATCTATCAAAACAAAAGCTACTGTAGCAACTCCTTTCCAAAAACCCAAAAAAAATGTAACATACCATCTTTTCTGTAATATAAATAAAGACATGTTTGAGCATTGCATGCATGCATAACACTTGCACTTTGGTTTAAATAAAATAAGAACAAAACAAAACCCTAGTTATTTCCCTCTCAAAACCATTCAAATGGTTTTCATATCTTAAAATTACTCCAAATAAGAGGAACCCAAAATGAATAAAAGGGTTCCCCAATATTTCCATAGCCTTATAAAAGTTTCTGATAATTTTGAAACTATTCAAAATGGTTTGGAATTTTAAAATACAAACATAAATCAGAAAACAGAAAAAGAAAACAGTTTCAAAATAACTAACCTAGCTAACTGGGCCGAACCCACCTCTCCTTTCCTCTCTCTCTGCCGCTAGCGCATCACGCAGCAGCCGACCTAGCCTAGCCCAAGAGCAGCCCACCCCGGCCCCGTATCGCTTCAGCCCATCTTCGTCGACGACGAGCAAGTAGCTCGCTGTTGACACCGCCGCTGTCTGTCGCTGCCAGCGTGCACCAAGATGTGTGTCGCCGCCCTCCGTTGTCTATAAGAGCCTAATATCGCCGCCAGAGAACCCTAGCCCGCCACTTCCGCTTCTCTTCCTCACCTTCTCACCATGGCCGATGAACCCTAGCTTCTGCCGCTGTCGTCCCTGCCGTCCCCGGTCGCCCTAGCTCAAGCCGACGCCACCATTGGAACCGCCATGCTCGACTCCTTCCCCCTAGCTACTTTTCACCATTGTGCACGATCTAAATCGACTGGATCGAGAACTCCGGTCGCCGTCGGTCTCCATCGATCCCCGCCGTTCCCGAGCTTGCCCGGCCTCGCCACCACCTCTACCGTGCTCACGGTGAGCTTGAGGTGCTAACGCACCCCTCCGCTTCCTCTCTGTCCCCTTGTGCTACTCTCCCCGGGTGTGCCGACGCCGTAGCCGCTCGAGCTTGTCGGAGGCGATGCTCCGGTGACCAAGGAGCGGTGCCGCCACTATCTTGCTCCCCGCGAAGCCCACTCTCCAACGCGCCCCTCCGTTCATCCAGGCGCGCACTGGATCGAAGGATCCATGCTTGACCAGGAGCATCTCCATTCATGACATTAGCATGATGTCATGCTGATGTCATAATCTCCTTTTCCTTTTTCTTTTACTAGGAAACATACCCGTGCGTTGCGACGGGAGAGATAAATGTTTATCGGCGTGTGTTGAGCACATCAATGGTTAGGTACATTCTCGGTGTCTCAACTGCCTTCCGCTTTGCTCGATCACCCGGTACATGTGTGTAGACGTCTAGATAGCCACATGTCGCCACCTCTAGCTCATCCCACTCTCGGAAGGCCTTCGCCTCCCTTGGTAGGGGAGTAGAGGAAGCAGAGAAAGTAAGATGTATCGTTGGGAGTTGTCAGGATGAGGATATCAACCCTACTTATTATGGTAATTTGAGTTTTGGGTTTAGATTTGTCCGTCTCTTATATTATACGATATATGTTATTTATAAAAATGGACTTATTAGGGTAATTTGTTTTATGGGTTGAATTTGTCCCTTTTAAAAATGGTAGACATTTTCTAACACTTCTGTGAGGCCTCATAACCATCAAATTTTTGGTAGACATGATGCGGCAACGGACCATCCCGCGATCCCAACTGAGTGTTGTGTGTACTCCTCTTTTAATTAATTAATCCCAATAATTATCACCAACATCTTTTAATTTAACCTTGGCGGCAGTGGACAGCCCCATGATTCAACATAGAGCTCCTTAGATCTTGTGCAATGATTCCGATTCTTAAGCTGACATAAATACACTTCAATATTTGCACTAACTCATAATCCCGATTATATTGCCCATAATCCCAATTATATTTAGCTCACACCAAGCCAACATATATCTCCAAATCCCTCCTTGTTTCACTTTCACGGGTAGTGTTGCTGATATTCCAGGCAATTTAAAACGTATATAAGCCGGTGCAGCTGGATGCAAGCCAGCGGTGTGGGACTAAAGGTTATTTGCATCAAGTCTTGATTTTACGTAATGGTCGAAGCGGTCAGTTCAATGTTGATACACATGTGGTGTAGCCCACGACACGACGACAGGAATGGATCAAGCCCAAGGAAGCTACTCACGATTCCACGACCACATCACCATTGGTTTTTTATTTTTTGTTGAACCGGTTTTTGACTAACGGGTGGTATTAGTGGATAATTTGGTGTTCCGTAGGAGACAAAACAGTCTAAAAAAGTGTTATACCGAAAGAAACACTTCTTCCTTTATTATTAAAGTATATAGAAAAAATGCCCCTGCGTTGCAGTGGAAGAGAGAAAATCTGGATATATGACTTGTTTTGAGCGCATAATTGCTACACCGATGACATCGCCGAGTGGAGTTCCGGGAAAATATTATGGCAATCACAATATGGCAATTTTAATATTCTACTTTGAACAACTTATCCCAATTAAAGAATAATTAAAAAGAAGCTTAGGAAAATTTCTAGGCAAAGTCAACACCTCGCGTGATTTAAAAACAATTATGTACAAAGATACACAATTTTACAATGCAATTATATATGTGTGAAAAAAATACTACTCCCTCCAACCCATATTAATTGACTTGGGTTGTCAAAATTTGGATGAACCTATATACTAAATAGTGTCTAGATTCATCTAAATCTAGACAAATTTAAGTCAACTCATATGAGACTTTTATTTGAACTTCCACTGTGATAGCTATCATATAGAGTATTATGTTTTGGAAGAGCTTTACTAACTGTACATGAATTTTTTTTGTAAGGTAACTCATCGTACATGCAAGTGGTTTTATAGTTCCGCTAAATCCAAATGCCTAACCCAGCTCAACTTTGTCGCTTATGGAGTCTAATGAAAAGGCTGACCTTTTGAATGCATGTCGATCCATTGTCAACGGCCCAAAAGTTCAGAAAACATAAAAGATCAGTGGACTCGCTCCTTTTCTTCTGCCTCATGTCGATTCAGTGGACTCGCTTCTTTTCTTCTGCCTCATGCCGATTCTTTTTTTTTTCTCTACCACCTCCATCGTGATGGCGCTTCGGTCTGTCTGTGCCAAATAATCAAAGCCAAATAGTTTCGTATCCAAAATCGATCGGTAGTTTTTCAGCCGGACGGAGTGCAGATCAAAAGTTCAAAACCAAGCAATGGTGGGCTCACAGGGGCTCGTCTCTACACGACGATCTCTAGTCGACCACGAGTTCTTTTATTTTTTATTTAAGGCGCGACGCGATGAGGTTTCACTAGTGCACACGTACCCCTCTAACACCGGTTTGGAGGACCCTCTAACAGCGGTTCCCCAACCGCTGTTGAGGGTTCGGTGTTAGAGGGGGGGCCCCTTTAACACCGTTTCCTATACGAACCGGTGTTAAAGGGTGGCGACGGGCCGATATTCGTGGTTCTCTTTAACACCGGTTCAGATTCGGAACCGGTGTTAAAGGTTCTTCTGCCGCAGAGATTTAGGCCGTTTTCTGCGGCGAGTTCTGCGGCAGGAAAACGGCCTAAATCTTCGCCATGCAGACTCTGCCCGCCTGCTCGGGCGTATTTCGGAGGGGAGCGAGGGGAAATCGATCGGGAGCGGTATACTTATAGAATCGCCATCGGTACATACGAGTACATGAATAATTAAGCAACTATTATTATACACAAACATCGCCATCGGCACATACATCGTCATCGGCACATACATCATCATCGTTCATTTTGGTGGATATCTAAAGAGTTCTCCGCCAGCGTGACGACCTCATCAAGTATGAACCGCCAATTCCTCTTGAATGGCTCGTATGCTCAAATGGTAGGAGTTGGTCCCGCATCCGTTCGATCTGAATATATATGAATAATGGGGTCAATATATATAAGAATAAAACTCAACACAATTGATGGTAATAAAATAATGTTGTGGACTTTGTTTACTTACTCTAAGTTGTTCTAGTGCGGCTTGGCCTGTCGCACATATCGTGTTGCGAATGAACTCGCAAACATAGTACCCATAAGTTATTGCCGTGTCCTTGATGCGCGCTTTACGAGAATAGAGAGTTCAATCAAAATAATAATCAATAAAGCATGATATAATGGAATTGGAAGCTAGCTAGTATTACTTACATTTTGGTCTACAAATTTTAGTTCTTGACCATTCACCCACGGCCCTGCCCGTGAACATTTTCAAACCCTATCCGACAAAGAAAATGGATAAAGGAGTAATTAATTACTTATTGTCACGAAGTTGCCGATCTAGTGCGATAATATGATTGAAATTACCTCGGAGCATCTCTAAAGTTTGCCCATAGCTCTTTTTCTTTTCGTAACGAGTCCATGACAAGGACTTTTCCTGAGTCGGGTTGAATGACTAGCAGAATAAAGTGGAACCTACGCACGCATAACTCATCATCAGTTACACTTAACATCGAGTTAGCCGAAACAGAATGTGTACAAGAGAGAGGTAACAAGACTCACGAGAAGTTGTAAGGCAATAGTATTTCCTTTTGGTTTGTTGTCTCAAGAAAGACTTTAGCAAGTAATCTTCTGTTGCCCGGTTTTCTCTTACCACTTCTTCATGAACTCTATTTGGGTCAACGAACCCAATGTCAAAAGGGCCTCCTTTCCTGCATTCCATAACCTTTTTCCTGCATAATAGTATATACATATATGGTGAGCATATATATATACATGCAATTAATGAAGTGAATGAGTTGAGATAAAATTACGAAATAGTACTTACACACAATAAAGGCTGATGGCAGCTTTGTCGAGTTCCTTCGATTGAATAGAAAATGCAAGTCTTCAATGTTGAAGTCGATCGCGTCGTCTCCGCACAAGAAAATCTCATCTCTTATATGCGTGATCCATTCTTCTTTTCTCGTCTTGCAGAAATGAAGGTACCACTTGTGCAATTTTCGCATCTTTGTTGGTAGATTTTGAGCTCCTCTTTCTTGACTAGATTCTTCCCATACTTCCATGGCTGTATGGGGTTGACATCGCATTTGGGCAAGTTGTCTCCCATGACGTTCAAGTATGCAATGTAAGTCATCCCCATCTCATTGGCATTTCTTTGTAGCTCTGCCTCGTAATCATCTACGGAGGAGTCCCGTTTGTCAAACATTTGGAGCGGGGCGCATGATTGGTTTTCCTGCTCTCCGAGCATGGGAACTGTTTTGTGGGGTGCCTCACGACTGCTCCTTTCAGTCTCACTAAGGCGCCTTGCATCCGCTTCAAAATCTGGCGCAGAGTCCGGCACAAGTGGGGTTTCAGGTTTCAAAAGATTTTTGTAAAACTTCTCCACCACCGCCGGACCTATTTCCTCCTTTGGCTCGGCCCGTCTAGGTGCAAAGAATTTCTTGACCTGTTCTCCCGAGATCCTATTGGTCTCCTCGTCGCTGCGATTCCACGGTAAACCGGCAATGGCTTGACGGAAGGCTGCGGGACGTAGTTTTTTGAACTCTTTGGCGTACGGTTTCTGGATTTCTTTGTGGCAGTGCTCTGATGCTCCTCGTGGCGGTGCTCTTCCGCTTACCGAGGAGATGGCTGAAGCACCGGAGATGGGACGTGGCCGGAGATGGCTGCCTTGAGAGAGATGGTGACGGGCGGAGATGGCTGCCAGCAGAGATGGCTGACGGCCGGAGATGGCTGCCAAGCAGAGATGGTGAAGCGGCTCGATCACGACGCTGGAGATCAAGGGGGTGCAGTGACCTCAATTTGGAAGCACAATGTGTTCCTTCTTCCAAAGAATGGTTGTTTTCACGCAAATTTGAGTTGAGTTTCCCTTCACCGTAGCATGGTCAAGCTGTGCTTCCTCATATTCCTTCACAACCTCATCCACCCGACAATAGCATAGCCATCTGAATCGGTCGGCGGTGGTAAGTTCCACCAGCTACGGAGGTAAGGCATAGCCGATACCACCTTAATGGATAAGCCCATTAATCTCACATGCAGCTCAGCGTGTTCGCTCTCCGTGATCTCATCAACGGGGTATCGAGGACCCGTCATTTCAAGCGTTGGCTGCACGTTCTCCGTGGAAGCCACACCGCTTCAGCCAGTCAGCGGGCAGCTTCCAATGCGTGCTCTTCATGCCGCTGAGATGGGCCGGTAGCTTGATGGTTTCATGCATTCACTTGCGTCTCGCAGCCGCAAGTGCATGTTCTATCTGTGTCATCCGATCTGCGCTCTTTTTCTTTTCTGCGCCATCTGTAAGAGTCTCATCGGCAAACCCATCCTTCCACGCCATACCCCCGTGCCTCGTGCATGTCCGAGTGTTCTTTTTACCGATGGCGTGTGAGCTGGTCATTCTCTCTCGGGATGGAAGGTCCCGGATGTTTCCTCGTATGCCGTGATGAGTTCGGACGGTTTGGCAAGGATGGTTGGGAAGATACACAATCTGTTTCGGGTCCAACCTTGCCCCGATTCCGTAGAACCAAGTCTTTGCACGTAGGTCCCACCCATCTGTCTGGGTGTGGTCCCTCTCAGTGGCCCTCTCAGCTTCCTCCCACTTAGGCCTCGAGATATGTAGCCACCGACCCCTCCTGGTGATATTCCTTCTTCGGCATTAAGCGTATTGGTTTCGACCTCTTTAGCTATAGCACTTTCTTTATATGTCTTAAATTCGGGCCGTTGAGGTCTTATCTTCGCATAATATCGTCTTGAAATTTGAGTCTCGCCTTTGACAAATTTGTTCAATTTTGTCTTCGATTTGGAAAGCATCAGCCATCTTCTTTAGAGTCCACTCTTTGACCTTGTTCTCTATAACCGGTTGTTTTCATCCTCCTCTGGCGGAAGGGTGAAATTTACCAACAACGAATTCCAAAGCGTTTCTTTGGATCTCATCGACAAAGGTACCGTCGCCCTTCTTTGGCTTATTCCAATTTTCAATTGTGATTGGGATTTGGTCCCTAACAAGAACTCCACTGACGATAAATTTGTCTGCGGCCTTCTTGGGCTCAATCGCCCGCCATCAACACGGACCGCTCGATCGTGAACTTTGCACGATCTTTCAACCGCTGGCTCGCGCCTCGCTTGCTCTTTTCGTAGAAGAAGATGGTTGCTGGCTGGTCGATCCGAGGGCTAAAAGAAGAAAGAAGCGTTAATTAATACATGTAGAAGAAGATTGTTGGTGGAGTTCAATTGAGGCTTAATCAATGCATATACCTCACGGACTTTGTAACCATTAAATTGCGTTCACCGGAGTCTTCATCTTCTCCATGACTAGTACTTGAGCCGTCGTCATGTCCCTCCAAGTTCAGATATTGTGAGGTGTCCTCATCAATAATGTTCTCCATTATTTCTTCTTCTTCAAGGTTTCTACTAAGTGGATCCATAGTTTCTAAAACAATAATATTATCACGAAATATCGTAATACATCTATTGAAATGCTCAAGCAAGGACGATGATATGACAGGTTAAAAGTATTGAAATGTAACCCTAATACATGCTTGGTCATTTCAAACCCTAATTGAGAAACCCGGACTCATATGAGAGGGTACATTTACTTCTTCTAATTAACTTGTCATCAAAGTTGATTAACATAGCATGGTTATTATAATGCTATATTGACAACGAGAGGTGGCGCTTAGGCGAGAGCGGGGCGAAGTGCGTGGGGTGTGCGTTCGAACCAGACGACGTGATGGTCTACCTAACATGGGCGACACACCGACGCGTGTGTAGGCTCAGCGAGGACATAGGAGGTCGTGGTCGGCATAATGGTGGCGGTGGTCGGCGTGGCACAAAATATACACATGCATATACAATACACATACAATACAAATCCTTTGCATCAAACATGCATAATTTCCTATAGGATTTCTATAGGATTTAATCCTAAATTTCCTATAGGATTTAATCCTACAAATTTCCTATACAAATCCTTTGAATCAAACATGCCCTTACTTATATCCTCGGGATGGCGGCGAGGGCGACGCGAGGGTGGTGTGGGCGAGGCGAGGCAACCGGATGCGGCGGTCTCGTCGGGCGCAAGAAGCGGCGTTAGGCGTGGCCTATGAGCTCAAGCGGCGGCGAGACGCCTGCAGGGAAGAGAGCGAGGTGGTCGATTAGGGTTTAGGCGTGGCCTATTATAATATCTTTGCTATAAGCTATTTTATTTTTACTCCACATGCTTCTAATTCACATGTGCAAGGATTAAGGCCTAGATCGTGAGTCGCGAGGCCCGGAGGCGTTCGAGGAGGGCGCGCCATGGTCAGCGGAGCTCTGCCAAAAGGGCACGACCAAGGAAGACGGGCCTGACAAGTGAGCTATGCATTCGAGGCCGCCCCAGCCCAAGAATTTTTCCTAATATCCTTCATATTTGACAAATTTTGGGTAAAATAACGATATTTGGCCCATTTGCCCCAATAGTGGCCCAAAGTGTCTCCTTGGCCCATTTGCCCCCCAATTGGTTGGCCCAAGCTCCGCCAATGATGAGTGGGAGGAGGCGGAACAAGGACGGCCACAGGCGATCAGTCGCGGACATGGCGGCTTCAGGCTGGGAAGGAGAGGGGCAGGTCGGTTGAGGGCGGGTCCGCACAGGCTGACGGCCCGAGGGCGCCAGAGGGTGGAGGTGGCCGCGAGCCCAAGCGACGGGACGGGACGCGCGGGCGAGGAGCCTGGGCGAGTGAGGCGGCTCGAGGCGCTGTGGCTGCTGGCAAAGTGACGGCGCCGGAGGTGGACGGCGGAAGCGCCACGGGCGAAGCCATTGGGGCGACGGGCGCAGGGACGCGGCAGCGTCAGGGACGTGAAGGCGGACAGCGGGTGGGGCCGGAGCGGCGGTGGTGAATGCGCGGCGGCGGCGCGCAGCCCGGCGGGCGGGCGAGGGCGCACGCAGTGTGGAAGCATGTGGTGCGCGTGCCGCCCGTGAGGCCGGGCCGTCGCCGGTGGTCTTTTCTTGCCGGCGAGGGAGCTGCCGGGCGCAGCGGAGCGAGCGAACGGAGGGAAGAGAGCGTCGGCGGCGAACCTCGGCGGCGGCGAGATTTGCGTCGGCGGGCGAGATAGCGTCGGCGGCGGGCGGCGTCAGCGGGCGCCGATCGATCGGCCGTGCGTGGGAGGAATATGAGGAAGGTGAATAATATTCCTTTAACACGGTTCGTGGTGGAACCCGTGTTAAAGAAGCTCACAAGATTATTACCCTTTAACACGGTTCGACCACGAACCGGTGTTAAAGAATGCGAATGCTTCTTTAACACCGGTTCCACCACGAACCGTGTTAAAAGTGTTTCATGCATTTATTTCAGGGCTTTTTAATTCAGGCTTTTTAATTAGGCTTTTTAATTCAAAATATGAATAATATATCATAATTTTCGAAAAATAATATCTATCCATTCATGTAAATAGTTTTATATTTACTTTACATGAAATTTTTAAAATAAATAAACACTTATTTCATGCATTAAAGGGCTTTTTAATTCAAAAATATGATATGAATTTAGAAAATTCATATCTTTTTCATTTCAACTCGTAAAATATGAATAATATATCATAATTTTCAGAAAAATAATATCTATCCATTAATGTAAATGATTTTATATTTACTTTACATGAAATTTTTAAAATAAATAAACACTTATTTCATGCATTAAAGGGCTTTTTAATTCAAAAATATGATATGAATTTAGAAAATTCATATCTTTTCATTTCAACTCGAAAAATATGAATAATATATCATAATTTTCATAAAATAATATCTATCCATTCATGTAAATGATTTTATATTTACTTTACATGAAATTTTTAAAATAAATAAACACTTATTTCATGCATTAAAGGGCTTTTTAATTCAAAAATATGATATGAATTTAGAAAATTCATATCTTTTCATTTCAACTCGGAAAAATATGAATAATATATCATAATTTTCATAAAAATAATATCTATCCATTCATGTAAATGATTTTATATTTACTTTACATGAAATTTTCTAAAATAAATAAACACTTATTTCATGCATTAAAGGTGCTTTTTTAAGATATATAAAGAACTAAAAATTAAGATACATGGCCAGATTAAGTAACAATCGAACTGAACTGAAAATTAAGATACATAAAAGAACTGAAAATCAAGATACATGGCCGATTAAGTAACAATCGGCAACTTGTTTCGGAATGTTGGAGTGATTTAGTCATGCTCCCGCCTACACCTGTAATACTCGCCATCGTAGTCGTCAGACTTACGCCGCCGTCGCCGCTGCCGGGGTCACCGTAATTGAACCTCTGGAGAATGCGTGGCTGGACTTGAGGGTAGCGCGTGGGCTGGACTTGAGGTAGCGCAGACGGGGTTAGAGTCGGCGGCGGTGTCATAGGCCATGACGCCTGGAGAGTCCGACCGCCACCATAGCCGACGGCCGGCCTCGTTGAAGTTAGGAGGAGGTGGGCCGTCCTCCTGCACAGCGAGCGCCTCTCATGCCGATCCACGAAGAAGGCTTCCCAAGTAGAGAAATAGTCGGGATGCCATCCGGGATTCCTCCGCTCGGCGTGAGCTCAAGTAGTAGTGGTTCGTGATGGCCATCCGGCGCGCCACACCTAGAGGGACAGAGGAACTGCACCTCCGACGCCAAAGATCCAGCCGACGGGGACACAGAGTTCAAGGGTAGTTCGAGAAGCGCCCGCCTCCCTGGGGTTAGTGCTGGTGGAAGCCATGGGAAAGAGTGATGAGGTTGCAGATATGAGTCTAGAGATGTGCAATGACAATGGAGGCCAACCCCTACATATATATATAGTGAACTAGCGGGAAGAACTGAGGGAAGAATCAAGGAAGAAAAATGGCGGGAAGAAAAATGGCGGGAAGAATCATGGAAGAAAAATGGCGGAAGAAAAATGGCGGGAAGAAAATGGCGGGAAAAAATGGCGGGATGAACCTTTAGTCGGTTGGAGACACCAACCGACTAAAGATGATTTAGTCGGTTGGAGACACCAACCGACAAAACACAGTCAGACTAATAATAGAGGTGAGTGCATGTCGACATTATGTCGCGGCGTGTACCTTGTCCGGATGGTGTCACCAACCGGGACTAAAGATGAACTTAGTCCCGGTTGGAGACACCAACCGACTAATAATAGGGTGAGTGTCGACATTATTTTGTAAGTGTCAACACTATGTCGAGCTGCTTGTACTATAAATAGGCATCCTTGTGAGTCCAGTCCTCCACCCAGTTTGAGGCGGGACACCACTACGATTTGAGGAGATGCCGACGGAGAGCCTCCTCAAGATCTCCGAGAAACTGGTCATAGAGGCACTCCTAATATGTGAAATTAGTTAGCTCCTGGTGTATTGATCTAGTTAGACAAGTTACAAAGCTGCAAGATGGTTTTAGGAGGGACACCACTACGGCCAGTTTCGTGGAGATGCCGACGAGCCCAGCCTCCTCATCTCCGAGAAACTGGTCATAGAGGCACTCCTAATATGTGACCGCGCGCTTTGGAGATCGATCTTAATGGTAAGTACGATCGGACAACTTCTTCTCATACTCGGTCCATCCACAAAACATGACTAACACTCAAGACATGTATTAAAACATGAACTAGAGTTACATAATATGAGCATGAACTTCTTGGCATATGCCCTTCCTTATGATCGCTTGACGTAACCATGGAGCATCTTCTTTACTTAACGGAATGCTTGGGTTTCCTTTCACCGTGAAGGGCGGAATTTCATCAAACTTATTATAATCTTCCGACATGTCCATCTTGTCCTCGATTCCCACGATGTTTCTTTTCCCCGAAAGAACTATGTGACGCTTTGGCTCATCATATGATGTATTCGTTTGCATATTTTTTTTTTTTTTTGGTCCGGAGGACATGTCCTTCACATAGAAAACCCGAGCCACATCATTGGCTAGGACGAATGGTTCGCCTAAGTTCTTCATAAGATTGTTGAGATCCACCGTTGTCATCCGCATTCTTGTCTACCTCAACCCCTCCTCCCGTTAGCTTGACCCATTTGCATCGAAACAAGGGGACCTTAAAATTAGGTCCATAGTCAAGTTCCCATATCTCCTCTATGAACCCATAATACGTGGTCTTTTGCCCATTGTCTTCTGCGCATCAAGCGGACACCACTGCTTTGGTTGGTGCTCTTTTATCTTGGCCTATCGTGTAAAATGTATTCCCATTTATCTCGCACTTGGAAAGTACATACAACAAGACGGTGTCCCGCCAACAAGTACAAATGATCCCCAATAGTGGTGTTATTCGTGAGAAGTCTTTGCACACCGCCAAAACTCGCCATGTGTTCACTTATAATCCATTCATCGACCGCCCGGTGTTTGAGGCGTATTAAATTCTTGTGTTCATTGATATACGGGCAACCAAGATAGATCTTTGTAAAACCGTAGTGTGCTTGATTGAGAGAATGCCCGTCTACATATCATTGCTTTACATCCTAGGGTGCCTTTTCCACGCAGCTCCCCTCATGTCGTGATTACGGAACACCAATCGCCTTAAGGTCGAATAAAATCAACAGAACTCAATGACCTCCTCTCTACATAGCCCTTGGAGATGCTTCCTTCGCCTAGCACGGTTATGAACATATTTCTTTAAGACTCCATGTACCTCTCAAAGGGGAACATATTGTGTAGAAATACAGGACCGAGAATGGCAATCTCTTCTACTAGGTGAACCAGAGATGCGTCATAATATTGAAGAAGGATGGTGGGAACACCAACTCAAAGTCGACAAGACATTGGGCCACATCTGCTTGTAACCCCGGTAGGCTTTCCGGATCGATTACCTTCCGAGATATTGCATTGAGGAATGCACATAGCTTCACAATGGGTACTCGAACATTTTCGTGTAGAAGCCCCTCAATGCAATCGGAAGCAATTGTGTCATAATCACGTGGCGTCATGAGACTTCAGGTTTTGGAATTTTTCTCCGCCATATTTATTATTCCTTTATATTCGACGAGAAGCCGACGGACCTTGATAACGCTTTCGGACATTCAAAAGATTTCCTTCTGCTTTGGTAAGAGCGTAGTGGCAGGAGTTAAGTGGCATCGTTTACCCTTCTCGCTCGGGATGCATAGGCTCTTCAGGGCCTTGACGCCGGTCTTGTCGTGCTTCCTGTATCTTTTGTCTTCCCATACACTCCTAGAAAGCCTAGCAGGTTCACGCAAACATTCTTCGTCACGTGCATCACGTCGATTGAAGAGCGGACCTCTAAGACTTTCCAATAGGGTAGGTCCCAAAATATAGATTGCTTCTTCCACATGGGCGTGTCCGCATCGTCATTCGGAATGATAGACTGCGTGACCTTTTCCAAAGATTACTTCTAGGTCCTTGACCATACCAAATACCTCCTCACCGCACGGAGGAGGCTTCCTCCGGGTTACGCCAGACGTTTGAAATGCTTGCCTTTCTTTCTTCGATGCAGGTTCTAAGAAATCGGCGATACCCTAGGTACACAACCTTCTTACATTTATCCAAATATACACTTTCAAGATCATCTAAACAGGTGTGCATGCATTGTATCCCTTGTTTGTCTGCCTGAAATGTTACTAAGAGCAGGCCAATCATTGATGGTTACGAAAAGCAATGCTCGTAGGTCAAATGGCTCCCCTTTGTGCTCATCCCACATACACCTGGTTTGGCCCACAGTAAAAAGTTCTTCAACTAATGGCCTTAGGTACACATCAATGTCGTTGCCGGTTGCCTCGGCCTTGGATGAGCACGGCATCATAATGAACTTCCTCTTCATACACAACCAAGGAGGAAGGTTATAGATACATAGGGTCACTGCCAGGTGCTGACGCAGCTCGCTCACCAAAAGGATTCATGCCGTCTGTATTAGACCAAACCTTAAGTTCCTTGCGCCACGCAAAGTCCGGGTACTCTCGACTTTTCTCCACCGTGACCCATCAGCGGGTGTCTCAACATCGCTCTTTCTTACGGTCTTCCATGTGCCATCGCAACAACTTGGCATGCTCTTTATTTCAAGAGACGTTTTAACCGTGGTATTATAGGAGCATACCACATAACCTTGGGAACCTTCTTCCTAGGGGCCTCGCCTCAACATCGCCAGGATCGCCTCGTCGATCTTATACCGCAAAGGCAAAATACCGGCATGCATCCAAATTCTCGATTTCTCACCGCGTAGAGGATGCGTCATTAATGCAGGCATGTATCTTCCACGTCTAATCCTAGAGGGCGTACAACCTTCTTTGCTTGGTATGTACTGTCAGCAACTCATTATTTCTTGGAAGAAGATTCTTCATTTTACCAACAACTTTGAAAATGCTCGGTCACACCATTCTCGCCTTCCATTGCAGCAAATCCATTGTGGCACCTAGCTTTTGTGGCCATCTTCGCAAGTTGGATACAACAATGTTTTGTGATCCTTTAACATCTGCTCCAGCTTCTCCTTCTCTGTTCAGTTTCACATTCTTCCTTTGCATCAAGAATGGCCCGACCAAGATCGTCATCGGGCCCATCCGCCCTCTTGATCTTCATTATCTACCCCGTTGCGGTATCATCATATTCAGGATACATATTATGATAGTTTTCATCATCCTCTTCTTCTTCGTTGTCTTCCATCACAACCCCTTTTCTCCGTGCTTGGTCCAACAATTATAGCGGGCATGAAACCAGATCGAAGCGGTGGGCGTGAATGGTTCTGGTATTTGAGTAGTCTTTCTTGTTACGACGGTGAACACACGGACAACACATGAAACCATTGTGACCACGGTTTGCATTAGCCACAACGATGAAATTTTGGAGGCCCTAATGTACTCGGAAGTGCGGCGGTCACCGTACATCCATTGCCGATTCATCTGCATTAATATGTAGTATATATCAAAAAATAATAGGGAGATGACCATTTATATATATAGTACATCAATGACACATGAAACTATAGTTTCCGACCTCGACCGAGACGGAAAGAGCAACAAGAAAGCTTATTTTGAGCTCTCGGGCATTTCACCGAACACCTCTAGTGCATATGAAAAAAACACAAACTAGCACTCTTCACACCCTCTTGCTAGGCTCCAAAATGTGAAAAAATGGAAGAGTGGGGTGTGTGTGGGCTGGGGTGGTGTCTTATATAGCCCCCCCCTTTAACACCGGTTCGTGGCACGAACCGGTGTTAAAATCTTGTGGCCATCGGTGGAGGGACCTTTAACACCGGTTCGTGGCACGAACCGGTGTTAAAGGGGGGGCTCCTTTAATGCCGCAGAGGCCACGCTGGTACGGCCCCCCCTTTAACACCGGTTCGTAGAAGAACCGGTGTTAAAGCCCATTTTCGGGATCAACAAAAGCCCGCGTTTCCACTAGTGTTTATTAATTATTAATAAACGATCTTTTGACTTATCGGTGGTACAGGGGTAATAATTATGTTGGTGGGAGGGCAAATCGGTCAAAAAAGAGTTGAACCGGACGAAACACTTAGTCCTTTATATATTATAATATACTAGACTAGCACACTGCCCGTGCGTTGCTACGGCTTTACTGTAATTTTTGATGAAAACTTTTCCCCGGCAACACCAGAGTCAGTACGCCGACATGACATGGTCAATGCTGTAAAATAGACGTGGAGGAAAATCTACACACCGTTTAATAGAATGTAGAAGATGCCAACAAATCAATTTTCAGATCCAAGTACGTGAGTTGCCATGGAGTTGAATAGCTTTTGTTGTCCGAGTATTGTATTATTTTAGTATAACGAGTATTTCATGCGACAATCTAATTAATTTTCAAAGGATTAATTTAGCTAGAGGTAAAAGATATGGTGGGTTAAACTAAAGTTAGTGTTGAGGGAGCAAACATACCCGTGCGTTGCACCGGAAAATAAAGCTTTTCGATGAGAACTGGTTTAAGACTTAGGTTTGTATTTTTAGATTAAGAAAAGCAAAATCCAACAATACATTTTATTTTCAACATCTCTATGATTTTTTTGTATTAATACCGACCGCATATTTATTGATGCAAAACCCAGCTAGATCAGTTACACGTAGTACCTACGGGGGCAATCGATCAACATTTAATTAACACATAATCAATTACTCCCTCCTATCCATATTAATTGACTTTGATTTATCAAAAATTTGAATAAACCTATATATTGAATAGTGTCTAGATTTATCTTAATCTAGACAAATTTAAGTCAATTAATATGAGCCGGAGGGAGTAGCTTTAGCCGGACATGAACTTGCATGTACCCTGCATAGATTCTGTGTAGCTATAGACAAATGTTGTGCAGAGCACTGCAGCTAAATGCAGAACATAAACAGCATCTGTAACCAAGAGACACGCCAACATCCCTAACTTGCCTCATCGCACGATGTAGAAGAGACAAAGCAGCAACAGCAGTTCCACAGAAAACCGACGAAGCTCAGTTCCAAATCTCCTTCTCTGAAGGCCATGTGCCTGAAAACTCTCTTCTCTCCCTTCATTACACCTCTACAAGACACCCACACGGGGACTGGATCAAGCGAGCTCGCCCCCATCAGCCACTGCCTCCAATGCTAAGATCTGGATCTAGAGGGGGCATTGTCGGTGACACGCTGCACCTGGATGCGCACGACGCAAGGGAGCCGGGCCGTGGGAAACCCGCCCATGGACAGCGCCGCCGAAGCCATGCTCGATGGGGCGAGGCGTTAGGAGGTCGGGCACACGCCCGAAAGTGCCGCGCCTCGGGAGGGTTTAGGGAGCCTGCCGGCTAGGGGTACCAACCCATAATCCCTTGAAGCGTCGCCAATCGCTGAGTCTAGACCCTGCTCCTCTTGAATCTCCTCGCCAGGGGCTCCCGCGACGCCCGCCTGGATTGGGGTCGTAGGATTGGAGAGGGGTGCGAGGATGGATCCGGTGCGTAGAGGGGTGGGTGCTTCCGGCGGTTCTCGACCTTCTCTAGTTGTGGAGGTGGAGTAGGGGCGGTGCGGACGGCGACATCGGGCGAGCGAGAAAAGGAGAGAAGCGGGGGCCGCGATGAGGGGACGGCCGGAAGGGGAGAAGTTGACCATCGGGAGTGGAGTTCCTGGGAGTTTTTTTTTCTTTTCACCGTACAATACCACTTGGCGGTGGCAAAACATGTAAATAGCCCGAACAGTAGGGGCAAAACCGTCCGAAAAAAATCGGAACAAAAAACTGGCGGGACGAACCTACCGTTCTGTAAATTAGTAGATAGATATAATATATAATATATAGGTATAGATTGATTTCTGTAATTATTTTCTGTAATTAAGAAATCCCTGATAGGTGGGCCATACCTGTAAGACTATTAATAATTTCTGTAAATGTTTTCTGAAATGATTAAATCTATGACATGTGGGCCCAATTTGGAAATTAATTTAAATATTCCAAAAATGATTTATAAATGGATTAAAATTGGAGAAATTCATAACTAATTTATTTTAAATCAGAAAAATACAAATAATATACCAAAATGATCAGAAAAATGAGCTCTATCTCACTAAGCAATAATTATACATTGTTAACCAACTTTCATGACAAGTTTAATTAGAAGAACCAATTAAACCCCATAGGTGATTTCGAGGATCCCCCTGTTCTAGGGTTTGGACCTCTCGGACCCCGTTTAAAATGACCAAGCATGTTCTAGGGTTCATTTGAACACTATTTAACTTGTCATATCATCCATATTGTATGAGCATTGCACATGCCATGTGTTGAATGTTGCTTTCTCTTTTCCGGTGATTAGTTCTTCGCGAATAGGAACCGAACCCGAGGCTGAAGTCAACGCCACCGAAGAGCAGTACCAGTCCAACAACGGACAAGGCAAGCGAAGCCCCACACATACATATGAAATCCTATGTTTGAAAAGTATTTCCTTCTCACCATGTGCATTCGGTTCAACATTCTTTATTCAGTAGATAGAGTAATCCTATCTGATGCATGTTTCCCTTTATGAACTATATTACCTGATCCACTTCTCCTAGCATAACTAGGGTTTGGCTTATAAGCATCGCTAGTGCCACAATTCAGTCAAGCTTAGCCATGCTTAGTGGTCCGATGCTGATCATTCAGGTGCTGCACCGAAGATGCGAATGAATCTAGTATGGTAGGATGTGGTGATGTAACACCCTCAGAATCGGACCTATGCAAGTTTGAGCAAAATTCGCCAAACCCGCATAGAAACGATTCAAAGGTGCCCACCAGGCACTTTCGTGCGGGTGGAAAACGAAGTAATAACATTACACAACAGTCCTCGATGGGACCCACAGAACAGATATATATATAACGACTCAAGGAGTCAAGAATACGAATATACGATACAAAGATCCAAATCACACGAAACGATCTGAGATCCGACTACGGACAAGATGCAAATGGGGCTAAGAGCCACGAAGAATAACCAATGGTGTCCATAACCTGCGAGGCCAAGCGGAAGGGTAACCACGCTAACGACGTCGATCTCAAACCTGCTTAAACAAAAAGGGTGCCGACAGAGGGCAAAGGAAAAGAGGAGCGTCGATCGAGGCCAAGATTACAGCGAGGCTAGAATTCGGCGGTCCTCGCCTACATAGGTATGGTGGACTGAAGCGGCAGCGGCAGCATGCACTAAACAACCTATAGAGACTCGATACAACTGGCGGCAATCAGAGAGGGGTAAGATAGACCTATTCGGATCCAACATGATACTACCATCAAACAAACCCATCCTGGCGTTTCCCCCTCGTGGCCAAACGAGGAAGTCAACCGAGGAACTCACACCGTTGGCAGTTTTACTTATTTGGTTATTGTTGCAGCAATTACTAGTCAGGTATAGATAATCGTCCTGATAAAGTAAGCAGTGGGCCCTTTTAGTTAACCATTCCGTTATAGTTGTAACTCTTACTAATCAGATACAGATAGCATGAGATAAACCCAAAACCCAGCAGTTGTTGGTACTTTTATTCAGCCATTCCGTTGTAGTTGCCATACTTACTAGTCAGGTACAATGGTCGCAAGCGACAATCCAAACAAGCAATTGTGGGCAGTATTATTTAGCCATTCCATTATAGTGAAGCTGATTACTAGTCATTATAAAGTCAAATTTATAGCAATAAACTTTAGTTATGCTTGTCTATGGTCGAGATCTTTGTGCTCCAAGTCGTCCATAACCGGACACGGCTTTCGGAAAGTTTTAACCGGCGGGTGCACAAATAGCAACACACACGATCAACCTCGGAAAAACCAAATCAAACCCAACGAGGTCTTCACGACGAGCAATCACAAGATTGAAATATTTCAGGCCACCCTTGGAGTACATAGCAAGTAAGCAAGCTCAGACGGACTCAAGGTTGTGGGGGCCAGTGAACGACGGGAACCCCAAACGGGCTTGTCGACAGCGGAATCGTGCCACTATCCTAACAGTCTGATGTGCTATCTGTCGCACAATCGTAAATAAAGCAGTAGCATGGCATAAGTACAGGATCGTAAATAAAACCTCAAACTAGTTTGTGGCCCCAAGAAATAAGACGGAATCAAGCTCTGGCTAAGGGGGGCCCATACTCCCCATATGTGGATAGCGCGATAAATCAAGGAACAGGTATCAAGTACTCGGGGTCCTACGGGACACAAGTGGGCGTTCGGAAACCAAATATTTTCTATCACCCACCGATGCCTCTGCTTATTTCAATTTTAGTTGTTAAACAGGAATTTAAAATGAACGGAAAGTAAAACTAGAATCATCTCCATCATCAACATGCGGCAATACATCAACAACTGTGGCATTTGACGACACTTAGCACTTGAGCCAGCGACTACGACGCGCAAGTCCAACTATCTACCAAACAACAGGTAATAGGATGTGTCCAAGGCAATATAAGGCTGCAAGGGATAACACGGGTACGAAAACTAGAGCAACGCAACACAGATAGCAATAGATCAACAGGAGGGAATAAAGACTATAAAGTAAGACAGGTAGAAAGGGGAAGATGCTCGCCTGAAAACATTGTCGAAGGTTTATCCGAAGATCGGGGCGAAGCTCACATCAACTCAACGGCCTTATCCGCGAAGAAGCAAAACACTAGAATAAACACCGGATGCAATACTTAATACAACGGCAGAAGATCGGCATGATGCATGCATGATGGATGACATGGCAAAGATGCGATGCGATTAGGTCATATTAAGCGGAACCGGGGTCCCGACAATTAATTAGGTGGTTCATGTCATTTAGAAACCCCGCATTTTAAATGTTGTATTAACATGGCAAATAATAGCACCGAGTTCGCTACACAAATTTAAATGAGGCCAATATAAGGCTAGATTTGCCCGCATGTGGGCCCCACATTTAATTATAAGGTGAATCGGCATAAGGCCCCCAAACCACATGAATGTATGCATGCAAGACAATTATTATGCGACAAGTTGTATTATGTTATAAAATAGGGTTCCGGGAAGGGGTTCACACATTGAGGGGTCTCGACGGACTTGGGGTTCCGGGGTTCGGGGTCGGTCTCGGGGTCCAGGGTTCGACGGAGACGTTCTCGGATAAAAGGGGTAGGTCTTGGCGCATCCGTGGTCTTCGGGTCGCGTCGACGATCATGGCGTTCGGGATGAAGTACTTGTCGCGTCGGAGTCTCGGTGTCCGGGGTGAAGCACTAGGCGTCCTCGAGGAAGTACTTGTCGTGCCGGGTTCGGTCTTGTCCGCGAGGAGATCTTGACGACGAGATCGAACTGGCGCCCGGTTGATCTTGGATCCGGGAGTAGATCTTGGCGTCCATGGGTCTAGTTCGGTCTCAGCCATCGGTCTTGGATGTCCATGAAGGCGTTCTTGGCGTTCGATTCCGTGATTGGTGACTTAGGCAACGCGTCACGGTATTCGAAGGGCTTCGTGAATCGCCGGCCTCATGGGAATCTTGCAAAGTGCCAGGACAAACATGAACCACAGCGTGCACACGGACATCTCTCGGTGATGGCACCCGAACGACGCTCGAACATATGACGTACACACGCCCACACAGATGGGGATCATAGGCATCACTGTGGAGGTCGGTGTCGCAAGCGTCGGGCAGAGGGAGTTAGGACAGCGAGGTTCCTTGGCACCAGAGGGAGCTAGGGAGGTGGGGTCTTGATGTGGAGACGGTGAGGTCGCCTGGACGGGCGTCCGGCGGTGGTGGCACCTTGGGCGAGCGGCGCCTGTGCCAGCCGAGGCGGCGACGGAGGTGCTTTCGGGCGGAGCGGCGAGGGCGGCTCGCTGGTCGGCCAGGCGGGTAGGCGCGATTCCGGCGAGGCGGCGCGGCAGAAGGTGGCCACGGGAGGCGGCGCAGAGCTGGTGGAGGCATGTGAGGCGGGCCGAGGAGGGAAGTCGTCAGCGGCGCTCGGAGGTGAGTGGCGAGGTGGGCTGCGGGTGCAGGCACGGCGTGGCGCGGCCTGGCGGCGAGGCGAGCCGGCGACGCAGGCTGGCGCGTGGCGGAGGAAGACCGAGCGGGGCCCAGCGGCGCTTCAGCGAGGCGGGAGTAGTGAGGCGAGGAGGCGGCGGGAGGCGGCGGGGAGGAGCGTGCGTGCGGGTGGGGCTGCAAGGGAAGAGAGAGGGAGAAGAGAGAGAGGGACGGGGGGCGCGTGGGGGTGGGTCCCGCGGGGCCCAGGGAGGCGGTCGGGGGTTGTGTGGGGCCGCGTGGAGAGGGTGGACAGGCGTGCGTCGGTGTGTGTGCGTGAGTGGAGTGTGTGGGTGAGCTGGGTGGGGTGGTGTGGCAGTTTGTGGTTGGAAGAGGGTGAGAGGGAGATGAGGTGTCAGCATACTACTGGTGGGGGTGAGGTGGCTGGGAAGGGTGGGTATAGGAATGGGTAGCTTTAGGATTAGAGGGGACTGGTTAGGTGGACCGATTAAAAAAACAGGGGTCGTCGGGTCTATTCGCCCGCTCGATCGCCCCCACTAAAATAAATTAAATATTTTTAATGTTTTAAACGGGGCTTTTGCAAACCGATGCTAGACAAAATAAATAATCCGGACAAGCCCGGGTTTTGCGTTTGAATAAGGATGAGGCGTTTAGAAAACAAAATAGGGTTTTCTGCAAATAGTTTTGTACAATCAGATGCAAGATGATGACGATGCTCAAATGCAATGTGGCATGATGACATGGGCATGCGGTCATGATGATGCAATGCACAAAAACAACGCGATTTTCTAGTAGTGGTTTTGCGGGATGCCACAGGTGATGTGATCAGAGATGGATGATAAACATGCTAAGGCTTGTATGGGAGGCCACGTGGGTTGTGGTTTTTGCAGTCCCGATGGTCTTGCCTCTTGAACCAAGACGAGCGTACAACCACACGGGGGCCTGGAAACCCCTCGACCAACTAACTTTCCTAGTAGATTCCATGAGTCACATAGTTCGGGTTTTCCATTCGACATACGCATCTTGGTTGTTATTGAATGGAGGTGAAGGAGGTGCATTCACAACAGGTAGGTAAGCATGGCCGGGAACAAGAGATGCCCGGCATCCGTAATCTTGAACCCTGCGCACATCATTAGGGACCGGCTTCGGGACTTGACCTGTTACGGCGGCATCTCCCTAGTGCATGACTCATGGTCTCGGTGAAAGCAAGGTAAAGGTCGTGGTCAACAACTCTCTGCCGGCCTTCCAAGGAAGAGGACTAATAATTTGGCATTAAGAATCGGTTGGTATGTGTGGGTAAAGTTGTGCACCCCTGCAGGGTTATTAATCTTTTCGAAAAGTCGTGTCCATGGTTATGGACAACTTGGGAATGGACGTGAAGATCATAGAGAACCATAACCGAATGATAGAACTTGTCCAACTAATGTGAGATCCGGAATACTTCCTCAGGGTTGTTTGAGGGGGTAGTCCGGGAAGAGAGGTTCAATTGATGATGGTACTTGGTGGATATAAAAGATGACTTGGAAGATTTAGAGTTGTAGTCTTCTTATCCCCTTTGAAAATGATCTGACTAGACGAGTTTCTTGTCCCTCTTGTTTTGAAAACAAAAGATGGCTTTATGCAAAATAACTCCACTAGCCATTAGTCTTGCGGAGTACACCATGTAATCAGCCTTGCTATGTTGATGTTTTCTACAGATGAAGCTACTCCAACTGAAGGTGGTTTCTACGTCGAAGTCAACGAGTAGTCGGGGTTCCCGGGTAGCAGCCTAGGATCTATGGAAGGTTCACTACTTCTGTTTAAGGCCTCTTAGGCCCTTTGCTAAGTTTGTTGTTTAGAACAACTTGTTTGCTTCCGTTTTTTATCTAATGATGGGTATATGACCCCTGGCTTGTATGACTGGTTTATAACTCTCTTAAGAGTTCACCTTATTAATGTATGGTTTGTATGTTCTGTAATGTTACCGATCTTTCCCTGCGCGCTTCGGAATTTAGGTTAGGCTTATATCAGATGGATCTGGTATTTGTCTAGCACTGATCCTAGGTCGTGACGGATTATGGTATCAGAGCAGGACTGCCTGTAGGAAACCCTTCTAGCTGGTCGATGTTGAGTCTAGAGTTTGAGAAAACTATTTGAAAGCTAAAAACTATTTGCAAAACTCTGAATAGGACTATTTTTACTCCTTATCCAAGGTTGTTCTATTGCTGATATATCTTACCTCGTTTGCTTTGCAAGGTTTTCACTTCTCGTCTATCATTTCAAACTTTTAGGATATACGGGTTTGGGTTGTTTTCCCTAGTACTCCGTACTTGGTTGCAAGGCTCACAGTTTCTAAGATATATCTGTGCACCTGAGCATTGTTTTTCAACTTTGCTAAGGATGGCTATAATCCCGCTCTCTACTCTTTTGTGACTTGTTGGTATCATATCATGATTGCATTCCATTGTTATGGTTTGTATCTAAGTTGGTAGCATATACTTTTCGTATGCTTGTTCTACTGCCATACTTAATGCATTGATATAATTTTCATCCACATGTTCACCTCTACCATGATATTTTGATATGGTTTTCGTCATCCTTTGATGTGCCCTTTTTGGTGAATCCATTCTCATGGTTTCCGTTTTCTCCTTAGATGTCGTCTGGTACTCGTGGTTCTGTTGGTCGTCGAGGAAACAACAATATTGAACAGGAATTTCCGCCACCTCCCACAATGACCGAGGTTCTCAACAACATTGAGACCAACCGTCCGAGGAATGAACGCCTTCTGGTGCGTGTGGCGCAGAACACTAAACGTCGTCCTGACGACTATGTCACACTTGGAGATTTCATCCGCTCTTTTCCTCCAATCTTCACCCACTCCAAGGAGCCCCTTGAAGCTGATGATTGGCTTCGCACCATAGAGCGCAAGTTCAGTGCTCTTCGAGTTCATCCCGCTGATCGTCTTAACTTTGCCACCTATCAACTGGAAGGTGAGGCTGGTGTTTGGTGGGAAGGTTTTCTGAATCTGCAAGCTCAGGGACATGTTGTTACCTAGGAAGAGTTTGTTGCAGCATTCCATGCCTCTTATATCCTTAAGCCCGTCATGGATCTGAAAAGGAGGGAGTTTCTAGATCTGACCAAGGGGCGCATGGATATTGAAACATATGGGCGTGAGTTTACTCGCCTGGCTCGTTATGCAACTAGGGATGTGACCAATGATGAAGATAAGCAAGAGCTGTTCCATAAGGGACTTAACCCTACACTTCACTATGAGTTGCTGACCTTCAAGTTCTAGTCTTTCCAGGAACTGCACAATCAGGCTCTTACTCTGGAGCATGGAAGGAAGGACATGGAAGTCTCTCAGAAGCGTGAAGAGGGAAATTCTCGTGCTTCTTCCTCTGGTAACAAGAAGCGCCATGTCTTTGTTCCATAAAGTGGTGTGCCTCGTGCTCCTTATGCACCCATGTTCTCTGGCAATACTTCTCGTCAGCCATAGTCAAATACTGGTGGAGTAAATTATCGTCCTCCTGCTGGTTCTTACACTGGAGTTACCTGCTACTCTTGTGGTCAGCCTGGTCACTACTCAAGGGAGTGTTCCCAAAGGGATATCGGTCGCAATCATCAGCAAGCAAAGAAGAATGATAAATCTCAAGGTGCTGGACGTGGTCGTCTGATCCATGTCACTGCTGAGGAAGCTCGGGAAGATCCACGCGTCATTCTGGGTATGCTCCGTGTCAATTCAATCCTCACAACCGTCTTGTTTGATTCTGGATCATCGCATACATTCATATCACAAGGGTTTGCATGGGAGCATAACATAACTTTTGAAGCAATGTCTTCCCCTCTAGAGATTAGTACTCCTGGGTCTCGTTGGCAGACCATCTGGGTTACTCATGGGGTTGAGATAGATATAGCATATCAGAAGATTCCCACTTCTCTCATTGCACTCAAGTCAACTAACATAGATGTCATTCTGGGCATGGACTGGTTAACCAAGTATAAAGTCATCATTGACTGTGCACTTAGAACAGTTACTATGACTCTCCTGCTGGCATAACCGTCAAGTATTGGACTGATGGTTCAACGTCTCCGTCAGCAGTCCTTAAACCCTTCTTGGAGTTGTATGCCATGGATGTTTTACCTACTCTCGAGGTCCAAGATGTCCATGTAGTATGTGATTTCCTGGATGTCTTTCCTGAATAGTTGCCTAGCATGCCACCTGATCGAAGTGTGGAGTTTTTCATAGAGCTAGTTCCTGGAACTTCTCCTATCTCCAAAAGACCTTACCATATGCCTCCTCATGAGTTGGTTGAGTTGAAGAAGCAACTGGAAGAGTTAGAAGGCCTAGGCTACATCCAACCTAGCACATCCTCTTGGGGTTGCCCTACCATCTTTGTCAAGAAGCGGGATACAAATATTCCAAGATTGGTGGTTGATTACCGTGCACTCAATGCGGTGACAATCAAGAATAAGTACCCACTTCCCCGGATAAATGACCTCTTTGATCAATTAAGTGGTGCCACTATCTTCTCCAAAATGGACTTAAAATCAGGGTATCATCAAATCAAGATCAGAAAGGAGGATATCCCAAAGACAGCATTCACAACTCGTTATGGTCTTTACGAGTATACAGTGATGTCCTTCGAGTTAACCAATGCCCCTGCCACATTTATGAGGCTCATGAACTCCGTCTTCATGGAATATCTCGACAAGTTCATCGTGGTATACACTGATGACATTCTAATCTACTCCAAGACCGAAGAAGAGCATGCCAAACATCTACGTAGGTGTTGACTAAACTTCGTGAACATCGCCTCTACGCCAAGTTTTCCAAATGTGAGTTTTGGTTACAAGAGCTCATATTCCTTGGCCATGTTGTGTCTGCAAGTGGTGTTGCTGTCATACCGGATAAGGTTCAGACCATTCTGGAATGGAAGTCACCTACTTCAGTCAAGGAAGTCCGAAGTTTTCTTGGAATGGCTGGATATTACCGCCGATTCATCGAGAACTTCTCCAAGATAGCCAAGCCTATGACTGATCTTCTTAAGAAAGATAAGAAGTTTGAATGGTCAGAAAAGGCAGAAGAAAGCTTCCAAGCTTTGAAAACTAAGCTAACCACCGCCCCTGTGCTTGTCCTTCCAGATACAAGCAAAGATTTCGTCATCTACTGTGACGCTTCTCTTCAAGGGCTAGGTTGTGTGTTGATGCAAGATGGTCATGTAGTGGCCTATGCTTCTCGGCAGTTGAAGCCACATGAGAACAATTACCCAACCCATGATCTCGAACTCGTTGCTGTTGTTCATGCTCTTAAGCAATGGAGACATTACCTCATCGAAAACCGTTGCGAACTTTATTAAGATCACCAAAGCCTGAAGTACCTCTTTACCCAGCCAGATCTGAATCTCGGGCAAAGAAGATGGTTGGAAGTCATCAAATATTATGATTTGGGTCTCAACTATCAACCCGACAAAGCCAATGTTGTTGCTGATGCGCTAAGTTGGAAGTCTTATTGAAATAATCTGATGATTTCACAAGCCCAACCTGCTCTCTATGAGGAAATCAAGCGTCTTAACCTTGAAGTGGTTCCTTGTGGATTCCTTGCTAACCTTGAAATAAAATCTTCTCTCGAGGACCAAATCAAGGAAACTCAAAAACAAGATGATGAGGTTACCAAGATCAAAGAACGTGTTGCAAGCGGTGAAGCTAAATGCTTCTCCGTCAATGATCAAGGTATCCTATACTTCAGTAACCGGCTAGTGGTTCCAAACAGTCGGAAAATCAAAGATCTAATCCTACTAGAAGCTCATGAATCCCCTCTGTCTATCTATCCTGGTGGTACCAAGATGTACCGAGATCTCCGTCAAAGATTCTGGTGGAGTGGAATGAAACCAGAAATTGCTCGCTTTGTTGCAGCGTGCAACGTTTGTCGTCGTGTGAAGGCTGAACATCAAAGGCCCGCTGGACTTCTGCAGCCATTGAAAATTCCTGAGTGGAAATGGGATGAAATTGGTATGGATTTCATTACTGGACTTCCAAGGACACAAGCAGGAAATGATACCATATGGGTAATAGTTGATCGGTTATCCAAAGTTGCTCACTTCCTTCCGGTTCAGGAAACTATCCGTGCTAGTCAAATGGCCGACCTATATCTCTCTCGTATCGTTGTTCTCCATGGTGTTCCCAAGAAGATCATCTCTGATCGTGGAAGTTTGTTTACTTCCAAATTCTGGCAAAGTTTCCAAGAAGCAATGGGAACTCATGTCTCCTTCAGCATAGCCTAACATCCTAAAACCGGTGGTCAGACCGAAAGAGTGAATCAAATCCTTGAAGACATGCTCAGAGCGTGTGTCATATCCTTTGGAAAGAACTGGGAGAAATGTCTTCATTTTGCGGAGTTCTCCTATAACAACAGTTTTCAATCCAGTTTGGGCATAGCACCTTTCCAATTCCTGTATGGGCGAACATGTCGAACAACGCTGAATTGGACAGAAACCGGCGAAAGACAATTCTTTGGTCCGGACATGATCCAAGAAGCAGAAGATAAAGTTCGCATAATTCGAGAGCATCTGAAGGCCGCTCAATCTCGTCAGAAGACCAACTACGATCGTAATCATATTGATGTTCATTATGAAGTTGGTGATCAAGTTTACCTCCAGGTCACTCCTCTGAAGGGTGTCCATCGATTCGGTATTAAAGGCAAATTGGCTCCTCGCTACATTGTTCCCTTTCGGATTCTCTCCAAGCGGGGTGAGCTTGCCTACAAATTGGATATACCTTCAACTTTTCCAGAGGTTCATGATGTATTTCATGTGTCTCAACTTAAGCGTTGCTTCAAAGATCCCATTCGTGGTGTGGACCATGAAACTTTGGATCTCCAAGATGATCTAACCTACCGAGAATACCCTGTTCGTACTCTTGATGAAACTAAGCGCAAGACTCATCGTTAAACCATCAAGTTCCTGAAAGTTCAATGGTATCATCACTCTGAGTCAGAAGCAACCTGGGAACGCGAAGATCGTCTTCGATCTGAGTACCCTACCTTCTTTTCTAAAACCTAGGAATCTCGGGTCGAGATTCTTGTAAGTGGGGTAGAGCTGTAACATACCACCTTTTGTGTAATATAAATAAAGACATGTTTGAGCATTGCATGCATGCATGCATAGCACTTGCACTTTGGTTTAAATAAAATAAGAACAAAACAAAACCCTAGTTATTTCCCTCTCAAACCATTCAAATGGTTTTCATATCTTAAAATTACTCCAAATAAGAGGAACCCAAAATGAATAAAAGGGTTCCCCAATATTTCCATAGCCTTATAAAAGTTTCTAGTAATTTTGAAACTATTCAAAATGGTTTGGAATTTGAAAATACAAACAGAAATCATAAAAAAGAAAAAGAAAATAGTTTCCTGGGAAAAAATAACTAACCTAGCTAACTGGGACGAGCCCACCTCTCCTCCCCTCTCTCTCTGCTGCCAGCGCATCGCGCAGCAGCCAGCAGCTGACCCAGCCTGGCCCAAGAGAAGCCCACCCCGGCCCCGTACCGCTTCAGCCCGTCTGTTTCGCGTCGTCTTCGTCGACGACGAGCAAGTAGCTCGCTGTCAACACCGCCACCGTCCGTCGCTGCCGGCGTGCGCCAAGATGCGTGCCGCCGCCCGCCGTCGTCTATAAGAGCCCAACATCGCCGCCAAAGAACCCTAGCCCGCCACTTCCCCCTTTTTTCCTCACCTTCTCGCCATGGCCGTTGAACCCTAGCTTTTGCCGCTGTCGTCCCCGCCGTCTCCGGCCGCCCTAGCTCAAGATGACGCCACCACTGGAACCGCCGTGCTCGACTCCTTCCCCTAGCTAATTTTCCCCATCGCGCACGACCTAAATGATTGGATCGAGAACTCCGGCCGCCGTCGATCTCCATCGATCCCTGCCTTTTCCGAGCTCGCCCGGCCTCGCCACCACCTCTTCCGTGCTCACGGTGAGCTTGCGGTGCTAACGCACCCCTCCGCTTCCTCTCTCTCCCCATGTGCTATTCCTATTCTCCCCGTGCCAGCTGCCGCTGCGTCGGGCCTGGCGCTCGGTGACCAGAAGAAGGCGAATCGCCACTATCTTGCTCGCGACGCCTCTCTCCAATCGTCCTCAACAGATCAGCGCATCGACTTGGATCGAAGGATCCATGCTCGACCAGGAGCATCTCCATTGATGACATCAACATGATGTCATGCTGATGTCATAATCAATTTTTCCTTTTTCTTCTATTGATTTCTATAATTAATAAATCCCTGACAGGTGGGCCATACCTGTAAGACTTTTAATAATTCTGTAAATATTTTCTAAAATGTTTAAATCTATGACATGTGGGCCCAATTTGGAAATTATTTTAAATATTCCAAAAATGATATATAAATGGATTAAAATTGGATAAATTCATAACTAATTCATTTTAAATCAGAAAAATACAAATAATGTACCAAAATGATTAGAAAAATGAGCTCTATCTAACTAAGCTATAATGATACATTGTTAACCAACTTTCATGACAAGTTCAATTAGAAGAACCAATTGAACCCCACTGGTGATTTCGAGGATCCCCCTGTTCTAGGGTTTGGACCTCTCAGACCCCGTTTAAAATGACCAAGCATGTTATAGGGTTCATTTCAACACTATTTAACTTGTCATATCATCTATATTGTATGAGCATTGCACCTGCCATGTGTGGAATGTTGCTTTCTCTTTTCCGGTGATTGATTCTTCGTGAATAGGAACCGAACCCGAGGCTGAAGTCAACGCCACCGAAGAGCAGTACCAGTCCAACAACGGACAAGGCAAGCGAAGCCCCACTCATACATATGAAATCCTATGTTTGCAAAGTATTTCCTTCTCGCCATGTGCATTCAGTTCAACAGTCTTTATTCAGTAGATAGAGTAATCCTATCTGATGCATGTTTCTCTTTGTGAACTATATTACCTGATCCACTGCTCCTAGCATAACTAGGGTTTGGCTTATAAGCATCGCTAGTGCCATAGTTCAGTCAAGATTAGCCATGCTTAGTGGTCCGATGGTGATCATTCAGGTGATGCACCGGAGATGCGAATGAATCTAGTATGGTAGGATGTGGTGATGTGATCAAAGATGGATGATAAACATGCTAAGGCTTGTATAGGAGGCCACGTGGGTTGTGGTTTTTGCAGTCCCATACTTGCTAGCCCTAGGACCTGATGTTCTTGCCTCTTGAACCAAGACAAGCGTACAACCACACGGGGGCCTGGAAACCCCCTCAACCAACTAATTTTCCTAGTAGATTCCATGAGTCACATAGTTCAGGCTTTCCATTTGACATACGCATCTTAGTTGTTATTGAATGGAGGTGAAGGAGGTGCATTCATAACAGGTAGGTAAGCGTGGTCGGGAACAAGAGATGCCCGGCATCCGTAATCTTGAACCCTACGCACATCATTAGGGACCGGCTTCGGGACTTGACCCGTTACGGTGGCATCTCCCTAGTGTGCGACTCATGGTCTCGAAGAAAGAAAGTTAAAGGTTGTGGTCAACCATTCTCTGCCGGCCTTCCAAGGAAAAGGGCTGATAATTTGGCATTAAGAATCGGTTGGTACGTGTGGGTAAAGTTGTGCACCCCTGCAAGGTTATTAATATTTTCTAAAAGTCGTGTCCATGGTTATGGACAACTTGGGAATGGACGTGAAGATCATAGAGAACCATAACCGAATGATAAAACTTGTCCAACTAATGTGAGATTCGGAATACTTCCTCAGGGTTTTTTGAGGGGGTAGTCCGGGAAGAGAGGTTCAGTTGATGATGGTACTTGGTGGATATAAAAGATGACTTGGAAGATTTAGAGTTGTAGTCTTCTTATCCCCTTTGAAAATGATCTGACTAGATGAGTTTCTTCTCCCTCTTGTTTTGAAAACAAAAGATGGCTTTATGCAAAATAACTACACTAGCCATAAGTCTTGCGGAGTACACCCTGTACTCAGCCTTGCTTTGTTGATGTTTTCTACAGATGAAGCTACTCCAACTGAAGGTGGTTTCTATGTCGAAGTCGACGAGTAGTCGGGGTTCCCAGGCAGCAGCCTAGGATCTATGGAAGGTTCGCAACTTTTGTTTAAGGCCTCTTAGGCCCTTTGCTAAGTTTGTTGTTTAGAACAACTTGTTTGCTTCCGTTTTTTGATGTAATGATGGGTCTATGACCCCTAGCTTGTATGACTGGTTTATAACTCTCCTAAGAGTTCACCTTATTAATGTATGGTTTGTATGTTCTGTAATGTTACCGATCTTTCCATGCGCTCTTCAGAATTCAGGTTAGGCTTATATCAGATGGATCTGCTATTTGTCTAGCCCTGATCCCGGGTTGTGACAAAGAATTTGAAAGGGAATCAATAAAAAGTAAATGCAAATGATGCCAGAAATCTGTCAAAACAGACCAGCAGGTAAAAATTGAAATTTTCGAAAACCTTCTGTTACTCAAATAAAAAAGTACAAAACTAATGAAAGTTGGGTAACAACTTGGAGAACAAGCACAGGAAAATACAGCTCCATCCGAAGTACTAAGCTCCTTCACGAATTTTTACAATGTAGCACAATAATCTGTCCAAGGACAGCCACTTTTCACAACTCCTCTACTTCTCAAAAGTAGTTGATCTTGACAAAAAAACCAAAACAAAAAGGATAAGGAGCGGTTATTACTGAGGTAATAACTTCCAAGACTCAACAAAACTATTGGGTTATCTCCCAAGAAGTACTTTTCTTTAATGCCTTTAAGTTAGGCTTGAAAATTTCAAAGATGCTCACATAGGAGATATATATTTGAAGTGAAAGAGAGCATCAAGAAGCAAATATCCAACACATTTGAGTCTAACCCACTTCCTATGTAGGGGAGTATCATGAGAAAACAAATTATTGAAGCAAAAGGCCACTATCATAGGAAGACAAAACAAATGCAACTTCAAAGCTCTCAACATAAAACTAGGAAACTTAATATTATTGAGATGCATAAAACCATGTTTCCCTCTCTCATAATAACTTTCAGTAGCACTTTGAATAAAGTTGACAATATAACTATCACAAGAAACAACTTTATTATCATAATGAGCATACTTACAATCATCAAAAAGAGGTCCAAGGTCATAAACTGGATCAATAGAAGCAAGTTGTTCAACCCTGAAATCTTCATTAGGCAAGATATTTTCACAAGGAGCTTTAGAAAATTTGGAAAAGTTAAACTCATAAGAATCTCCATCAAACTTAGTTAAAACCTTTTCCTTCTTACAGTCTATAATAGCTCCATAAGTGTTCAAGAAAGGTCTACCAAAAAATGATAGGACAAGTTTTACTAGCTGCTGAATTAAGCACTAGAAAATCAGCAGCATACTTAATCTTACCGCAGAGAACCTCCACATCTCTAAGAATACCAATAGGGCAAATGGTTTCCTTATTAGCAAGGTGAATAACCACATCAATGTCCTCAAGCTCACAAGGACCAATTTCATGCATAATTTCCCTATAAAGCTCATAAGGAATAGCACTAGAACTAGCACCAATATCACATAAACCATAATATCAATGATCACCAATTTTAACAGAAATCACAGGGACACTAGCTTTTCTAGTTTTACTAGGACGAGAGATAATATTAGAAGCGTCTTCACAGAAGACAATGTGCTCATCCTCTATATTCCTAGTGACAAGATCTTTCGCAATAGCTACCATAGGTTCAATGTTCATTTGCTCATCAGGTTCCACATTTTTATTTGTACCTTTGTTATTCGCACTTGTTATCATAAAATACTCCTTTACCTTAGCTGGAAAAGGTGTTTTATCAACATAAGGTCCAGGCACAATATGATTAGTAGTACAAACTTCGGTATTTCTAACAGGAGCATGATTAACAACATCTTTATAAGGTGCATGGTACTTATTCCACTTCTTTTTAGGAATTATATGTAAGAGGCAAAGGCCTTAAAATAGTTGGAAATACTTTGAGAATCAAGACCATACTCAGTATTAATATCACGGAAGTCATCAGTTCCCATAAAGGATTTAATGCATTCATAATCATAGTGTATACCTGACTTTCTTCCTTTGTCATTCTCCCATGCTTCAGTGTTCTCTTGAATACGGTCTAGGAGATCCCATTTGGCTTCTTCCTTCATACGTGTGAACGATCCAGCATAAGAAGAATCTAGTAAATCTTTATCATGAAGAGAAAGCCTAGCATAAAATTTATTGATAATAATATTGTTAGGGAGTTCATGAATAGGACATTTAAGCATTAGTAACTTCAATCTCCCCCAAGCTTGAGCTGTACTCTCTCCATCACGAGGCCAAAAGTTATATATCAGATTCCTATCCTTATGGATTTCACTGGGAGGATAGAATTTAGAATAAAAGAGAGGTACTATTTCCTCCCATTCCATGGATTGTCCATTCTTCAGCAGCTTATACCATTCTTCAGCTCTTCCTTTCAAGGATATAGAGAGTAACTTCTTCTTCACCTGTCCAGTTGTGATACCTGCAGACTTAAACAACCTGCATAATTCATGAATAAAAATCAAATGATCACCAGGATGTACAGTTCCATCCCCTAAATAATAATTATCCATAACACGATCAACAATAATTGTAGGTATATTAAAAGGATCTATATCAACAGGTGGTGGTTCATCTACTACCCTAACAGTGGTAGTAGTTTTCCCAAACAAAAAACCAAGTGGGTTATCCATATTGGAAACAAAGTAACAAACATAAATAAAAACAATACTCATAGTAGAAGTTTTCTTTACTAGTTCTACTCTTCAATAGCGCTTCACTCCCCGACAACGACGCCAGAAAATAGTCTTGATGACCCACAAGTATAGGGGTGTATCATAGTACTTTCGATAAATAGGAGTGTCGATCCCAACGAGGAGCAGAAGGTGTTGACTAGTGGTATGGAGTAGGAAATCTCTGTAAATACTTAGCAAACAGATTTTTAGGGGTTTTCTAATAAAGCAAAGAAATAAAGTGCAAGTAATAAAGACAACGAACAATTGCATCAAGTGGCCCAATCCTTTCTTAGCAAAGGACAATCCAATGGAAATACTTATGAGGACCAAACGTTCTCGAGGACACATGGGAATTCTGTCAAGTGCTTTCGCTTCAAATAGCTGAGTAGTCTTCTTTGGTTTTGTAAGTGTTGTGTGGGTGAACCTGTGCTAATGTACTGACCTTACTTGGACTAATACATACTTGTGGTTAAACCCCTTGCAAGCATCCGCAACAACAAGAAAGCAATTAAGGTATAAACCTAACCACAACCTTAAACTCTGAGATCCTACACTCCCTTGTGCAATGGTGTCCTAACGGGGGTTCAGGTTTCTGTCACTCCGGCAACCCCACAATTAGTAGACAAATACACAATGCATCCCCTAGGCCCATAAATGGTGAAGTATCATTGTGGCATCCCGCAAAACCACTACTAGAAAATCGCGTTGAATTTGTGCATTGCATCGTCATCATCATGCATTGTTTGCATAAAACTATATTCGCAAAACCCGTTTGGTTTATAAAACGCCCCAACTTTTATTCAAATGCCAACCCCCGGATGTTCCGGATATTTTGTTTGTCTAAAATTAGTTACAAAAGATAATTAAGAACAAATAAAATTATTAATTATTTTGGCCGGGGCAGTCGAACGGGCCAACCGACCCGAACGACCGCCCCAGTTTTTAAAACGGTCCGCCCCAACCTGCCCATCTAAATCCTAAACCCACCCAGTTTTCTACCCACCACACCCCTCCACCTCACCCGGGCCAATAGTTTTGCGCCACCTCAGCTGAACCTCTCTCCTCACCCACTCACATGCTGCCACGTGGCCCCCTCTATCTCTCTCTCCCTCTTTTTCTCTCTCCCACCAACCTCCCAGGCCCACCCCTCAGCTTCCCCCCACACCCGATCCCCGCCTGGCCCCCCACCCATCGTGACGCCTCCACCTTCCCAGTGACCTCCCCGACCCTGTTCCCCCGTCACCTGCCCAGGGACCCCACTGGCCCCTCCGCGTCGTCTTCCCCGCAGAGCCCCATCCTCTTCCCCCTCTCGCCCCGTGCTCCTCTCCCCCTCCCCTCGCAGCTTCCTCAACTCCCCCGCGACCCCCCTCTCCCGGCTCCGGCGAGCGAGCCGCCGCGTCCGCAACGCCGGCGACCACCGCTCCCTTCTCCCCATAGCGGCGCCCCACCTCAACCGCCTCTCCCAGCCGCTCCTCCCTCGCCAGAACTGCCGCCTCCGCGCCTCGGCTCGATGCAACCCCCTCGCCGCGTCGCCCGCCCGTGCTCTCTCCGGCGCCTAACACGCCTCCTCGCGCCTCCTTCACTGCCGCTTCTCCGCCTGTTTGCCGCCCTCGCCCCTTCCCCGGCCCCGTCTCCGTCCGATCGTCTGCCCGTCCGCGACCCGCCGATCGCCTGCCGTCCCGAGCGGCCCGCCATCGCCCGGCGTCGTGCTCGTCAATGGCGCCGGACCTCTGCGCTGGCGCTTCCACCCTCTCGCGCCATCCCGTCCCGCCGTGACCTGCCGCCTGGAGCCTCCCCTGCCGCCCGCCTTCCCGCCACCGTGGCCGTGGGCGGCCAGCGTGCGTGTATGTGTGCTCGTGTATGTGTGTGCGTGTATGTGTCATGGTAACCGTATGAACCACAGAAAATCCCGAGGCTCAAGATCTGCTGGCCGGCGTCAAGATCGTCTACTCGGACCACAAGACCGTTCGGGCGGAAACATCGAACCCGATGCGGATCCGAATAACCGCCAAGTCCGCTTCGACCCCGACGCCAAGACCTCCTCTCGGACCGGCCGTCAGACCACAGACCCGACATCGAGCAGCGGGATCGCCGACGGAACCGAAAACACATGTACGACAAGTGCTTCTCGAGGACGCCATGACCCGACCGGATGTCAAGACCTCGATGGCGTGGGACGACAAGACCTACGCGGCGAACGACCACGAAACCGACAAGATCTGCACGACGATAAGGACGACACCGACCCAAGTTCGCTCCGGACGACGCCGAACCCTGGGCGATAAGCGCCGCTAACGCCAAGACCAAACGTGAACTCAAGACCCGGATGCGCCCAGATCTCGACCCGATATCCGAGAACGCTCCGTCAACCACGGACCCGACCCGAACCGGAACCCTGACAAGATCGCCGAACCCTAAATGTGTGAACCTTTCCGAAACCCTATTTTATAACATAATAACAACTGTTGCATATTTAATTGTCATCTCGCATGCATCTCATTGGTTTGGGGGCCTTATGCCGATTCACCTAATAACTAAATATGGGGCCCATATGCGGGCAAATCTAGTCTCATATTGGCCGCATTTAAACTTGTGTAGCGGACCGGTATCTTGTCTTGCCTTGTTATAACAACATGTAAATTGTGGGGCTTCTTAATAACTTGAACCATTCAACTAATTGCCGGGACCCGGTTCCGCTTAATCTTGACCTAATTGCACCGCACCTTTGCCATGTCATGCATCACAAATGCATCATGCCGATCTTCTGCCGTTGTATTAAATATCGCATCCGGTGTTCCTTCTAGTGTTTTGCTTCTTCGCGGATAAGGCCGTTGAGTTGATGTGAGCTTCGCCCCGATCTTCGGTTGAACCCTTCGACAATGTTTTCAGGCGAGCGTCTCCCCCTTTCTACCTATCTTACTTTATAGTCTTTATTCCCTCCTGTTGATCTATTGCTATCTGTGTTGCGATGCTTTAGTTTCCGTACCCGTGATATTTTCCCTGCAGCCTCATATCGCCTTGGACACACCCTATTACCTGTTGTTTGGTAGATAGTTGGACTTGCGCGTCGCAGTTGCTTGCTCAAGTGCTGATGTGAGTCGTCATATGCCACAGTTGCTGATGTATTGCCGCATGTTGATGTTGGAGATGATTCTAGTTTTACTTATCGTCACTTTAATTTCTGTTTAACAACTAAAATTGAATAAGCAGAGGCATCGGTGGGTGATAGATAATATTTGGTTTCGAGCCCACTTGTGTCCCGTAAGACCCAGTACTTGATACTGTTCCTTGTTTTTGCGCTATCCACATCCGGAGGTATATGGGACCCCTGAGCGAGCTTGATTCAGTCTTATTTCTTGGGGCCACAAACTAGTTTGAGGTTTTATTTACGATCCTGTACTTATGCCATGCTTCTTTGCTTTATTCTGATTGTGCGACGATAGCACTTCGTATCTTGTTTTGGATAGTGGCACGATTCCGCGGTGTCGACAAGCCCGTTTGGGGTTCCCGATCGTTCACGGCCGTCCCCACGACCTTGAGGCCGTCTCGAGCTTGCCTACTCCGTTATGGATTCTACTTAAGGGTGGCCCTGAAATATTTCTGAATCTTGTGATTGTTCGATCGTGAAAGCCTCGTTGGGTTTTGATTTGGTTTTCGAGGTTGATCGAGCGTGTGTTGCTATTGGTGCACCCCGGGTAAAACTTTCAAAGCCGTGTCCGCGGATATGGACGACTTGGAGCACAGATCTCGATCATAGACAAGCATAACTAAAGTTCTTGTTATAAATTTGACTTATAATGACTAGTAATCAGCTTCACTATAACGGAATGGCTAATTAATCGCCCACCATTGCTTGTTTGGTTGTCGCTTGCGACAAATGTATCGACTAGTAAGTATTGCAACTTCAACGAATTGGCTGAATAAAAGTACCAACAAGCTGGGTTTTGGGTTTATCTCATGCTATCTGTCGATTAGTAAATCGCCACTATAACGGAATGGTTAACTAAAAGTGCCCACTGTTTACTTTATCGTGACGATTATCTATACGACTAGTAAATGCCAACGATAACTGAATAAGTAAAAGCGCCAATGTGAGTTCCTCGGTTGACTTCCTCGTTTGGTCTCGAGAAACACCGGGATGGGTTTGATTTGGTGTTAGTTTCAGTTGGATCCGGATAGGTCATTCTTACCCCTCTCGATAACCGCGGTTGTATCGAGTCTCTATAATTTGTTTAGTGCATCTTTGCCGCTGCGCTTGATCCACCATACCTATGTAGGCGAGGACGCCAATTCTAGCCTCGCCGTGTCTTGGCCTCGATCTTGACGCTCCTTCTTTGTTTTCTGCTTTGCCCTTTGTGGCACCTTTTGTTAAGCAGTTTTGAGATCGGCCGTTAGCGAGGTTACCTTCCGGCTTGGCCTGGGCAGGGTTATGGACGCCATTGGTTATTCTTCAGGGCTCTTAGCCCCATTTGCTTCTTGTCCGTAGTCGGACGCTCTACTGTTTCCAAGGTGATTTGGATCTTGTATATTATATCTGTATTCTTGACTCTTTGAGTCGCTGCTATATATCTGTTCTGTGGGTCCCATCGAGGACTGTTGTGTGATGTTATTACTTCGTTTTCCACCCGCACGAAAGTGCCTGGTGGGCACCTTTGAATCGTTTCTATGCGGGTTTGGCGAGTTTTGCTAAAACTTGCATAGGTCCGATTCTGAGGGTGTTACAGAGTGGTATCAGAGCTCAGCAGTTGCGATACCCACAAGTCCAAACTAGGATAGCCTAGCTAACGGCGGTAGAGTGTCAAAACTATTTTGCAAAAATCGGTTGGATAGTTACGTTAGGTCTGATTTATTCCTTACCCTCTGCTATTCTCCTCTTACCTCTGCGTTTTGAATCCGCTCATCTCCTTCTTGAGTCCAGAATTCGGGGTTGGTTTTCCGTCGTACCTTGAGGTTTCGCTTTCTCCCTTTTGTAACGGAGGTGCTACGATCATCAATCTGCAACTTGTATGTTGTACCTTCCTCCAATCGATGTTCTTGAGCTCTTTGTCCATCTGTTCCTTGCTGGATATCGGTGTCGTTGAAAACATAAGAAGGACGAGCTTTGGTGAAGTTGAGTCGACCTTGAGCACGTGTTGTTCATGCCAACGGAACCATCGCGAAACCTAATCAGTGTCTTTCATACGATTTCCGGCAATACCCCTTGTTTCGAACCTCGCTTCGAGATCTTGATCGATTCGAGAATGGTTGCCCTCTTTTCCACTGATTGTGCGGAGTAATAGTTTGGGTGCGTGATGGATTGGCCCCCATGCCGACTACCCTTTCTATTCGCTTTTGTACATTGAAGTGGACGAGAATGCATCGGTTCCCCTCTTCCATCGGAGCTAGAGGTGGCTTTATTTGCGATACCTCTACCTTCGACCTTTTGTTCCCGGAGTGTTCTCTCGACGATCAGGAGCAACGACCCTTTGTTGGTGGTGTCGCCGCTTTCAAGATGGAGAATGAACCCTCGTTAGTGGTGTCGTGAAGATCTACACGAAGTGAGAAGACGCAGATCGCCGACCTTCCCTCCGGTACCATGAGGCGGATCTCGAGGGCGAGATCCTTTGTTAGTGGTGTCGAATTGTGGCATCCCGCAAAACCACTACTAGAAAATCGCGTTGAATTTGTGCATTGCATCGTCATCATCATGCATTGTTTGCATAAAACTATATTCGCAAAACCCGTTTGGTTTATAAAACGCCCCAACTTTTATTCAAATGCCAACCCCCGGATGTTCCGGATATTTTGTTTGTCTAAAATTAGTTACAAAAGATAATTAAGAACAAATAAAATTATTAATTATTTTGGCGGCGTCGAACAGCCAACCGACCCGAACGACCGCCCCGATTTTAAAGCGGTCCGCCCAACCTGCCCATCTAAATCCTAAACCCACCCGCAGTTTCTACCCACCACACCCTCCACCTCACCCGGCCAATAGTTTTGCGCCACCTCTGAACCTCTCTCCTCACCCACTCACATGCCACGTGGCCTCTATCTCTCTCTCCTCTTTTCTCTCTCCCACCAACCTCCCGCCCCCTCAGCTTCCCCACACCCGATCCCCGCCTGGCCCCCCACCCATCGCACGCCAGCCTCCTGCCTTCCCAGTAACAGCCTCCCCGACCCTGTTCCCCCCTCACCTGCCTGGACCCCACTGGCCCCACCCTCCGCTGTCTTCCCAGAGCCCCCATCCTCTTCCCCTCGCCCGCTCCTCTCCCCTCCCTCGCAGCTTCCTCAACTCCCCATGACCCCTCTCCCGGCTCCCGGCGAGCGGCCAGCGTCCACGCCCGGCGACCACTCCCTTCTCCCCTGCAGCGCCCCACCCTCAACCGCCTCTCCCCCAGGCCGCTCCTCCCTCGCCTGCAACCTGCCGCCTCCGCGCCTCCGGCTCCGATGCAACCCCCTCGCCGCGCGTCGACCCCGCCGTGCTCTCTCCGGCGCCCCCAACACGCCTCCCTCGCGCCTCCTTCACCGCCGCTCTGCTCCGCCCGTTCGTCGCCCGCCGCCCTCGCCCTTCCCGGCCCGTCTCCGTCCCGATCGTCTGCGGCCCGTCCGCGACCGCCCGCTGCCGTCCCGAGCTGCCCCGCCATCGTCGTGCTGCGTCAGCGGCGCCCGGACCCCTCTCGCCTGGCGCTTCCACCCTCTGCGCGCCATCCCGTCCCGCCAGACCACCGCCACAGGAGCCTCCCGGCCGCCCGCTGGCCGCCACCGTGGCCGGTGGGCTGCAGCGTCGTGTATGTGTGCTCGTGTATGTGTGTGCGCGTGTATGTGTCATGGTAACGCGTATGAACCACGTAAAATCCCGAGGCTCAAGATCTGCGAAGCCGCGTCAAGATCGTCTACTCGACCACAAGACCGTTCCGGGCGGAAACATCGAACCCGGCCCGGATCCGAATAACGCCAAGTCCGCTTCACGGAAACCCCGACGCCAAGACCTCCTCTCGGACCAAGCCGCGTCAAGACCCGAGACCCCGACATCGAACGGCGGGATCATCGGCACGGGCAAAACACATGTACGACAAGTGCTTCTCGAGGACGCCATGACCCGACGCCCCCGGATGTCAAGACCGCCTCGATGGCGTGGGACCCGACAAGACCCTCGCAACGGCCAGAACGACCCTGGGAAACCGACAAGATCTGCACGACGATAAGGACGACACCGACCCAAGTTCTGCTCCCCGGACGCCGAGAACCCCAGTTGCGACAAGCGCTTCGCCCCGAACGCCAAGACCGACAACGTGAACCGAAGACCCCCGGATGCGCCCAGATCTACGACCCCCGATATCCGAGAACGCTCCGTCGAACCCTGGACCCCGACCCCGAACCCCGGAACCCTGACAAGATCGCCGAACCCTAAATGTGTGAACCTTTCCGAAACCCTATTTTATAACATAATAACAACTGTTGCATATTTAATTGTCATCTCGCATGCATCTCATTGGTTTGGGGGCCTTATGCCGATTCACCTAATAACTAAATATGGGGCCCATATGCGGGCAAATCTAGTCTCATATTGGCCGCATTTAAACTTGTGTAGCGGACCGGTATCTTGTCTTGCCTTGTTATAACAACATGTAAATTGTGGGGCTTCTTAATAACTTGAACCATTCAACTAATTGCCGGGACCCGGTTCCGCTTAATCTTGACCTAATTGCACCGCACCTTTGCCATGTCATGCATCACAAATGCATCATGCCGATCTTCTGCCGTTGTATTAAATATCGCATCCGGTGTTCCTTCTAGTGTTTTGCTTCTTCGCGGATAAGGCCGTTGAGTTGATGTGAGCTTCGCCCCGATCTTCGGTTGAACCCTTCGACAATGTTTTCAGGCGAGCGTCTCCCCCTTTCTACCTATCTTACTTTATAGTCTTTATTCCCTCCTGTTGATCTATTGCTATCTGTGTTGCGATGCTTTAGTTTCCGTACCCGTGATATTTTCCCTGCAGCCTCATATCGCCTTGGACACACCCTATTACATTGTTTGGTAGATAGTTGGACTTGCGTCGCAGATTGCTTGCTCAAGTCTTGATGTGAGTCGTCATATGCCACGATTGCTGATGTATTGCCGCATGTTGATGTTGGAGATGATTCTAGTTTTACTTATCGTCACTTTAATTTCTGTTTAACAACTAAAATTGAATAAGCGAGAGGCATCGGTGGGTGATAGATAATATTTGGTTTCGAACGCCCACTTGTGTCCGTAAGACCCCGAGTACTTGATACTGTTCCTTGTTTTTTGCGCTATCCACATCCGGGAGGTATATGGGACCCCCAGGCGCTTGATTCAGTCTTATTTCTTGGGGCCACAAACTAGTTTGAGGTTTTATTTACGATCCTGCATTTATGCCATGCTTTCGCTTTATTTACGATTGTGCGAGATAGCACACTTTGTCTTTTGGATAGTGGCACGATTCGCGGTGTCGACAAGCCCGTTTGGGGTTCCCGATCGTTCTGGCCGTCCCCACAGACCTTGAGGCCGTCTCGGAGCTTGCCTACTCCGTTGCGGATTCTACTTAAGGGGTGGCCCCCTGAAATATTTCTGAATCTTGTGATTGTTCAGTCGTGAAAGCCTCGTTGGGTTTTGATTTGGATTTTCCGCGGTTGCTCGAGCGCGTGTTGCTCTTGGTGCAGCCCTGCGGGGTAAAACTTCTGAAAGCCGTGTCGCGGATATGGGCGACTTGGAGCAAGATTCTCGATCATAGACAAGCATAACTAAAGTTTATTGTTATAAATTTGACTTATAATGACTAGTAATCAGCTTCACTATAACGGAATGGCTAATTAATACTGCCCACCATTGCTTGTTTGGTTGTCGCTTGCGACAAATGTATCTGACTAGTAAGTATTGCAACTACAACGAATTGGCTGAATAAAAGTACCAACAACTGCTGGGTTTTGGGTTTATCTCATGCTATCTGTATCTGATTAGTAAGTACTGCCACTATAACGGAATGGTTAACTAAAAGTGCCCACTGTTTACTTTATCAGGACGATTATCTATACCTGACTAGTAAATGCTTAGCACGATAACGAATAAGTAAAGCGCCAGCGTGAGTTCCTCGGTTGACTTCCTCGTTTGGTCTCGAGGGGGAAACACCAGGATGGGTTTGTTTGGTGTTAGTTTCAGGTTGGATCCGGATAGGTCATTCTTACCCCTCTCTGATAACCGCCAGTTGTATCGAGTCTCTATAATTTGTTTAGTGCATGCTGCCGCTGCCGCTTCAGTCCACCATACCTATGTAGGCGAGGACCGCCGAATTCTAGCCTCGCCGTGTCTTGGCCTCGATCGACTCCTTCTTTGTTTCTGCTTTGCCCTTTGTCGGCACCCTTTTGTTAAGCAGGTTTTGAGATCGACGTTAGCGGTGGTTACCCTTCGGCTTGCTGGGCAGGGTTATGGGCCATTGGTTATTCTTCGGGCTCTTAGCCCCATTTGCTTCTTGTCCGTAGTCGGACGCTCTCGTTCAAGGTGATTTGGATCTTGTATATTATATCTGTATTCTTGACTCTTTGAGTCGCTGCTATATCTGCTACATGGGTCCCATCGAGGACTGTTGTGTAATGTTATTACTTCGTTTTCCACCCGCACGAAAGTGCCTGGTGGGCACCTTTGAATCGTTTCTATGCGGGTTTGGCGAGTTTTGCTAAAACTTGCATAGGTCCGATTCGGAGGGTGTTACAATCATGTAGTCGACGTTCACATGACACTACTAGAAGAATAGCACCACAACTTAAATACTAAGCCATTGAATAATTTCACAACACAAATCCACTACTAACAACATGACTTCTCCCATGTCCTCAAGAACTAAACGAACTACTCACGAGAAATCATATGGATCAAGATCACAGATGATATGGTGATGAATAACAATCTGAATATAAACAATAATCCAATGGTTCCACTCACAAGCATCAACTACAATAGTAATCAACACAAGGAAAGTTTCCCGTAAGAACTATGTAAGTATTCAACACAATTGTTACATCGGGATGGAGTGATGATGATGGTGCTGGTGGAGATGATGATGTGGATGATGATGATGATCCCGATGAAGTCTAGATTGATGACGGTGTTGATGGAGACGATATCCCCTCTCCGGGAAGGAATTCCCCGGCAGAAATCTGTCTGCCGGAGCGCTCTTTCTCTCTCGGTGTTTTCCGCCTCACAGAGGCGGCAAAATATTTCTGTGGTCACTCTCCGTGTATTAGGGTTTCGAGGAGAAGATAAAGGCGAGAGGGCGGAGCCAGAGGTGGGTCAGGTGGGCCACACCCTGTAGGCGCGACGAAGGGGTGGCCCGTGCCGGGGTGGGGGGTGGGCCCCCTGTGGCCCATCTCCGCCTCCCCTTCTGGCATTCTTCGTCTTCTGGGAAAATATGATTTTCCGTAGTTTTTATGGTATTTTTCTGATCTTCGCGCAATTGCGTCAAAACACCTCTTTTTCCATCAGAATCCTAACTCAAGCAGTTCATCCTCCAAGAATCATCCAACATGCAAAAACAGATGAACAGACATAAGTAACACCTCTTAATAAGAAATATATCAATGAATAGAGGCAAATTATGATATAGAATGGTGATGTAAATTGGACGTATCAGCAGCGCAGGAGGGCTGGCCGGCGCCGGAGCGGAAAAGAAGACGCACCGGTCGAGAGTTCAAATCGTGACACAATGGTCACGAGTTAAAGTACCGACACTCCGCTGCTCCCCCTGTCGTCCGACAGCCCGGCCAGGTGGGCCCCGGTATCCACTATAGTCGGTGGTTAAAGTGTCGACTTCCCTTGTCGAGATTTAGAGTCCCGAGGGGCTCCGGTCGGGATTTAAACACCCGACGCCACGCTACTTCTGCAAATTCCCAAAAATGTGTATTATTCATGTAAGTTAATAAAAATGTATTATTTTTTAAAAATAGCCTTGTGTTGTCTGTTCTTCTAAACTCTATAATTCAAATTCTTTCATGCCTATCGGATCTCCTCCTCTGTCTCGATGTAATCTTCTCAGGAGTTGAGTGAATCGAGAGTAGTTGTCGAGCTTGTGGTATAAGAGCATCTCCATTGGTGGTCCCTAACCGAGTTGGGGAGTTGGAGCTGGATACAAAAATTTGGCCCACACCACGCCCCAACCACTGTCATAAATGCTAGGCTAAGGCTACTGCTGCCACGAACATGTGACAACGTGTGCCACGCTAGAAACGCAACATCGACCCCCCTTGACAACCATATAAGCAGTCTCTATACCTCTAATTTCATTTCTCCCCAAATCCAACCGCCTGCTCCCTCGCAGCCTCTATGGTCCCCGCCTAGTCCATATCATTGCCACCACTCTGCTTTTCGTCACCCCATCGCTGGCACAATGCCGCAGCTCCAAAAGCCGTGCAAGAAGTGCCTTACTAAGAAATTGGCCAACATGCCAGTAGCAAAGTGGAAGAAGATCTTGGAGTCGAGGGCGGTAGTCTTTGCCAACTGCAATGCTCGCTGTGGTCACTCCCTGAGAGGAACAGGGCAGTGGAGAAGGAGAAGACGATGTTGGCGTCGATGGCGGCATACATGCAAATCCAAGCCGGTGGCATGCATGGGAGAAGCAACGCCTATCATAGCACCTCGCCACCATCAGTGCATTTCTTCGAGGAAAGCAATAGTCTTGGGGTGCGGCTGCATTCCCAGTCCCGGTTTTCCTCTCTAGAGATCGACGAGAATGAGATCATCCACCCAGACGATGGTACATGGGTGTTCTCTCCCATCATCACTGCGGTGACCTAACATACCACTACATGATGTAGCTATAGTCGTTGACATAATACCAATGAAATACCGTTCACTAGTATTACATTCCTAAGAGTGGTATAATAGAAGCATTGCAGATCCAAGACATGTCCATATATTACAACTCAACTCTTTACATAAGATCTAGAGAACAATTCTAAGTTATAGAGGAAGAAAAATATTACAATGAAGAACCGGGAATAATGACTGATGAACTATGCTAAGAATAAGTCGACTTACAATACTAATTGTCTTGTGATTATGTCTACTGCAATACTCTACATAAATAGGTTCTATGACTAGAGATTATACTCCTATCTATTCAGAAACTTCGCCTTCACTTCATTTGATGTTGGTGTTGACTCCATTGACTTCATTGGTTAACTTTAGACTCTTGGTTTATCCTCTTTAGTATCACTTGGTGTTGATGACATCTTCAATGGCTCGAGAAATCTAGCAAGGGTTAAGAAGGTACGGTTGAGTACAAGTGTACTCAGCAAGTTCACTAAAAAGAAGTGTTTGATGCACTGTCTACAACCACATACCATAGGTCGTATGCTATGTAGGTTTTTGTAAAAAAAATTCCAAAGGTTGCTTTTATTCTAAAAACCTATGTCCATCAGCCTTGATAAGTTTACCATAAATTCATGGAGTTCCTTTCTTGCCACCTTCATTGCTCCTTCCCCGAATAGGGAGTAACATGTCACACTTTTGTATACTCTGAAGAGGTTCGTTGCTTTACGCATAAGATATCCTTATCCATGTTACACAACCGAACGATCTTTCCCGTCCACACTTCCTTTGGCGTGAGGCCCAGTAGAAGAATCCAAGCCGATCACTTCCCTTCTCCGCGATCCCACATGCCAACACGATCCTTCAGGCCACCCACATCTCTGTTAAGCCCCCTTAGGCTAGCTAAAACTCTGATAGGCCCCTGAAGACTCTATGAGCATATTATGTCCCTGGCATCCCCCTACAAACCCTACAAGGAAAACAGCTATAGATAATTCACATACCCGTGGAGCACATGGTAGGTAGTGTTCCACGGGGAAATAGCCGTGGTGCATGGTCCGGAAGTTTCGCACGGTAAGTCACGTACCCGTGGCACACATGCCACATGTGCGCCACCACATGTGTGGGGCCAGGGCATAGCAGGCCGCAGACCACTTACTTGTGGTGCATTGCCACCATGTGCATCACGGGTATGAAAGTTAGCCGTGGTACACATGCTGATAGTGCGCTATGGGTAAGTGGGTTGCGGCCTGCTGTGGAGCTGGGACAACTTACCCGTGGACATTGCCTTCATGTGTGCCACGGCTAGTTTTCATACCCGTGGCACACTGCTAGCATGTGCGCCATGGCTAAGATGGCACCACTTTTTGGCACCACTTTTTACACATGACTACCCACTACCACACCTCCCACTTCACTTTCCCCTCCTTCTTCCTCCTAGGATCTGGTCGCCCTCCTCCTCCTTCCCACCTTAATTTTTTCACTCTTTCACCATTTGTAGCTTATAAAACTTACCTTGGATGCTACATACATAAGAGAGAAAATCTCTCCTTCCATCCTCTCAGTCTCTCACCTCTCCTTCATCTTCTCGGTCTCTCATCTCGCACTACAAGAATCTGGACGGTACATGACGATCTGATATCGTCGTGGTTAAGTGGCAAAACGTCCATATCACCACCCGCGACAAATTTTGCTACAAAAAAAGGTCGTGAACCTCACGTCATAATCTGATCCGCGACGTTTTTCCGTCTAAAAATGTCAAGCGCGTCCTTGACGTTCCTCTAATTTCGTCACGATCAATGGGACCGGCCCAACATAGGCCCAACCGGTCGTGACGTTTTTTCCATCACAGCCCGCGCCACATGGAAGATGGCGCCATGGTCGCCCATTAGCACCATCAGTTGACGTCACGCCGGCCGTCAGTGACGTCATCACTGTCCTGACGTTTGTTTTTCATCACGGCTTGATTCCGTTACAACCGTTTGATGATGTCATTCAGTCTGTTGGTGGTGTCATCTAGTCTGTTCTTCACATCACTTGAGCCATGACAAATTTACCTGACCAGAACAATAACATGCTGACAAACTTACCAGGCCTGAACAATAACATGCTATAATATGAGTAGGTCGTTTATTGGCGGCCCATGACGGGCTGTAAGAACAGTGATGGGCCAACCGTAGGCCTTAATAGTATCGGGTCGAGATTGCATAGGACGTTAATGGGTCATGCAGTATTGAGACGAGGCGGGCTTTTGTGGGCTCAAACAGTAATACACCCAAAATATTATGGGCCATAGCGGGCAGCACTAGTGGGCCCATTTCAAATAGTACATGATGAAATAGTAACATGCCACCTTTCTGCTGGGCTCTCCTAATGGAATGACCCACTTAATAATTAGCAGGCCTTGGCTGGGCCTTGCTTCTACCACGGTTTTATTCATAGTTAATGGTGCTAACTAGCCGTTAACGGCGTTCTCCACATGAAAGTTTGCATGATGTCAGCAGTCAATGCGGCTGGTAAGCAGGTCTACGACAAAACAAGTTTTTGTGGCTCAAGGGTGCGATCCTCCATGGTCCAAAAAAACCTGTGGTAGATTATTTTGTGATGGGGCTTTTACCACGAAGGGAATCCGTCGTAGAAGGATTTTGAACTACGAAAAATGGGCCTTCAACCACGAAAATAGTATGTTGTAAAAGGCACCTTTTCTTGTAGTGAATGCACGCGGACTTAGATGGTAGACTCACAGACTTTGATTGAGCAAACCTAGTCGCGCTACAACATATAGAATTGGTAAATCCTTGGGTACAAAAGCACAAAATGTTTATTGAGAAGAAGTATAGTGACCGGGGCAAGTAGAGGATAAAGGGAGCAATAATCAAAGAGAACAACTCCAATTTCACATGTTGGTTCAGGAAGACGCTCCTAGATAATCCCCCACAATCGCATTCTGTGGAGGAAAACATCCTATTCGTCCTGTCGCGGGGACCCATGCACAACTTGGTGACCTATCAGGCGTATGATATCAACGGCTACACATTCTACATGGAGGAAAATGAGAACAAGTGTGACTATTAGAACTCGGGGGTAACGTCAGAATTCTACACCGATGACGATGTGAAGGAAAGATTATACAAAAGGATCGAGGAGATCTAGGAGCTCGACTACTATGGAGAAAAGGTGCCGACGTCAAGGCCAGGTGCGAATCCGAAGTATCAGAGCCTCAATTAGGTGGTAGAAGGAGTTGCAAGTGATGAATATAGGTCAACACCATCTCAGATCTAGCGGTTACAGATCTGCAGAGCACAAGTGGGATAAGGAGGAGGATGAGTATAGAGCTAAGGGGCAAACTAACCCCTTCACAAAATTTGAAAACAAGCAGTTTTGAAACTTTATCAGGGCTCGTTACCAGTGGACCCAAAAACCAAATAAATCATCACAGATCCTAAGGTGAAGGCGTTCGAGGTTCTCATGGTAAGGAATTTAATTACTATGGGTCAAGTCGATTGCATTCTAATCGATGAAGTCAGATTTCTAAATGGTTCATGCTACTTCTTCTATAGGAGGAGGAAATTTCTAGTGCGGGATCCCAGCGTTCCTCATCCCAGGGGTCGACAGCGGCCACTAGGTGGGACAACCCTTTTAACAAGGCGATGAACCAGACCAAGTAAATCACACCGGTTATGCAGAAGCCGTTGTAGCCTAGCCATGTCATCCTCTTCGGGGGTAAGAATTGGGTGGATCATTATGGTCCACCGCAGAAGACGTGTGTGATGGGAAGGAGCAACGAGGAAAAACAAGTGTAGACAAGCAAAGCAAAGTAGATACTAAACAAGCATGTAGCATAAAAAATTATAGATATGTTTCCAACATATCAGCATCCCCAAGCTTAACTCTTGCTCGTCCTCAAGTAGGTAAGTGATAAAAAGAATAATTTTTGAGGTGACATGCACCCTCACAATAAAGATCCAACCATTTGCAAGCATTGAAAGCTGGGATCAAAGAACTCTAGACATGTGCATGAAAGATGGAGTTCTAACAACAGGACATAGCAACTATGCATGCAACATGACAAGCTACAAACAAAGATCATGAATAACATGCATTGAAAAACATTTTTTTGTTTCACATATAGAAAACATAGCATAGTGGTAATCAGCTTGTCCCTCATAGAGTAGCAAATAGATGCATAGGACACCTGCAAAGTTCACAAGGGTGACTAGAAAAAAGTACCACAAGAACAAGTAATATCACAATATGCATCAATTGATAAGATTTGGAACACTACACACAGAATGACAACTATGCTCTCTTAATGCTGCCTAAAGGTAGAAGGTGGAGACTCAATAATGGTGGAATAAAGGCCTTTTGTAAAGGAAGCAGGGATTACAAGTTTCAAAAAGAGCTTCCATAAATTATGGTACTTGTTAGCTTTCAGCCCCCATTGCCCCTATCATAAGCATCTTGAAGTGGTTAAGGTTAATGTGGCAAAGCTGGAGTATATGCTTGACGAAGTATAAGTTGGCAATCTCAAGTCCCTTGAATACGAGGGCCACACCTCATGCATACTCAACTTTGGGTCCAGGTAAGTTCTTGTCACTATAAGTATTTGCATATCATTGAGAACCGCCAACGGGGTACCCCTTGTACATGGTACAGGAGCTTTCCCATAACCAAAATGACAAGGCAAGCAGACAATGAGCATCTTAGCAATCTTTTTATTTACCATATGCATAGCTTTTTATTGAGGATGCTACATAGATAGCTCACTATGGTGATGCTGCAAGTTTCCACCATGATTAGGCATGGCTTAGGCTAGCGGCCCAGGCGTTTCTCTAACACAAGATACAAACTCCATGGACTTACAAGTTCCCTCTTTATTTCACACCGGTGACATCCATAGACAAAATAACATGATATCAACTAAGTACAAAGTACAAGTGCAATGTTGAAAACGTTCCCCGTGACAACACGGTTCTGCTAATTCCAACTTATAAGTGCAAGTATATACAACAAAGTTGTCACAATGGTTCAAGTTTAGTAGGGGCAAATAATAAAGTGTGCCATCAAGTTCATGAGGGCTTTAATCACTAAGTTTTCACATAACAAAATAGTTTTTAATTGGAAGATAGTTGAAAACAAGAATATACTTGGAATGGTGTAACACACCATGCATAGGAGTTTATAGTGGACACTTTGGAATATCTTGGTTTCTTGGGAGTTAGAGGCATGAGTAGAACTTACTCATACAAGTGGAGGCTAGCAAAAGACTAGGATCAACCAACTAAGAGAGCAATAATGGCCATAATCATGCAGTGCAACAAAGCATACTAATCAAAGCAAAGAGTGGTACTACAAGTCAAGGACTAAATGATCATAGAGGCTAATGGTGACTTGTGAGAGTCATAACATGGTGTGAGCATATGCCAAATCAACCCAAGCAAAACATCAAAGGAGAATACCACAATACTATGCTTTTGCATGCTAAAACAACGCATAATTTCTTCAAGGCACACTAAGAAATCCCAATTGTTTGGAACAAGACATGCTACAGCAATAATCACTAAGCATAAGGTCAAAACAACACCTAGCATGTCATGCTAAAGTCTAAGTCACAGTTAATGCAAGCTCATTTTGCACTTCAAGCAAGAACTTACTACTCCTTTCCAACACCAAGCCACTTATTTGCAAAACAACATAGCAAGAATGGGGGTCAAAACTACTTTATTCAAGCAAACTAAACAACCTAAGCAAATCAAACAAAAACTAAGACGCTCCAAGAACAACATAACTGTGCATTAAACAATAAAAACGAAGTGTCTAGACAGACCTGAGCTTTTTATTGATGGAGAAGGGGATGCCTTGGGCATCCCAAGCTTTGACGCTTGTACCTCTTGGATATTTTTTGGGGTGACACAATGGTGGCATCCCCAAGCTTGAGCTTTTATCCATTCTTCATCTCATTGCATCATTCTTTCTTTACACCTGAAATTTTTCCTTGATACAAAACTTTACACAATCTTCATTAGTAACATTAGTGCATTCAAAAGATATTAGACCTCTGGAAAAGCTTTGGAACAGCAAGGCTTTTCACTAAAAACACAAGCTACTGTAGTAACTCCTTCAAAAAGCTAAATTCACCTAAAGAGAACTCAAAAAGGAATCATGAAGAAGAAAATGCAAATAATGGCAGAAATCTGTCAAAACAGACCAGCAGGTAGAAACCGATTTTTTATAACATCTTGTGTTGCTCAAATAAACAAGTGTTGAAATAACAAAAGTTAGCCAACATACTGGGGGATTTATTCGTAAATTTTGAGCTCAATCCGAGTTACAAAGCCTCCTCACGATTTCTTTTGGTGGAGGACAGAGATCTGTTTCGAGATAGCAACTCCCCAAATCTTACTTCCCTCTCATTAGAGGTCATTCTTGGCACAAAAAGCAAACAAAAAGGATAAGGAGAGGTCATTACTGAAGTAATAACTTCCAAGACTCAAGGAAACTCTTGGGTTATCTCCCAACAAGTAGTTTTCTTTAACGCCTTTAAGTTAGGCACAAGAAGCAAGAAGAATCAAGTATTTTCAAATGAAGAATTGCCCCTCTTGTTCCTTCCTTTCTTACCGTTCTTTTTCTCTTTAGGGAAGATATGATTGCTTACCGGAGGAGCAAAGTGTATAATGCATTTTCCCACATCTATTACCGCTCCAAGGTGCTTCATTAGGGATCTTCCAAGTGTGATCTGTCCTTTGGCTACACATTCAACAACAAGATAGTTAGTAGACACCATTTTCCTTGAGATTTTTGTAAACACACCTTCAGCTATTCCGATGGGCAATATAGTGGCATTGTTGGTAAGAGAGATTTCCTCTCCTCCTTCAGTAAGCCCCCAAAGACTCAAGGAATCATAAATTTCTTTAGGCATGAGGTAAAATTTAGACATGATATCACAACGAGCATCAAAAGGTGTAGTATTTATAGAGACTTTGATTGGGGGAAACCACTTTGAAGGCTCATAATTTATGGGAACATAATCATGGTAATCCCTAAGCGTGTGATAGCAACTATTCATAGCGCAATACTAGTCTCAAGAGTGTTCAACCTGGCAAAAATAATTATGAAAGAGGAATCATACTTGCCAGGTGTACCATAGATCATGATTAATTTCCTTATGGCATCAAAAGCTTCATCCTCAGTACATAGCAAAAAATCTTTCTCAGCCACAGCATCCAAAGCATATCTATAACGAAGAGCAATACCACGGTAGAAACTATCAATAACCAAGCTAAAACACCTCAGTTTCCTTCTGGAAAGCAGAGATTCTAGACCAAGCTTCTTTAAAACTTTCTTCACTTTTTTGCTTAAAAGTGGAGATTTCTACCATAGGGGAAATAAGGGTTGGTCCAAAACCCGACATGGCAGCAACTAGAGCAAGAACTATTTTTTTTGTGTTTTTGAATAAAGCAAGCAAACCAAACTAGACTATTTTTTTGGGTTTTTTGAAAAGAGGCAAACAAAACCAAGCAAAAGAAACAAACCAAACTAAAAACAAAGTAAAGAGAAAGGAAGTGAAGGACTCCCCTAGTGAAGACGTCCTTAGCATCCCCGGCAACGGCGCCAGAAAGAGCTTGATGGCGCCCAGCACTTGTCGTGGGACGCTTCGTTGGAAACCCCAAGAGCAAGGTATGAAGCAACACGGCAGCAAGTTTCCCTCAGTAAGAAACCGAGGTTATCGAACCAGTAGGAGGAAGGAAATGTCACACAGGTGTTGCAAGCAACGCAGAGACCTGCACAACACAAAAGTCAAGACTTTGCCCCAACGAATTAGTGAGGTTGTCAAGCTCACCGGTTTGCTGTAACAAAGGATTAAACATATGGCGTGGAAGGTAATGGTTTGCAGCAAGCAAGTAACAGTGGAAGATGTATCAATGGTAAAGATTGGACTGAGGTCCATAGTTCACTAGAGGTGCTCTCCTTAGATAAACAACATGGCATGAAGGGTAAACAAATTACAGCAGGGCAATTGACAGGAACTGATCAAGGCATAACAATGCAATTATTAGTCAGAAAGATCCTATGAGATTCGATTGGGCAATACAACAAGATACATAGACCGCCATCCAACTGCATCTATGACTAGCAGTCCACCTTCAGGTTATTATCCGAACCCCCTCCAGTATTAAGTTGCAAGAAATAGACAACTGCTTTAAGAAAAGTGTGTAAGGTAAACAGTCCACATGTTCCATGAACAAGAGACCGTTGTTTTCTCCCTAGTGGCAACATCACATCTACAACCGAAGAGATTTCTGTCACTTCCCTTGGAAACTAGAGGCATGAATCCACTATCGAGCATAAATACCCCCTCTTGGAGTCACTAGCAACTACTTGGCCAAGATAGCTACTAACAACGGAGAACATGCAAGATCACAAACAACACAGACATGATAGAATCATAAAGACAAAACCATTAATCAAACCAACATAATAATCTCAATATCCATCGGATCCCCGTAAACACAACATGCATGATTAAAAATAGGTTAGATCTTGACCATGAACGGAGCTCACAAGATCTATACATGAAAGCACAAAGGAGGAGATACAACCATCTAGCTACTACATGGACCCATGGTCCAAGGTGGAACTACTCACGCATCATGCCGGAGAGAAGGCCTTCGGGATGATCTCCCCTCCGGCAGGGTGCTAGGAAGAACTTCAGATCCCCCCGATCTAGGGACGATGGTGGCGACGGCTACAAATGGTTTCGTGGAGATTTGATCGGGTACTCAGGATTTCTGCATCGGGGGATTTTTATAGGAGAAGGGGGAGACCGAGGTGGCGGCCAGGGTTGGCAACCCTAGCCAGGCGCGAGGCTAGGCCCACCCGCGCCTGGGTGGGTCTAGCCCCCCTGGCTGGCCCCTCCGGCTCTCCTCTGGACTTCTTGTTCCCCACGAAAAGTAATTGACTTTGACGTTTGTCCTGTCCAATTCCGAGAATATTTCTTTACTAACTTTTCTGACACCAAAAATAGCAGAAAACAGGCATCTGGCACTGTTGCAACTTGTTAGTAGGTTAGTACCAGAAAACATGTAAAAAGCACCTCAAAGTGTAGACAATCAAAGCAAAGTAGATACTAAACAAGCATGAAGTATCAAAAATTATAGATACATTTCCAACGTATCACCTGTCAAATTGTTCATCGAATTACTATTCTATGGAGACTTGAGTTCGTGGGGCTATCCAACGCATACCCAGTGAGGTGATTGTGATCCTGCTCCATATTGAGGACCTCCTCGACGTGTCTGGGAGAGAATTTTAGATGGGTGGCTATGGAGGTGATGTTGGCTTTGGTCACGCTAGGGACTATAGAAATCTGTCGTGGATGAGGAGGCGGTGTGAAAGTTGAGCCCCTACCCCGGGCTGGGATGAACTCGGCGGTGCCGGCGACGTGGATGCAGTTGCACCGACATAGGAGGTATAGACTGTGGCATGGAATGACGAGAATGAGGACTCCGTTGTGCTTGCGATCGGTGCTGGCGGAGTGGACGCGTCAGCCCGACACGAGGTCTGAAACAGCGCTCTGAGCATGTGGACTCTGCGCTCCGGCCCGGCTGGTGGCGGCGATCTGGCAAAGATGAGAAGAAACGACGTCGGGAATACAATTGGACGGCCTGTTCAATTTGGCGAGTGTGGATTTCGTGAAGGATGAGAGGAAAATATCAAGTTGCCATCAAGGTTTGCATAATCGCGTTTCGAGAAAAACGACTAATAGTAGTTTTTGCCAACACTCGGTTTCCTGGCTTAGTGGAAACTCAGTTTTATTCGTTTGCATTTTAGAGGTCACACTCAAACATGATTTTAGGTTGTTAGACGGTTAACATGGTATACGGAAAACCAGTTCTGCTAATACTGTTTATCCAAACAGGGCCTAAGAGCAAGCACAATAATATAGCCAACTGCTGGCACTAGTGCAGAGCCCCCCTTTAACTCCGGTTGGGAGGGCCCTCTAACAGCGGTTCCCAAACCGCTGTTGAGGGTTCGGTGTTAGAGGGGGGGCCCTTTAACACCGGTTCCTATACGAACCGGTGTTAAATGGCGACGTAAGGCTGCCGCGTTCAGACCCCTTTAACACCGGTTCGTCTGGAACCGGTGTTAAAAACTTCCACGGCAGAACTACGCCAGCGAAAACAGCCTAAATCTCTACCGCGGCGGACCGCCTCTGCCCGTTCGGGCGTATTTACGGGAGGAGGCGAAATCGATCGGGAGCCGTATACTTATAAATCGTCATCGGTATACATACGTACATGAATAATTAAGCAACTATTATTATACACAAACATCGCCATCGGCACATACATCGGCACATACATCGGCACATACATCTACATCGCGAGGTGGATATCTAAAGAGTTCTCCGCCAGCGTGATCGACCTCATCAAGTATGAACCCGCCAATTCCTCTTGAATGGCTCGTATGCGTTCAAATGGTAGGAGTTGGTCCCGCATCCGCTCGATCTGAATATATATGAAGAATGGGCCGTCAATATATATAAGAATAAAACTCAACACAATTGATGGTAATAAAATAAAGTTGTGGACTTTGTTTACTTACTCTAAGTTGTTCTAGTGCGGCTTGGCCTCGCACATATCGTGTTCTAATGAATTCGCAAACATAGTACCCACATAAGTTATTGCCGTGTCCTTGATGCGCGCACTTTACGAGAATAGAGAGTTCAATCAAAATAATAATCAATAAAGCATGATATAATGGAATTGGAAGCTAGCTAGTATTACTTACATTTTGGTCTACAAATTTTAGTTCTTGACCATTCACCCACGGCCCTGCGTGAACATTTTCAAACCCTGTCCGACAAAGAAAATGGATAAAGGAGTAATTAATTACTTATTGTCACGAAGTTGCCGATCTAGTGCGATAATATGATTGAAATTACCTCGAGCATCTCTCTAAAGTCTGCCCATAGCTCTTTTTCTTTTAAATCGAGTCCATGACAAGGACTTTTCCGAGTCGGGTTGAATGACTAGCGAATAAAGTGGAACCTCATACGCATAACTCATCATCGTTACACTTAACATCGAGTAAGCGAAGCAGAATGTGTACAAGAGAGAGGGTACAAAGACTCACGAGAAGTTGTAAGGCAATAGTATTTCCCTTTTGGTTTGTTGTCTCAGAAAGACTTTAGCAAGTAATCTTCTGTTTGCCCGGTTTGTCTCTTACCACTTCTTCATGAACTCTATTTGGGTCAACGAACCCAATGTCAAAAGGGCCTCCTTTCCGCATTCCATAACCTTTTTCCTGCATAATAGTATATACATATATGGTGAGCATATATATATACATGCAATTAATGAAGTGAATGAGTTGAGATAAAATTACAGAAATAGTACTTACACACAATAAAGGCTGATGGCAGATTTGTCGAGTTCCTTCTGATTGAATAGAAAATGCAAGTCTTGAATGTTGAAGTCGATCGCGTCGTCTCCGCACAAGAAAATCTCATCTCTTATATGCGCCATGATCCATTCTTCTTTTCTCGTCTTGCAGAAATGAAGGTACCACTTGTGCAATTTTCGCATCTTTGTTGGTAGATTTTTGAGCTCCTCTTTCTTGACTAGATTCTTCCCATACTTCCATGGCTGTATGGGGTTGACATCGCATTTGGGCAAGTTGTCTCCCATGACGTTCAAGTATGCAATGTAAGTCATCCCCATCTCATTGGCCTTTCTTTGTAGCTCGCCTCGTAATCATCTACGGAGGAGTCCGTTTCAAACATTTGGAGCGGGCGCATGATTGGTTTTCCTGCTCTCCGAGCATGGGAACTTTTGGGTGCCTCACGGCTGCTACTTTCGGTCTCCCTCGGCGCCTTGCATCCGCCTTCAAAATCTGGCGTCGTAGTCCGGCACAAGTGGGGTTTCGTGTTTCAAAAGATTTTGTAAAACTTCTCCACCACCGCCGGATCTATTTTCTCCTTTATCGGCCCGTCTAGGTGCAAAGAATTTCTTGACATGTTCTCCGAGATCCTATTGGTCTCCTCGTCGCTGCGATTCCACGGTAAAACCGGCAATGGCTTGGCGGAAGGCTGGGACGTAGTTTTCGAACTCTTTGGCGACGGTTTCCTGCGGATTTCTTTGTGGCAGTGCTCTGATGCTCCTCGTGGCAGTGCTCTTCCGCTTCTGGAGGAGATGGCTGAAGCACCGGAGATGGCCGACGGGCGGAGATGGCTGCAGCGCAGAGATGGTCGAGCTGGGAGATGGCTGCCGCCAGAGATGGCCGACGGGCGGAGATGGCTGCCAGCAGAGATGGTCAAGCGGCTCAGATGCGGCAGCTGCGGAGGCAGCGGGGTGCAGTGACCTCCAATTTGGAAGCACAATGTGTTCCTTCTTCCAAAGAATGGTTGTTTTCACGCAAATTTGAGTTGAGTTTCCCTTCACACCGTAGCATGGTCAAGCTGTGCTTCCTCATATTCCTTCACAACCTCATCCACCCGACAATAGCATAGCCATATGGAATCGGTCGGTGGTAAGTTCCACCACCACAGGAGGTAAGGCATAGCCGGCACCTTAATGGATAAGCCCATTAATCTCACATGCAGCTCGGCGTGTTCGCTCTCCGTGATCTCATCAACGGGTATCGAGGACCCGTCATTTCAGCGTTGGCTGCACGTTCTCCGTGGAAGCCACTGCTTCCGCTTTTCATGATGCGGGCAGCTTCCAATGCAGGCTCTTCATGCCGCGAGATGGGCCGGTAGCTTGATGGCTGTTGTGCATTCACTTGCGCAGCGCCGCAAGTGCATGTTCTATCTGTGTCATCCGATCAGACGCTCTTTTCTTTTCTGCGCGCCATCGTAAGAGTCGCTCCACGGCAAACCCATCCTTCCACGTCATACCCCTGCCTCGTGCATGTCCAGGTGTTCTTTTACCGATGGCGGCGTGTGAGCTGGTCATTCTCTCTGTCGGGATGGAAGATCTGGCGGATGTTTCCTCGTATGCCGTGATGAGTTCAAAGGACGGGTTTGGCAAGGATGGTTGGGAAGATACACAATCCTTTCGGGTCCAACCTTGCCCCGATTCCGTAGAACCAAGTCTTTGCACGTAGGTCCCACCCATCTGCAGGGTGTGATCCCTCTCTCATGAGGCCCTCTCAGCTTCCTCCCACTTAGGCCTCTCGAGATATGTAGCCGACCCCGTCCTCTGGTGATATTCCTTCTTGGGGCATTAAGCGTATTGGTTTCGACCTCTTTTAGCTATAGCACTTTTTTATATGTCTTAAATTCGGGCCGTTGAGGTCTTATCTTCGCATAATATCGTCTTGAAATTTGAGTATCGCCACTTTGACAAATTTGTTCAATTTTGTCTTCCGATTCGGAAAGCCTCAGCCATCTTCTTTAGAGTCCACTCTTTGACCTTGTTCTTTATAACGGGTTGTTTTCATCCTCCTCTGGCGGAAGGGTGAAATTTACCAACAACGAATTCCAAAGCGTTTCTTTGGATCTGTCATCGACAAAGGTACCGCCCTTCTTTGGCTTATTCCAATTTTCAATTATGATTGGGATTTGGTCCCTAACAAGAACTCCACTGACGTATAAATTTGTCTGCGGCCTTCTTGGGCTCCATCGCCTGCCATCAACACGGGCTTCGATCGTGAACTTTGCACGATCTTTCAACCGCCGCTCGCCTCGCTTGCTCTTTTTAGAAGAAGATGGTTGCTGGCTGGTCGATCCAGAGGGCTAAAAGAAGAAAGAAGCGTTAATTAATACATGTAGAAGAAGATTGTTGGTGGAAGTCAGCTGAGGCTTAATCAATGCATATACCTCGCCGGACTTTGTAACCATTAAATTGCGTTCACTGGAGTCTTCATCTTCTCCATGACTAGTACTTGAGCTGTCGTCGTCATGTCCCTCCAAGTTCAGATATTGTGAGGTGTCCTCATCAATAATGTTCTCCATTATTTCTTCTTCTTCAAGGTTTCTACTAAGTGGATCCATAGTTTCTAAAACAATAATATTATCACACAAATATCAGTAATACATCTATTGAAATGCTCAAGCAAGGACGATGATATGACAGGTTAAAAGTATTGAAATGTAACCCTAATACATGCTTGGTCATTTCAAACCTAATTCGAGAAACCCGGATTCATATGAGAGGGTACATTTACTTCTTCTAATTAACTTGTCATCAAAGTTGATTAACATAGCATGGTTATTATAATGCTATATTGACAACGAGAGGTGGCGGCGCTTAGAGGCGGGGCCGGGGTGCGTGGGGGTGTGCGTTGACCAGCACGACGTGATGGTCTACCTAAAATGGGCGACACACCCTCGGCGTGTGTAGGCTCGGCGAGGACAGAGGAGGTCGTGGTCGACATAATGGTGGCGGTGGTCGTGGTGGCACAAAATATACACATGCATGGCGCTTAGGCGAGGCGGCCGGGGTGCGTGGGGGTGTGCGTTCGAACCAGCACGACGTGATGGTCTACCTAAAATGGGCGACACACCCTCGACGCGTGTGTAGGCTCAGCGAGGACAGAGGAGGTCAGGGTCGACGGCATAATGGTGGCGGTGGTCGTCGGCGTGGCACAAAATATACACATGCATGGCGACGCTAGGGCGAGAGCGGGGCCGGGGTGCGTGGGGGTGTGCGTTCGAACCAGCACGACGTGATGGTCTACCTAAAATGGGCGACACACCCTCGGCGTGTAGGCTCAATGAGAGGCGAGAGGAGGTCGTCGACGGCATAATGGTGGCGGTGGTCGTCGGCGTGGCACAAAATATACACATGCATGGCGACGCTAGGGCGAGAGCGGGGCCGGGGTGCGTGGGGGTGTGCGTTCGAATATACATACACATACACATACAAATATACATACACATATACATACACATACAAATATACATACACGTACAAATATACATACACATACAAATATACAAATATACATACCCAGCGGATGGCGGCGAGGCGGCGGCGGCGAGCTGGACGGTGAGGGCGTGGCGGGACGAGCGAGACGGCGCCCGGCGGTCGAGCTGGAGCGGGCAGCGATGCGGAGAGGCGGTGGAGGAAGCGGCGGCGGCGGGTGCTAGCTGCTAGAGGTCGGCAACGGCGGGCTTGGCGGGCGGCAGCGGGTCGAGAGCTACGGGAGGCGCGGACGGCGGGAGCCTGGACGGCGGGTCGACGGAGCTTCGCCGGGGCCAGCGGGGCCAGGCGCGGGATGGCGACGGCGAGGCGCTGCAGCTTTCGATCAGCTAAGGGGAAGGAAGAGGGAAGGTGCGAGAATTCCTCTTTAACACCGGTTCGTGGCTGGAACCGGTGTTAAGGGTTCCTCAAGATTGTACCCCTTTAACACCGGTTCAGCCACGAACCGGTGTTAAAGGGGTTCTCACAAGATTATTACCCCTTTAACACCGGTTCGCCACGAACCGGTGTTAAAGGGTTCTCACATTATTATTTCTTTTAACACGGTTCCAGCCACGAACCGGTGTTAAAGGGGTGTTTCAACGTATTTATTACAGGGCTTTTTAATTCAAAAATATGATATGAAATTTAGAAAATTCATATCTTTTCATTTCAACTCGTAAAAATATGAATAATATATCATAATTTTCAGAAAAATAATATCTATCCATTCATGTAAATCATTTTATATTTACTTTACATGAAATTTTTTAAATAAATAAACACTTATTTCATGCATTAAAGGGCTTTTAATTCAAAAATATGATATGAATTTAGAAAATTCATATCTTTTCATTTCAACTTAGAAAAATATGAATAATATATCATAATTTTCAGAAAATAATATCTATCCATTCATGTAAATGATTTTATATTTACTTTACATGAAATTTTTAAAATAAATAAACATTTATTTCATGCATTAAAGGGCTTTTCATTCAAAAATATGATATGAATTTAGAAAATTCATATCTTTTTCATTCAACTCAGTAAAATATGAATAATATATCATAATTTTCAGAAAATAATATCTATCCATTCATGTAAATGATTTTTATATTTACTTTACATGGAATTTTTAAAATAAATAAACACTTATTTCATGCATTAAAGGGGCTTTTAAGATATATAAAAGAACTGAAAATTAAGATACATGGCGATTAAGTAACAATCGGCTAATGGAACTGAAAATTAAGATACATAAGAACTGAAAATCAAGATACATGGCCAGTTAAGTAACAATCGGCGAACTTGTTCGAATGTTGGAGTGATTTAGTCATGCTCTTACTACACTGTAATACTCCACTTTGTAGTGATCGTACTACTTGCCGTCATCGCCGTCGTCGGGGTCACCGTAATTGAACCTCTGGAGAGTACGCGTGGGCTGGACTTGAGGGTAGCGTGGGCTGGACTTGAGGGTAGCGCAGACGGGGTTAGAGTCGTGGCGGTGTCATAGGCCATGACGCTGGAGAGTCCGACCGGCGCCACCATAGCCCGGCGGCCTCATTGAAGTTAGGAGGAGGTGGGCCGTCCTCCTCGTGCTGGCGGCGCCTCATGCCGATCCACGAAGAAGGCTTCCCAAGTAGAGAAATAGTCGGGATGCCATGGGATTCTCCGCTGCTCGGCGTGAGCTCGAAGTAGTAGTGGTTCGTGATGGCCATCCGGCGCGCCACACCTAGAGGGACAGAGGAACCGCACACCTCACGCCTTTCGGCATCCAGACGGGGACACGGCGGGCAGGGTAGTTCGGCGCAAAGCGCCTCCGCCTCCTGGGTTAGTGCTACGGTGGAAGCCATGGGAAAGAGTGATGAGGTTGCGATATGAGTCTAGAGATGTGCAATGACAATGGAGGCCAAATCCCTACATATATATATAGTGAACTAGCGGGAAGAACGGAGGGAAGAACGGCGGGAAGAAAATGGCGGGAAGAAAAATGGCGGGAAGAATCAAGGGAAGAAAAATGGCGGGAAGAAAATGGCCGGAAAAAATGGCGGGATGAACCTTTTAGTCATGGTTGGAGACACCAACGACTAAAGATGAACTAGTCCGGTTGGAGACACCAACCGACAAAACACAATCGACACTAATAATAATAGAGGTGAGTGCATGTCGACATTATGTCGTGCGGCGTGTACCTTGTCGGATGGTGTCACCAACCGGACTAAAGATGAACCTTTAGTCCCGGTTGGAGACACCAACCGACTAATAATAGGTGAGTGTCGACATTATTTTGTAAGTGTCAACACTATGTCGAGCTGCTTGTACTATAAATAGGCATCCTTGTGTCCTCCAGCCAGTTTGGCGGGGTCACCACTACGGCTTCGGGGAGATGCCGCGGAGCCCAGTCCTCCCATCTCCAGAAACTGGTCATAGAGGCACTCTAATATGTGAAATTAGTTAGCTCCCTGGTGTATTGATCTAGTTAGAAAAGTTACAAAGCTGCAAGATGGTTTTCGAGCAGGACACCACTACGGCCGATTCGGGGAGATCTGCCGGAGCCGTCCTCCGGCATCTCCGAGAAACTGGTCATAGAGGCACTCCCTAATATGTGAAATTAGTTAGCTCCCTGGTGTATTGATCTAGTTAGACAAGTTACAAAGCTGCAAGATGGTTTTCGAGAGCAGGGACACCACTACGGCCAGTTTCAGGGAGATGCCGACGGAGCCCAGTCCTCCGGCATCTCCGAGAAACTGGTCATAGAGGCACTCCCTAATATGTGACCGCGCGCGTTTGGAGATCAGATCTTGTATTAAAAACATGACTAACACTCAAGACATGTATTAAAAACATGAACTAGAGTTACATAATATGAGCATGAACTTCTTGGCGTATGCCCTTCCTTATGATCGCTTCAGTCGTAACCATGGAGCATCTTCTTTACTTAACGGAATGCTTGGGTCAGTTTTCCTTTGTGAAGGGAATTTCATCAAACTTATTATAATCTTCTGACATGTCTGTCTTGTCCTCGATTCCCACGATGTTTCTTTTCCCTGAAAGAACTATGTGACGCTTTGGCTCATCATATGATGTATTCGTTTGCATATTTTTTCTTTTTTTGGTCTGGAGGACATGTCCTTCACATAGAAACCCTGAGCCACATCATTGTCTAGGACGAATGGTTCGTCTAAGTTCTTCATAAGATTGTTGAGATCCACCGTTGTCATTCCGTACTTCTTGTCTACCTCAACCCCTCCTCCTGTTAGCTTGACCCATTTGCATCGAAACAAGGGGACCTTAAAATTAGGTCCATAGTCAAGTTCCCATATCTCCTCTATGAACCCATAATCGTGGTCTTTTGCCCATTGTCTTCTGCTTGCGAGCGGACACCCTTTATTTTGGTTGGTGCTCTTTTATCTTGGCCTATCGTGTAAAATGTATTCCCATTTATCTCGTACCCTTGGAAAGTACATACTGATCGAAGACGGTGTCACAGCCAACAATACAGTGATCTAGCAATGGTGTTATTCGTGAGAAGTCTTTGCAGACCGCCAAAACTTCGCCATGTGTTCACTTATAATCCATTCATCAAAGCCCGGGTGTTTGAGGCGTATTAAATTCTTGTGTTCATTGATATACGGGCAACCAAGATAGATCTTTGTAAAAACCGTAGTGTGCTTGATTGAGAGAATGCGTCCCTACATATCATTGCTTTACATCCTAGGGTGCCTTTTCCGCAGTCTCCCCTCATGTCGTGATTACGGAACACCAATCCTTAAGGTCGGGCATAAAATCAACCACGTAACTCAATGACCTCCTCTGTTACATAGCCCTTGGAGATGCTTCCTTCCGGCCTAGTACGGTTAGGAACATATTTCTTTAAGACTCCCATGTACCTCTCAAGGGAACATATTGTGTAGAAATACAGGACCGATAATGGCAATCTCTTCTACTAGGTGAACCGGAGATGCGTCATAATATTGAAGAAGGATGGTGGGAACACCAACTCAAAGTGACAAGACATTGGGCCACATCTTTGTAACCTGGTAGGCTTTGGATCGATTACCTTCGGGATATTGCATTGAGGAATGCACATAGCTTCACAATGGGTACTCGAACATTTTCGGTAGAAGCCCCTCAATGCAATCGGAAGCAATTGTGTCATAATCACGTGGCGATCATGAGACTTCAGGTTTTGGAATTTTTCTCTGCCATATTTATTATTCCCTTTATATTCGGCGAAGCGACGGACCTTGATCTTGCTCGGACATTCAAAAAGATTTCCTTCTCTGCTTTGGTAAGAGCGTAGGCGGCAGGAGTTAAGTGGCATCGTTTACCCTTCTCGTTCTCGGGATGCATAGGCTCTTGAGGGCCTTGACGTTGCTGGTCTGTCGTGCTTCGTGTATCTTTTGTCTTCCCATACACTCCTAGAAAGCCTAGCGAGTTCACGCAAACATTCTTCGTCACGTGCATCACGTCGATTGAAGCGGACCTCTAAGACTTTCCAATAGGGTAGGTCCCAAAATATAGATTGCTTCTTCCACATGGGCGTGTCCCATCGTCATTCGAACAGATAGACTGCCAGACCTTTTCCAAAGATTACTTCTAGGTCCTTGACCATACCAAATACCTCCTCACGATGGAGGACAGGCTTCCTCCGGTTACGCCAGACGTTTGAAATGCTTGCCTTTCTTTCTTCGATGCGAGTTCGAAGAAATCGGCGATACCCTAGGTACACAACCTTCTTACATTTATCCAAATATACACTTTCGTATCATCTAAGCAGTGTGCATGCATTGTATCCCTTGTTTTCTGCCCTGAAATGTTACTAAGAGCAGCCAATCATTGATGGTTACGAAAAGCAATGCTCAGGGTCAAATGGCTCCCCTTTGTGCTCATCCACATACGTACCTGGTTTGGCCCATACTGTAAAGTTCTTCAACTAATGGCCTTAGGTACACATCAATGTCGTTGCGGGTTGCCTCGGGCCTTGGATGAGCAGCATCATAATGAACTTCCTCTTCATACACAACCAAGGAGGAAGGTTATAGATACATAGGGTCACAGGCCGGTCTTTGACTGCAGCTCTGCTCACCAAAAGGATTCATGCCGTCTGTACTTAGACCAAACCTTAAGTTCCTTGCGTCACGTGCAAAGTCCGGGTACTCTCGCTCGACTTTTCTCCTGTGACCCATCGGTAGGTGTCTCAACATCGCGTCTTTCTTCTGGTCTTCCATGTGCCATCGCAACAACTTGGCATGCTCTTTATTTACGAAGAGACGTTTTAACGTGGTATTATAGGAGCATACCACATAACCTTGGCGGGAACCTTCTTCCTAGGGGCCTCGCCTCAACATCGCCAGGATCGTCTCTCGTCGATCTTATACTGCTTGATGCAAAGGTATCACGGGCATGCATCCAAATTCTCGTACTTCTCACCGGTAGAGGATGCGATCATTAATGCATGTATCTTACGCACGTCTAATCCTAGAGGCGTACAACCTTCTTTGCTTGGTATGTACCGTCAGCAACTCATTATTTCTTGGAAGAAGATTCTTCATTTTACCAACAACTTTGAAAATGCTTGTCGGTCACACCATTCTCTGCCTTCCATTGCAGCAAATCGATGTGGCACCTAGCTTTTTGTGGCCATCTTCGCAAGTTGGATACAACAATGTTTTGTGATCCTTTAACATCTGCTCCGACTTCTCCTTCTCCTTTTCAGTTTCACATTCTTCCTTTGCATCGGAATGGCCCGACCAAGATCGTCATCAGGGCCCATCTGCCTCTTGATCTTCATTATCTACCCCGTTGCATCATCATATTCAGGATACATATTATGATAGTTTTCATCATCCTCTTCTTCTTCGTTGTCTTCCATCACAACCCCTTTTTCTCCGTGCTTGGTCCAACAATTATAGCTGGGCATGAAACCGGATCGAAGCGGTGGGCGTGAATGGTTCTGGTATTTGAGTAGTCTTTCTTGTTCGACGGTGAACACGGACAACACATAAAACCATTGTGACCACGGTTTGCATTAGCCACAACGATGAAATTTTGGAGGCCGTAATGTACTCGGAAGTGCGGCGGTCACCACATCCATTGCCGATTCATCTGCATTAATATGTAGTATATATCAAAAATAATAGGAGATGACCATTTATATATATAGTACATCAATGACACATGAAACTATAGTTGCCGACCTCGAGACGGAAGAGCAACAAGAAAGCTTATTTTGAGCTCTCGGGCATTTCACGAACACCTCTAGTGCATATGAAAAAACACAAACTAGCACTCTTCACCCTCTTGCTAGGCTCCAAAATGTGAAAAAATGGAAGAGTGGGGTGTGTGTGGGCTGGGGTGGTGTCTTATATAGTTTCCCCTTTAACACCGGTTCGTGCCACGAACCGGTGTTAAAGAAGTCTGTGAAACCAGTGGAGGGACCTTTAACACCGGTTCGCACGAACCGGTGTTAAAGAACTCCTTTAATGCCGCGAGGCCACACGCTTGCAGCCCCCCTTTAACACCGGTTCGTAGAAGAACCGGTGTTAAAGCCCATTTTCGGGATCAACAAAAGCCCGCGTTTCCACTAGTGTGGCTATATACCTATGCCATGTCATCTAAAGTTTTCTTAGATAAACATACATACAATAAGCTGGCTACTAGTTTGATTCTAAAAATATTTAAGTATTTAATGATGCATGTGCATATGCTTACATGCAAGACTCACAAGGACCAAGAGCCACCGCTATAGCGCCAACAACTGGCTGCATGCAGGCTGTACTTTTTGATTCTTGTGCTGCAGCCGGGTTATATGTGAAGCGTCTGCTCTCTTCTCTCTCCATACTTCTCTCTAATCCATCTAGGATTTTACTAATATAGTATACCTTATAGCCAGCTGAGTCAGCTCTATTGTACTTGCTCTAATATTTGCCTCTTGCGGAGACTTAATGAAGAGGATTACTTGTTGATAGACGGAAGGATGATAGCACTTATTGTGACTATAAAGTAGTTGTCATCCTTTACGTACTAACTTGGGAAATCCAGGAGAACTCATAAGCCATGTCCATGACACGGGATAAATCCCTTAATAGCAAGGTAATACGATTGATGTCCTTTATCTGTCAGCTGTGGTTATGACAGAAGATGTGAGCAGTGGTTGCTACCTATTCGTCCATATATGGAGCTCCTCCCACATACATACATGTCATGAGAATATTTGTTATAATAGTCTTGACCATTCTTTCTAAAATGCTAGTGGTGTATCCACCACTCCCCGAGAACACCTCTTCCCTATTGTAGTTTGAACCTTTCTTACAAACACGATTCTTATTTTTTGCATTAAGTTAACTTCACTTTACTTTATTGTTTTTCTTAATCAAACCCCCAAAAAAATCTAGTTTTCTTGCATCTTATAACTATTTCTTAAGTACTTCGTTTAGTTTTAGTTAAAAGCATTTTAGTCTTTTGCCTACTGCTCCCTGTGGGATCGATATATTTATTTCGAAACTATCTACAAACGATATGTACACTTGCAACCATCAAGCTATTTTCTAGCGCCGTTGCTGAGGAGCTTAGAGCTATAAGTTACTTTTAGTTATTTACTTTCATTGTACTAATTTTTAATTTGAGTTGCAGGATCATAACAATGGACAACACGCAGCATTTGATGCATCTTGAGGCAGTAAGGAATATGGTTTCGCCCATGGACGCTTTTATAACTGTTAATAGAAGCATAAACCTTGATGGTATTGAGATCCATCCTTTACTATTTGAGTTACTTAACTCTAAAAAGTTTGCAGGAACCCATGAAGAGAGTCCATATGGACACTTACAATTCTTTGAAGATGTTTTTGGTTCCTTTATATTTGATGATTGTGATCTTGATAAGGTTAAAATCCAGTTGTTTAGACAAACTCTCTCTAATAATGTTTGCAACTGGTATAGATATTTTTGTGCAGAAGCACCAAGGACTTAGACGGAATTGACAACCAATTTCCTACCCAAATATAACTCAGAAAGCAAAGCTCACAGGATGAGAGGTATTATTATCAGTTTCAAAAATAATCCTGATGGGAGTTTATATGAAGGCTATATAAGGTATAAAAGCTATCTAGATAATTCCCCCCATCACTGTTTGCCTGATTGGTTAATCACTCATACTTTCTATGGAGGGCTTAATAATAAAAATAGAACGATCCTAGATACTGTTTCTAATGGTAGTTTTCTATCTTATACCTATGATGAAGCCTGGAAATTAATAATGAAAATGAGGGAGACAACATAAAATATTAAAGATGAGGAGAACATTAATAGTTCTTCTGAATATGCTTGTGTTAACGATTTTCTTGCATATTAAAGGACGTGTGCGATGATTAAAACCCTCGGTATTGATTCTTATTCAGTAAATAAAATCAATGGTAAGGAAATCGGTAATCGTTAACTGCTCGGTTGTCTTGGGAGTAGCGACTAATCGGAATTCGAACGATTAACTGATTTAATCGGTCGACTATTAATCGGTGCAACCTACAAAAATTAGCACCTAAAACACATATGAATCCTCTTGCACATCAACTACCTACCCTATTAAAGGTAGCCTCGAGCTCCCAGATGAGATCCTCAAGGAGCTCGAGATCTTGTATCTGAGGTCTAATCGGAAACTACGAGGAACTGGTCAACAACGACAAGGAACTGGCTGGTGATGGCAGAAATCGACCTCCTCAAGGCAGGGATTGAGCGGGAGCTTAAAAAAACCTACTCCATTGGGGCGGGCTAGCAGATGAATGGGCGATATGTGTTGATAATCTTGCAACTTTTTTGACCGAGTGTAGTAGTTAATTAGGAATTTACCTAGTAATCGGAGTGTCAGAGCTATTAATCAGGCTAAACGACTAACATAAACGATTAATGGTAATCGACACGGTCAGGTCCCTAGTAGCGATTAATCGGCCTATTAATCACTGATTCGGCCTTTTTTTTAACAGTGAATAAAATTATGCATTGCATATAGAGGTACCTACAGAATGGGAACCTTATAAACCCCTCGAAGAAAAGAAGTGTGCAAGAGAAATTGCATCCATGGTAGAGTTTTCCTCTGAAACTATTCAAGAGAATATCAAGAAAAAATGCAGGGATGAAGAACACATAAAGACAAGATTAAAGAACCAAAAAATAACCCCGAAGCTACCAATGCAAATACTATTATATTGAAGGATCTTATGGAAGCACAAACCAAGGATAATGAAGTAGTTATGCTAGACTTTGAAACTTCGGAATTCATTAAAGGTAAGATACGAGGTAACGAAACTTCTAAGCCCATGAATCCTATATATTGTGGAGAAACCTTCTTATACGGAATTTCTAAGCCAATCTCCACTATAAACATTATGCCTTCATCACTTTATGAGGAAATCTAGATGTGGGACCGGTAGACACTACTATTAAACTGTCAAATAGAACTAATATAAAACCAGAAGGTGTTATTAGAAATGTCTATGTATTTATTGGATCACTCATGTACCCCCTTGATTTTCATATTGTTGATATGCCTCGAGATATTTTTTGTCCTATTGTTTTAGGCAAGCCTTTTGTCTCTATAACCAAAGCTCGAATTGACAATAAAAAGGAGACTATTTAAATGATGTTTGGGGAAGAGGAAATGACATTCCACTTCGTCAAACTAAAGAAGAGGCCATATGAAGTGTAAGATATCAAGGAAGATAAAATGATTGTCGAGCTAGCCGCAGTTCATTTCAGCACTCCGCAAGATGAATTAGAGAGGAGCTTAATTAATTGGGAAGAGTCGCCAGATGATCAGGAAAAATAATAAATGGATGATTATCTTGATTCCATTCCGGAAGCACAAAATCCACATGACTATCAAGAACTGGTAAGAAAAGGAGATGAAGAACCTCCGCCAATTGAATTAAAACGACTTCTAGACAATATGAGGTATGATTTTTTTAGATAATGAAAATAAATGTCTTGTTATTATTAGTAAAAATTTATCAGAAAATAAAACAAATAAACTCATTTCGGTCTTGGTCTAACATCGTGAAGCATTTGGGTATACTCTAAGTGAAATTAAAGTAATAGATCCATCTACTGTGACACATAGGTTTACCATGCTTGAAGATGTTGTACCTGTAGTTGACACACAGAGAAGGCTTAATCAGAAAATGAAAGAACTAGTAAGAAAAGAAGTTATAAGCTTATTAGATGCCGACATAATATATCCTATTTTTGATAGTAAATGGGTTAGCCCAGCTCATTGCATACCAAAACATGGAGGTCTTGATGCTGCTATGAATGAGAATGGTGAGCTAGTTCCGGTAAGACCTATTTTTGGGTATCGCATGTGCATCGATTTTAGAAAACTAAACCATGATACATAAAAAAACCATAAACCTATATCATTCATGGAGAAAATTTTAGAAAGACTTATTTTTGTTTTCTTGATGGTTATTCCGGTTATTCTCAAATTTCAATACACCCGAAGATCAAGAGAAAATAAATTTCATATGTCCTTATGGTACATATGCTTATAGATTAATTCCGTTTGGTTTATGTAATGCAGCAGCAACTTTTCAAGAATGCGTCTTAAAAATCTTTGATGATCTTGTTGATAAAACTATGAAAGTTCTAACAAATGATTTCGTTGTTTGTGGAACAACATTTTAATTGCCTCTACAATTTAACCAAAGTTTTGGAGAGATGCAGGCAATCAAATTTAGTTTTGAATTGGGAGCAATGTTGTTTCATGGAAAGAGAAGGTAAAGTTTTTGGACATAAGGTTTCAAAGAAAGGTATAGAAATAGATAAGACTAATATAAATGCTATAGAAAATCTTCCAATACCTCAAGACATAAAAAACTTAAAAATGTTTCTAGGACATGCAGGTTTTTACAAGCGTTTTATAAAAGATTTTGATAAAATAGCTATGCCTCTCACTAACATTCTTGAGAAAGAAACTCCATTCTACTTAGATCATGATTTCATAGCATCCTTTGAAAACCTTAAAAAAATTAGTTTCAACACCTATCATGCAATCCCAAAATGGGATGAACCTTTCAAAATCATGTGTGATGCTAGTGATTATGCTTTAGGAGCTGTATTACGACAGCGATACGGGAAAAATTTAAATGTTATTCATTACTCTAGTAGAACTCTTAATAAGATTTAGAAAAATTATGCTACTACAGAAAAAGAGTTCCTAGCTATAATTTTTGCTTGTGACAAATTTAGATCTTACATCATTAACTCTAAGGTAATAGTTCATACGGATCACCAAGCTTTGTGTTGTCTCCTTGTGAAAAAGGATGCAAATCCCAGTTTGATTAGATGGATTTTATTACTGCAAGAATATGATTTACAAATAGTAGATAGGAGGGGTAATGATAGTCCGGTAGCATATCATATCTCTAGGATGGAAGGAATAATTACTAACCCCGTACCTATAAATGAGTCATTTTCGAGAGAATATTTAGCAAATGTTGAAATCGCTGATCCTTGGTTTGCAGGTCATGCTAATTATCTTGCAGGAAAATTTGTACCTCCTAGTATGACAAGAAATAAAAGAATGAAATTCGTTAATGATCTTAAATATTACTTTTGGGATGATCCATTTTTGTATTGTCATGGACCAGGTGGAATGATTCGAAAGTGTGTTCCTAACCATGAAATGAATGCAATTTTGCTAGCTTGTCATGACAGCCCGTATGGAGGACATCATGCAGGCAAGCGAACTGCGGCAAAGGTACTTCAATCCGGATTCTATTGGCCCACCTAGTTCAAGGATGCACACAGGTATGTAGAACATTGTGATGCTTGCCAGAAAAGAGGTAATATAGGTAGAATACAAGAGATGGCAATGAATTATAGTCTTATAATTGAACCATTTGATGTGTGGGGAATGGATTACATGGGACCCTTCATAGAATCAAATGGCTACACTCATATTCTTGTTGATGTTGATTATGTTACTAAATGGGTTGAAGCTATTCCAACAAATCATGTAGATGCAGCTACTTCAGTGAAGATGATTAAGGATGTCATATTCCCAGGTTTGGAGTGTTCCTACATTTTTAATTACTGACAGTGGTTCTCATTTTATGGAAGGAACTTTCAGAAAGATCCTCTGCAAATATGGAGTAACTCACCGCGTTGCTTCACCATATCATCCTCAAATGAGTGGTCAAGTGGTACTCTCTAACAGAGAACTAAAGACAATACTAGAGAAGATGGTGGAAAAATCAAGAAAAGATTGGTCATACAAGATAAATGACACTCTTTGGGCATACCGAACTGCATTCAAAAATCCAACGGTATGACACCATATAAGATGGTATACAATAAGGCGTGCCATCTACCTTTAGAATTGGAACATAAAGCCTTTTGGGCAATCAAGAACTTAAAGTATGATTTTAAAGTAGTAGGAGAAAAACGTTTATTAGACATTCATGCTTTAGATGAGTTTAGAAGTGAGGCTTATGAAAATGCTAGATTGTTTAAAGAAAAAGTAAAAAAAGTTGGCATGATAGAAAAATAGAAAATAAGGTTTTAAGAGTGGAGACAAGGTTTTGCTCTATAATTCTCGTCTTAATTTGTTTTCAGGAAATCTTAGATCAAAGTGGGAAGGCCCCTATATAGTTGAATAAGCTTATGCATCGGGAGCAGTGAAGCTCCAGAGGAAAACACCCTCTCTTTCATGGGTGGTAAATGGACAACGCCTGAAGTATTATCGAACAAAATAAGATATAAGTGCAATCACCATACGATTGATTACCTCAGAAGAAATGATTGAGCAAAAGTATGGAAGTAATGGCAACTGTAAGAAGGATAAAATCGAGACTAAATGAGCAACATGACTGTCAAGATATTGACCATAAAAGAGCGCTGCATGGGGGCAATCCATGTGAAATAAAAGGTTTGAGTAAAATTTTAAACTTTCAATTAAGATTTAGTTGTGTTGAATAAAGAACACTTAAGGTCTAGTGAAGAAGAAGAAGTTTGATGATTATAAAATCTCATTCAATGGATGCTAATATTGGTCGAAAATTAAAGTTGCTATTTTTCTGTCAAAACTTGGTATTTCATTAAGTTTCAGGTTAATAATGAATTCTCGGAGAAACATGTAATTTTTGGTGATTTCAGAAAGTTTAACGACCAACTATACGACGGGAATAAAAATTTCGGCTGTATAGTTGCGGTCGTATAGTTATCGACCCCATCTCCAAAAATTTATTCTTGGGTATAGAAAGTTTAACGACCAACTATACGGCGGGAATAAAAATTTTGTCCGTATAGTTGCGGTCGTATAGTTATCGACCCCATATCCAAAAAAGTATTCCTGGGTACAAAAAGTTTAACGACCAACTATACGGCATGAATAAAAATTCCGGCTGTATAGTTGTTACCGTCATAGAAAAAAAGAAAAGAATTTAAGTCGGTTCACAACTTACGGCGGGACCTGTACGAGCCCCGCCCGTATAGTTGCTCGTTAAGCTTGGCGTCTAGGGTTTTATACCTCCCCTTTTAAAGACGATTGCATCTAACATTTTTTATTAAGTTTTCACAGAGCTACAACCTCCAGCCTAAAAAAAATCCTCACCATCCCTATACAATCCCCTTCTAACAACATCTGTGCAACAAAGCCATGCAGTCCTTCCATGTCAACAAGATTTGAAGGAAGAAAGAAGAGAATCCCATGAAGAGGATCGAAGGAGTAGATCCAAAAGAATCATCATCATCCAGCTCGGAGATCAAGACTCTCCCAAGCTAGGAGGACATGTTCCGGCAAAGGATGGAGATGATGAGGCAAGCAGAGCAGAAAAGAGCAAGGATGAGTATCTCCCTAATCCCTATCGTCACAACATAGGATCTTATTATAAACCTCCTCTCGGTCTGTCACCTCTTAAGCCTAAGAAGGTGCGGCAAGATGAGATTCATGATAAGATCTATCAGTTGGAAAAACTTTGAAAGCATGTGTTAAACTATTGGAGAAGGGATTGACTCCTACTGGATGATGAGCAAAGACTTTGAAAAAAAGGTCAATGACATCGATGGTAGAGTTGGTTTCTTGATTAAAACTGTTTTTGAGTTGACAAATGAGAATAAATTCCTCCAGAAGAAAATTTTGAAGCTTCAATACGACATGGCCGAGCTCAGCGTCCGCCTTACAAGCATAGTTAAAGTTTGCAACATAGGGGAAGAAGGCAATACTCTTCTTACCCAGGAGGAGGAATAGGTACCAACAAGGAGTTATTTAATCCAGCCTGGCTTGATTCCAAACTTGGAGAGATCATTAAGACCTTGAAATCTATCTTATAAGTTCTATATTGTTCTAAGGACCTTGAACTTGTTATAAGGACATGGCCGAGCTCAGCATCCGACATGTCTTTGTCTTTTTCATCCAACTGTAATATGTTCTAAGGAACTTGTTTTACTATGATAGTTCGAACATTGTACAAGTTAATGAAGTTTACCACTATTTCATCCAACTATATAGGTAACTTGTTTAACCATGTTTGTTAGTTCAGTTTGGAAACTTTTCATATTTATTAGCATCGCTGACCTCGTTGTGGATCATGCATCTGCAGTCATGTGCATGTGAATCAGGAATGAATTGGAAAACATGGTCTATCAGTTCACATGGTGCAAATTACTCTAAAAAAAACCTTATAAATGGAGTCAAGTTTCACCTATATATGGTGCAACTTGCATCTAAACTAGCATGAATTAAGGATACAGAAATTATAGTAGTATATACTTTTTGTTGATTTATTTATGGTACAACTTGCATAGTAGTATATGCTTTTATGTATTTATTTATAGCCAGTAAACAGATAAATCCCCCTTTTACAGACTGCTGCTGCAAAGAGGTGCAGGAGGCATATGATTGAGACGAACAAATTCATGTCGAGCAATAATGACAGCCTTCTCACAGACCCTATGACTATTTCTGCTGCATATCATAAAATGAAGACACTATGCATTAACATAAGTCTCGAAATTCAAGTAGACATCAAGATTCACGGTCAGAATATACTTCCGAGGTAGCAAATATATCTTGCGTTAGTAAAGGATTTTCTTATGTTTAGATACTACTCTGAACTTTCCTCACATTTCCATCCTTCAGTTCAATAGATCTACCGAACATAGCAGCATCCCTCTATAGTACAGAACTCTACAAACGATTGAAGGAGGGTTTTCTTTCTGCAGGTCCCCCATCAAGAGCGCTACAGCATGTTGCTGAATTTCTCATTGCAACTGCTGATTTTGAGAGAGATCTTGACTCCTGGCAATTAAGGTTAGATACAGTCGATATACCAATGCTGTTTTCTCCAATTGATATATGTGTGTCTCCATGGCCCAAAATGCACATTCTTTTTAGCTGATTCATTTTGTTCCATTTATACGATTATAGACCCGTTCACGGGGGTGTAATTTCGAGAGAGTTGTTTCATGATTACATCATGGTGTGGGTTGAAGATACCCGGTTGCACTTGCTTGATTATTGCAAAGCTGAGAAGGTAATAAAAACACATACGAAGACGAAAAATAAAGAGAGGTAACGCGCGCGAACCCTAGCTCAGGGCCGCCACCAGCCTCCCTCTACCTCTCCCCTCCCCTCCCCCTTGCCGCTGCCAGAGGGCATCTCCGGGCGAAGCCCCGGAGCGCTGGCAGCGGCGGGGCCTTCTCTCCCTCTCGTGCGGGCATGGTGGCACGGGCGGCTGCGGACGGCGGGGGCTGCTGAGTCTCTTTGTAGTTATATGTTGGTGTTGATTTGCCTTCCTAACATACTGCTGCATCGTCATGGCTAGACTGTCAACGCTCATTCATAAGCCATTCCTGAACGTACCATTAGGAAGTACCTTATTTTAGCTTATTGACTGAATTTTATTTAGATGAGGCTTGTACAAATTATTTTGAAAAATCTATATATACTTCATTGTATGCCACAATGAAGTCGGTGCTAACTCTCTTTATGGGTCCTTGCAGCTTGTGCCGAGATGCATCTTCATTAGCAAATGTTTTGGCTATAAGCGACACAGGCTGATAGAGCATGGTGCTTGACAGATCTCTCCGCCTGTCAGGATAGGTTGCCCCTGCGACAGTTGTGACCACAATGTAGATAGGTTTACCTACTCACCTCTCTTCCGCCTCTCTTCTCATGGGTATTTTCATATGCCCTATTTTTATTACCCATCCTCAGAAATGTAATATACTTTTTTTTGCGAATCAAAATGTAATATACATATACTCTTTTTCTCAGTTCTTTATGTCGCCTGTTTAGGTTGCAACATCTGGGGAGGATGGACATGAGCAGAAATTGTATGACCGCAATCTCATGTAGTCATCCTCTCTTGCCATTTTTGCATTTGTTCTACTAAAATTTTAATATTGTAGTCCTTTGGTTTTTGCTAATTTGGAAACTCAAATGTACTTGAATATGGATGTTTGTGCTATGCTTTCTTAGTGATGATCCTGATATATCTTCATCGGAGAAAATTATATTACTTTCACATGTGCTTCTTATCGAAGATGATCATGCTACGAAAATGAATACTTATATATGATACTATCTCATGTATTATTCTCATTTCTTTGTGTTTGCTATGAAAGCACAATTAACATTTTTGCTAGGTTGCTTATGTTCTGATTGTTTACTTCAGATATAGTGACATACATGGACTCTAAAACAAGATAAAACACCCGCACGCACCCACGACGTGCTACTCTGGACGAACTAGAAGAGGGCGAAGAAAAGAGCAAGCCGGGTAGAATCGTGTTGTTCCATCTCTTACAATATGTATGTTATTTCCTACTAACATTACCTAAGTTAGGTAGATAACAGTTGCTAAACTATTGTCTCGCTTTTAACCTTCGCGCCGATGGCGCCAGGGCCGGCCCTGAGGGGGGTCAGGAGGGGCGGCCGCCCCGGGCCCCCCAAGACCAAGGGGCCCTAATTCCCAACTAGCAGCGACGATGAAAGAACCCAATTGAACGCCATTGGAGCAGTTCGGAACTTCTGTGTTACGGTTGAGAGAAGCAAATGACGACGAAGGCACGAAGCGTTATGGCTGAAACCTGGGCCTTAGACCTCGTTTGTTGGATTGGGCTTTCTTCACTTGGTTAGCTTTCTCCCATTAGTTATCAGCTATATATACGAATGCATAATGGGGTGGGGCCCATGAGGTTGTCCATGGCCGGTTAGTCGCTTACCGATCTAGGTTATGCAATGCACAGTCGACACACATTTTCTTACGCTCGGACAAAAAATCGACGCCCATTTTCTTGCCAAAAAAGGTGTCTTGATTTTTCTTATAGTTATTATATTTAATGCGTTATATATAATTAATAATCCTTTTGTCCGGGCTTATAAATCATGCGCAGATCACTAGGTTGTCAATTTGAACTATATAATACATAAATTATATAACAAAACTTAAAATATTAAAAATATAACATCTAAAGCTTTTAATGATATATTTTTGTCATGTATACCCACGCCCATGTCTACCTAATGTTAAGTTGGTCAAATTGATGACCCAGGACTACATGTAGGACTAATTATTCATCGGGACAGAGGTAGAAAAATATTGGCTTTATAAGTAATTCATCGGGTCAGAGTTTGGCTCGAAATATTGGAGGTAGTAAAATTTAGTCTACAATTATATAAAATATTTATTGATAATTTAAGTTTACACCTACAAATTATTATTTTTTACAAATAATGAATTGAATATACTTCGCGTATTTATTTGTAAAATTTATTATACCACAAATATTAATTATTGTTTTGCTGGAAGGGGCCCAAAATCTTAACTTTGCCCCTGGCCCCTAAAATCTCAGGACCGGCCCTGGGTGGCGCACTGGGTCATCTAGTACTAATAAAATCATCAAGCTCGCAGCAAAGTCCTCCTAGCTGCTACCCTCTAAAAAATGGATGGCAAACAATATTACATGAGGCAAAATCTGTGATAAATAGACCTCGTAAAATCTGAATACGAGAGACAAGGGTGTTTAGCTTAAAATGCAGACACTTTGTTTCCACCAATGTTTCTTCTTTATATGTACTAGATTTTAATATTTCTCGTACATGATGTCTGGTAAATGGCTCGCAAAACATACATACACTTTCTAATAAATCTCAACCATCGATCTAAGCAAACAACAAAGAAAATACAAATCAAATCATACAAGTCTCTATTATATCTTCTTCTCTTAAAGAATTAGATGGTCCTCGTCATAAATGACAACATGAAACTGTGATACTTATCTGTTCCAAAGGATATCCATTGAGTATTCCCGCTACAATTATAGTCAGCACACCAATATCTAAGCCAAAGCCTCTATCTTTAATTAAATGAATTTTCAATTGGATCTCCTAAAAAATAAAGGCGGAGGTACATACCAACGCACCATTTATATTTACCATCTAGTAAAAATGGTAACAATCAAGTTAGTTCACTGAATTATACTCTGTCATAAAACTTTTACACTGTAGTATACTTAAAAAATCTATTTACCCAAAATCATGCACATAGTGATCTATGAATGCTTACCTGGTGTAACAACCAGACATATGTGGAAGTTGCCCCCATAATAGCAACATAGAGAGAGAGAGAGTCCATGCAGGGCTGGTCTAAACAAAAAATAAGCCCAGGGCAAATAAGAGTAATATGTTTTATACTAAACTGTTATACTTATTTAAATTTATATTTTCGACACTAGCATTATCATAGTTATATTTAGTTAGATGGCACACATAACAATTTTTGTGAGTTAGTTATACTATTCTCTGTTATTAAGTTGTAATCTATCACTCAATAGTTTGATTGTTCTAAATTTAAAATACATGTTGTAATAAATTTTCTCATTTAATTAATTATTCACTATGGAACAAATTATGTTGTAATGCATAAGGGTTGCATGTGTATGTGTGTCGATATATATATTTTAATATTATTAAATGTCAAGATAGAGTTCTATTTGGGTGCTTCTAGTGTATATGTTATAATTCTCTTACCAAAAGTTTAAAACATGTTTCAGTTTTTTATAAACTTTTTTAAAATTCTCACAAACCTAAAGGTTTCAAAATTTCAGAAAATCTCAAGTATTGAAGACAGGATTTAAAGAATACAACACCATTATAGAATGATTTTTTAAACAAAAATAGGAACTTTCTCAAATTTGAACTTTCAAAAAATAAAATAACAGAATAGTAGCATATGGGTACATATGAAGGCTACTTTTGAAAAGAAATCATGTGTCTAGATATTTGGTAGAAACATCGCACTGCAAAATTCTCAAAATGAGTTTCCATACGAAAGGCTAAATAATTACGGGTTTTATTTAATTTTTAGAGTTGTGTTCAAATATTCCTGCTAATTAGTTCGTTCCTTGAAGCTTTTGATATTCACTTCGATAGTCTTAATTTTGAGAAATACTTCAAAGCCAAAAATAAACAAGAAATACATAACTCATTTCGTAGGTGACATTTGCATGTGTGCTATTTAAGTAGTATTGAGAAGTAAAACACAAGTCATCGCCAAATAAGGGCACGTTGTGAACACCTAGAAATTAATTGAATAGAGCAAGATACACACTAGCCTATACTCTAGCAATGCAGTACATGTGGCTCGTAACGACTGGGGGCCTAGGGCGACCGCCCCTCTACCCCATGCTATGTTTCGGCCACATAGCAGGTGTCGCGACCCCTATGTGGCGACCCCCTGTAGATAGGCTAGGTGGCTGCGACGAGCCACATACTCACTAGTGGAAACTGCCCCATGTGTTCCCGGTTGGTAAGGGCCTTTAGTCCCGGTTACCCAACCGGGACGGGGCAATCGGGACTAAAGCCCCAACCTTTAGTCCCGATTGCCCCATCTCGGGACAAAAGGGCGTACACGTGGCCGCTGCCGAGTGCGAGGGGGGAGGAGCAACCGTCCTGGTATGTAACACGAACCGGGACAAATAACCCTCTGCCCATGCGAGATTTGACATTCTGTCATGACGGAGAATTCATTGCAAGTCCCTGCATGGCGAATATTTGGCACATTCTCTGATGAGAATTCATTTTGGAAACCTTTTTTTGCCGCAGCAGCATTTGGACCACTTTTTGTGCCGCGGCAGAGAATTCATTTATGTTGTTTTATTTTTTATTTAGTGTTTTGCACTCATCAATGAAGGAACCATTATATTACATAAGATCATCATGACAATATAGATCCAAGTGTCGAACATATTACGTTCGATACACGGAGTTCATGCACTACATATATACAAAATAAGCTCTTTGTACAATCCCTATTGTATATACACACCCAAATAGTATTTTTCTTTTGGTTTTAGGACTTCTGCATCCAAGAATCCCGCCAATTCCTCCTGAATTGCTCGTACGCGATCCTTTGACAGAAGACCGTCCCGTAGACGTTTGATCTGATTTAAAAAAAGAGTCAACCTATATGAATGAAACTAAACACAATTTGATGGTAATTAAAAACTATAGAAATTGTTTACGTACGTGGAGTTGCTCTAAATTTTTGCCCTTCTCAACAGCACGTCTGACAGATGAACTCGCAAACATAGTATCCACATAAATTGTTTCCTGGTCCCTGCGTCAGGCACTTTACGAGAACAGAGTTTAATCAAAAAAAAATCAAGCATGATAATAAAGGTATCAAAACTAGAATCAAAGATATGCGCGGATATAGCTAGTGGTGTTTACATCTAGTGGTTGAAATGTAAGCTCCGCTTTCCAAACACCCCTACCTTGTTGGTGAACCATTTCCAAGCGCTGTTCGGCGAAGAAAACAAATAAAAGAAGTTATTAATTACTTGATATCATAAAATTCACGAACGTTGCCGATATAGTGTCGTAGTGATTAGAATTACCGCTGGAGAATCATCTGCATGTCCTTCCACGACTCAAGGGGTTTATGTTTCGAGTCCATGACTTTACACGCCCTTTGTTAGGTTGACTAATTAACAGAATATAGTGGAAGTTGCGCATGCATAACTAATCAATTATATACTTAACGTCTAGTAGGCGAAATAGAAAGTGTATACAAAACAATAACACTCACTCGAAGTTGTAAGGAAATAGTATTTTCCTTCTGGTTTCTGGAAACCTTAACGCATGTACGATATTATCCTCCGTATCTTGGGGGTTTGTTTTGAGATTAGCTTGATGAACCCAATATGGATCAATGAACCCAATGTCATAGATTTGTTTTCTACTGCATTCGAGAATCTTCATTCTGCATATTATAGTATGATTATATACATGCAATAAACGATGTGAGATAGCTAGAGAATAAACTAATTGCAGAATTAGTACTTACAGACAATAGGCACTGATGATCGATTTGTCCAAGGCGTCTTGATTGAATAATTGAAATAGTTCAACAAATTTAATGGATATCATGTCATCTATTTCTTTCCCATAATGCTTTTTTTAACCCTCGGCATTATCCAGTTAGCCCCGGCCTTTGTGGCATGCATGTACCAGTTATGCAATCTTCACATTTTTGTTGGAATATTATTTACCTCCTCAGGTTTGACGAGAGGTTTGCCGTACTGGTATTTGTATGCTACTTCACCCACGGGGAAGTATTGTAACTGGGATAAGTAGTGGGCAATACTCATACCTTGAGCAGCGGCAGCTTCTCCGTATTGTGCAACTACATCTAGATCATACTGCTCTTCGGCTGCATATTTGCTCGACCCCATATTGGTATGGGAAATCACCTTGAGAGGGGCGCAAGACTGTTTTGCTTGTTCTCCAAGCTGGGAAACAGATTTCCCGCTTGCATTAGTACTACTCTTTGAGGCTTGTTGTGCCGCATGTGACTTGAGAATAGAACGCTCATAGTCTGATCACAGCTTTGGCTTGGGTTGATGAAGAATCTTTAGCATTTTGAACACTCGGGCTTTTTCTTCTTTTGTGTTGGGGAACTCTGGCTCTTTCGGCCGCCTCAGCTTAGCGAAAAACGCTGTCGCTTCCGCATCAACGATAGCCGTAATCTCCTCTTCAGTATAGTCATAAGCTCTCTTGGGAGGAACCTTTGGTACTTTTGGAAGAGGCTCTTGTTTACGTTTCGGCGATCGCTTACCACTACGCAGAATAGCGGTGGTATGCTTACGCTTTTTATCCCGAGGCACCGGTGATGGCTGTCGCGGCGATGGCTGCGCCGGAGATTGGTGAGGCGACGGAGACGGGTGAGGCGACAAAGATGGCTGCCGCGGCGACGACGACCTCGCTGGAGACGAGTGAGGCGGAGGCGAAGATGGCCTTGGCGTGTGACTTGGAAGCACGATGCATTCCTTTGGCCATAGAATGGTGACGTTTGTTGCTTCTCCCAGTTCAGTCACATCCCCTTCACCTGCAGGGTAGTCAAGCTTCAAACCTTCAAAGATGGGCATGATTTCATCCACCCCGACAACAGCGTATCCCTGTAGAATCGGACGACAGTGGTAAGTTGGTGTGGGTCCAATTGGTAAGGCATAGCCGATCGCCGCCTTCATTGATATGTTCACAACTTTGACATGTAGCTCGCAGTGTGTCATCTATGTGATATCATCCACTAGGTAGCCAACAGGAGCCATCGTCGGTGCACCATCGTCATCGTCATTGTCATCACCCGGGACCTTGGTGGAAGCCACACTGCTTTTTCGATTTTTCGATAGGCCGGTAGCATCGAATGCAGGTTCTACCACCATGTGATGTTGAGATGGGCCGGTAGTACCTTGCTGGCTAAGTGCGTTAATTTGATCTTGTTGTTGCTTTATTCGTTCTTCAATTATACGCATTCGCTCTTTCTGAAAATCTGCTTCAACTTCCGCCTTGTCCTTTCTCCTCTTACGGCTTCTATCAGGATATTTCTTCCTCTCTTCGGGAAACCCAGTGCTCCATGGTTTGGAGCCTATTGTGCCTCGTGTTCGTCCATCATGTTCCTTATTTCCAAGGGCGAGTGTGAGCTCATCATTCTCTCTATCGGGAATGAAGTCCCCATATTTAACAGCCTTTACTGCTTTTCTCATCTTCTCGATTGGCAAGGGGTCTTCTTTACGTCGTATGTTATATATACACTTCCCTTCCGAGTCCAACGTGCTCCCATGCCCGTAAAACCAATTCTTTGCATGTTTGATCCAATCGTCTGTCTCTGGGATGATCTTTTTAGCACGCAGTTCATCCTCAAGTTTCTTCCACTTAGGAATGCCAGTCCTGTAGCCACCTTGCCCCATAGTATGGTGATACTTCTGGTTAGCAGCATTCAGCTTATTCGTTATAGACATTTTCTTAGCTTTTTCTGATGTCTTGTAATTCACAAACTTAGCCCGGAATGGTTTATCTTCTCAAACTGAATCTTCTTGAAATCTGGAGTCTTCTCTTTCATGACATAGTCAAGGTGCAATCTTTTCTTCCAGTTGGTTAAAAACTGGGCCATCTTCTTCATATCCCACTCCCTGACTTTAGCCTCCATGGCTCGCGCATGTTCTAAGGCGTCCTCAACTGGATCCTCCATATTTGGATCCAGCTCTATCTTCGGTAGTTTGAAATTAACCATGAGCCTCTTCCACAGTAAATCTTTGGCCACGGTAGGGAGAAATAAAGACGTCCCCTCTTCTTCCGCATCAGCAGGCCTATTCCAATTTCGAATGGTGATCGAGATGAAGTCCCTAACGATTACTCCGCATTGTGCCACAAATTTGTTTGCGACAACTTCGGGAGTAATCGGTTTGCCATCTTCACCGATATCTTCTATCCTGAACCTCTCATGGTTTTCCAACTTTTTGGTTGGGCCTCGTCCGCTCTTTTCAGTAGATTTCTTCGATCCGGACGACTAAAAGAAGAAATATCGTCGTTACTATTTCTATATAGATAGTAGATGATTAATTAATGAATTAATTATATTACATGCACCTCGCTGGAGCGGTCGTCTTCTCGATCACACCAGGCATCGCCTTCTCCCTCGCGGAAGGCATCACCTTCAACCTCAAACAAGTCATCTCTTCTAGCAAAAAGAGGATCACCCTCACCGGAGTTGTTCAGAAATGTCGATACATCTAAATTTTCTTCCCCGTGGATCACACCATGGATAAACTCTTCCTTTTCTTCGTCTCTGTTGTGTGGGTCCATATTTTCTGCATAGGTGGAAAAATGAATAAGTCAAAGCGGCTAAGGGAGAATGTTAGGTAGGGTGTTGAGAGATATAAACCCTAATTCGGAGAAACCCTATTATATACATACACAATAATAAAAATGAATTTACAATATCAGAAACCCTAATTCGGAGAAACCCTCGGGCTCAGATCCTATCGCGAATAACCAATACCGGAAAGAAAGGCGGCAATCAATACATGGCATAATACAATGCGCAATCAATATGTATGGCATGTCAGATTTAGAGATCCTACACTAACCCTAGGTGCAACATCGATTTAAAAGGGTTCAGGATGCCCTAGCAAGGACACACCGGCGAACACACATGTACATAAGGGGTGTTGATGTTTCTTTATCTAAACTAGGGTTTAAAGTTGCTTTACAATGTATTATGATTGCTTAGACACGTAGCTCTCAATTTTCTGAACATTTTGATATATTATTTGTATTTTTCTAACTTATAAATCATTAGTTATTGAATTTACAAGTTTATATCAATTTCTAAAAATATTAAACCATTTTAAAACAGTTACTGCGTCACTTTACATCAGCACAGGGGGTAGTTTTTCACCGGGTCTAGGGCTACCCACAGTGACTGACCAGTGGGGCCGAAGACTAATAATACCTAACTAATTAATAAACCTAATAATACCTAACTAATAATAAACCTAATAATCCAAACTAATAAACCTAATAAACCTAATATGCTAGGAGCAGTGGATCAGGTAATATAAGCTCAAAGGGAGTAATGCAACAGATAGTACACTCTATCGATAAAAGACCACAGTAGAATCGTATGCATCATGGCAAGAATTGAAATGCTTTCAAAATCATAGGATTATACCATGGTGGGGCTATGCTTGCATTTGCCTCTTGATAGCCGAAAACAGAGCTTCCAGATCCTTGTACTTGACTTGATTACAGTTGGTCAAGTATTTGTCTTTGAGCTTCGACGGTGTTGATCTCTGGCTTTGATCTCGATCTCGATATCGTATTCTACCGGGAAGAACCAAACACCGGAAAGAAAGGGAAACAATCAACACATGGAATCGATGCAATGCCCAAGCAAGTATGATGATATGACAAGTTGAATTGCATTGAAATGTAACCCTAAAGCATGCTCGACAATTAATCGGGGTTCCGAGGGGTGAAAACCCTAACTCAGAGAAACTCCGGAATCACCTGTGAGGGGTTACTATGTTCTTCTAATTAAACTTGTTATGAAAGTTGTTGAACAATGCATGATTATAGCTTAAATAGATAGTTCTCACTTTTCTGAACATTTTGATATATTATACATATTTTCTGAGTTATAATGAATTACTTATTGAATTTACAAGATTATTTCATTTTCTGGAATTGTTTAATCAATTTAAATGGAATTATTGCATCACTGTGACATCAGCACAGGTGTGAGGTCATTTGTCACCGGGGTAGAGGCTACCCCCAGCCACTGACGACTGGGCCCCATGGGATACTATTCTTATTCCAGAAAAGAATTACAAAAAAGATTTTAATAAAAATAAAAGAGGTTATATTGCCTCATACTGATGTCAGCATGACATCAGCAATGGGGATTCTCGGGTGGGCGATGCCAGTGCCGATTGCGGGCACGCGAGCGAGACTGGGCTCATTCGATGCGGCTCATCGAGAGGGACCACAAATTGGTGGCGCTGGACCATTTGTTCGAGGGACTCGCGGGCGGCGAGCACAACTGCGGCGGCGGGTGATACGTACGACGCGGGCTGGATACATAGAGCAAGGAGGAGAACGGAGGGGTGCCTGAGCACCAGCAGCGGGCCGGGAAGGCTTGGCATGGTCCGAGGGCAGCCGAATCTACGTCGGCGAGCATGAACTGCGGCGGCGGAAAGCAACGCTCGACACGGGCTCGAAACAGAGCGAGAGGGGGGATGGGAGAGGGACCAGGAGGACAGAGAGCACACCATAGTGCGCGGACATGACGGAGGCAGCCGGGACGGCGGCGAGCTCGGGCAGCCTACCGGCGTCGGGGGTGGTTCCCGTGCGCGCATCGGTGAGAAGCAGAGAAGTGAGATGGGGAAGAAGAAGAGGAGGCGCGCAGTTATGAACGAAGGGCCTTTTGTCCAGGTTGTTGGTACCAACCGGGACTAGAGGGTCATACGTCCCGGTTAGTGCCACCAACCGGGACGTATACTCCACTTTTTTTTCATCAGCCGAAGGGGCGCGCGCAGGGGTCTTTAGTCCCGGTTGGTGTCTCCAACCGGAACGTATGACCCTGTTTTCAAAAATTTTCAGAAATTTTCTCTTTGTTCCCGCCTTATTTTTTATTTTGGGGTTTAAATTTGTAATGTTTTTTAAATGATAATTACTTTGGAATTTAGAAAAACTTTAAACATAAAAAGTGTTTGAATTTGAATAGCTAATTCAAAACCATTTTCTGTTTTTAAAAATAATTAATGTAACAATTTAAACTATGAATCAGTTAAAATTAAAAATGAATTAACTTATATTTTTTGAATATTAATTTGGAATTTAGAAAAGCTTTAAACATAAAAAGAGTTTGGATTTGAATAACTAATTCAAAATCATTTTCTATTTTTAAAAATAATTAATGTAACCATTTAAAATTAAAAATGAACTAACTTATATTTTTTGAATATTAATTTGGAATTTAGAAAAACTTTAAACATAAAAAGTGTTTGGATTTGAATAACTAATTCAAAACCATTTTCTATTTTTAAAAATAATTAATGTAACCATTTAAAATTAAAAATGAATTAACTTATATTTTTTGAATATTAATTTGGAATTTAGAAAAACTTTAAACATAAAAAGTGTTTGGATTTGAATAACTAATTCAAAACCATTTTTGTTTTTAAAAAAAATTCATGTAACCATTTAAAATTAAAAATGAATTAACTTATATTTTTTGAATATTAATTTGGAAGTTAGAAAAACTTTAAACATAAAAAGTGTTTGGATTTGAACAACTAATTCAAAACCATTATTTGTTTTTAATTTGGATTTGAATTAACTTATATTTTTTATATATTAATGGGCGGGAAAAAAAGGACGGGAAATAATGGGCGGGAAGAAAATTTTATTACGATAGAACTGGAATTAAAGTACATAATGCAACTAACACTAAGTTACATAAAGCACGACTGAAGATTAAGATACATAGAAGAACTGAAAATTAAGATACATTGCTAGATTAAGTCACAATCGGCCGAACTTGTTTTGCAATGTTGGAGTGATTCAGTCATGCTCCTGCCGTAGTCACTGTAGTCGTCGTACTCGTCGCGTCTGTCGTCGTCGGGGTCGCCATAGTTGAACCTTGGAGGCTGAGTACGAGTAGGCTAGACTTGAGGTTAGCGTAGGCGGGGGTTACAGTCGGCGGCCGTGTCGTAGGCCATGACGCTCTGGAGAGTCCGGTCGCGCCACCACAGCCGACGGCCGGCCTTGTTGAAGTTCAGAGGAGGTGGGCCGTCCTCCTCATTCCTAGACAGCGCCCTATCACGCCGATCCTCGAAGAAGGCTTCCCAAGTCGGGAAATAGTCGGGATGCCAGTTGGGATTCCTCCGCTGCTCCGGCGTGAGCTCGAAGTAGTAGTGGTTCGTGATGGCCATCCGGCGCGCCACACCTAGAGGGACAGGAGGAACCCAGACGCCCAAAGATTCAAAGATCCACCGATGGGGACGCAGAGTCTGTGGGCAGGGGTAGTTCGAGGCGCAAAGCGCCTCCGCCTCCCTGGGGGTTAGTCGTATGGTGGAAGCCATGGGAAAGAGTGATGAGGTTGCAGATATGAGTCTAGAAATGTGCAATGACAATGGAGGCCAATCCTACATATATGTACTGATAAATGGCGGGAAGAAAACTGTGGGAAGAAATGGTGGGAAAAAATTGCGGGAAGAAATGGCGGGAAGAAAAATGGGGGAAGAAATGGTGGGAAGAAACTTGGGTTAAGGGTTTAGGGTTTAGGGTTTAGGGTTTTGTGAAGGTTTTTTCGAGCATCGTTAGAACTTGCATTGGTCTCTGAAGAAACCACATATTTCGAGTCTAAAAATGATTTTTTTCAAAAAATCACGGGCGTTAGATCATGTACCTGTAGGACAAACCGGACCCACTTTCTACCGATTCGGCAGACATTTGTCCTTTTTACACGGGATGGACGAAAAGGTTTGAGATGTCCCAGTTGGGAGATAGTCCATGTAAGGTGGTCTAGTATTTTATAAAAATGGGACGGTAGCATTCTGAAACAGCATTTTGGTGGTTACTTCACAAAACAACCCATTTTTTGCGCTTGGAAAATGGAAAATGGCTTTTCCGTGCGCCGAAAAGGAAAACTTCCTCCTGCAACATTGTTCTCCATACCAATTTCCACATGCATGCATAATATGGGCACAACATCACAAACTATGCCGTGATTCATCATATAACATCGGTCATTTGGACCGAAAGCCATGAAACCTCAAACATGATAGGTCATTTTGTGAAGGTTTTTTCGTGACATGATCAATATACCAAGACTGGTATTTTTCCTTGCAACTATGTCACATAATATGACACCACGCGAAGGATTTACATTGTTCGGATTTTTTTAGAATTTCTTATGCCCGTTTTGAATTTCTAACTATGGTCGAACCGGTGTGCGTGAAGATAGGGGACGAGCATCGTTAGAACTTGCATTGGATCTCTGAAGAAACCACATATTGCGAGTGTAAAAATGATTTTTTTCAAAAAATCACGGCCGTTATATCATATACCTGTAGTACAAACCGGACCCACTTCCTATCGATTCGGCAGACATTTATCTTTTTTACCCGGTATGGACGAAAAGGTTTGAGATGTCCCGGTTGGGAGATTGTCCATGTAAGGTGGCCTAGTATTTTATAAAAATGGGACGGTAGCATTCTGAAACAACATTTTGGTGGTTACTTCACAAAACGACCCATTTTTTGCGCTCGAAAAATGGAAAATGGCCTTTCCGTGCGACGAAAAGGAAAACTTCCTCCTGCAACATTGTTCTCCATACCAATTTCCACATGCATGCATAATATGGGCACAACATCACAAACTATGTCGTGATTCAGCACATAAGATCGGTCATTTGAACCGAAAGCCATGAAACCTCGAACATGATAGGTCATTTTGTGAAGGTTTTTTCGAGACATGATCAATATACGAAGTCAGGTATTTTTCCTTGCAACTATGTCACATAATATGACACCACGTGAAGGATTTACATTATTCGGATTTTTTTTGAATTTCTTATGCCCGTTTTGAATTTTTTGAATTTCTAACTATGGTCGAACCGGTGTGCATGAAGATAGGGGGCGAGCACCGTTAGAACTTGCATTGGATCTCTGAAGAAACCACATATTGCAAGTCTAAAAATGATTTTTCCAAAAAATCACGGGCATTCGATCATGTACCTGTAGTACAAACCGGACCCACTTCCTACCGATTCAGCAGACGTTTGTCCTTTTTACCCGGGATGGACGAAAAGGTTTGAGATGTCCAGGTTGGGACATAGTCCATGTAAGGTGGTCTAGTATTTTAGAAAAGTGGGACGGTAGAATTCTGAAAGAGTATTTTGGTGGTTACTTCACAAATCGACCCGTTTTTTGCGCTCGAAAAATGGAAAATGGCTTTTCCGTGCGATGAAAAGGAAAACTTCCTCCTGCAACATTGTTCTCCATACCAATGTCCACATGCATGCATAATATGGGCACAACATCACAAACTATGCCATGATTCAGCACATAACATCTGTCATTTGGACCGAAACCCATGAAACCTCGAACATGATAGGTCATTTTGTCAAGGTTTTTTCGAGACATGATCAATATACCAAGTCTTGTATTTTTTCTTGCAAATATGTCACATAATATGACACCACGCGAAGGATTTACATTGTTCGGATTTTTTTTGAATTTCTTATGCCCTTTTTGAATTTTTTGAATTTCTAACTATAGTCGAACCGGCGTGCATGAAGATAGGGGATGAGCATCGTTAGAACTTGCATTAGATCTCTGGAGAAACCACATATTGCGAGTTTAAAAATGATTTTTTCGAAAAATCATGGGCGTTAGATCATGTATCTGTAGTACAAACCGGACCCACTTCTTACCGATTCGGCAGACATTTGTCCCTTTTACCCGGGATGGACGAAAAGGTTTGAGATGTCCCGGTTGGGAGATAGTCCATGTAAGGTGGTCTAGTATTTTAGAAAAATAGGACGGTATCATTCTGAAACAGCATTTTGGTGGTTACTTCACAAAACGGCCCGTTTTCTGTGCTCGGAAAATGGAAAATGGCTTGATCATTTGGACCGAAAGCCATGAAACCTCGAACATGATAGGTTCATCTTTAGTCCCGATTGGAGGGATTTCGGCAGGCTGGGCCAGGCAGCGCTAATGATAGGGGTGAGTGTCGACATTATGTCGTGCGGCGTGTACCTTGTCCCGGATGGTGTCACCAACCGGGACTAAAGATGAACCTTTAGTCCCGGTTGGAGACACCAACCGGGACAAAACACGAGTCGGCACTAATAATAGCGGTGACTGTCGATATTATGTCGTAAGTGTCGATACTATGCCGAGCTGTTTGTACTATAAATAGGCATCCTTGTGAGTCCAGTCCTCCAACCAGATTGAGGCATCTTCAATATGGTTTTCGAGAGCAGGGACACCACTATGACCAGTTTTTGGGAGATGCCGCCGGATCCCAGTCCTCCGGCATCTCCAAGAAACTGGTCATAGAAGCACTCCCTAATATGTGAAATTAGTTAGCTCCCAGGTGTATTGATCTAGTTAGAGAAGTTACAAGCTGGAAGATGGTGTGCGAGAGCAGGGACACCACTACAACCAGTTTCAGGGAGATCGATGCCGCCGGATCCCAGTCCTCCAGCATCTTGTAACACCCTCAGAATCGGACCTATGCAAGTTTGAGCAAAATTCGCCAAACCCGCATAGAAACGATTCAAAGGTGCCCACCAGGCACTTTCGTGTGGGTGGAAAACGAAGTAATAACATTACACAACAGTCCTTGATGGGACCCACGTAAGATATATATAACATGACTCAAAGAGTCAAGAATACGATATAATATACAAAGATCCAAATCACCTTGAACGATAGAGTCCAGCTACGACAAGATGCAAATGGGGCTAAGAGCCCGAAGAATAACCAATGGCGTCCATAACCCTGCCCGTGCCAAGGAAGGGTAACCACCGCTAACGACGCCGATCTCAAAACCTTTAAAACAAAGGGGTGCCGACAAAGGGCAAAGGAAAGAGGAGCGTCGATCGAGGCCGACACAGCGAGGCTAGAATTCGTGGTCTCGCCACATAGGTATGGTGGATCGAGCGGCGTGATGCACTAAACAACCTATAGAGACTCGATACAACTGGCGGCAATCAGAGAGGGATAAGAAAGACCTATTCGGATCCAACCTGAAGCTAACACCAAACAAACCCATCCTGGTGTTTCCCCCTCGAGACCAAACGAGGAAGTCACCCGAGGAACTCACACAGTTGGCAGTTTTACTTATTCGGTTATCATTGCGGCAATTACTAGTCAGGTCTAGATAATCATCCTGATAAAGTAAGCAGTGGGCACTTTTAGCTAACCATTCCGTTATTGTTACAACACTTACTAATCAGATACAATTAGCATGAGACAACCCCAAAACCCAGTAGTTGTTGGTATTTTTAATCAGCCATTCCGTTGTAGTTGCAATACTTACTAGTCAGGTACAATGGTCGCAAGCGACACTCCAAACAAGCAGTTGTGGGCAGTATTAATTAGCCATTCCGTTATAGTGAAGCTGATTACTAGTCATTATATAGTCAAATTTATAGCAATAAACTTTAGTTATGCTTGTCTCTGGTCGAGATACTGTGCTCCAAGTCGTCCATAACCGCGGACACGGCTTTCAGAAAGTTTTAACCCGGCCGGGCTGCACAAATAGCAACACACACACGATCAACCTCGGAAAAACCAAATCAAAACCCAACGAGGTCTTCACGACAGAGCAATCACAAGATTCAGAAATATTTCAGGGGGCCACCCCTTGGAGTACACCGGCAACGAAGTAAGCTAGCTCCGAGACGGACCCGTGGTTTGGGTGGACGGCTGTGAACGACTGGGAACCCAAAACTGAGCTTGTCGACACCGCGGAATCGTGTCCCGATCCTAAACAGTACAGTGTGCTCCTCGCACAATCGTAAATAAAGCAGTAGCATGGCATAAGTACAGGATCGTAAATAAAACCTCAAACTAGTTTGTGGCCCCAAGAAATAAGACGGAATCAAGCTCTGGCTAAGGGGGGCCCATACTCCCCATATGTGGATAGCGCGATAAATCAAGGAACAGGTATCAAGTACTCGGGGTCCTACGGGACACAAGTGGGCGTTCGGAAACCAAATGTTTTCTATCACCCACCGATGCCTCTGCTTACTTACTTCAATTTTAGTTGTTAAACAGTAATTAAAGTGAACGATAAGTAAAACCGAGATCATCTCCAACATCAAACAGGTGGCAATACTCCAACAAAAGTGGTACATGGCGACACGCAACAGCACTTGAGCAAGCGACTACGACGCGCAAGTCCAACTATCTACCAAACAACATATAATAGGAGGTGGCCATGGCAATATAGGGCTGCAAGGGATATCACGGGTACGAAAACTAGAGCATCGCAACACAGATAGCAATAGATCAACAGGAGGGAATAAATACTATAAAAGTAAGATAGGTAGAAAGGGGGAGATGCTCGCCTGAAAACATTGTCGAAGGTTCAACCGAAGAACGGGGCGAAGCTCACATCAACTCAACGGCCTTATCCGCGAAGAAGCAAATCACTAGAAGGAACACCGGATGCAGTATTTAATACACGGCAGAAGATCGGCATGATGCATGTATGATGTATGGCATGGCAAAGTGCGGTGCAATTAGGTCATATTAAGCGGAACCGGGGTTCCGACACTTAATTAGGTGGCTCATGTTATTTATCTATCCCGCAAATTAAATGTTGTATTAGCATGGCAAAAGATAGCACCGATTCGCTACACAAGATTTAAATGAGGCCAATATGAGACTAGATTTGCCCGCATATGGGCCCCATATTTAATTATAAGGTGAATCGGCGTAAGGCCCCCAAACCACATGATATGGATACATGCATGATCACTTTATATGCAACAGTTATATAGGTGACATTTATAAATTAGGGTTCTCGGATAAGGGGTTCACATATTAGGGTCTCGACGGACTTGGGGTTCCGGGGTTCGGGGTCGGTCTCAGGGTCCAGGGTTCGACAGATTCGGTCTTGACGGAAGCGTTCTCGGATTCCGGGAAGGACTTGGTTCAGTGTCGTTCTTGTCGCATTCGCGGTCTTTGGGTCGTGTTGATGATCATGGCGTTCTGAAAGGAAGTACTCGGCGTTTCGTGATGATCTTGTTGATTCCATGGCGGAGACCTTGGCGCTTCGGTTCGGTCTTCGGATCTCCACATGGCCGGTCTTGGTGACGATCTTGTGCGATGGGGATCTTGGTTCAACATCAACGCGGTCTCCGAGTCCGAGGGTGAGACCTTGGCGTCCGAGGGAGAGTCCCTGTCGTTTCCGTACCGACGACCTTGGCGTTCAGGGGAGCTCCCGGTGTCCCGAGGACAAGATCTTGTCGGTTCCACCTCGAAGGCCTTGTTGTTCTGCAGTGGGGATCGTGGTTCATCGGGGTTCGGGTCTTCGACGTCGCATACGTGAAGAAGGTCTTGAGGATCCGCGCCGTGGCCTGATAGACCTTCGGTCCCGAATCGTGCCGTCTTGTGGTTTCCGCGAAGATCTTGGGATGCGCGAGGTGGTTGGATCGGACTTGGTACTCAAGCGCCCCTGGCATGCTCGAAAGGACGCCACTTGAAGTCCACCTTGGTCGATAGGGACGCCCATGAGGCGATTGCCACGAGACCGCGACGTGAGCGTGGATGCCACGGCATGCAAGGGGCGCTGGGTCCGGCGTCAACGCGATGCCTCGCAAACGACGCCGAGGGGAGGGCTGGGGTCTTGAGCGGCGGGCGCAGGAGGAGCTCGAGGCGGGGCCTGCCCGCGGGCGATCGCGGGCGAGGCGGCCCGATGGAGAGGGGACGGCGGGCGCGGTGGAGGCCAGGGAGGAGCGCCGGTGGAGGAAGGCGAGGTCGACGGTGGCTTGAGGCGGGACGGCCGAGCGCCTTGTTGGGAGGGCCGAGCTCAGCGGAACTCATGAGCTTCGTCTGGCTCAGCCACGACTGGAAGCGGGCGCTGGCAACTGGGCGGGCCCCCTGTTCCGGAGAGGAGCGGCAGGCCCGGGAGGCGGAGCCTGGCGCGGAGGAGCTTGGGAGGCGAGGGGCTCGGATGTCTGCTGGGGAGAGGAGCCGGCGGCGGACGCGTGGGAGGAGGGCTCGCGCTGGTCGTCGCTGCCGGCCGGAGGAGCGGCTCAAGGCTGGAGGCGAGGGCGGTCTCGAGCGGAGAGGCGGGGAGCTAGGCGCCATGGAGGAGAGCTGCCATGAGCGTGTGGCCGGCGCGTGAGCACGCAGCCAAGGAGGGAGCAGGAGGGAGGAGAGAGCAGGGAGGAAGAAGAACGGGGGACACGGGGTGGTGGTGGGCCCATGGTGGGACCAGGCAGAGGCGGTCAAGGTGGCTGCGTCAAGGCGTAAGCGTGTCGTGTGTGGTCTTGGCGCAAGTGAGGGAGGGGACGGTGGTGGTGTGTGGCCAGGTGAGAGAGGGTGGACCACGTGGCAGCATGGGTTTGGCAGAGGGGGGGAAAGAGGGTGAGGTGGCAGCGGTCTATTGGGTGGGGTGAGGTGAAGGCTGGGTTGGGTAGATTAGTTGGTAGGTTTAGAATTAAGGGGGGTGGGCCGTTTATATTTTACAGGGTGGTCGGGTCGCCGCCCGCTCGACCGCCCACTAAAATAATTATAATTTTTATTTGTTTTAATAACACCGTTTGCAAATCGATAGTAACAAGCAAAAATAATCCAGAGACCCGGGGTTTTTGCGTTTGGATAAAGATGGGGCGTTTGGAAAACAAAACGGGCTTTGCGAAAATAGTTTTATGCGAACAATGCATGATGATGACGATGCAATGCACAAATTCAACGCGATTTTCTAGTAGTGGTTTTGCGGGATGTCACACATCTCCAAGAAACTGGTCATAGAGGCACTCCCTAATATGTGAAATTAGTTAGCTCCCAGGTGTATTGATCTAGTTAGAGAAGTTACAAGCTGCAAAATGGTGTGCGAGAGCAGGGACACCACTACGACCAGTTTCAGGGAGATGCTGCCGGATCCCAGTCCTTCGGCATCTCCAAGAAACTGGTCATAGACGCACTCCCTAATATGTGACCACGCACGTTTGGAGATCAGATCTTAATGGTAAGTACGAATCGGGACAACTCCTTCATAGTTCGGGAAAGTCGTTCTACGAATCGTGACTAAAGGCCCCCTTTAGTCCCGGTCCAGCCACGAAACGGGACTAACACTCAAGTCATTTATTAATATTAAAAACCAAGACTACAAAACCGGGACTAAAGGCCCCCCCCTATATATAGTCCTGGTCAAGCCATAAACCGGGACTAACACTCAATACATTTATTAAACTTGAAAAATTGCAAACATCATAAGATATCCTTCACAAAATGAGCTATCATGTCTGATGACATTTAGGTTCACAATATGCAGCCGACCGGCCAGACATGAACTAGAGGTACACAATATGAGCATGAACTTCTTGGCATATGTCCTTCCTTATGATCGCTTCAGACGTAACCATGGAGCATCTTCTTTACTTAACGGAATGCTTGGGTCAGTTTTCACTGTGAAGGGTAGAATTTCATCAAACTTATTATAATCTTCTGACATGTCTGTCTTGTCCTCGATTCTCACGATGTTTCTTTTCCCTGAAATAACTATGTGACGTTTTGGCTCATCATATGATGTATTCGTTTGCATATTTTTCTTTTTTCAGTCTGAAGGACATGTCCTTCACATAGAAAACCTGAGACACATCATTGGCTAGGACGAATGGTTCATCTCTATAACCAAAATTGTTGAGATCCACTGTTGTCATTCCGTACAACTGGTCTATCTTTACCCCTTCCCCATTCAGGTTGACCCATTTGCAGCGAAACAAAGGGACCTTAAAAGAGACTCCATAGTCTAGTTCCCATATCTCCTCTATGTAACCATAGTATGTGTCCTTTTGCCCATTCTCGTCTGTTGCATCAAAACGGACACCACTATTTTGGTTGGTGCTCTTTTTATCTTGGGCGATTGTGTAGAATGTATTCCCATTTATTTTGTACCCTTGGAAATTCAATATAGTAGAATATGGTGACGCGGCCAACAAGTATAGCTTATCTCCAACAATGGTGTCATTCAAGAGATGTGTACGCATCCAACCACCGAAAGACTTATTGTGTTCATCTGTAATCCATGAGTCAGGCTTCCCCGGGTTTTTGGAGCGTACAATATTCTTGTGTTCCTCGATATACGGAGCTGCCAAGGTGGAATTATGTAGAACTATGTAGTGTGCTTTAGTGAAAGAATCCCCGTCCCTACATATCATTTCTTTCTTTCCCAGCGTGCCTTTTCCACTTAGTATTCCCTCATGCCGCGAGTCAGAAACACCAATCGGATTAAGGTCAGGAATAAAGTCAACACAAAACTCAATGACCTCCTCTGTTCCATATCCCTTGGAGATGCTTCCTTCTAGTCTAGCACGGTCATGAACATATTTCTTTAAGACTCCCATGAACCTCTCAAAGGGGAACATATTGTGCAGAAATACAGGACCGAGAATGGCAATCTCTTCCACTAGGTGAACCAGGAGATGCGTCATAATATTGAAGAAGGATGGTAGGAACACTAACTCAAAACTAACAAGACATTGTACCACATCCTTCTATAACCTTGGCAGAATATATGGATTGATTACCTTCTGAGATATTGCATTGAGGAATGCACACAGCTTCACAATGGGTACTCAAACATTTTCCGGTAGAAGCTCCCTCAATGCAATCGGAAGCAACTACGTCATAATCACGTGACAGTCATGAGACTTCAGGTTTTAGAACTTTTTCTCTGCCATATTTATTATCCCCTTTATATTAGATGAGAATCCAGACAGCACCTTGATACTGTAAAGGACTTCAAAAAAGATTTCCTTCTCTGCTTTGATAAGAGCATAGCTGGCACGACTTAAGTGACGCCCTTTATCTGTCTTGTTCTGTGTATGCATGTTCTTTGGGTCTTTCATAATTTGTTGGTCCTCCCGTGCTTCTGGTGTATCTTTTGTCTTCCCATACACGCCTAGTAATCCTAGAAGGTTCAAAAGATTCTTCGTCACGTGCATCACGTCGATTAAAGAGCGGACACGTAGGACTTTCCAATATGGCAGCTCCCAAAATATAGATTTCTTCTTCCACATGGGTGCATGTCCTGTAGCGACGTCGTTCGGAACTGATTGACCACCGGGAGCCTTTCCAAAGATTACTTCTATGTCCTTGACCATACCAAATACATCATCACCAGCAGGGAGTTCAGGCTTCTTCCGGTGATCTGCCTCACCTTTGAAATGCTTGCCTTTCTTTCTTACGGGATGATTGGTCGGAAGAAATCGTCGATTCGCCAGGTACACAACCTTCTTGCATTTATGCAAATATGTATATTTGGTCTTATCTAAACAGTGTGTACATGCCTTATATCCCTTGTTTGTCTATCCTGAAAGGTTACTAAGAGCAGGCCAATCATTGATGGTTACGAAAAGCAACCCTCGTAGGTCAAATGGCTCCTATTTGTTCTCATCCCACGCATGTACACCTGGTCAGCTATAAGAGTTCTTCAACTAATGGCCTAAGGTACACATCAATGTCGTTGTCCGGTTGCTTCGGGCCTTGGATGAGCACTGGCATCATAATTAACTTACGCTTCATGCACAACCAAGTAGGAAGGTTGTAGATACATAGAGTCATGGGCCAGGTGTTGTGACTGCAGCTCTGCTCCCCAAAAAGGATTCATGCCATCCGTACTTAGACCAAACCATAAGTTCCTTGCATCACCTGCAAAGTCCGGGAAGTCTCTCCCGATTTTTCTCCACTGTGACCCATCAGCAGGGTGTCTCAACTTCCCGTCTTTCTTACGGTCTTCTTTGTGCCATCGCAACAACCTGGCATGCTCTTTGTTTTTGAACATGTGTTTCAACCTTGGTATTATAGGAGCATACCACATAACCTTAGCAGGAACCCTCTTCCGGAGGGGCTCTTCCTCAACATCACCAGGGTCATCTCGTCTAATCTTATACCGCAATGCATTGCATACCGGGCATTTATCTAAATTCTCATACTCCTTACCGCGATAGAGGATGCAGTCATTAATGCATGCATGTATCTTCTGCACATCTAATCCTAGAGGGAAGAGAGTCTTCTTTGCTTCGTAGGTACTCTTGGGAAGTTTGTTATGTTTTGGAAACTTCGTCTTCATTATTTTCAGCATCTTTTTAAATGAGGAGTCAGTTAGACCACACTCTGCCTTCCATCGCAGCAATTACAGTGTGGTACCGAGCTTTGTGCTGCCATCTTCACAATTTGGGTACAACAATTTCTTGTGATCTTCTAACATGCCCTCTAACTTGAACTTCTCATTTTTTGTTTCACAGTCTTGCTTTGCATCAGAAATGACCCTACCAAGTTCATCAGCGGGCTCATCTGATTTCCGTTCTTCACCTCCTTCCTCTTCATTGTCTTCCATAGTATCACTGTATTCAGGAAACATATGATGATAGTTGTTATCATCATCTTCTTCTTCACCGTCTTCCATCATAACCCCTCTTTCCCCGTGCTTGGTCCAGCAATTATAGTTGGGCATGAAACCTTTCATAACCAGGTGGCCGCGAATGATTTTCGAGGAAGAGTACTCCTTGTTGTTCCGACATTGAACGCATGGACAACGTATAAAACCATTCTCTTTGTTTATCGTAGACACATCGATAAATTTATCCACGCCTTTAATGTACCCAGGTACACGACGGTCACCGTACATCCATTCTCGACCGTTCATCTACATCATATAAGTAAGTTTATCAAAAACAGGACATCATAAATAGTGAAATGACCAATTCACCTCGACACATGCATTGTATCAATGACAGAGAAAAGATAAGATTGCTAACCTCGATCGAGGGAAATAAAGTGGAGAAATCTCAAGTGCGTCTCGGACACCTTCTATATTTTTGTTCTGTGAGAAATTGAACGGGATCATTCACTCAAACATTTCATCAAACACCTTGAATGCATGCATAGGAAAAAAATAAACTAGCACGCATCTCACACCTTCCACCAAGAAAAAACAGACGGGAGGCAGAGGGCTGGGGCGTCGTATTTATAGAGGGCGGGATCATACGTCCCAGTTTGTAAGACAAACTGGGACTAAAGGTGTGTGCCACGCCACGTGGCTGACGCCCAATCTTTAGTCCCGGTTTCTGTTATAAACCGGGACGCATGACCCCTTACAAACCGGGACGCATGCCTCCGGCAACCGTGCCCGCTCGAACCGGGATGCGTGCTAGCATTAGTCCCGGTTCGTGGCGCAACCGGGTCTAATGCTGTTAGGGGTGCGAACGGATAGCCTGTTTTCTACTAGTGACTTTTGGTTTCGACGAGGAGCGTCACAATTCGGTGGCTACGACGAGCCTCTATGGCAAAGACATGGCCGGAACATAGCATGGGGTAGAGGGGTGGTCGCCCTAGGCCCCGAGTCTTTAGGAGCCACATGTACTGCATTGCTAGAGTATAGGCTAGTGTGTATCTTTCTCTATTCAATTAATTTCTAGTTGTTCACAACGTGTCCTTATTTGGAGATGACTTGTGATTTTACTTTTCAATACTATTTAAATAGCACACATGCAAATGTCACCTACGAAACGAATTTAGTATTTTTTTTGTTTATTCTTGGTTTGAAAGTATTTCTCAAAATTTTGACTATCCAAGTAAATATCAGAATCTTCAAGGAACAAACTAATTAGCAGGAATGTTTGAACACAAATCTAAAAATTAAGTAAAACCCTTAATTATTTAGCCTTTTGTATGGAAACTTGTTTTAAGAATTTTGCAGCGGTATGTTTCTACCAAATATCTAGACACATTAATTTTCTTTAAAGCACGCTTCATATATACCCATATGCTATTATTTTGTTATTTTATTTTTTGAAAGTTCAAATTTGAGAAAGCTCCTCTCTTTGTTTAAAAATTCATTCTATAATGGTGTTGTATTCTTTAAATTCTGTCTTCGATACTTGATATTTTCTGAAATTTTGGAACCTTTAGGTTTGTGAGAGTTTTACAAATGTTTCTAAAAAACTAAAACATGGTTTAAACTTTTGATAAAAGAATTATAACATATACACTAGAACCACCCAAATAGAACTACCCCTAGTTAGGATATTTCTTGGAGCTTATATTTTAAAGATCCCTATCTTCACATTTAATGATATTAAAATATATACATCGACACACATACACATGCAACCTTTATGTATTACTACATAATTTATTCCACGGTGGATAGTTAATTAAATGAGAAATTTTATTACAACATGTAATTTAAATTTAATATAATCAAACTATTGAATGATACATTACAACTTAATAACATAGAATAGTATAACTAACTCACAAACATTGTTATGTGTAACTAAATAAAATTGTGATAATGCTAGTATAGGAAATATAATTTTAAATAAGTATAACAGTTTAGTATAAAACATATTACTTTTATTTGACCCGGGGCCATTTTTTGTTTGGACCGGCCCTGCGCGGAGCACGATGAACCCTGAGTGCCACGCCCAGCGACGAGCTTCGCGCCGCGACCCGGTAGCTGCGACGAGCCTTCGCGGAGCACGACATTCACGTGCTCGACCTACCTCGGCGTCACCTTCCTCGTCGTCTTTGTTTGGCGAGCGTGGTGCGTCAATGCGCGCGGCCGGGAAAGATATGGAAGATGACGGTGGAGGTGGATACCTTTGGCGCTAGCGAGGAGCACCACCACTTTCAAGACAGGGGAATCAGAATGGGATTTAGGGGACGAAGACCTGCTTTTACAACAAAATAGTCTTACATGATAAAGATTATGTATTTCAAATTAAAATCATTTTTAGGATTACAAAAATTACACGTCTGCTATAAAAATTAAAACAACATAACTACGTTGGTATATATGTAAAATGTACTCAAATTACGAAATAATATATGGCTAATAAAATTAAATATATTTTATAGTTTAATCTATATTAATTTATACTCCCTCCGTTTAGAAATAACTGACTTGAGTTTGTTAGATTTGAATGTATCTATCCGTATTTTAGTGCATAGATACATTTAAAGTTAGACAAATCCAAGTCAATTATTCATAAATAAAGGAGTACAATATTTTAAAAAGTAAACGTAGCACCCAAGCAATAAAACGACCTCATGTTCCACTAGCTACTGAGTTAATTACTTCCGCTTATTCTGTTCTTCTGACTCAGCGCGATCACGATTTGTTATTCAGCAAAGTCACTTAATTGGTGAATCGTTGTGTCTGATAGCAAAATTATGTGAAGATCCCCATGGCACGCTGTTCACATGCCGAAATTGCGGTAGAAGCATGTGTAGCGTCCTGCCCGTCGCCGCCGCCGTCGTCGTTGTAGCGCCACAGCTAGGACGAGGGACCAGCCTCGTCGTCGTCGAGGATGATGAGCGGCGCGCCCTGGTAGGAGCATTCCCCGTGAGCGGCCTCACGCTCGGCCTGCTCCTGATGGCGCTGAATACGGTTGGCCTCCTCGCGCTCCCAGTCGGCCCTGAACCAGGTGCCGGCGTCGGGGGCCTGCATGGGCAGCACGTCATGGTGCGCTCAAGGACGACACCGCGTGTGTCCGGCCTGGTGCGCTCCACCACCGGCGGCGTGCTGCGGCGTTGTGGAGCTTCAACGGTTTGTCGGCGCCGTCGTGTGCGGCCAGTTGCTGGTTCCAGCGCTGGACGAAGAAGTTCTCCCAGTACGCTAAGTTGCCGGGGTCTTCGGCGAGCTCCGGGTTCTCCATGGCCGCGATGGACGCCTAGATCTCCTCGACCATGTTGGCGCCCTTAGGCACCGCCGAGATCTACTTCTCACCGCCGAAGGAGGAGTGTGTGGTTTGGGAATGGGAGGAGTGAGTGTGTGCTCTGTGAACCGGCGAGGGTGCCGGCATTTATAGCCGAAAGAGGACAAGGTGGCGAAGGAGGGAGGGGTGTAGCGGCATGGGTAGGAAAAGAGGAAACAGCGGGCCGGCGGTGGCACACCATTACGGCGACGTGTCGCTGACGAGACGGACAGACAATGCCCAGCGGTTTGTCATGGGAGCCGAGATGACGGGATAATGACGACTCGGCTTCACGCGCTGACAGGCTGATAACAGCCACGTGGCTGTTTCAGCGCCGCGGGGGGCAGAAACCCTCTATTCCCGGGCCGTAACACCACCTGGGAGTAAAAGTTTTCCTGCCGCGGCAGAGAAACACACATTTCTCTGTCACGACAGAGATTGTGTATTTCCTTTTTTTTGCCATTCCGTTCCTTTTTCGTTTTTTGTTTCACTATAATTCAAACATATATTTCAGTATACATATTATATGCTACTACATACACACTACACATCGATGCATTTATATAATTAATCTATCCCTTGCAAGCATACATATAATCAATCATATCAAAAGGAAGAAATGTTTTGAAATTACATGGTCATTGATGAATCTATATATCATATCAGCTACATGAAGATGACTAAGGTAAATCCGCATAATGCTCTCCATGTACATCAAGGACTTTCTTCATCATAAATCCCGCCAGCTCCTCTTGAATTGCTCTTATGCGCTGGTCTGGCTCTAGTTTCTCACGCAAATCATAAATATAATGTGAGTCAACTTTCCGCTCACTGGTCAACTCGCGAATGTACTCACAGATGTAGTATCCACATAAATGAGTTCTCGGTGGATGTTGTAAACTCTTCACCATTTTATAAGTTAACTCCTCTTTGAATGGACCTGGTATTTTCTGTCTGAACGGTGTCCAACACCTGCTCGGCAAAGAAAATGAACAAAGAAGTTATTAGTTACTTGATATCAGGAAATGAATGAAAGAGGACGATATAATGCGATAATGATTGAAATTACTTATGGAGCATTGCTTTCATGTCGCTCCACTGCTCTTAGTCCCAACTTAATGAGTCGTGGACTTCAACTAGGGAGTTGTCAACTTGAATGTTTAGCAAGATCCAGTGAAATCTGCGGACGTTTACATAAGCATACATGCATAGATCATCCAGTAAGCAAAAATAAAATGTGTACAAGATATAAACACTCACTTGAAGTTGTAAGGAAATAGTATTTCCTTAACAAAATTATTCTCGGTTAAGAACCTGCAGAGGTCTTCCTCCACGTCCTTGGGGTGATTCTTTAACGTATATTCATTAATGATATATGGGTCAATGAACCCAACGTCGTATCTTCTAGCTCTTTTGCATTCAAGCATATTCATTCTATAGAATATAATATCATCATACAAAATGATATATAGTTGGGATAATATATTAAATGCAATGAACGAGCTGAGCTACAAACTTAATTATAGAAATAAATCACTTACAGACAGTAGCAACCAATGATAGATTTGTCGAGGGCGCGCTGGTTGTATAACTGAAACAGTTCGGTCATTTGAACATGTATCGAGTACGGTTTGAAGTGATGCTCCTTTCTAACGTCTACCGGAAACCAATCTTTCTGATGCTTTTTTTTGCTTGCAACATATACCATTCGTGCATATTTCGCATATGTGTGGATAGACGCGCAAGCTCCTCATTACTGACTAGAGGATCCCCTTGGATATACTTCCATACTATCTGACCCACTGGCGTATCTTCATAGCCTAAATATTGACCAAGAGACATATTTGCTTCGTTAGCAAGCGCTTTGGCCTGCGATACAGTGATTCCCATAAGTGCAGCATTATTACGGGCTTTAGGGTCCATTATTTGCATGTCCATATCCATTTCAGCTCTGAAGGCCTTGTCGAGGTCTGAAATGACTTTGAGCAGGGCGACCGATTGATTCTTCTGTGCTCCGAGCTGGGCAACTTGCTTCCCGCTTTTTGCACTTGTGATTTTTTTCTTCTGTGCTTGCTTAATAATCTCCCGGTCATAGTCTGATTCCAGATTCATCGATATCTGGATGGTTGCTCAAGAAAGGACTTAACCCACTTTTTGGTTTTTTCATTATATATCGGCTTTGGCTCAGGCTTTTTGGGTGCAAAATGCGCCTTAACTTGGGCAGCCACATCCGCATTAGTTTTCTCATCGGTCTTGTCATAAGGTCTCTTTGTAAGAGCCGGCGGGATGTCGACTATCTTTACCGTTTGACCTTTCTTCGATGTGGGGCGCGGGGGACCGTCGAACTTCCGTTTCCTCGACGAGGTAGTAGTATTGCATGGAGGCGGAGGCGGAGATCGAGTATTGCGCGGAGGCGGAGATCGAGTTGATGTACTCCTGCTGCGGCAATCGTCAGCGGGGCGGGGTGGACTTGGAGGTTGGCGATAATCGGGTTGGGGTGGACTTGGAGGTTGACGATATTCGATGCGGGGTGGACTTGGATTCCTCGGAGTCGGTGGCCTTGGCGCCGATCCTGGAAACTTGATGTACTTCTTATTCCATAGAATGATGTTGCGCTTGACATCTCCTAGTTTCGTAAGACCTTCAGGCGTAGCGATTTCAATCTCTAGGTCCGCAAAATCCTCCACTATGTCATCCACCGTAACACAAGCATAGCCTGGTGGAATCGGAAATGAATGGTGGAGTGCTCCAGGTAGACAAGGTAAAGAAGTTCCGATCACCACCTTGAAGGACAGGTTGTTCATTGGCTGATGTAGCTCACATTGTGCCATCTCTCTAACATCATCCACGGGGTAGTGAGGAGCCGGTGCATCATCCAGCAGTGCTTGATCATCAGTCCGGACCTTCGTGGAAGCCACACTACTTCTCCGATGGCTAAGATCCAATGCAGGATCATCAGACCGTGGGTGAGTTGACGACGGAGGCCTTTGGCTAATTTCATGCATGAGGTTCTTCAGATCAGCTAGGTCCTGCTCTACCCTGGAGATCCGGTCTGCCTCCCGGTCCTTCTTTTTCTGACGGCTTCTGTAACTGGCATCGTACTGAGGAAACCATTTCTTCCATAAGACACCGGCGCCTTTGCCTCGTGTTCGTCCTCCGTTTTCAGGATTCCCTAGGGCGTGTGTCAGCTCGTGGTTCTCTCTCTCGGGACGGAACAATCCCAATTGAGCATCGTTCATTGCTTTAATAAGTTCTTGGGAGGGTTTTAGAATTTTATCATGAAATAATGTCTTCCCTGTTTCTGGGTCCAAGGATCCCCGTGTCTGCATTTCACGTGCTTTGACCTCTCGGCCATCCATCCGCATTCGTGAGTGACGCCTCTAGCCCTCATGTTCTTCTCCATAGTTTCCCACTTAGGGACGACACTCTTGTAGCCACCTATCCCCATTTTATGATGGTATTTCTTGTTGGCAGCATTTAACGTGTTCTTTGCTGACTTTGCCTTTGCTTTATCAGATTGCTTGTACTGTGCAAAATCGGGCCACTATTCTCTCAACTTCTCGTTTACTCCTTTGAAGTCTGTAGTTTTCTTTTTCGCGACATATTTCGCTTATAAACTTTTCTTGTGGTTCCGGTACAGTTCAGCCATCTTGCTCAGAGCCCACTCTTCACTTTCTCTCTATTTTCAATACCACCCGGTCTTGGGGTAATACCATCTACCTCAAATTCTTCATACTCTAGAGGTAGTATGAAATGCGCTATGAGCTTCTGCCAAAGGTCATCTTTGGCATCATCAGTGACATAGCTAGATTCTTCACCGGATTTCTTTGACTGATTCCATTCTTGGATGGTGATCGGAAGGTTGTCCCTAACAAGCACCCCGCATTGATTTATAAACATCCTCCGGTGCTTCTCTGGAGCAATCGGTTCACCATCATCATCTATTTCTTCGATGGTGAACCTCTGATTACCATCCAAGTTTTTGTTCGTCCCTCGTTTCGTTCGAGCTATCGATTGCTTCGATCCGGTGGGCTAAAAGAAGAAGAGAGAGTGATTAATATATATCTAGATCAGTTAATGAATAGAGGTAACACGAGACTTTATATATATATGTACCTCGCCGGATCCTGTCGAGGGGCCATCATTATTGTTGTTATTTGTTTGCCCTTCGTCCATCTGGTCTTCCCCTTGGTACATTAGGTTTTCCTCTAGTCCATCACCGGATGGATTCAGATATGAGGATATCTCTTCCTCGAGCAAAATATGTTCGCCGGTAGTAATATTAAGAGGAATTTCACCTCTTATCATGCCCTAAAGAAAACCTTCACCGATGCGACCAGGATCTTCGGATGGATCCATGACTTAATTATATATAACAAAAAGAGAGTTAAACATGTTAGAAAATACAATAATCCTAATAACTAAAACAAAAAAAAATAACCATAATATTATTTGCGGTAAAACAATAATCTTAATAACTAAAACAAAAAACCCTAATATAAAAAAACTATAGAAAAAACTATAACAAAAAACCCTTATAATCCTAATTATAATCCTAACTATAAAAAAGCTATAAAAATATAGAAAAAACTATAACAAAAAACCCTAATAATCCTAATTATAATCCTAATTATAATAATCCTAACTATAAAAAAACTATAAAAAACTATAACAAAAAACCCTAATAATCCTAATTATAATAATCCTAATTATAATCATTTTTATAATAATCCTAACTATAAAAACTATAGAAAAAACTATAACAAAATAATTACTAACACTCTAGATAATTATAATCCTAATTATAATTAATCCTAACCCTAGCTAACAATATAATCCTAATTAATAACAAAAACTATAATTTTAAATAAAAAAAACTATAATCCTAAAACAAAAACTATAATCCTAACCCTATAGCTAACTAATAATTACAAAAAAAACATCCAACGGCCGGCCTGTACCCCTCCCTCGCGAGCACACACCGAACGAAACCGCGACAGAAGACGTGTGGGCGGCCAAGACGAGATAAGGCGGCAAGACGAGATAAGGCGGCAACACGAGATAAGGCTAGCAGCGAGGCGGCGCGCGGTAGAGCAGAGTCACGCCGGAGCACGCACGGCGGAGCGGCACGGCGGCGGCGGACAACACCTCCCCTGCGTTGCGTCGTCGCCTGTGAGTGCTTCGTCTTCGTCTTCGTCGAGGAATGCCAAGTGCTGGTGGGCAGCACCTCCCCTGGCGCGAAAGACCCCCCTTTAGTCGCGGGTTAAGCCACGGCCCGGGACTAAAGGGTTTTTTCGGCCACTTCGTTTTCGTGCACGCATTCACCCTTTAGTCCCGGGTCCAGCCACAACCCGCGACTAATTGTTTTTTATAAATTTTCCTTTTTTAATTCAAATCAAATATAAAAACTTTGGAAACTCATATCTTTTATTGTCATACTCCAAATAAAACAAATAATATGTCTATTATTATCAGAAAAATATAAAGAATCTTAATATAATATCCATTTATCTGTTTGCATCATTTATAAATTATTTCATTTGTAAATTTTATTTTTTAATTCAAATCAAATATAAAAACTTTGGAAAATCATATCTTTTATTGTAATACTCCAAATAAAACAAATAATATGTCTATTATTATCAGAAAAATATAAAGAATCTTAATGTAATATCCATTTATCTGTTTGCATCATTTATAAATTATTTCATTTGTAAATTTTCTTTTTTTAATTCAAATCAAATATAAAACTTTGAAAAATCCTATATTTTATTGTAATAATCCAAATAAAACAAATAATATGCCTATTATTATCAAAAAAATATAAAGAATCTTAATGTAATATCCATTTATCTGTTTGCATCATTTATAAATTATTTCATTTGTAAATTTTCTTTTTTAATTCAAATCAAATATAAAACTTTGAAAAATCATATCTTTTATTGTAATAATCCAAATAAAACAAATAATATGTCTATTATTATCAGAAAAATATAAAGAATCTTAATATAATATCCAGTTATCTGTTTGCATCATTTATAAATTATTTAATTTTTAAGTTTTCTTTTTTTAATTCAAATCAAATATAAAACTTTGGAAAATCATATCTTTTATTGTAATAATCCAAATAAAAGAAATAATATGTCTATTATTATCAGAAAAATATAAAGAATCTTAATATAATATCCATTTAGTCTCGATTGTAGTCACAAACTGGGACTAAAGATATTTCCCGCCATTTCCCACCGCTTCCCGCCAAGTTTTCCTGCCATTTCCTTTCTACGAGAGCTTTTAGTCCCGGATGTAGTCACTAACCGGGACTAAAGATATTTCCCGCCATTTCCCAAAGCTTCACTCCAAGTTTTCCCGCCCTTTCCCTCTATATCTAGGGCGATCGCGCCATGGCTATCCACACATCCACACCTTCCTCTCTTAGAACAATGGATAACGCTACTGGGCCATTCTGACCCTCGAGGAGACCGAGGCGCCGTGCGCCTCCAACTACCCTTGTACTGTGGCTACCGCCGCCCGCCGCTAGATGCGAGCCGAGGGGTTCCTGTCCCTCCTGTCCCTCAAGGTTCCGCACGCCAGGCGGCCATCACAAACCACTTCTACCACGAGCTCACGCCGGAGCAGCGGATGGATCCCCAGTGGGATCCCTATAACTACGACACCTGGAATGCCTTCTTCGCTAATAGGCGGGAAAGGGGGCACGCCAGGTACGAGGGTGATGGCCCGCCCCTGGTGAACCACAACGAAGCCAGTCGTCATCTGTGGTGGGCGAACCGTACTATCATCGGAGTGATGCGCTACATCGCCAGGGGAGACCATCCTCGCCTGCGGTGCTCACGAGTCCACCCGCCACAGAGCCATAAAAAGGCCCCACACCGGCCCGGTGGTAGCGGCATCATCTTCCAGGAGACCCCTCCCCCGCCTGCCATGAATCCGAGGCTGGAATGGCCCCTGGTATATGCCATGGATGGGCTGAGGATCCCCGGAGTGGCAGGTGACGATGACGATTATGATGACGATGACGAAGAAGACCCCGAAGCTGCGTACTATAGGACTAGGCATGATTAAGACTAAAGGGGGCGGCTTTAGTCCTGAGTGTTAGCTACTCCCAGTTTGTCCCGGTTTTTAATATTAATAAATGTCTTTGAGTGTTACCTAAATATGAAGATGTTGTATTTAGAGGAAAAGGCCTATAAATAGAGCAGGCTGGATCGAGCATCCTATAAATAGAGGGAAATGCCTATAAAGAGAGGGTTCATCTTTAGTCCTGGTTGGAGAAACGAACCGCGACTGAAGGGATTGCTGCAGACTGGGCCAACCAACACTAATAATAGGGGTGAGTGTCGACATTATGTCGTGAGGCTTGTACCTTGTCCCGGATGGTGTCACCAACCGGGACTAAAGATGAACCTTTAGTCCCGGTTGGAAACACCAACCGGGACAAAACATGAGTCAGCACTAATAATAGGGGTGAGTGTCGACATTATGTCGTGAGTGTCGACATTATGCCGAGCTGCTTGTACTATAAATAGGCATCCTTGTGAGTCCAGTCCTCCTGCCAGTTTGAGGCATCTCCAAGATGGTTTTCGAGAGAAGGGACACCACTACGGCCAGGGAGATGCCACGAGCCCGTCCTCTAGCATCTCCAAGAAACTGGTCATAGAGGCACTCCCTAATATGTGAAATTAGTTAGCTCCCAGGCGTATTGATCTAGTTAGAGAAGTTACAAGCTGCAAGATGGTTTTTGAGAGCAGGGACACCACTACGACCAGTTTCAGGGAGATGCCGCCGGAGCCCAGTCCTCTGGCATCTCCAAGAAATTGGTCATAGAGGCACTCCCTAATATGTGACCTCACGCGTTTGGAGATCAGATCTTAATGGTAAGTATGAATCAGGACTAAAGGCCCTCCTTTAGTCCTGGTCCAGCCACAAAACGAGACTAACACACTCAAGATTGTTTGCAGACAACACTATAAAAATGGACACATGGAGCATCTTCACTCATAAAATGTTACAATTATTACATATCATTTCTTAGCGTGTGTTCCTTTCTGATCCCGTCGTATCCAGGGAGCATCTTCATTCATTAACATGATGCTTGGGTCATCCTTCACCGCGAAGGGTGGAATTTCATGAAACTTATCACAATCTTCTGACATGTCTGTCTTGTCCTCCACTCCCATGATGTTTCTTTTTCCTAAAAGAACTATGTGGCGCTTTGGCTCATCGTCTGATGTACTCCCTCCGACCCATATTAGTTGACTCAAATTTGTCTAGATTTGAATGAATCTAGACACTATTTAGTATATAGGTTTATCCAAATTTTGACAAATCCAAGTCAAGTTATATGGGTCGGAGGGAGTATTATTTTTCTTATTTTTTCTTTTTCTAGGTTTGGTAGACATGTACTTCACATAGAAAACCTGAGCCACATCATTGGCTAGGACAAATGGTTCGTCTAAGTACCCAAGATTGTTGACATCCAACGATGTCATTCCGTAATTCTTGTCTACCTCAACCCCTCCTCCTGTCAGCTTGACCCATTTGCACCGAAACAAGGGGACCTTAAAAGTAGGTCCATAGTCAAGTTCCCATATCTCCTCTATGTAACCATAATATGTGGTCTTTGACCCATTGTTGTCTGATGCATCAAAGCGGACACCACTGTTTTTATTGGTGCTCTTTTTATCTTGGGCTATCGTGTAAAATGTATACCCATTTATCTCGTACCCTTGGAAAGTCGATATAGTCGAAGATGGTGACCTAGACAACAAGTATAGATAATCTCCAAGAGTGTTGTTTTTGATGAGATGTTGCAACCAACCGCCGAAACTCTTCATGTGTTCATCTCTAATCCAAGAGTCATGCTTTCCAGGGTTGTTGGAGCGTAAGATTTTCTTGTGTTCCTCGATATATGGGGCTGCCAAGATAGAATTCTATAGAACGGTGTAATGTGCTTCGGTGTAAGAATGTCCGTCCCTACATATTATTGATTTCCTTCCTAGAGTACCCTTTCCACTCAGTCTCCCCTCATACCATGATTGAGGAAGACCAATCGGCCTAAGGTCAGGAACGAAGTCAACACAAAATTCAATGACCTCCTGTGTTCATAGCCCTTGGAGATGCTTCCTTCTGGCCTATCACGGTTACAAACATATTTCTTTAAGATTCCCATGAACCTCTCAAAGGGAAACATATTGTGTAGAAATACAGGATCGAGAATGGAAATCTCTTTGACTAGGTGAACCAGCAGGTGCGTCATAATATCGAAGAAGGATGGTGGGAACACCAACTCAAAACTGACAAGACATTGGACCACATCATTCTGTAACCGTGATAGATCTTCAAGATTGATTATCTTCTGAGAGATTGCATTGAGAAATGCACATAGCTTCACAATGGGTACTCGAACATTATCTGGTAGAATCCCCCTCAATGCAATCGAAAGCATTTGCGTCATAATCACGTGGCAGTCATGAGACTTTAGGTTTTGGAACTTTTTTCTGCCATATTTATTATTCCCTTTATATTCGACGAGAAGCCAGACGGGACCTTAATACTGCTTAGGCATTCAAAAAATATTTCGTTCTCTTGTTTGGTAAGAGCGTAGCTGGCATGACCTTGAAACCATTATGGATGCAGGCCATCTAGGTCTTTCATACGTTGATGGTCCTTTTGTGCTTCCGGTGTATCTTTTGTCTTCCCATACACGCCCAAGAAGCCTAGTAGGTTCACGCAAAGATTCTTCGTCACATGCATCACATCGATTGCAGAGCGGACCTCTAAGAATTTCCAATATGGTAGCTCCCAAAATATAGATTTATTGTTCCACATGGGTGCGTGTCCTTCAGCGTCCTTCGGAACAGATTTTCCTCCAGGACCCTTTCCAAAGGTTACCATTTGATCCAAATCTTTGACCATATCAAATATATCAGCACCGGTATGCTACTTAGGCTTCGTCTGGTGACATGCCAGACCGTTGAAATGCTTGCCTTTCTTTCTTAAGGGATGCTTGGCCAAATGAAATCGACGATGCTCATTGTATACATTCTTCTTACAATGTTCCAAATATATACTTTCAGTCTCATCTAAACAGTGTGTGCATGCATTGTATCCCTTGTTTGGCTGTCCTGAAAGGTTACTAAGAGCAGGCCAATCATTGATTGTTACGAAAAGCAATGCTCGGAGGTTAAATTCTTCCTGCTTGTGCTTATCCCACACGCGTATCCCGGGTTCGTGCCACAATTGTAAAAGTTCTTCCACTAATGACCTTAGGTACACATCAATGTCGTTGTCGGGTTGCTTCGTACCTTGGATCAACACTGGCATCATAATGAACTTCCGCGTCATGCACAACCAAGGAGGAAGGTTATAGATGCATAGAGTCACGGGCCAGATGTTGTGACTGGAGCTCTGTTCCCCAAAGGGATTCATGCCATATGTACTTAGACCAAACCTTAAACTCCTTGCGTCATATGCAAAGTCCGGGTACTTTCTATCGATTTTTCTCCATTGCGACCCATCAGCGGGGTGTCTCAACATCCCGTCTGACTTACGTTCCTCTTTATGCCATCGCAACAACTTGGCGTGCTCTTTGTTTCTGAATAAGAGTTTCAACTGTGGTATTATAGGAGCATACCACATCACCTTGGCAGGAACCCTCTTCCGGGGGGGCTCGCCCTCAACGTCACCAGGGTCATCTCGTCTAATCTTATACCAAAGTGAAGTGCATACCGGGCATTCATCCAAATTCTCATACTCCTCACCGTGGCAGACGATGCGGTCATTAGGGCATGCATGTATCTTCTGAACCTCTAAACCTAGAGGGCAGACAACCTTCTTTGCTTCGTACGTAATGGTGGGCAATACGTTATCTTTTGGAAGCATATTATTCATCATTTTCAGCAACTTTTCAAATGAGGAGTCAGGTATAGCACACTCAGCCTTCCATCGCAGCAATTCCAGTGTGCTGCCCAACTTTTTCAGTCCATTTTCACAATTTGGGTACAACAACTTTTTGTGATCCTCTAACATGTGATTGAACTTCTCCCTATCCTTTTATTTTTCACAATCTCTTCGTGCATCGGCAATGGTCCGACCAAGATCATCAGCGGGTTCATCATGTGTCTCTTATTCATCCTCCCCTTCAGCATCCCCCATGGAAGTATCTCCGTACTCAGGGAAACCATGATAGTTGTCATCCTCCTCCTCTTTTTCATTGTCTTCCATTATAACCCCTCTCTCTCTTCGTGCTTGGTCCAACAATTATAACTGGGCATGAAGCCGGACTTCAACAGGTGGCTGTGAAGGGTTTTTGAGTCATAGTAATCCTTTTGATTCCTACATCCATTACATGGACAGAATACAAAACCATTGCGCTTGTTTGCATCAGCAACACGGATGAATTCATGCACGCCATTAATGAACTCGCTAGAGCGTCAAGACTGCATATCCATTCCCGGACCATCTGCATTACAGTAAAAGTATATCAAAAACCATTACACAACATGATAAAATTATTACAAGTTATATTGAGAGCTTCTAGAGCATTAATTTTGAATTTTGAAAAATTTACATGCACCAATTTGTGAATTGGAGAAAACAATCAACATGATAAATGTGGAGTTTTTTATTATTGTTCTATCAGTGAAAACCTCATTCTATTCTAAGCTCTGAAACTCTAAAATTACACATTTCAATTTTCAGTAACTATGTGTCTAATCAAAATTTGTTACACATATATATCAAAATCCTTCTAGCTACTTCTAGAGCATGCATGCATTGATCCATATCTCTATACTTCTAGAGCATTATAGAGCTAAAGTAGCAATAAGAGATGAAAGAATGAAGTTCTAACCTTTTAAAGCTTTGGATTTAGGTGTTGCAAACTAAACCTTGACAAATTTTGAGAAAAAATGGCATGAACTCTCTTGCTTCTTTGAGAAAAATGGCCACCATATGCTTTAGGGTAGCAGGACAAGAGGCAGAATATATAGTGGTGGACAACTAGTCCCGGGCCGTGATATGACCCGGGACTAATATTCCACGAAAGGACCAGTTGGCCTGCTCCATGTTATTAGTCCCCGGCCGTATTACGGACAGGGACTAATGACCTGGTCCGGCCAGGGAGTAGTGACTACGGCCGTTTCTAGCCGTTAGAGGCCTCACGGCCCGGGACTAGTGCTCCCACTAGTCGCGGGTTGTGCCAGGCCGGGACTGCTGGCCTTGTTCACATCGAACCGAAGATGGTTTCCGAGTAGTGCATGTACTACATTGCTAGAGTGTAGGCTAGTGTGTATCTTTCTCTATTTAATTAATTTCTAGTTGTTCACATTTAATTTTTCAACTCGATCAGACATGCCCTTATTTGGAGATGACTTGTGATTTTACTTCTCAATACTATTTAAATAGCACACATGCAAATATTACCTACGAAATGACTTTAATATTTTTTATTTATTCTTGGTTTGAAAGTATTTCTCAAAATTTTGACTATCGAAGTAAATATCAGAAGCTTCAAGGAACGAACTAATTCGCAGAAATGTTTGAACACAAATCTTAAAATTAAATAAAACCCTTAATTATTTAGCTTTTTATATGGAAACTCATTTCAAGAATTTTGTAGCGGTATGTTTCTACCAAATATCTAGACACATTAATTTTCTTTAAAGTACGCTTCATATATACCCATATGCTATTATTTTGTTATTTTATTTTTCGAAAGTTCAAATTTGAGAAAGCTCCTCTCTTTGTTTGAAAATTCATTCTATAATGGTGTTGTATTATTTAAATTCTGTCTTCGATACTTGAGATTTTCTGAAAATTTGAAACCTTTAGGTTTGCGAGAATTTTACAAACGTTTCTAAAAATCTAAAACATGGTTTAAGTTTTGATAAAATAATTATAACATATACACTAGAACCCCCCAAATAGAACCACCCCTAGTTAGGATATTTCTTGGAGCTTATATTTTAAAGATCTCTATCTTCACATTTAATGATATTAAAATATATACATTGACACACATACACATGTAACCCTTACGTATTACTATATAATTTATTTCATGGTGGGTAGTTAATTAAATGAGAAATTTTATTACAACATGTAATTTAAATTTATTATAATCAAACTATTGAGTGATACATTACAACTTAATAACAGAGAATAGTATAACTAACTCACAAACATTGTTATGTGTAACTAAATAAAATTGTGATAATGCTAGTATAGAAAATATAAGTTTAAATAAGTATAATAGTTTAGTATAAAACATACTCTCGGGGCCATTTTTTGTTTGGAACGGCCCTGCACGGAGAACGGCAAACTCCATTTCACCATGAAAGGCGCCGGATTTGGAACCACACCACTCACCACGCACGCGGCGGATGACGCCGAGGCAGGTCGAGCACCGCGCTCTGCGAAGGCTCGTCGCAGACGCCGGCTCGCGGCGCTCGTCGCTGGGCGTGAAGGCAAGGGGCCGTTGCCCCTGAGTGGCACGCCCAGCGACAAGCGCTGCGACCCCCCGGCTGCGATGAGCCTCTGCAGAGCGTGGCATCTGCATGCTCGACCTGCCTCGGCATCGCCGTCTGGTAAGCGTGGTGAGACGCCATTATGTGCGATCGGGGAGGATACAGACGGTTACGACGGAGGCATACCTTTGGTGAAGATGAGGAGCACCGAGACCCGGCGGCTGCGACGAGCTTCCACAGAGCACGAAGAACCCGTGTGCTAGCTCGACCTTCCTCCCCGTCTCCTTATGGCGAGCACCGCCACTTTTAGGACGGGGGAGTCGCGCGCCCGCCGTGGAGAGAGAGAGAGGAAGGGCAGAACGAGAAAGTTTTTCTCACCTTGTGGTGGGCCTTTGTGCGGCCTGCGCAATGGAATAGTCTTAGGTGGTGAAGATTCAGGATATAAAATTAAACGCATTTTACAAATACAAAAATATACATGTCTGCTATAAAAATTAAAACAACGTAACTAGGTTCGTATATATGTAAAATGGACTCAAGTTACGAAATAATATATAGCTAGTTTTTCAAGAAAACGCAAAAGTCTTGACTTTCGGTCCATTAATAAAAAAAGAGTTTTGTACAAAACAAACACAGGCGCCAAAGGGCGCACACTCGAGACAGTATATGGCCGAGGTCGCTAGGCAAACATTACAACTAACGCCACCAGACAAATACTAGCCTAGATGCGCTTACTAAACATGCGCCCCGCCACAGGAGGGAGAAACCAATCCGCAAAGAAGGGTAGAGTTGGGCCACCTGGCTTTGGAGTAGATGTTCAGGAAGCAGCACCACCGCCCACCATTGCCTCCTCCGTCGCCGTCGAGACATAAGCCAGCAGCCCTGTTGATTGAAACCATGTGACTGAAACACCTCTACAAAGGATCCTCCATGGTCCATAATCCTTGCCAGAAGGGTAGTCGAACTAGCATGACGTCGAGGCTCCAAGGATCTGCTCGCCAGATTCAAAGCACGTGCCAACACCATGCGTGCCACCCAAGGCTGTACCACCAAGAACAACGCCTCCAAGGAGGGAGCAATGTCTAGGACGCCGTCGTCATCCGATCTGGCAAGCCAGATCTAGGTTTTCACCCGGGGAACTAAGCCACAAGGGGTAGGGGTGAAATGATGCTCCTCGACAACACCCCCAATAGGGTGACAACGCCCTAGGGCGCCGCCGTTGTCGACACCAACAAAGGTTGAGCAGAGCTTTCGCCCAGAGCACCATGATCACCACTCACACACCGGCGCAACCTCCGAGACCCAATAACAAGATCTTATCGCCGAGGACTTCACCACAGTCCGGGAATCCGGTTGGCCCGCTAACCTGCCAGCAAAGGCCACCACATGTTGCAGGCTCCATGGCGATAAAGCACCTCCTGAGGGAACCCCGTCGCATGAGCACCTATGCATTAGCCAGCTTCAATCAATCGGCAAGGATGCCGAGATCAGCAACACAATGCCAATGCACACCGCAGCTCGCCATTCTTGGTGGCGGAGCTGCCCCAACACAAAGCGCATCGCCCATCCAATGTCGCCACCACCGGAAGAGGTGGGGCAGCACAAAGACATAGTTGTTGTTGTATGCGGTTGGGAGGGGTAGGTGGGAGGAGAGGGGCACAACAAGGCCATTCGATGCTGCCGGGGAAAAATGCCACATACGACCAACACGTAGCGTGCCCATTGCATCGCCTAGGGACAAGCCCAGCGCCATGCCATGTCAGCATCCTCCACCACCCAGATGGTCTTCGACACCGACGACGAGGGTCTCATTGCCGCGTCGATAGACCAACCCGCGATGGTCAAGAGCAACCACCCACGCAGCAGAGGAGGGGTGCACAAGTTGCGCCAAGCTGCGGTGGCCTCCGCACGAAATCCGGCGCCAGGACCCAAGCCATGGGCGTGTGCATGCGCAGCGGCCCGTACAGCCTAGGTCGGGCCTAGAAGGGCCCACGTACCCAGCTAGGCCCAGGACAGGCCTAGAACGGATCAGCACGGGCGTTGTCGTCGTCCTCGGACCTCCACACGCCGCCACACCCTCGCAGCGCCCCATGCCCTCGACACGAGCCATCTCTGTCGCACCACCGCACGGCGTCGCCTGAGTACCGCCCGCTCCACTACGGACGGGGTCCACACGACCCAGATCAGACCCAAAAGGGCCTAGGTCTGGGCCTGTAGGCCCGCGCCGCCATGGAGTCCAACCACCAGCGCCATATCCGGCCACCCCGCACCACCTACCCCGTCAGCAGCGCTGCAAACGCCGCCAACCATAGCAGCAGCAAAGCCACGCTTGAGGCCAAGGAGGACAGGGGATGGGGAAGGACGGGGGAGAAGGGAGGAGGAGGCGGAGGACCTGCAGCCCACCTCGTCGGCACGCCTCCAACGTTGTGCCATAGCCCAACCCCGAGCGCCACCGTGCTGAGAACCCACCGTAGCCAGGAACCACGCCACACCGCTCCTAGGAGCTTGCGTCGCAGGAAAAAAAAGGCCCCGCCGCTGCCGGCATCGGTGGCTCCCTTCCACGCAGCTGAACATGTACAATCTCGCGTTCTCACGTCGTCGGACACAACAGGCAGGATTTAAGGGCGTGTTTGGAATGATGCATGGATTTTGGGTCTCCTTCTCCACTAGGCCCCGGAGGGCTTATCCAAATGGAAACAACTTTCAGGATATAAAGGCCAGTCCGTTTGGTTGGACTACATTGCATTCTCAGCCAATAAATTCCAGTGTGATGCCCAACGTTTTCAGACCATTTTTGCAATTTGGGTACAACAACTTTTTGTGATCCTCTAACATGTGATTGAACTTCTCCCTATCCTTTTTAGTTTCACAATCTCTTCGTGCATCGCCAATGGTCCGACCAAGATCATCAGCGGGTTCATCATGTGTCTCTTCTCCATCCTCCCCTTCAGCATCCCCCATGGAAGTATCTCCGTACTCAGGGAAACCATGATAGTTGTCATCCTCCTCCTCTTCTTTATTGTCTTCCATTATAACCCCTCTCTCTACGTGCTTGGTCCAACAATTATAAATGGACATGAAGCCGGACTTCAACAGGTGGCTGTGAAGGGTTTTTTAGTCAGAGTAATCCTTCTGATTCCTACATCCATTACATGAACAGAATACAAAACCATTGCGCTTGTTTGCATTAGCAACACGGATGAATTTATGCACGCCATTAATGAACTCGCCAGAGCGCCGGTCAGTACCGTACATCCATTCCCGGACCATCTGCATTACAGTAAAAGTATATAAAAAACCATTACACAACAAGATAAAATTATTACAAGTTATATTGAGATCTTTTAGAGCATTAATTTTGAATTTTGAAAAATTTACATGCACCAATTTGTGAATTAGAGAAAACAATCAACATGGTAAACATGGATTTTTTATTGTTGTTCTATTAGTGAAAACCTCATTCCATTCTAAGCTCTGAAACTCTAAAATTACACATTTCAATTTTCAGTAACTATGTGCCTAATCAAAAATTGTTATACATATATATCAAAATCCTTCTAGCTACTTCTAGAGCATGCATGCATTGATCCATATCTCTATACTTCTAGAGCATTATAGAGCTAAAGTAGCAATAAGAGATGAAAGAATGAAGTTCTAACCTTTTAAAGCTTTGGATTTAGGTGTTGCAAACTAAATCTTGACAAATCTTGAGAAAAAAAATGGCATGAACTCTCTTGCTTCTTTGAGAAAAATGATCACCATATGCTTTAGGGCAGCAGGACAGGAGGCAGAATATATAGTAGTCAACAACTAGTCCCGGGCCGTGATACGACCCGGGACTAATAGTCCACGAAAGGACTAGCTGGCCTGCTCCAGGTTATTAGTTCCGGGCCGTATTACAGACCGAGACTAGTGCCTTGGTCCGGCTCGGGACTAGTGACTACAACTGTTTCTAGCCGTTAGAGGCCTCACGGCCCGGGACTAGTGCTCCCACTAATAGCGGGCTGTGCCAGGCCGGGACTGCTGGCCTTGTTCATATCGAACCGAAGATGGTTTTTTCAGTAGTGCATGTACTGCATTGCTAGAGTGTAGGCTAGTGTGTATCTTGCTCTATTTAATTAATTTCTAGTTGTTTACATTTCATTTTTCAACTCGATCAGACATGCCCTTATTTGGAGATGACTTGTGATTTTACTTCTCAATACTATTTAAATAGCACATATGCAAATGTTACCTACAAAATGAGTTTAGTATTTTTTGATTATTCTTGGTTTGAAAGTATTTCTCAAAATTTTGACTATCGAAGTAAATATCAGAAGCTTCAAGGAACGAACTAATTCGCAGAAATGTTTGAACACAAATCTTAAAATTAAATAAAATCCTTAATTATTTAGCTTTTTGTATGGAAACTCATTTTAAGAATTTTGTAGCGGTATGTTTCTACCAAATATCTAGACACATTAATTTTCTTTAAAGTACGCTTCATATATACCCATATGCTATTATTTTGTTATTTTATTTTTCGAAAGTTAAAATTTGAGAAAGCTCCTCCCTTTGTTTGAAAATTCATTCTATAATGGTGTTGTATTCTTTAAATTCTGTCTTCGATACTTGAGATTTTCTGAAATTTTGGAACCTTTAGGTTTATGAGAATTTTACAAACGTTTCTAAAAATCTAAAACATGGTTAAGTTTTGATAAAATAATTATAACATATACACTAGAACCCCCCAAATAGAATCACCCCTAGTTAGGATATTTCTTGGAGCTTACATTTTAAAGATCTCTATCTTCACATTTAATGATATTAAAATATATACATCGACACACATACACATGTAACCCTTACGTATTACTTTATAATTTATTTCATGGTGGATAGTTAATTAAATGAGAAATTTTATTACAACATGTAATTTAAATTTATTATAATCAAACTATTGAGTGATACATTACAACTTAATAACAGAGAATAGTATAACTAACTCATAAACATTGTTATGTGTAACTAAATAAAATTGTGATAATGCTAGTATAGAAAATATAAGCTTAAATAAGTATAATAGTTTAGTATAAAACATATTACTCCCGGGGCCATTTTTTGTTTGGAACGGCCCTGCGCGGAGAACGACAAACTCCATTTCACCATGAAAGGCGCCGGATTTGGAACCACACCACTCACCATGCACGCGGCGGATGACGCCGAGGCAGGTCGAGCATCGCACTCTGCGTAGGCTCGTCGCAGACGCCGGCTCACATGCGGCCATCAGTACATGCGCCGGGGAGGATACGGACGGCGGAGGACCGGCCGTGGTGGCGGTCGGCAAGGATCTGCCACACATACCTGACGAGGAGCGATGGGACCCGGCGGCTGGGACGAAGCAGAGTGCGGCGAACCCGTGTGCTACCTCTCCGTCTCCGTACGGCGAGCGCTGCCAAGACGGGGAAGAAGGCCTTCTTTGCCTTTTACGAGGAAGACGGGTGTGTGTCTGCGCCCGCCGTGGAGTATTTCTCACCTTGTGGGCCTTTGTGGGGCCTGCGCAAGAATAGTCTTAGGTGACGAAATTAAACGCATTTTTACGAATACAAAAATATACCTGTCTGCTATAAAAATTAAAACAACTTAACTAGGTTCGTATATATATATGTAAAATGGACTCAAGTTAAAAAATAATATATACTCCCTCAGACTCATATTAGTTGACTCATATTTATTTAGATTTGGATAAATCTAGACATTATTTAGTATATAGGTTCATTCAAATTTTGACAAATCCAGGTCAACTAATATGGGTCGGAGGGAATAGCTAATTTTTCGCGAAAACTCAAAAGCCTTTCCTTTCGATCCATTACTATAAAAAAGAGTTTTGTACAAAGCAAAAATAGACGCCAACGGGCGCACACCCGAAACACTCGAGACAGTACATGGCCGAGGCCGCTAGGCAAACATTACAACCCACGCCACCAAACAAACCCTAGCCTAGATGCGCTTACTGAACACGAGCTCCGCCACAGGAGGCAGAAACCAATCCGAAAAGAAGGGCAGAGTTGGGCACCCGGCTTTGGAGTAGATGCTCAGGAAGAAGCACCACCGCCCACCATCGCGTCCTCCTCCGTCGCCTTCGAGACATAAGCCAGCAGCCCTATCGAGTGAAACCATGCAACTGAAACACCGCAACAAAGGACCATCCATGGTCCACAATCCTTGCCAGAAGGGTAGCCGAACTAGCACGACGTCGAGGCTCCAAGGATCTGATCGCCAGAGTCAAAGCATGCGCCAACACCATGCGTGCCACCCAAGGTCGTACCACCAAGAACAACGCCTCCAAGGAGGGAGCGATGTCTAGGATGTTGTCGTCATCCGATCCGGCAAGCCAGATCTAGGTTTTCACCCGGGGAACTAAGCCACAAGGGGTAGGGGTGAAACGATGCTCCTCGACAGTGCCCTCAAGAGGGTGACGACGCCCCAGGGCGCCGCCGTTGTCGACACCAACAGAGGTTGAGCAGATATTTCGCCTAGAGCGCCACGATCACCACTCACACACCAGCGCAACCTCCGAGATCTGACAACAAGATCTTGTCGCCGATGACTTCACCACAGTCCGGGAACCGGTTGGCCCACCAACCTGCCAGCGAAGGCCACCACATGTTGTAGGCTCCATGGAGATAAAGCACCTCCTGAGGTAACCTCGTCGCATGAGCACCCGTGCATTGGCCAGCTTCAATCAATCGGCAAGGATGTTGAGATCAACAGCACGGTGCCAATGCACACCGCAGCTTGCCATTCTTGGTGGCGGAGCTGCCCCAACGCAAAGCGCATCGCCCATCCAATGTCGCCACCACCGGAAAAGGTGAGGCAACACAAATACGGCGTTGCCGTTGTATGTGGTGGGGAGGGGGTAGGTGGGAGGAGAGGGGCGCAACAAGGCCAGTCAACGCTGCCGGGGAAAAACCGCAATAGACGGCCAACACGTAGCACGCCCATTGCATCACCCAGGGCCAAGCCCAGCGCCATGCCATCATCCTCCACTGTAGGGTTCGCAGCATAGAAAACAAAAATTTTCCTACGATGTGAACTATATACCAAGATCCATCTACTAGATACAAACAACGGGCGGATGTATATCCGTAGAGAACATACCCTTGAAGACCGACAAAGCTTAACGAGTTCAACTCGTGGTTGATGTAGACGATCTCTTGCCGATCTCAAGATCGAGAGGAAGTCCTAGCGCCGCAAATCAGCAGCGCATCCGTGCTCGCACACACGTTCGAGGCACCGAGCAACCTCCGCCTCCTCGCTCCAGCGATGCAGCGGAAGCACAACTCTTTCTTGCCGAATAGCCACCGGGAACATGTATCTCGCTAGTCCGAGACCATGGGGGATAAATTCTAGAGGGGGAGAGAGATCCTTCACGAGGAGGTGTCAGAGACAAGTGAGGAGGGGGGCTCCTTTTATAGGAGGAGGGGCACCCAAGGGGTGGCCGCCGGCCATGGGGGCTGCCCCTTCCCTCCTTCATTCATGTGGGTGGACACTCCACTCACAAAATGCCCTTTAAATTTCCTCCACTCAAAGTCCTCAAATTCCCATTAAATTTCCACCAAATTTAATGCAAACTCTCATTAAATAAAACTCTTTTATTTTATTCAGAATTTTGTCAATTACTTTAATGACAAACATTCACAAATAACCTTGCTAGAATTCTATTTCACATGCATAACTACTTTATGCAATTTCACCCAAAACCTGTTTCGTATCTAGTGAAATAAATTCCTCGCTTGTTCATTCTTTCGGCATGAAACATTTGCTCCAATTGGATGTCGGTGTCTCTTAAGTGTGTCACCCTACGGTTCGTGAATAATGCGGACATGATCGAGACCCCTCTAGGATCAATAATCAGAAGTGGGATCTGGAGACCCATACTGACTCCCACATTCAACGATGACTTTCTTGTGATCGTCGGAACCTTTACGCTAGTATCTTAATCCCTTTGTTTCACGATATATTACATGTCCGAGATTCGATCATCGGTATCTCCATACCTAGTTTGATCTCGTTCGACATGCACTCTTTTCTCGTTCTGTGATATAACATTCTAGTGATCAAATCACTTGCTTGCAAGCTAATCAATGTGATATCACCGAGAGGGCCAGAGTATATCTATCCGTCATCGGGATGAACAAATTCCTCTCGATCCATGATCCTCAACATAACACTTTATTAGTTGAATCCATCTTTATAATCACCTGATTACGGTGTGACGTTTGATGTTATCAAGAAACTCTTCCGATGTTAGTGATTGACATGATCTCATGGTCTAAGGATTAGGATCACTTCGTAAGTTGTTATAGCAATATAAACTCAATGACTTTGATCGTAATGCTATACTTCGGATGAATGTTCATCACACCGTTACACTAATGTTGTGATCCCGTTATTAACAACATCCAATGTCCATGATCAGGAAACCTTGATCATCTTGTTAATCAACGAGCTAGTTTATGAGAGAGGCATAACTAGGAACTTTCTGTTTGTTTATTAAACACACATGTATTAACGTTTCCGTATTAATACAATTATAGCATGCAAAATAAACATCTATCATATACTTGGAATACACATAATAAACACTTTATTATTGCCTCTCAGGGCATATTCCCTTCATCCACCACCCATTTGGTCTTCGACACCGACGACGAGGGGCTCGTTGCTGTGTAAACAGACCCACCCGCGATGGTCGAGAGCGACCACCCACGCAGCAGGGGAGGGGGTGCACAAGTTGCGGCCAAGCTGCGGTGGCCTCCATACGAACTCCAGTGCCAGGACCCGAGCCATGATCGCGCGCATGCGCAGCATCCCATACAGCCTAGGTCGGGCCCAGAAGGGCCCGCATACCCAGATCTAGGCCCAGGATGGGCCCAGAACGGACCAGCACGGGCGTCGTCGTCGTCCTCGGACCTCCACACACCGCCACACCCTCGCAGCGCCCCAGGCCCTCAACACGAGTCGTCTCTCTCGCACCACCGCACGACGTCGCCTGAGCGCCGCCCGCTCCACTACGGACGGGGCCTACACGACCCAGATCGGACCCAAAAGAGCCGAGGTCTGGGCTTGTAGGCCCATGCCGCCATGTAGGTCAACCACCAGCGCCATCTCCGGCCACCCCGCACAACCTACCCCGTCACCAGAAGCAAAGTCACGCTTGAGGCCAAGGAGGGCAGGGGAAGGGAAGGATGGGGGAGAAGGGAGGAGGCGGAGGACCCTCCGGGCGCACCTCCGGCCTGTGCCGCCGCCCCGACCCCGCCGCCGCGTTGAGAACCCACCGTAGCCAGGAACCACGCCACACCACTCCTAGGAGCTCGTGTCGTAGAAAAAAACGGCCTCGCCGCCGGCACCGCGCGGGCTTTGCCCGGCGGCGCCCTTCCGGCGACGGCGAGGAGAGGGGGTGATGGAGGAGGCGGCCGAAGTAGGGGATTAGGTTTTCGCCTGACGCGGGCGCCCTCCAGCTCGTATCTTTCACTGTCAAATTAATCCCGCATCGTGGAAAGATATAATATATACCTAATAAAAAAATAAATATATTTTATACCAGTTCAACTTGTATTAATTTCTACGAAATTTTTAAAAGTACTAAACGGTAGCACCCAAGCAATAAAACGATCTCATGCTCCACTAGCTACTGAGTTAATTACTTCCGCTTATTCTGTTCTTCTGACTCAGCGCGATCACGATCTGTTATTCAGCAAACTCACTTAATTGGTGAAGCGTTGTGTGTGGTGACAAAATTCTGTGAAGACCGTGACGTGGCTTGGTCTTCACGAGACGGGGGTAAGCCGAGGTGTGTCACCGATGTTACCTTACCGTTAGGGCATCAGAGACAATGGCGCATTTTGTTCGTTTCTTTGCTATAGAAAAGATATATTTTTTAAAACGGCCAAAGTGTAGAGCTTTTCAATCTATCAAGAATGTCTTACGTTGGAGAACACAAAGGGTTAAAGGAGTCACCGCGTTTAGGCGAACGGTCAAACAATGTAGGGCGGCAGGCTAGGACAGAGTTGATTGGGCCTCGATGTCTAGGGCACATCGTGATGTCACGCAGCTGAACATGTACAATCTCGCGGTCTCACGTCGTCAGACACAACATCCAACTAGCTTGATCAGAACACAATATATGCACGCAGGCAGGATTTAAGGACGTGTTTGGAATGATGCATGAATTTTGGGGCTCCTTCTGACTAATCCAACTAGCGGAGGGCTTGAACTTTCAGGACATGAAGGCTAATCCGTTTGGTTGGACTACATTGCATTCTCGGCCAATATCGACCCGGTGATTGGTTGCATATGCATACAAGCGCTAATAACCGTTTCGATACAATGACCCTGTTTGACTGTATCCAGACTAAGATTGCAGTCACCTCTTCTTTATGCTAGTGACCTAATCATAGAACAGCTCCATCTAACATAGCAACTAATGAAGTAGCAGTTCATCAGGGGTGGGCGCCCCGATATTAACTTTTTTGACCCCTCCCCTCCCGCGGCGCGCCCCAGGGCACCGCCGGGGGGCCCCCGTCGCCGCCGCCCAAGTTCTCCCTCCTTCTCCTGTCTCCCTTCCGCCACTGTCACCGGCGTGGCCGCAGTGGCGGCGGCCCCTGGTGCCGAAGGCGCTAGGGGAGGGGGGTGACGAGGATTTCGACGGGCAGCTGGGGCGGCACCAGCGGATGTGCTCGGGCACGGTGGTAGGACGGCGATCTGGACCAGGCGGCGGCCATTGCCGTCCTTGGATCGTCCTCTCGGGCGGAGGAGGCTGGTCGTCGATCTCGATTCCCATCTAGATCCGGTGCTTCTGGCCTCGGCCAATTGTAGCGCGGTTGGGAATCGGCCGGCGGTGTGGGGATCGCTGTGTTGGATCTAATAAAGGTGGTAGTCCTTTGATTTCTTTCACACGAAGATGAAGATCTGCTTGATGTCTGCCCTCCTTGATCTGGTCTAGAGAGGCGGGTTTCGGAAGGCTCCGCTGGTGAACTCCCATGGGCGTATCATGCCTGGAGATTGCTGGAGCGGAAGGTATTCGGTCGCGCGCACCTTGTTTTTCTGGCCGTTTGGTTTCAGCGGGAGTGTTGTGAAGCTCTGTTGTTTGTTCCCACCTAGTGTCATGCTTAGAGCCATGGTGATGTCAGATGCGGAGAATGTCAGGAAAGCGGAAATTTGAGGGTAGCAATGGAGATTTTTGTTCTTGTGGCGACGGAGATCTGGCTGCATGATCTGGGACTCGTTGCAGTGCGGGAAGACAACACAGGGGAGTTCCCAGTCTTATCTTGCAGGGTGAAAATCCAAGGTCTGGTCTTAGCTGGTTGTGCCTGGCAATGACCTTGTTGAAGGCATTGTTTTGTGAGTAAGGACTTTCTTCAGGGTGAAAAACTATGACCTTTGGTCGGGCAACGACGGCGCTTGGGCACTGTTTCCTTCTTGAAGGCGTTGTTATTGGAGTGGAGGACTACTAGTGTTGTTCTGATGGTGTCACTGTCGTTTCTTTGAGGATTAGTTCTCTGTAGCGGGACTTTTCTTTTTTGTAATTTCCCTTTCTTTTTTCTGAGTTGTGTGCATCCGTAGAGCCGCTAGGGCATGCGTTGTTGCAGAGGCTGGGTGTAATTAGTGTCCTTGTGATATTAATATATACTCTTTTACAAAAAAAAACCAGTTCTTCCATATATACTACAAGTACTTAAAAATATAATTTACTCCTAGCTACTATGAATGACAGTTCATCAACAAATGAAACAACAGTTTACAATTACAGAGATGTCCGATTAAAGGGGAAATGCATCTCCATCTTCTTCTTCGTCTACTTCTTCTCATAGGCCAGCGTTAGCTCTGTCTTGCCACATTGCGGGCGCCCACTCCAGCCTCTTGTTTTTCCAAGCTTCATTGTCATGTTGATCCATGCCATGTCGAGTTTCAACTTCATCAAGGTGGATAGTTGCCTCGTCTGGGAAAAACTCATGAAGACACCAACCCAAGATCCAGTGGTGAAGAATGCAACAAACAAGCACAAGCTTCACTTGAGTCTTGAAAGTATGGAAAAGTTTTTGGTTATGGACTTCGAATCTATGGTGACTCTAAGGCTAGAGTGTTTCACATTTAACAATTCTATAGGATCTTGTGGTCCGTTTTTCGAAGAGCTCTCATTGGCAACTTGTTTTCCTGAAGAGTGGCAGAATCCCAGTCCCGACATGCATATCCAACATTCCCAAGATAGAACTTACCATCAGGGATGTTCAACCCGTCAGCTCTAGACATTATGTCAGTAAGAATGCTTGCATCATGAGCAGATCCTTCCCAACTCGCTAGCACGTAGGTGAACTTCAAATCAAAATCAACAGCATACAGCACATTCTAGTTGGTGTAATGCTTCCTTCCTCTGTAAGTTGCTGATCGTGATTTTGGCATTCTAGCATTCACATGAGTACCATCAATGGCGCCTATACAATCATGTCAACACATGAGCAAAGCGTCATGCTTTTGAGCAATGTAGAAGTTTCATGAAAAGAAAAAAGAGAATTACTACTCACCCTGAAGTATGGAAACCATCGATGGTTGGTTCGTATAATGCGTGGTGTGTGACGACTTGGTGGTTTGACCATCTCTCCTTTGATCTCTCCAATTGCATACAAGACTTGTTTGAAATAGCGAGCAATAGTCTTAGTGGATCTCCTAAATATGTTATGGATCATTCGAAACATCTGGTTATTATAATATCCTAGCGTTTAGGACCCAGTGAAGGGTACAAGTAGAATTATTGCCCATCAGCATGCATAGATCCGCAAAAGTGGGTAAAAAAAATTGCGCTTTACTTTAAAACCCAGATGGATCAGGAGTTTTTCTTTGCTTGATGTTTTAGAGTTTTAGATTGTCAAAAGAGAGTATTGCAACCTCTGATATGATCTTTGTGGATTCCTTCTTATTTTGGGGTAAAATAATTTGAGTTTTATATTATTTGCTTGAGTGTTTGAATTCAAGTTTGGGATATTGATGACCATAGAATCCTTTTTTGAAAAAAATTATTATTTATGGTTATATAATAAATCTCGGTGGTATGATGTAAGGTTTCATACAACAAATATTGCAATAATATAAATATAGTACAATTGCTTGAAGGAAATAAACTATTGAATATACATAATAATACAAAGTCGTTACATTGTTCAGATAAAAATACAAGAAGATTATAAAAATAGAAAAATCCTAAATTAAACCTAATTTGTTTCTTCTTTTGTCTTCTTATCAATCTTGCTCCTGTACCTGCAAAATTAGAAGACACAAAAATAAAGAAGGAATGGGGTCAGGGGTTAGATTACTCTCAAGATTACACTATGATGTAGTGTTTAGCTCATCATTGAGTATTTATCATAAAAAGGGGCAACAATTGGAATCTGTTCTTATCACTTTGCATCAGCCTTTGCATCATAGCATGAGCTCATCACTGAGTATTTATCATAAAACCTGAACCTGAATCTATATAGCCCGAACCAAAAAAATCGAACACATTTTCGGGTTGCAATTATAGAAACCCAAAATTTATTCAGGAAATTTGGGTTTATACCTATGTACCCGAACTACCATATTATACCCGAACAAAACAATAATCCCGGTAAAAATTCTCCTGATGGCCCCAAAACAACCCATCCAACCCAATATCCCTACCGACCTAGTTCGCTGGGATCCTATCCTGTTGTCCTCGACCCCTAACCCAATGACAGCAATTAATGAGCATGTCTCACAGCCGCCACATGCCAAATCAACACCACCGTCGATTGCCTCCTGACGCCAGTAACTGCTAAACACCGGTGCCATCTACATGGAGGCCGACGGTTGATCCATGGAGGTTGACGGCTGGCTAGACAGGAGCGAGGTAGACCAAGAGGCTTCCCCTTACAGCCCAATTCCATGAGAAAGGCAGGCGGCACAGCGCTGCCCCATGCACGTCTCAGGAAACCAAAGCGGGCACCGATGCTTCCCATTGAGCATCTCAGGTGGTGGCGGCAGGACACGGGTGAGATTGGTCTTTCCCAATGCGACATGGTTGCCCAAAACACCCTTGTTCTCCTTCATGTGTGATTTATTACGGGTAGTTGGGACTACCAGAACACGAATCCCATTTTTTTGGGTACCCAAATTTTTGGCTATCAAAATTACGGATGTCATTTTCAAAAACATGATTTTTTGTAGGGGTTCGTAGCATGGAAAACAAAAAATTTCTACCGCATACACACAAACAAGCCAAGATCTATCTACTAGATTGTAGCAACGAGTCGATAGAAGCACTCACCCTCGAAGATTCCAAAGCGGTTAACGAGAGCAGATTCTCGTGGGTGATGTAGTCGTACACTTGTCGATCTCAAGATCGCGTAGACGATCCTTCCGGCGCTGCGTTCCGGCAGCGCTTCCGCAGTCGGTCACACGTTCGGTACTCGATGAAGACCTTCTTCTCCCTTGTTCCAGCAGGCAGCGGAGGTTGTAGTTCTCCCCTCGCGATTCCGGCAGCACGACGGTGTGGTGTCGGAAGTAGAGGGAAGATCCCGCAGGGCTTCGCCTAAGCCGGTGCGAGTTATGGTGGATCTAGGGTTTCCCGGTGATCTAGGGTTTAGAAGACCGGGAGGAGGAGGTGTCGGCGGCGGCTAGGGCGACGGCGACGGACCGGCGATGACGCATGGCGGCGGCGGCGCAAGTGGAGACGGGCTAGGGCTTAGTGTTTTGGGGAAGCCCTCCCCTCTATTTATGAGAGGGGGGCAGCCTTGGGAGGGGTGGGTTTGAATCCAAACCCAAACCCAAGTTGGATTGAGATAAAGACTTGTTTCTTCTTCAACTAGGAAACCATTGTTCCAGTTTGACTTTTCAAACTTCCCGTTTGACTTTCAATTTAGAGCTTTAATTCTCTCTTGCAAATGCCCACACCAAGTGACCTAGGATATAATCCAATCATTCCACTTATCCATGACACATTCATGGACCATTCCTCTTCCGGTCCGGTGAACCTTCTAGACCCTTCTAGAACCTCTCCGATGAAAACATCGGAATCTTTCCCGAACTTCGGAATCGGACTTTCCTTATATGAATCTTATTCTCCATACCATTCCGGATATCCTCGTGATATCCCGGATACCATCCGAGACTCCAAACAATATTCGGTATCCCTACTAACATTCCATATCTACTAAACAACATCGAATCCTTAAGTGTGTCTCCCTACGGTTCGTAATTATGCGGACATGACCGAGACACTTCTCCGATCAATAACCAATAGAGGAATCTGGAAATTTATATGGCTCCCATATATTTCTATGATTACTTTGCGATCGAATGAACCACTTACATACGATACCAATTTCTCTTTGTCTCACGATATTTTACTTATCCGAGGTTTTGATCGTCGGTATCTCTGCATACCTAGTTCAACCTCGTTACCAATAAGTACTATTTTCTTGTTCCCGTGATATGTGATCCCTTGTGAGCCAGTCACATGCTTGCAAGCCAATTGGATGACATTCCACCGAGAGGGCCCAGAGTATATCTATCCGTCATATGGATGGACAAATCCCACTCTTGATCCATGTGCCTCAACACATACTTTCCGAACACTCAATGCCACCTTTATAGCCACCCAGTTACGTTGTGGTGTTTGATGTCATCAAAGCATCCTTCTGGTGATGGCGATTAGCATGATCTCATGGTCGAAGGAATTAAGTTAATATGTATCAGAAAGCTTATAGCAAATGAACTATTGAAATGGCTTGATCTTTATGCTACGCTTATCTATAGGAGTATGTCCATCATACCATTCTCCTAATGATATGATCTTGTTGTTAATAACATCTCAATGTTCATGATCGAGAAACCACGATCATCTATTAACCAACAAGCTAGTATTGTAAAGAGGCTTTACTAGGGACTCTAATTTAGCTTACAAATCACACAAGTATTAATGTTTCCGGTTAATACTGTTATAGCATGAATGTAAACATTTATCATAAACACAAAGATATAATAATATCCACTTTTATTATTTCCTCTAGAACATATCTCCAACAATTTTTTTATTACCCGAGCTGGATTTTTGGGTAAACCCGAACGCCCAGCTTGAATCCACATGATCAAACCACACTACAAACCCACCAACATAGCTACGGTTATCTCCTCGTACAAAAATCCCTCATGGTTGATTTTGACTAAGAATTTTTGGCTACTACTACCGGCCACAAACAAAAACATCAATTATGTCAAAAAAAAACATCAATCTCCAAGATAGTACCAAATCATAGAAGTTTAACTTCTAAAACCCTACACAAACCCTGCAAAATCCCCCTAAACACAACCCTATCAAACCACTAATAGAGACGTGGCTCTACAACAAATTCGATTGCAATTAGCCGTATTCAACTAGAAAACCCTAACCATACATGAAAAACCAAGCTATTTGACAATAGATTGAGCCAGTTTCAATTACTTGCCATATTCTGAAGGATGAACGTTGTTAGTAGTAGAGGAAGAATCATCGCTGGCTCGTCGAACTGACGGCCAAGCTCTAGTCGAGGATGTCGCCACTCGCACAAGGACGAATACTGCCTCCACCACCGTCTTGCCACGCAGGCAGGGCATTGCCTCCTTCCCTTCTCCGCCGCGCAACTGCCTCGAAATGATCGGGATGGGGTGGCACCCGTCCTATGCTTTTATGACTAGAGGAGGTAGGGTATTTGGATCTTATATGAGGGGATTCTTGCAAAAACGAATGGCCGTGGTGGTCCAAAATTCCGACAGTCAGGGTCCACAGAGCGGCACATCACAAAATACATCGCTGCAACGCTACTAGTGACCGTCGATGGGACAGGGACAGGGTCTATGTATTAGCGGCCTTCCTAACTAGCGTGACCGTATTGAGGGTACTATGCCAACTTTAGTGTACGCTGATTTATTTTACTTTTATTAGATACTAATTCGGTGGGGTTTAATGTTTGGCCTTAGGGCATGTACAATGGCAGGAAAGTCGGGTCTTCTCTTAGCCCTCCACATAATATAGAGAAGATAATAAAAAATAAGCCATACAATGGGTCATCTCTTATTATCATATCTAAGAATTAATATGAATTGACTAATTATAGTAAAAATTGTGTCGATAAGGGGAAGACACAAGGTACAATAATGAAATTAGTTTTCTCTTATTTTTAAGGTATCATCCCTTAGCTAAGGGAAGGCAACCTTATTTTTTCTTTATTTTCTCTCCTACAACTAAGCAAATATCCAACGTGGCAACACTAATTGAAGGCTGACCGTCACTCTATTTACATGCCCTTATAATCCTAATGAAGGGAGTACCACATATTTATGCAAGATCCTAGAACACATGGAGACCATCAGTCTGTTTGTCGGCTTTAGGCCATCCCAAAGGGGGTGGGGCAAAGGGACAAACACTGTCTGTTTTACTGTCCACGGACATCAAGGGCCGAAAACCAGGTTAAGGGGGGCACCGCAAACGGTCAATAGGCCGAACCGGCGTATTTGTGGCCCAAATCGAGGCCGCGTTTGCGGTCGCGCGGACAGGCAGGGCTGACAATTCACCTAGTTACTAAGTTGTCAGAGTTTGCATTTGTGAGGACACCGACTCGATACTACCCTACCCTATCGGTTGCTCAAGTAAGGGCCGTCAATGCCATACAGAGGGCTGCCAATGCCATCCGGGCTACTCCCCGCGCTCTCCACCGGTGACCGTGGGTATTTCGCCGTTGCAGCCGCCATCGCAACAACCCTTGCCCATGTCCTCCTCACAGTGCACCTACGCTTCCACCGTTTGCGTGCACCGTTGATAGTGACGCCATCGGTTCCCAACTTCCTCGGCCTCGCTTGCAAGCGTGGCCTATAGCAGGAGGGCGGGTGCGGTAACATGGTCGCCGTGTTTTTTTTTTGAACAGGAAAGGTCCCGAAGGACCTAGAGGCTGCATTAATACAAAGCAGTGGTACATATTACAACAAGGACCCAAAAGAAAAGTAAAATTACAACCAGGTCTTGGAAACAAACACAGAGAACCTCAGATTTTTTTTGAGAAAGCAATCAGGCCCCTGCATCTCACTGCGCAGATTCACAGATGCGTGCCGCTGCCGACCGCCGCCAACTTCGCCAGGGACGGAACCACTTGGGAAGAGGGCAACATTGAATGCCGTCGTCGCACCATCGGTAGAGGGCTTCCATTCTCGGAGGTTGCTTAGACGCTTCCATTGCGTCAGAGGATGCCAATCTTGGGCATCAAAGATCAGTGGATGTAGCATCCCAGTTGTCTAACACCTGTAATGCTACTTGTTCTAGTAATAAAGGGCCACTTCCAACATATAATTGTTGCATCATCATCATATCATGCTCATGTCATCATGCCACCTTGCATTTGAGCATCATATAAAACCCCTTCTTGTCTGGTTCTTATCTCATGTGCATTATTAATTATAGTTGCCTCTTGATATTGTATTTGGTTCTTGATAAAATGTTAAATGCCCAAGTTGATTTGGGGGCATATCTATTAATAACTCCACCACCTTTCTTTCACCACCTTATAAATCCACCGTCCAATTAATATGAGCTTGGCATTTTATTTGAGTTTACCTCTAGCTCATGTTGGTTGGTTGGATTCCACCACAATCTTTAGCTTGGCTTTTGTTCCAATTTTGGAGATGCAAAATAATAATGCCATGTAATGACATTGTCTTCACAAGTATCAGCAGGGCATTAAATATTCTGCATGGGCCATGCAAGTACCATCTTGTGCTTGTCTTTGGTTTTATTTTGGTTTTTGAGTTGGCCATCTCCATCTCCTTGTCTCTCTCTTGGCTAGATATATGCTTGATCTTGCCAAAACCCTACCACCTTTTCCCTCTCTTTTTCTTGTCTTGTTCTTGTGAGCTTGAGTGGATCATACTTGATCAACTCAAGACCATAAACCTCTCTCTTCTTTTCTTGATCTTGCTTGAACCAATTGGAGCATGCATGATTCAAAGAAAACATAATCCACATCTCTCCCTCTCTTTCTTTTCTTGTCTTGATCTTGTTTGAATTTGTCAAGAGCATGCATGATCAAGTCAAGTACCATTCCATCTTATCCTTCCTCTCTCTCTAATCCTATATCCATCTCTCTCTCTAAAACCCTAATCTACCACACCCCATCCTAGCTAAACCCTAAACCTACCCCACCCCCTCTTTTTCCATCCATGCCGAGCCTCTTCCAGCTGGCCCCACCTTGGCCCCTCTCTCCCTGGCCACCTAGCTGCTACCCCACCCCAAACCCTAGCTGCAACCGAGCCAGATCTAACCCTAATCCGACCCTAGCACTAGCCGAGCCACCCCCTCTCTTCCAGCTCCCTCTCTCTCTGCATGGTGTGCCCCACCCCGAGCCTGGCCTGCTCTCCCCACTGCAGCCTTCCCTTCACCACCGCCTCGCCTGCCTCTACCTGCAGAGCACGTGAGGAGAAGGAGGAGGAAAAAGGTGGCCGAGGCCACCTTTCCAACCACCACTTCCCACGCACCCCTCCCTCTCTCTGCTTTACCTTCCTCTCGGCTCTCCTCTGGCCACTCTAGATCTGGCCGGGGCGCCCTGGCTCTCCTCTCCTCCCTCTCCACCATCGACCCAGCTCCCTCTCGCCGGCCACCGCAAGCACCACGTCTACCCTTGCTCCTCGTCGATCCGGCTCGCGAGCACGTCGTGGAGGTGATCGAGGAGCCTTGGAGTACCCTCCTGCTTCACCTGGACCGCGCCAACGAGGAGGAGAAGGCCTGCACCGCTGCTGCACGCCGGGTCGCCCACCGAAAACCCTAGCTCATTGGTCAGCCAGATCACCGTCCTGCGCCGTCACGACCCGATCCAACTCCACCATCATCTCCTAGGTGAGCCCCTAAACCCCTGGACATGTCCCGCCTCGCCGCCCTAGATCCATGCCCCTTCCGAGCACCCTCGGTGCCTGACAAGCGTGGCGTCTGCTCGCTCCAGGTCGCGAAGCCCTCTAGGCCCCAAACCCTTGCGGTCACAAACCCCGTGCCACCGCGGTGGGTCCGCCCTCTGAGCCCCAGCCCGAGATCGATCCCCGCCGCATGCATCGCTCACGCCCAACGCAGATGAGAAGAGGAACAAGACGGCTATGCTCGCTTTGCACATACCCCCGTCTTTTTCTCTCCAACCCGCCTCTAGGCTCACCAGACCCACCGTGGACATCTCCCGAAAACCCCGGCCTCTTTTATTCTCAACCCGGCCCATATTGACCCCAAATGTCGACCTCCATAGGTCAGGCCCAACGTGGACCGTGGCCTGGTCCACCGTCAGCTGCCAGACTACCCCTCATGTAAAACTTTTTCACACAACAGGCCATTGAAGTCGTGAAGTGGTCCACTGGGTGTCTGTGGCTAGCTTAGCTTAGGTACAAAAAGTATTTCTGCATATCTGTTTAAATTCAAACATTTGCAAAATTAATTCAAATTCAAATTTAATTCTGTTTTTAAATATCTTTTAAACTACAAATCCAAATAATACGAATAATATATGTTTTGAAATCAGAAAAATGTGAGGATTTCAAATATGCTATTCAAATTGCCTTTTGCACATTTTAAATTCCAAGTTGAGTTAAATTACCACAAATGCCACTGGAATTTAAATAATTAATAACTTTTGATTTATAAATCCAAATTTAGCAAATGATATGTATAAAATGATCAGCTCGACGAGACCTTTCTGTTTATGCTATCCATGACTTCAATTGCAGCATGCATCATATAAAAATATAGTGTACAGGAACTATTATGGCAACGAATGTGATCCAAAATCCCATTAAAAATGCTATTTCTTGTCTTCCACACCTCACCCATGCCTTGCTACTTTAATGCCATGCAAATTGTGCATCATTCATCATGGCATGATTGTTTGCTTGACGCATCTTATTCATATGCTTGTGCTCTATATTCATGTTGGCCTTGTTTGTTTGGTTTTTCTCGGATAGACACTGAGCAGGGGATATATCAAGAGAACCAGGAGCACTATCCAGATCCGTCCCTCGCTTCAACTGAGTTGCCAGGCAAGCACTACCACATGCTTGCATACATACAGTACCTATTGCCTCTATCTTATTCTTGCATCATCGAGTCGCGATTGCATTAAATTGAATCCCAAGTATTGCATAGCCTTTACTTTGAACCCCACCAAGCTTGTTCCTCCATCCCATGAGCCATTACTACAGGAGTTGTTTGAGCCATGCGAGTCGTAGAACAGCATGAGTAGGGTATGTGAGAGTCTGATGGATAACGAGGTACCTAAACAACTAAACCTGAGTAGTAATGGGATAACTAATGAAAGTGGCACCGGTGAGCAACATCTGCTATTTGGTTTTCCTGCTCACTTGTGTCCCGTAAGACCCCGAGTACTTGATTCCTGTTCCTTGATTTATCGCGCTATCCACATTCGGGAGGTATATGGGACCCCGAGCGAGCTTGATTCCTCTTATTTCTTGGGGCCACAAACTAGTTTGAGGTTTTATTTACTATCCTATACTTATGCCATGCTACTCTTCAGATTTACAATTGTGCGACAGATAGCACCTGTACTGTTTAGGATCGGGACACGATTCCGCTGTGTCGACAAGCCCAGTTTGGGTTCCCGATGCTCACACCGTCTACCCAAACCTTGAGTCCGTCTCGAGCTCGCTTACTGCTATGGGTCTACTCAATGGGGTGGCCCCCTGAAATATTTCTGAATCCTGTGATTGCTTTGTCGTGAAGGCCTCGTTGGGTTTTGATTTGGTTTTTCCGAGGTTGATCGAGTGTGTGTTGCTATTGGTGCACCCCGGCCGGGTAAAACTTTCTGAAAGCCGTGTTCGCGGTTATGGACGACTTGGAGCACAGTTTCTCGATCATAGACAAGCATAACTAAAGTACCGCTTTAATCTGACTAAGTAATTTGACTAGTAAATAGTGCAACACTCATGGAATGGTTAATAAAATTGCCAACGGATGGGAGGTTGTTCGTCCGCTTCCTCACTGGTAAGTGAGGAGGAGGATGGATCTGATGAAATTACCGTCATAACTGTTGTCCTTAATTCACGGACATCCGTCTATCACTGGTTAGGCGGATGGTTAGCGTTTATCTGTAGAACTGCTAGGGTTTATCTTTCGCTGCAATTGCGTCACCCCAGGTTGTGTCCCCTTTAGAGGCATTAAGACTTGCTGAGTACCCTTAGGGTCTCACACGATAAATTATTGGTTCAGATGAATGTACCCTCGCAGACGGATCTTTGGGTTGAAGAGGTCGATGATGTGGCAACGACCGCTCGGTGTAGAGATTCTGAACGGGATCCGTGAGATCCGTGGTTGGGATGTGCTTACTTCGTGGCATCTTATGCCGATTTGCTTCTTACCCGTGCTGGCTTTGTTTGCCGCTTCCGCATGATACCGATGTGTCTTTGTATGAGGAAGTATCCTAAAATATTAGATCTATCTAGGTCATTTGAATCTTGCCGTATGGCGTTGCTATATTTCCTTTCTTTCTAGATGGTATGGCTCGATGTACTCTTGTATGGTGGCTTGCATACATACCCACTTGTGTATGTAGTTGATCCTTCGCCGACACGCCTGACAGTCCCGATGAGATGGAAGTGGTTGGGACGGCCGAAAGGTCTACCCGTGAGTGGCTTTTAGGGCCCCACCGTACTATTTCAACCACTACCGCTCATCCAGGCTTGTAGCTAGGAGCGTAATTCACCGAGGTAGTTACAGTGGCCAAGCCAGGCTCACTGTGTGTTCATCAGTTGCAGCCATCGACCAATTGCCGCTACTACTCCGCATGGATATCAGACCTCCAGTCGCAACCACAACGCCCGGGACGAGAAGGATTGAGTTGTAGCTGCAGCAATGAGAAGCCAAAGTCCATCTCCGCCGTGCACAGAAACCAAGTTTCCTCCTCAGAGCTCCTGCCCGATATGAGAAGGGGAAACCATAGAGGATGCAGCGGCAATGAACCAAAGATCAGTAGTACCTTCTCCAGGAAGCAGAGGAAGATTCAGTACAGTGTCCCTTCCCCTCGCCTCCACGACCGGCCAGAAGAGAAGCCAACACACCACTCGCCACACCGCAACACCTCTACTTCTCGCCACCATGGTCGGCCGGGGGAGGCGTCGCCGCCAGCAATATCTGCCACCCAGGATGGCACCTAGATCCAAACGCCCCTTTATTTGGAGAGGAGGCAGTACTCCATCGCTGTGCCCAAGGTTCTGACCACCGGAGCTCCGTGGCGAGGAAGAAGCGCCATCGACGGCTGCAAGACTCGGGGAGAGAAACTCCAGCCACCTCTCGGCATGACGCCAACCTAAGGCATAAAGCCAAAACCTAACTACCCTAAAAAAACCTAAAGCCTACAACTACCCCGTCATCGCTCCTCCACCACCTCCAGCCGACTATTCTGGCTGAGAGAGGCTCGGGAGCGGGCATGGGCGCCGTGTGGGAAACGCTTCTGCTGCGCGGGGCAAGCCTGGACGCCGACGCAACGTCCTGCCAGCCAGCCATGGCAGGTGCTAGTGAAGGTAAGGATATACGAAAGTCAAAGAAAATGCAAGCCTTTCGTTGGGCGCACTCGCGGACAAGGAAAGACAAAGCATCTTCGTCTTGTTCCAAAGGGGGCGATTCCGACCGTTTGGGTGTCCAGTTTCCTCCTTGCGTTGGGATGGCCTTAGGGCATCTCCACCGGCGAGACCTAAACAGACGACCCAAACTGTTCGATTTTGTCCGTTTGGATTGAGCCACGGTTACTTTTGGGTCGTTGTCCGGCCAGCTGCGCGACTCAAATGGACTAAATCGGACATACCAGCCTAAGAGAGAGGAAAGAGAAGAAGGTCATTCCGTGACTGCAACTGGCCAGTCTGCTACAAAATAGGACCGATCAGCGTCCACGTCTATCCAGGCAGACCCATCTATGACCTAAATTTAATGCTTAGATGAATCGGTCTGATCTGAGTTTGTATGGATGGGTCGTGCCGCTGAGACGTGGCGCAATGCCCTGAGCGTCTGCACTCGGACGGTTTTGATCGACACGGTGGAGATATATATGCTGCAAGAAAGTAGCAGAAAATCAAGGAGAGCATCAGTCTACAGCTGGGTCCACGTACAGCTACAGCTGCGCATGGCATCTCTTGGCACAACGTAGGTACGCGTCGTGTGTGTGATGCCACACTCACACTGCATGCTACCATGGCACCTTTCGTTTTTTTTTTTTTTTTTTTTTTTGATTGAGGCACCTTTCGTTTTCATTTCTCAACAAATCGGACCCCATGCATGCGTGTAAACTGTAAAAGGGATTTATAGATATAGACCGTGAGAAATCATATTCGTGCTTTGTTTCGGATGCAAAAAAAAATAAAAAAAATTAAAGACGATGTTGCAGACCGTACGTTTTTTTTGTGGCACTCGGTGGCGACAGCCGTTGTGAGCCCGGCGTGAATGAACAGCACACACCCGGAAGCTCGATGGCATGCATGTCACCGTGATACGAAACCAGTCTTCCCAATCTTTTCGTGGACCAGCTAGTGCCTTGAATTGGGGGTGAGCAGGCTAGCAGCTAGTCTGCAACTGCAGCTAGCTCGACCCACACACGCCGTACCGGGCAAAACCGGCTGCGCAGGCGCATGCCAGCTTTTGTCCTCGTGATTAAACAAGTGTAGTGGCGCCGCACAGCTCGACCCATACACACGGCCGGAGCTTGCGGCCGGCCGCTCCGAGCAACGCCCTCGATCGGCTCTCGGAAAAGGCCGCGTACGTACTCGTCACCGTTGACGGCCGTCGAACGGCCAGCGCCTCCCCCATGGCGGACCTAGCGGGTGTCACTATGTCAGATACAGTATTCAGAGGCACTCTAAAGTGCCTCCAATAGTTAAATTAGTGCTATAATTAAGTTTTTGAGGCACTAAAAAAAGTGCCGGGGACGATCGTGTAGGCAAAAGTTTTTTGAGGCAGTTTTGAAAAATGCCTCTAAATCATAGTTAATTGAGGCACTATGACTAATGCCTCTAAATCCTAGCCAATTGAGGCACTATGACTAGTGCCTCAAAAACCAACTTAAGGCACAAATTAGAGTGCCTCTAAATCCTAGTCAATTGAGGTACTATGACTAGTGCCTCTAAAAACCAACTTTTTGAGGCACTATCAATAGTGCCTCAAAAAATCAACTTTTTGAGGCACTATCCATAGTGCCTCTAAAACCCAACTTTTTTAGGCACTATCCATAGTGCCTCTAAAACCTAACTTTTTGAGGCACTATCCATAGTGCCTCAAAAAACCAGCTTTTTGAGGCACTATCCATAGTGCCACTAAAACCAGCTTTTTAAGGCACTATCCATAGTGCCTCTAAAACCCAACTTTTTGAGGCACTATCCATAGTGCCTCTAAAAGATAACAACCATAAAATTACAGTAGCAATTTAGCTAACAGAAGTCAAATCACAGCAGTTAAATTTTCAAAATGGCTCACAACTGTCAAATTACAGCAGGTATTGCACTCAAATCCCATCAATACAAATCACAATAATACAAACAAATACATCGCTCACTCAAATTACAGTAGTTTATGCAGATGTTTAAATTTCACTCAAATTATTACAGTCAAATTACAATAGTCATACATAGCTTGAGACCAATAGATTGCACATATAAACTTTAAATAGCATTGTGATTGCATAGCTAGAGCTGCAGTGGAATCAAATTGTACTTCTAAGGATGTGGAACATCATAAGTAGCTATAGCTTGCGACCATGTTGTAACATCAACCTTGGATCTTATGAAATCCATGTCATTGATGGGCTGCAAGCAATCAAACATGTCACGGAAGTAACTAGAATATATATGAAAGATGGACGGCAAACATTGCATATACAGTAAGTAGGTATTTTGGAGAAACAACTATACTTCAAATGGACTCCTTCGATTGAATGATGTTCCAACATATCAAAATAGAGAGAAAATACCTTCTGTCAAACTGACTCTAGAGTTCTGATGCTTGGGACTCGACTTCTCTTGTAATGATGAGTGTTCAATTGAGCTGTAGACTACATTTTTGACTACCAGAATAAGTCACACAGAATGAACCATATCAATATGCCACATGTTTCAGGTTTAAACTGTATGCAATCCTATATATGACACTACGTTCTATACGGACTTCCAAGTCCTAACGCTACTCCTCCTAGGAACTGCAAGTCAAATTTACATCGATAGGTAAACTTTCAAATTCGGTATATGGAACATTACAACAGTAATTTTGAAAACACCACTCTATCAGTAGAAGAGTACGGTGCAGTTACTGCAGTCTATAAGCACATACGCTCTCTTGTCTTAGTTGCAGGCGAGGTACTAGCCATTTCTATGCCTATATACTGGGAACACTCGCGACCTGTTGTACCCCGTCAAGTTTCATTTGGAAAGTAAAAAATCCACTCAAAGACCATGGTAGATGGTATAAAAACTGTTTACTTTGTGCTCCATTGCTAGTTTTTTTTCAAAGTGCTGCAGTTGTGTTGATCCCCAAGGCACAAGACTGGTTTTGTTCTTGCAGTTAGCAAGGATCAAACCGTGTATCCTCTTTCATAGCCATTATTTTCTATCCACTATACTTTCCAGTTTCCACATATTGCTTCTATTCTTTCATTGCCAACCTATAGTACATGAATGCAACCATGCACTTCTTCTGCATCTATTTTCTACTACCAGTTCCTATTTGCCATTACATATATTTCCATGGATTTCGAGTCGAAAGACTAGTCGACGACTAGTCCACGAGTCGCATTTGCAAGGTCGACTCGACTCATTTGATGAGTCGATCGACTAGTCTTGACTAGTCTCGACTTGTGAGTCGGTGGACTTAAAAAATGACCCCACGTGTCATAATTTTTTCCTTTCTTTCCTCCCCTACCTATTTTCCCCCATGAAACCTAGATCCAGAGATAATTTCCCCTGCTTGACCCCAAAAGCCAAAATGCATCTGGGCCTTCTCTCCCTTGGCTGCCGCCTCTGCAAGAACCGGCCATTGGAAGGCTGCTGGTTCATGGACAAGAGGAAGGCCTTGGCCATTGGAAGGAATTGCCCAGGTTTTCCCCAACTCCCCTGTCCCCAACCTTATATTTATATCCTACATTATACATATTAGTATTAAACATGAGTCTTGTTGAGTCGAGACTAGTCTTGACTAGTCTCCGAGTCGCTGCCCCAGAACGAACCGTCGACTCGAAATCCATGTATATTTCACACCTATTAGTTCTTCCACACCTACGCTCTTGGCTGCCATATACTTCAGCAAGTCCCTACCGCTTAGTCCATAATTAATTATGTTGGTCAACTCTATTGCAAGGGATATCATATGATTAGTTTCTACAAGCAAACTCATCTACTAATTACTTCTGCTAGCACGAGTGAAACATCAAGGCATTCGGCATTCTAGCACCTCAAATAAAATATGAGCTGTATCAGTTTTGAATTGAAATATGGACAATCACGGTGGATTAGTAGTGAGAAACTTAGAATGATGGCTCAAACTGGCAACCAAAAGCAGAAGACAATACTCTAGGACTAATAAACAGATTTGCAATGAACAAGTTCAGAAAAACATGCCAAGCTGAACTGGTTATAACATTGTTCAGGCATAAATGTTGCCCACAGAATAGATATACAAGCAAGCGATATAAAATCATTTGTAGAGAAGGTGGAAGCAATGTCTACTTACACAGACAACATTTTCTTCAAATATACTCCGCATGTTAAGCTCATCAACCGCAGTTCTCCTTCTCTAATAATGGGATGCGAAAAAATCAATAACAATAATATGGAGAAGAATCACTAGTGCCAATTGTAAGTTGTAACCTACTACTGATGTCAGTCACTGAGCTCTCTGAACATGAAGTAAGATTTAAGCAGGAAACTGAAGTTTTTTTTGACATGGAACACACGTATTTCATCAAGACTCGGCAGGAAACTAATGTGCTCTGTATATATATATGTGGGTAACGGTATAGTAGAAAGGTCAGCTAGAAAGGGTGCTTTGAGGCATGTTGAAATATCTATTGATATAGTGCATTGCATTATTTGTCTTTAAAATTGTATTGCAAGAATATTGTCTTGAGCTGAACACGGCCCCAAAATTTGGGTGTTACAGGAAAAAGGTGCAGAACAGCATACCTGTATACCATCAGGCAAATTCATAGAAGAAAGCATCAAAACAGCATCTTGGCTAAAGTTCATATCCAACCTCCAGCGCTTGGGAGCAATCTAGAGAGAGAAAAAATCAACCTAGTAATTGATATTGGGTGAGAAATGAGATACATTGTTTGCATGGATGCACAACAAGCAGATAGTAGATCACATTGTGATGGACTGACTAAACACATCTTTGCATCAGCAACTTTTAACAGCATAGAATAAGACCCGCAGTTTAACACGTATGCTTTAACCAAAAATGTTGAGCATCATCATGGCTCATTCCTAGCAGAAACCATGCTAAAAAAATGAGAGAAACGTTGAAAGAGTGACCCAAAGTGTGCATACCTCGATGACACGGCCAACTATGATATCGCCAACCTCCGGCTTATACCTGATAAGGTCGAAGAGAATATTTGATATGGACATGCTCCAAGAAATTCTCCTGAGATCTGTACAGTGAATACCAGATGAAGAAAACATTTTAATTTTATGTTCCTAAATAGTGTAAGCACAATCCACACAAATTCCAATTCAAAACTGGATATGATTAAACAATATGGAATGTATATATGAGGAAAATTGGACTATAATTATATATATATATATATATGCACGAGGAAAAGCAAAATCCATACACATTCCAATTCAAACTTGGCCACATGTATGTGCCGAACAATTTTTCAGTTGTTCTAGCTTGCAAAAATAATGGCAGTGTCATTTTCAGAAGTAGAAACAAGGTAGGCTACCAAAATGAGTAGTTTAGGTTCCACTTTGAAGCTTAACTAGACGAAAATGCGGTCGCCGAAAAACCTAGAAAATGGTATTGACGTGATAATGTATTATTGGGAAAGAAGAACATAAGATCAACTTTCAGGAGTTAGGATCAAGTAAATAACTAAATACATGCCCTGCTATATAAGTTCCAACCCTTCGCTAAGCACGGATGCCATTGTATGCATATAATTATTTATAAGTCGGGCTACAGGGAGAGAACTACATGATCTAGAGTCTAAACAACCATAATTTTCTCAGCTTATAGTGTGAGAAGAGAGACGTTGTATTCTATATCCTGGCTCATCAGGATAAAATAAAATGCACCGCTGCACCAAACTGAATCACAACATCTAAAAAAAGTGGAAGCCTCATCACCTCCAACCAGACCAAGGCACTAACGATTATCTAAAACTATACCAGCACTTTTTTAACCTTCATGTTCATGCTGCATTATAATCTAGCAAACTAGATCACAAAAAATGGTACATTGATGCAGTACACCCAGTGACTTACTACAGCAGTGCATCAACAAATCTCCACAAAAACATGGGTGAAATTGTAGTATGGTGCTTTCGGCTGGTTACAGGTCGGGATCCGAGCAGCAACAACATGCCATCCATAGACACCACTACCATCTGTGCAGCTAGTTGACTGGCTCAACGCTCCCAGGTTGCAACGCCAGAAGGGGTGCTGGGCTCCATGTGGGCGCCACATCCGGCACGACAACATGGAGAGGCCACGGCGTACAGTTTAGAAAATGGAGCTCCATAATTGTTCATAAAAGAGCGGAGTCATAATTAAATAGGAAAGTAATGTTACGTCTATAACAGCTATTAAATCTTATATCCTAAACAGATGCACACCTCTTACCATGTAACCATTATAATTCCTAGAAAGTACTGGCACACATCGTAAGCACCCAATTCTAGGGTTCTGGTCACCCAATTCTAGGGTACTGGCACACAACCAGAATTGTAAATCTCAAGGCAAGGCCACCTCTGACTGAATTTCGAAGTGTAACCACATCAGAACGAAGCAATTTCCAAAGAGCTGCAGTGCTAATCGACAATGATTGGCAGGAGAACATTTACCTCTGACCTTGTTGCAGAAGGGGAAAGCCTGGTACTGGTAGAGCATGACGTTCTGCGGTAGTAGATCTGTGGGCAACCGCTCCTTGGCCCGCACCTCGGCTGCCGCCGCCACGTGAATGTCAGGGAGAAGGAGACCGCGCCGGCGATCCAGCGCTGCAACGCCCGCGACGACGGCACCAACGGCAGCTCTTTCCCCAACGGCCACCGCGGCGGGGGAGGCCGTGGCGCCATCGAGCGCGCAGAGAGGAGGAGCGAGCGGGAGGCGAGGATCTGTGTCGTGCGGAGAGACCTCATCGCGGCGGGCTAGGGTTTTGGCTCATTGGTTTCGCAGGGACGCCGTCCTCCTCATGAGGCATGGAAATCTGGGCCAGTGGAGCTGAAGTGAGGGCATCGGTCATCGACGTCCCTGCCCCGTTCTCCACCTCGCCGGAATCCCCAATTCTAGGGTTCTGGTCGACATTGTCGGGAGGAGAGGCCGAGGTGTGGGCTATAGCCGTTGAATATGAGAGGGATAGGGGAGCTGGAGAAGGCGCTTGCGGCGGTGGCTGGGGGAGCGGGAGCGGGGGAAGGCGCTAGGTGAGCGGCGACGGCGGTTCCGCCATGGCCGCTGCGTGCGTGGAGTCAAGGAGCATGCGTGGAGTCAAGGGTGCGTCCGTGCGTGAGCAAAGTCGTTGCTTCAGGGTCAGGCTCGGGTGCCTGTGTGTGCGTGGACTGGACTAAGGACAAGATTGGAATTTTCGAAGTCACAAAAAAACGGGCGCCTGTTAACGATGTATAAGAGCCCCTCCACTCGTTGCACATTGTCATTCCAAAATCCGGCCCTATTTAGCATCGATATACGTAACTTTCCATGCAAAGAGTCTTAGTTTTTTACTCGAGTTTTCAGGCCAAGTTTTTGGTTTTGACCAAGTTTTAATCAAACTTGACAAAATTTGGACTAATTGGGAGATTTCATTAAAAGGCAGGCGAGTTCGTACATATTATGTCAAATTTGAACATATACCTAAATTTTGACTATATTAGGCTTAAAAAGTAAAAGAAACATAGGAATACTATTACGCCGATGCCGATGCCGACGCCGCCGAGCACGCCGTTCACATGTCGAAGTTGTGATAGAAGCGGCATCCCTCGTGCCGTCGTCGTCGCTCGGCGGTTGCGGGTGACGGGAGCTGCCCTGGCCGGCATCGCCGTAGCGCCACGCCGGCCTCCTCCTCCTCCCAGTCAGCCCTAGACCAGGCGTAGGCGTCGGGGTCGCGCATGTGCGACACATCGTACAGAGACCGCTCCATGGCGATCTTGATGGCGAAGGAGTCCTCGTCGACGGGGACCGCCCAGTCCGCTGGCTCTGGCTTCGGCTTCGTTGATGACGATACCGTGCGACCTTTTCCTCGGCGACGAGCGCACTGCCGACTCCGCCTCCCACTTTCACAGGCCGAAGTGGGGGCGTGCCGAGGCGAGGCGACTGCGCCTGTGCTGACCCAGACGACCGTGAAGCTGAGGCTGAGGAAGAGGAGCTGACGCCCCCATCCTCCTTGACAGCCAGTTTGACGCCAGTAAACGTAGTTATTTGGCTCTTCGGCAAGCTCCGAGTCGTCCATGGCCGCGATGGCGAGGTGGCGGGATCTCGGAGTGAAGCCGGGCTACGGCGTAGACTGGGTGGTGAAAGTTGGCCTAGGCCAAGGGGAAAGGGTGTGGCGACGGCAGCGGACCTATCTAGAGGCGTGGATACGACTCGGCTTGGCGGAGCTTCGCCGGCGACGACATGGCGGCAGGGGCAGCTGGGAAGCTCTTCGCCGCAGGGAGAGGCGAATAGTAGTGGGAAATGGGGTTGTCTCGCTGACAGGGTTGGCCCACCCACGTTTTCGCTTCGTCCGGCATTTCCAGGGCGTGTGCGGCCTATCCGGACAGCCGCACACAACATCACGACCCAAAGGGACAAAAACTGACATGCCAGCCCAAGAGAAGAAGGCCCATTGTATGACTGTATCCAGGCCAGTCTATGTATGGTCTGTCCGGACAGACCCATCCAGACATCAGATTTAGGTCACGGATGGATCGTTCCGGCCTGTTTTGTCCGAATGGGTCATCCCGCTGGGGCGCCGCACATGTCTCACGCGTTTGCTTGGAACAATTAGGATACGCTCGAACCATTTGGGTAGACCCGGTAGAGATGCCCTAAGTCAAACTGGTTTGTAGAGCTAATAAACACATTTCTGTACAAGAAACCGAACGACAAGTCCAAAAAACGAACGAACTAGAGAAATCAAGAGGGTCAGACTGGGTCAAATAGGGACGCCGCGACCAAGATATCAATAGTGGATGAGTGGACGCGGCAAAGGGGGCCTCGTTGTGATAATGTACAACCTGGAGACGGCGACCAAAAACTCGTGACGGCAACATTTCTCAAATGGATGATCAGTTTGAGGCATGTTTGGTAATGACTAAAATGATTATCTATTTGAGCGGCTAAACATTAGAGACAATGGCATGTATGTCTCGAAAAAAGAGGTATATACGCTTTTAGTCCCACATCTTGCACCGCCGGAGCATTTTAGCCTACAACTTGCAAAGTGAGCAATACTAGTCCTACAACTTGCATCATCGGAGCATTTTAGTCCAATTTGAATAAATTTGACCAATTTAACCAAATTTGATTTTTAAAAAAATTATCTTTGTATATATTTTTTTATATCTGTGTCCTTGGTGCAGACTCACCTGTCACTAAACGTAGAAATAGATAAAATAATAGAAAGGGCAAAGGTTCCAACTCTAGAACTTTATATAAGTGACCACCTGTGCAAACCACTACATCAAATAATATTACTGATTAATTTGGAGGACTTACTTTATTTATACAATATAAATGCAGAATGTAAGTACGAACCCACGCCTCCTAATCTTGTGAGTGATTGATACACAACCTTTTTTCACTATGTTTCATGTCCGCATGCGTATTGGAGGCGAGCACCTACGAGGTACGACGCATTAGGTTGGAAATATTGTATAATAACACAACGTTCTCTAAATTATCACATTCCCTTATGTTCTGTGGTGGCAAGCCTAAATATATTTGGCAAAACTCAGGTCTTGATTTCGAATCCCTTCATTGCAACTTTTTATTTTCTTATTTAAAAATATAAAGGGGTCATATTGCAAAAAAAATGATGCCACATGTCAGCTCAGGTCGATGAATTCGGTTAAAATTACATAAATATGATTGAATTGGACTAAAATGCTCCCGTGTTACAGGTTATGGGACTAATTTTGCTTACTTTGCAAGATGTGAGATTAAAATGTTCTCACGGTATAAGTTGTGGGACTAAATCTGCATATACCTCCTCGAAAAACTATGCATTTGAAACACAACTAAAGGTGCTACAATTGGTTAATTATTAGAGGCATATTTAAGTGTCTCTAAAGACAAACCGTTGTGGCACTTTCATTTGGGCCTAAAAAAACTATGCATTTGAGTCATTAGAGGCACTTTCATTTATGCCTCAAAAAACTTTGCATCTGAGACACAACTAATGGTGTCACAGTTGATCAAACATTAGAGGCACAATTGAGTGCCTCTAAAGACAAACTATTTGTGGCATTTTTATTTGTGCCAAAAAAAACTATGTGTTTGAGGCACAACTAATGGTGCCACAATTAGTCAACCATTAGAGGCACAATTGAGTGTCTCTAAAGATAAACCATTTATGGCACCTTCATTTGTACCTCAATGTTATATTTTTAGTGGCATTTTGGCAAATAGTGCCTCTAAAAGATCGGTCCTTTTGAGGCACAAATAAAGTGCCACAAATAGTTTCACATAGAAGCACTAGACTATGCCTCTATTTTTCAAAACGTTAGAGGCACTATCAATAATGCCTCAAAAGACTTGACTTTTAGTGGCATTCTAAAAACTGCCTCTAAAAACTTATAATTTAAGGCATTATTTTTTAAAATGCCACAAAATATTAAAATTAGAGGCAGTTATAAATAATGCCTCTGACATAGTGCCTCTAATTCTTTGACATGCCATAGTGTGTGCAGAGTGTGCCGTGGTACACCCAGAAAATTTGAAGAGTTATTTTTTACCTACTACTCCCTCAGTTCAGAAATATAAGACGTTTTAGCTTTGTAAATAGAATGTATCTACACATATCTTAGTGTATAGGTTCATAGAGGTCCAGAGTGAACTTACACTAAAAGGCGTTTAGATACATTCATTTGATAAAGCTAAAATATCTTATATTTCTGAACCGAGGGAGTAATAGTCAGTCTCCGCTCAACCTCAGGTACGGGTCCAATAGGGAAAAAAATAGCTAGCAAAGCACGGTCGGTTCATTACTAATTAATCGATCCCCAATTCAACGCGTCAACCTCCAGACACTAGCGGCCGCTGGCACTGCTCGCACAATCCATCCCCTGCGTGACTGTGTCCCTTACCCGCCTACCCCTGTGGCCCCTCTTCGGTCACACTGCTGCCTCCCTCCCGCGGCCCCTCGTCGGCTGACACAGGCCGTCCCTTGTGTGCCCTCATGGCCTCTCCGGTCGCCCGTCGCGCTACTCGAACGCTCAACCAGATCAAATAGGAGCATCCAACCGGCTGAAGTTGCTTGTTTGCATTTCGGCTATGAACCCGTTAAATTCATTTGCTTCTTATGATACTCAAAAGGTAATGAAACTTTCCCAATTTTATCCCAATGACATATCAAGTTCGGATATGATAAGACTTGAATACCAATTTAATAACTTTATCAATGATATGACAACAGATGATAGGTTTAAATGTATAAATCATCTTGGTGAGCTCTCTATTATGCTTGTTGAAACAAACAAGCATGTTTTTTATGATCTTGTCTTTTTACTTCTCAAGTTGATATTGCTCTTATCGGTGGCGACGGCGAGTGTTGAAAGAGTATTTTCTTCTATGAGTCTAGTGAAAATAAGTTGCGAAAATAGTATAGGTGATGAGCTCTTAAAACATTGCTTGGTGACATTTATTAAGCGATATGTGTTTTTGAAAGTAAGTGAAGATGACATTGTTGAAACCTTCATAGGAATAAAAGAGCGTAGAATTACCAAATCTGTTAGACTGTATATTTGTAACACAATTGTAACTGTATCTGTATTGTACCCTTTGGTACCCATATATATGTGATAGGCCACGCACCAGATGCGTTGAGCCAGTTTCCACCAAACCACTGTTTAACATGGTATCAGAGCAGGTTTCGAAACCCTAGCCGCCGCCCCCTGCCCTTGGCCACCGCCGCCTCTCTCGGTCGCGCCGCCGCCGCCAAGATCGCCATCATGAGCTCCTCCGGCTCGTCCTCGGCCTCTTCCGCTGCCCTGCCCGGCTCCTCGCCGTCCCCTGCCATGATTCCCCCGCAGCTCGCGGTGATCCTCGCCGCCAGCACCACAAGCCAGATGGCTTCGTCCTCAACCTCGCGCCCCCTGTACCTCGGCGCCTCGCAGTTCGCCCCCGGGTTCCTTCCGCCGCCGCCGTCCTATGTGTCGGCGCCGCTGGTGTCGTTTAGTGCGGTACCGCCCCTGCCCCCATCGGTGCCATCGGTGCCCTCGGCCTCTCCTCGGTTGCGGTCGAGGTTGCAGCGCCGCCCCTCGTCTCTACCGAGGCTGATGTCGCCGCCCCTGCTGGATCCCCGGTCACCGAAGGTCCGAGCACTGGTCCCTACCAACTCACGCACCGCATCACAGTGCGCCTCTCGCAAGATAACTTCCTGTATTGGCGGGCGCAGATCCTCCCCCTCCTCCGCAGTCGTCATCTTGAGGGCTTCGTCGATGGGAGTCACCCGTGCCCGCCCCGCTCCGTCTCCGCTGTCACGACCACCGGCGCCCGGGTCTCGGCTGAGAACCCGGCGTACCGCACCTGGGTTGCGCAGGATTAGGCCATCCTTTCTGCGCTCCAATCGTCGCTGACCGAAGGTGTTGCTGGCTTAGTCGTCTTTGCTGCCACGTCTCACGACGTCTGGGCGACGATGGCGGACAGCTTCTCCGCCAACTCCTCGGCTCGTGCGTCGGCCCTTCGCCAACAACTCCTCGAGTGCAAAAAGCTCGACTCCTCGGCACACGTCTACTTCAACAAAATCAAGACAATTGCCGACACTCTGTCCGCCATCGGGCAGCCGCTTCGCAATGAGGAGTTCACGGACTTTGTTCTCCGCGGCCTCGACCACGACTACGACAACCTGGTTGAGGCGGTCGGGGGCCGTGACACGCCCATGTCCCCACGGGACTTGTACTCGCAACTCCTCTTCACCGAGCAGCGCGTCGCCGCCCGTCACGCTGAGCTGCAAGGCAACCCCCCACGCCAACGCGGTCTACCGTGGGGCCGCTCCTGGTGGCTACAAACAGCCGCGCCCCCCTGCTGGACCGCCCACGGGAGGTGGTGGTCGCCCGCCTCCTCCGCCGCCGCAGCCCCGTGGTCCTCCTGTGTCCACCGATCGTCGTGGCCGCCCCAATGTCGACTGCCAGCTCTGTGGCATCCACGGGCACTACGCCTCTCGTTGTCACCGTCGCTTCAAGAAGGACTTCCTTGGCATCGGCAACGACGGGCGCGGCAACGAGAAACAGGCCGCCATCGCCGAGCAGAGTGGCTACTCCGGCGGTGGCTACTCCGGCGGAGGAGGGTACACCCCGTCGTACCCGATCGACCCCGCCTGGTACTTCGACACGGGTGCCACGGAGCACATGACCAACGCGGCTGGTCATCTTCAGGCGCAGGAGCCCTACCGCGGCCACGACCACGTCCGCACCGCTGACGGCTCAGGTATGCCCATCACTCATGTTGGTCAGGCCTCCCTTCTGTCTAGTTCATCTCGTCGGCTTCGCCTTCGTAATGTTCTTCGTGTCCCACTTGTCACTCGTCCTTTACTATCTGTTCGTAAGTTTACTCGTGATAATGACGTGTTTTGTGAATTTCACCCGTCTTATCTCCTTGTTAAGGATCGGGTCACACGGGAGGTTCTGCTTAGCGGTCGCATACATCAAGGCCTGTATGCGTTGGAGGCGCCGTCTACGCCGGAGGTCTTCAACACTGTCTGCACGTCGGTGTCCCATTGGCATGCTCGGCTTGGTCATCCTGCGTCTCCCATAGTCAGCCATGTTTTGCATCGACATGAGCTCCCTACTTCGTCTAGTAATAAAAGTTTAGCCATTTGTGATGCATGTCAACAAGGAAAGAGTCATCAGTTACCATTTGTGTCTTCCTCTCGAGTTGTTACTACACCTTTAGAGCTTGTGTTTTCAGATGTATGGGGCCCTGCCCAAACCTCTGTCAGTGGTCATAAATTTTATGTCGGTTTCATTGATGCCTCGATGCTTACGTGGCTTTATCTCCTCAAAAGCAAAGCCGATGTGTTTAATGTGTTCTTACAATTTCAATTGCATGTTGAGAGACTCCTAAAGCATAAAATCATTCATGTTCAGTCGGATTGGGGGGGTGAATACCGCAACCTTAATTCCTTCTTTAATAAGCTTGGGATATCTCATCGTGTATCATGCCCACACACACATCAGCAAAACGGTGTTGTCGAACGCAAGCACCGACACATAGTTGAAACTTGCCTTACACTTCTTGCTCATGCCTCCGTGCCTTTTCGGTTTTGGAGTGATGCTTTTACCACTGCTTGTTTCTTGATTAATCATACTCCCACTCGAGTGTTAAAAATGAAGACACCGCTTGAACTGTTGCTTAATGAACTCCCTGACTATACTTTCTTTAAAGTTTTTGGCTGTGCTTGTTGGCCCCATCTTCGCCCCTACAACAGTCGTAAGCTTGAGTTTCGCTCTAAAAAGTGTGTCTTCCTTGGGTATAGTGCTCTTCACAAAGGGTACAAGTGTCTCCATGTTCCAACAAATAGAGTATATATTTCTCGTGATGTCGTGTTTGACGAAACTTTGTTTCCTTTTTCGAATATGCCATCCTCTCCGTCGTTCACCTCCCTCCCATAACTCCATTATCTCGCCTGACCAACTTGAGGATGTTGCATATTCGCCTGTGTGATTGCCTAACCACGGTGCAGGTACCGGACGTGGCGCTCGCCTCGAGCTCCTTCATGAACCTGAGTCGCCAGGACCTGCTCCTGCTGGCTGCGACGTTGATCGCTGCATGGATCATGCAGCGGACACGCGCCCCGAGGCCGCCTCTCCGGCTCCGTCTGGCCCAGCTGCTCTGCCGCCTGTTCGGACGGCTGGCCGTGGGCCGCCTTCGCCTCCTCTGCCGCCCGAGCAGTCGCCACCGCCCGCCTCTACTGGGCCGGCGTCACCACCGCCTGGGTCGCCCCCGCCTGCCTCACCTGGGCCGGCCTCTTCCCCGACCGCGTCGCCAACGCCTCCTGGGCCGGCCTCGCCACCGTCCGTGCCTCCGCCTAGGAGCTCGTCTCCTGCAGCATTGCCCCCCTCTACCGACGAGGTCATCGATGAGCCGCCCCCCGCCCCTCTTGTGCCTCGTCCGGATACACGCAGTCGAAGTGGTATTTATCGGCCCAAGGAACGCACCGACGACACTGTTGCATGGATCGCTGCCTGCTTAGCTCAAGCGCGATCGATCCTCTTCTGAACCCGGCACTTTGCAGCGATGAGTATTCCTCAACGGCGTCTTGCTATGGACCTCGAGATTCGGCTCTTATCGAATGGCACCTGGCAGTTGGTCTCTCCTCACCCAGGTATTAATGTCATTGATTCCAAATGGGTCTTCAAGGTCAAACAGCATGCAGATGGCTCTATCGAGCGGTACAAGGCTCGACTGGTTGCTAAAGGCTTCAAGCAACGGTATGGTCTTAACTATGAGGATACTTTTAGTCCTGTTGTCAAGCCAACCACGATTCGGCTGCTCCTTTAACTTGCTGTTACTCAAGGTTGGTCCCTTCGTCAGTTGGATGTTCAGAATGCATTTCTGCATGGTGTTCTTGAGGAGGAGGTCTACATGCGTCAGCCTCCTGGGTTTGTTGATCCCGATCGCCCTCAACACCTCTGTCGCTTGGTGAAAGCGCTGTATGGTCTCAAATAGGCTCCTCGAGCTTGGCATGCTCGCCTGGGTTCTGCGCTTCATGCTCATGGGTTTGTTCCCTCCACTGCTGATACTTCATTGTTCATCCTTCAGCGGCCAGAAGTTACCATGTACATTCTGGTCTATGTTGATGATATCATCCTTGTCAGCTCCTCTGTTGCAGCGACTGATCGTTTGGTTCTGGCTCTCAGTTCTGATTTTGTTGTCAAGGATCTGGGCAAACTTCATTATTTTCTTGGCTTGGAGGTCACTTATCCACATGATGGTCTTGCCCTTTCTCGTGATATTCTCGGGATCATTGCGCCCGTCTTGGCATGCTGGATTGTAAGGTTGCTACTACTCCCATGTCTTCCACTGCGTCTCTCTCTACTAATGATGGTACTCTGCTCTCTGCTGATGGTGCTACTGAGTACAGAAGTCTTGTTGGGGCTCTTCAGTATCTTACCATCACACGAACTGATGTTTCCTATGCAGTTAACCGTTCTGTCAGTATCTTCATGCCCCTCGAGAGCCTCACTTGACTGCTGTCAAGCGTATTCTCCGCTATGTTCGGTCCACTGTTTCATATGGACTGCATCTCCGGCCGGCACCCTCTGGTGTGCTCTCGGCTTTCAGTGATGCGGACTGGGCTGGTAATCCAGACGACAGGCGATCCACGGGGGGTTATGCAGTATTCTTTGGTCCTAATTTGATCGCCTGGAGTGCTCGGAAGCAGCTCTTTTCTCGTAGTAGCACTGAAGCTGAGTACAAGGCGGTTGCTGATGCTACTGCTGAGCTTATTTGGGTCCAGTCCCTTCTTCGAGAGTTGAAGATTTCTCACAGTCAGCCTCCTGTCCTTTGGTGTGATAACATCGGTGCTACATACCTCGCGTCGAATCCGGTATTTCATGCCCGAACGAAACACATCGAAGTTGACTATCATTTTGTGAGAGAACGTGTTGCAAAGAAGTTCCTGCAGATCAAGTTCATCTCCTCCAAAGATCAACTTGCTGATATCTTCACCAAACCGTTGGCTCTCCCGTTGTTCATAGGCTGTAGACGCAATCTTAACTTACTGACTACTTCAGGCCACAGTTAAGATTGAGGGAGGGTGTTAGACTGTATATTTGTAACACAATTGTAACTGTATCTGTATTGTACCCTTTGGTACCCATATATATGTGATAGGCCACGCACCAGATGCGTTGAGCCAGTTTCCACCAAACCACTGTTTAACAAAATCTTAGTGAGACAATTTTCTATTTATGTTATATTTTGTAATATAAGACTTTGTTCATGTTTTCATTATTGGAATCATGTATATTTTAAACATATGTATTCTAGTATAATGTTGTGAATCAATTAGGTATGTATATTACCCATTTGGAAAATTTGTTGCAGAAAAAAATTAGAAGGTGCACACCCATCAATTTTTTCTGGGTCCGCCGCTGGCGTCCCCCTCCCCTCTACGGTGGCGGTGCACGTCGTGGCGCCTCCGCCCTCAAGCCTCAACGGAGGTATACGCGCGCACCTGACGGCGCTGGCGGCATGCAGCAAGCTCTAGCTCACGCTACGGCTCCATCGGCCATGGTACTACAGCCCCAGAGCTGCAGCGCGCGCGTGAGCACTGAGCAGTGAGCACTGGTAGGTACAGCCCCAAGTTGAGGACCTCAACGCGGCCGCTTTCCAGCCGACAGAAGCGGAGCCAAGCCGTTTTCACGAAACTTGGCTGCCACTCCCATGCCCCCTGCACCCCCTGATGCTTTCGCCCCTAGCTACCTACCTAGCTCCTCCGACTGCTGCCTAGCTAGGGCACGGGCGTCGGGTTGACCAGCCACAGCCACGCAGAGGCCGGCCATATCTCCGCTCCCCACGCCCTGTTCTGTTGGGCTACGACTGCTGCCAGTCACTACGCTGCGCGCGCGCGCGCGTGTTACTACTAGCCAGTAGTAGATGAAAACAATATTGGCAAAGTGCTCTACTCGGTACAAACAACCGAGCCGTCGTTGTATATTTATATCAGATGTACGATACATGAGTTCAGGGAGAATACAATCAGAGAGAGAGTACACGAAGATTACGTGGGACCACGTGAAGCAAACCGACTCATAGTACGTTCGGTATTGCTGTTACATGTGTAGATAAACTGTACTTCTAACATCCTCCCTTAATCACAACTTAACTAAGTTAAGATTATGTTTAAACTCTATAAATTTGCTGAGCTGCAAGAGGCTTTGTAAATCCATCAGCTATTTGATCTTTTGAAGAAACAAATTTAATTTCCAGCTGTTTGTTGAAAACTCTCTCTCTAACAAAATGAAAATCAATCTCTATGTGTTTTGCTCTTGCATGAAACACTGGATTTGCTGAGAGATATGTTGCACCCAAATTGTCACACCACAAACATGGTGGTTGCTTTAAACTTATTCCAAGTTCTGCCAAAAGAGACTGCACCCAAATTAACTCTGCTGTAGCATTTGCTAATGACTTATATTCTGCCTCGGTACTTGACCTTGACACTGTGGCTTGTTTCTTAGCACTCCAAGAAATAAGATTTGGTCCAAAAAAGATAGCAAAACCTCCAGTGGATCGTCTATCATCTAGACTTCCTGCCCAGTCAGCATCTGAGAACGCACTGACCAAGGTAGAACTTGATCTCATAAAAGTTAGACCAACACTGCCTGTACCTTTGACATATCTCAAAATTCTCATGGTTGCACTCCAATGCAGAGTAGTAGGAGCATGGAAATACTGACAAACTTTGTTAACTGCATAAGAAATATCAGGCCTTGTGAGAGTCAAATATTGTAACGCTCCAACCATACTCCTGTATTTAGTGCTATCCTCAGACCCTAATAATCTCCCTTCATTAGTCCCGGATGTAGTCACTAACCGGGACTAAAGATATTTCCCGCCATTTCCCAAAGCTTCACGCCAAGTTTTCCTTCCCTTTCCCTCTATATCTAGGGCGATCGCGCCATGGCTATCCACACATCCACACCTTCCTCTCTTAGAACAATGGACAACGCCTACTGGGCCATTCTGACCTGCCAGAAGACCGAGGCGTTGTGCGCCTCCAACTACCCTTGTCCACCGGGCTACCGGCCGCCGCCGGATGTCGAAAGCTCGGAGGGTTCCTGTCCCTCCTGTCCCTCAAGGTTCTGCACGCCAGGCGGCCATCACAAACCACTTCTACCACGAGCTCACACCGAAGCAGCGGATGGATCCCCAGTGGGATCCCGACAACTACGACACCTGGAATGCCTTCTTCGCTAATAGGCGGGAAAGGGAGCTCGCCAGGTACGAGGGTGATGGCCCGCCCCTGGTGAACCACAACGAAGCCAGTCGTCATCTGTGGTGGGCGAACCGTACTATCATCGGAGTGATGCGCTACATCGCCGGGGGAGACCATCCTTGCCTGCGGTGCTCACGAGTCCACCCGCCACAGAGCCACAAAAAGGCCCCACACCGGCCCGGTGGTAGCGGCATCATCTTCCAGGAGACCCCTCCCCCGCCCGCCATGAATCCGAGGCTGGAATGGCCCCTGGTATATGCCATGGATGGGCTGAGGATCCCCGGAGTGGCAGGTGACGATGACGATGATGATGATGATGACGAAGAAGACCCCGAAGCTGCGTACTATAGGACTAGGCATGATTATGACTAAAGGGGGCGGCTTTAGTCCTGAGTGTTAGCTACTCCCGGTTTGTCCCGGTTTTTAATATTAATAAATGTCTTTGAGTGTTACCTAAATATGAAGATGTTGTATTTAGAGGAAAAGGCCTATAAATAGAGCAGGCTGGATCGAGCATCCTATAAATAGAGGGAAATGCCTATAAAGAGAGGGTTCATCTTTAGTCCCGGTTGGAGAAACGAACCGCGACTGAAGGGATTGCTGCAGACTGGGCCAAGCAACACTAATAATAGGGGTGAGTGTCGACATTATGTCGTGAGGCTTGTACCTTGTCCCGGATGGTGTCACCAACCGGGACTAAAGATGAACCTTTAGTCTCGGTTGGAGACACCAACCGGGACAAAACATGAGTCAGCACTAATAATAGGGGTGAGTGTCGACATTATGTCGTGAGTGTCGACATTATGCCGAGCTGCTTGTACTATAAATAGGCATCCTTGTGAGTCCAATCCTCCTGCCAGTTTGAGGCATCTCCAAGATGGTTTTCGAGAGAAGGGACACCACTACGGCCAGTTCCAGGGAGATGCCGCCGGAGCCTAGTCCTCCAGCATCTCCAAGAAACTGGTCATAGAGGCACTCCCTAATATGTGAAATTAGTTAGCTCCTAGGCGTATTGATCTAGTTAGAGAAGTTACAAGCTGCAAGATGGTTTTCGAGAGAAGGGACACCACTACGGCAGTTTGGGGAGATGCCACGGGCCAGTCCTCCCAGGCATCTCCAAGCAGGTCATAGAGGCACTCCCTAATATGTGACCTCACGCGTTTGGAGATCAGATCTTAATGGTAAGTATGAATCGGGACTAAAGGCCCTCCTGTAGTCCCGGTCCAGCCACAAAACGGGACTAACACACTCAAGATTGTTTGCAGACAACACTATAAAAATGGACACATGGAGCATCTTCACTCATAAAATGTTACAATTATTACATATCATTTCTTCGCGTGTGTTCCTTTCTGATCCCGTCGTATCCATGGAGCATCTTCATTCATTAACATGATGCTTGGGTCATCCTTCACCACGAAGGGCGGAATTTCATGAAACTTATCACAATCTTCTGACATTTATGTCTTGTCCTCCACTCCCACAATGTTTCTTTTTCCTGAAAGAACTATGTGGCGCTTTGGCTCATTGTATGATGTATTATTTTTCTTATTTTTTCTTTTTCTATGTTTGGTAGACATGTCCTTCACATAGAAAACCTGAGCCACATCATTGGCTAGGACGAATGGTTCGTCTAAGTACCCAAGATTGTTGAGATCCAACGATGTCATTCTGTATTTCTTGTCTACCTCAACCCCTCCTCCAGTCAGCTTGACCGATTTGCACCGAAACAAGGGGACCTTAAAAGTAGGTCCATAGTCAAGTTCCCATATCTCCTCTATGTAACCATAATATGTGGTCTTTGACCCATTGTTGTCTATTGCATCAAAGCAGACACCACTGTTTTGGTTGATGCTCTTTTTATCTTGGGCTATCGTGTAAAATGTATACCCATTTATCTCGTACCCTTGAAAAGTCGATATAGTTGAAGATGGTGACCTAGACAACAAGTATAGCTGATCTCCAAGAGTGTTGTTTTTGATGAGATGTTGCAACCAACCGCCGAAACTCTTCATGTGTTCATCTCTAATCCAAGATTCATTCTTTCCAGGGTTGTTGGAGCGTAAGATTTTCTTGTGTTCCTCGATATATGGGGCTGCCAAGATAGAATTATGTAGAACGGTGTAATGTGCTTCGGTGTAAGAATGTTCGTCCCTACATATTATTGATTTCCTTCCTAGAGTACCCTTTCCACTCAGTCTCCCCTCATACCGCGATTGAGGAAGACCAATCGGCCTAAGGTCGAGGCAAGTCAACACAAAATTCAATGACCTCCTGCTCCATATCCCTTGAGATGCTTCCTTCTAGCCTAGCACGATTCTGAACATATTTCTTTAAGATTCCCATGAACCTCTCAAAGGGAAACATATTGTGTAGAAATACAGGACCGAGAATGGAAATCTCTTCGACTAGGTGAACCAGCAGGTGCGTCATAATATTGAAGAAGGATGGTGGGAACACCAACTCAAAACTGACAAGACATTGGACCACATCATTCTGTAATCGTGGTAGATCTTCAGGATTGATTATCTTCTGAGAGATTGCATTGAGAAATGCACATAGCTTCACAGTGGGTACTCGAACATTATCTGGTAGAAGCCCCCTCAATGCAATCGAAAGCATTTGCGTCATAATCACGTGGCAGTCATGAGACTTTAGGTTTTGGAACTTTTTTCTGTCATATTTATTATTCCCTTTATATTCGACGAGAAGCCATACAGGACCTTAATACTGCTTAGGCATTCAAAGAATATTTCCTTCTCTTGTTTGGTAAGAGCGTAGCTGGCATGACCTTGAAACCATTCTGGATGCAGGCCATCTGGGCCTTTCATACGTTGATGATCCTTTCGTGCTTCCGGTGTATCTTTTGTCTTCCCATACACGCCCAAGAAGGCTAGCAGGTTCACGCAAAGATTCTTCGTCACATGCATCACATCGATTGCAGAGCGGACCTCTAAGAATTTCCAATATGGTAGCTCCCAAAATATAGATTTCTTCTTCCACATGGGTGCGTGTCCTTCAGCGTCCTTCGGAACAGATTTTCCTCCAGGACCCTTTCCAAAGGTTACCATTTGATCCAAATCTTTGACCATATCAAATATATCAGCACCGGTATGCTACTTAGGCTTCGTCTGTTGACATGCCAGACCGTTGAAATGCTTGCCTTTCTTTCTTAAGGGATGCTTGGCCAAAATAAATCGACGATGCTTATTGTATACATTCTTATTACAATGTTCCAAATATAAACTTTCAGTCTCATCTAAACAGTATGTGCATGCATTGTATCCCTTGTTTGACTATCCTGAAAGGTTACTAAGAGCAGGCCAATCATTGATTGTTACGAAAAGCAATGCTCGGAGGTTAAATTCTTCCTGTTTGTGCTCATCCCACACGCGTATCCCCGGTTCGTGCCACAACTGTAAAAGTTCTTCCACTAATGGCCTTAGGTACACATCATTGTCGTTGCCAGGTTGCTTCGGACCTTGGATCAACATTGACATCATAATGAACTTCCGTTTCATGCACAACCAAGGAGGAAGGTTATAGATGCATAGAGTCATGGGCCAGGTGTTGTGACTGGAGCTCTGCTCCCCAAAGGGATTCATGTCATCTGTACTTAGACCAAACATTAAACTCCTTGCGTTATCTGCAAAGTCCGGGTACTTTCTATCGATTTTTCTCCATTGCGACCCATCAGCGGGGTGTCTCAACATCCCGTCTGACTTACGTTCCTCTTTATGCCATCGCAACAACTTGGCGTGCTCTTTGTTTCTGAATAAGCGTTTCAACCGTGGTATTATAGGAGCATACCACATCACCTTGGCAGGAACCCTCTTCCGGGGGGCTCGCCCTCAACATCACCAGGGTCATCTCGTCTAATCTTATACCAAAGTGAAGTGCATACCGGGCATGCATCCAAATTATCATACTCCTCACCGCGGTAGAGGATGTAGTCATTAGGGCACTCATGTATCTTCTGAACCTCTAAACCTAGAGGCCAGACAACCTTCTTTGCTTCGTACGTACTGGCGGGCAATACGTTATCTTTTGGAAGCATATTCTTCATCATTTTCAGCAACTTTTCAAATGAGGAGTCAGGTATAGCACACTCAGCCTTCCATCGCAGCAATTCCAGTGTGATGCCCAACGTTTTCAGACCATTTTCGCAATTTGGGTACAACAACTTTTTGTGATCCTCTAACATGTGATTGAACTTCTCCCTATCCTTTTTAGTTTCACAATCTCTTCGTGCATCGCCAATGGTCCGACCAAGATCATCAGCGGGTTCATCATGTGTCTCTTCTCCATCCTCCCCTTCAGTATCCCCCATGGAAGTATCTCTGAACTCAGGGAAACCATGATAGTTGTCATCCTCCTCTTCTTCTTTATTGTCTTCCATTATAACCCCTCTCCCCGCGTGCTTGGTCCAACAATTATAACTGGGCATGAAGCCGGACTTCAACAGGTGGCTGTGAAGGGTTTTTTAGTCAGAGTAATCCTTCTGATTCCTACATCCATTACATGAACAGAATACAAAACCATTGCGCTTGTTTGCATCAGCAACACGGATGAATTTATGCACGCCATTAATGAACTCGCTAGAGCGCCAGTCAGTACCGTACATCCATTCCCGGACCATCTGCATTATAGTAAAAGTATATCAAAAACCATTACACAACAAGATAAAATTATTACAAGTTATATTGAGAGCTTTTAGAGCATTAATTTTGAATTTTGAAAAATTTACATGCACCAATTTGTGAATTAGAGAAAACAATCAACATGATAAACATGGATTTTTTATTATTGTTCTATTAGTGAAAACCTCATTCCATTCTAAGCTCTGAAACTCTAAAATTACACATTTCAATTTTCAGTAACTATGTGCCTAATCAAAAATTGTTACACATATATATCAAAATCCTTCTAGCTACTTCTAGAGCATGCATGCATTGATCCATATCTCTATACTTCTAGAGCATTATAGAGCTAAAGTAGCAATAAGAGATGAAAGAATGAAGTTCTAACCTTTTAAAGCTTTGGATTTAGGTGTTGCAAACTAAATCTTGATAAATCTTGAGAAAAAAAATGGCATGAACTCTCTTGCTTCTTTGAGAAAAATGGTCACCATATGCTTTAGGGCAGCAGGACAGGAGGCAGAATATATAGTAGTCAACAACTAGTCCCGGGCCGTGATACGACCCGGGACTAATAGTCCACGAAAGGACTAGCTGGCCTGCTCCAGGTTATTAGTTCCGGGCCGTATTACGGACCGGGACTAGTGACCTGGTCCGGCTCGGGACTAGTGACTACAACTGTTTCTAGCCGTTAGAGGCCTCACGGCCCGGGACTAGTGCTCCCACTAATAGCGGGCTGTGCCAGGCCGGGACTGCTGGCCTTGTTCATGTCGAACCGAAGATGGTTTTTCCAGTAGTGCATGTACTGCATTGCTAGAGTGTAGGCTAGTGTGTATCTTGCTCTATTTAATTAATTTCTAGTTGTTTACATTTAATTTTTCAAATCGATCAGACATGCCCTTATTTGGAGATGACTTGTGATTTTACTTCTCAATACTATTTAAATAGCACATATGCAAATGTTACCTACAAAATAAGTTTAGTATTTTTTTGATTATTCTTGGTTTGAAAGTATTTCTCAAAATTTTGACTATCGAAGTAAATATCAGAAGCTTCAAGGAACGAACTAATTCGCAGAAATGTTTGAACACAAATCTTAAAATTAAATAAAATCCTTAATTATTTAGCTTTTTGTATGGAAACTCATTTTAAGAATTTTGTAGCGGTATGTTTCTATCAAATATCTAGACACATTAATTTTCTTTAAAGTACGGTTCATATATACCCATATGCTATTATTTTGTTATTTTATTTTTCGAAAGTTAAAATTTGAGAAAGCTCCTTCCTTTGTTTGAAAATTAATTCTATAATGGCGTTGTATTCTTTAAATTCTGTCTTCGATACTTGAGATTTTCTAAAATTTTGGAACCTTTAGGTTTATGAGAATTTTACAAACGTTTCTAAAAATCTAAAACATGGTTAAGTTTTGATAAAATAATTATAACATATACACTAGAACCCCCCAAATAGAATCACCCCTAGTTAGGATATTTCTTGGAGCTTATATTTTAAAGATCTCTATCTTCACATTTAATGATATTAAAATATATACATCGACACACATACACATGTAACCCTTACGTATTACTTTATAATTTATTTCATGGTGGATAGTTAATTAAATGAGAAATTTTATTACAACATGTAATTTAAATTTATTATAATCAAACTATTGAGTGATACATTACAACTTAATAACAGAGAATAGTATAACTAACTCATAAACATTGTTATGTGTAACTAAATAAAATTGTGATAATGCTAGTATAGAAAATATAAGCTTAAATAAGTATAATAGTTTAGTATAAAACATATTACTCGGGGCCATTTTTGTTTGGAACGGCCCGGGAGAACGGCAAACTCCATTTCACCATGAAAGGCGCGGATTTGGAACCACACCACTCACCATGCACGCGCGGATGACGCCGAGGCAGGTCGAGCATCGCACTCTGCGGAGGCTCGTCAGACGCTGCTCACATCGCCGCCGGTACATGCCGGGGAGGATACGGACGGCGGAGGACCGGCCCGTGGTGGCGGTCGGCAAGGATCGCCACACATACCGACGAGGCGCTAGGACCCGTGGCTGGGACGACAGCAGCCTTGGCGAACCCGTGTGCTACTCTCTCCGTCTGACGGCGCCGCCAGGACGGGGAAGAAGGCCTTCTTTGCCTTTTACGAGGAAGACGGGTGTGTGTCTGCGCCCGCCGTGGAGTATTTCTCACCTTGTGGGCCTTTGTGGGGCCTGCGCAAGAATAGTCTTAGGTGACGAAATTAAACGCATTTTTACGAATACAAAAATATACCTGTCTGCTATAAAAATTAAAACAACTTAACTAGGTTCATATATATATATATATGTAAAATGGACTCAAGTTAAAAAATAATATATACTCCCTCAGACTCATATTAGTTGACTCATATTTATTTAGATTTGGATAAATCTAGACATTATTTAGTATATAGGTTCATTCAAATTTTGACAAATCCAGGTCAACTAATATGGGTCGGAGGGAATAGCTAATTTTTCGCGAAAACTCAAAAGCCTTTCCTTTCGATCCATTACTATAAAAAAGAGTTACAAAGCAAAAATAGACGCCAACGGGCGCACACCCGACACACTCGAGACAGTACATGGCCGAGGCCGCTAGGCAAACATTACAACCCACGCCACCAAACAAACCCTAGCCTAGATGCTTCGAACACGAGCTCCGCCACAGGAGGCAGAAACCAATCCGAAAAGAAGGGCAGAGTTGGGCACCCGGCTTTGGAGTAGATGCTCAGGAAGAAGCACCACCGCCCACCATCGCGTCCTCCTCCGTCGCCTTCGAGACATAAGCCAGCAGCCCTATCGAGTGAAACCATGCAACTGAAACACCTCAACAAAGGACCATCCATGGTCCACAATCCTTGCCAGAAGGGTAGCCGAACTAGCACGACGTCGAGGCTCCAAGGATCTGATCGCCAGAGTCAAAGCATGCGCCAACACCATGCGTGCCACCCAAGGTCGTACCACCAAGAACAACGCCTCCAAGGAGGGAGCGATGTCTAGGATGTTGTCGTCATCCGATCCGGCAAGCCAGATCTAGGTTTTCACCCGGGGAACTAAGCCACAAGGGGTAGGGGTGAAACGATGCTCCTCAACAGTGCCCTCAAGAGGGTGACGACGCCCCAGGGCGCCGCCGTTGTCGACACCAACAGAGGTTGAGCAGATATTTCGCCTAGAGCGCCACGATCACCACTCACACACCAGCGCAACCTTCGAGACCTGACAACGGGATCTTGTCGCCGATGACTTCACCACAGTCCGGGAACCCGGTTGGCCCACCAACCTGCCAGCGAAGGCCACCACATGTTGTAGGCTCCATGGAGATAAAGCACCTCCTGAGGTAACCTCGTCGCATGAGCACCCGTGCATTGGCCAGCTTCAATCAATCGGCAAGGATGCTGAGATCAACAGCACGATGCCAATGCACACCGCAGCTTGCCATTCTTGGTGGCGGAGCTGCCCCAACGCAAAGCGCATCGCCCATCCAATGTCGCCACCACCGGAAAAGGTGAGGCAGCACAAATACGGCATTGCCGTTGTATGTGGTGGGGAGGGGGTAGGTGGGAGGAGAGGGGCGCAACAAGGCCAGTCAACACTGCAGGGGAAAAACCGCCATAGACGGCCAACACGTAGCGCGCCCATTGCATCACCCAGGGCCAAGCCCAGCGCCATGCCATCATCCTCCACCACCCATTTGGTCTTCGACACCGACGACGAGGGGCTCGTTGCTGTGTAAACAGACCCACCCGCGATGGTCGAGAGCGACCACCCACGCAGCAGGGGAGGGGGTGCACAAGTTGCGGCCAAGCTGCGGTGGCCTCCACACGAACTCCAGTGCCAGGACCCGAGCCATGATCGCGCGCATGCGCAGCATCCCATACAGCCTAGGTCGGGCCCAGAAAGGCCCGCATACCCAGATCTAGGCCCAGGATGGGCCGAAGCGGACCCAGCAGGCGTCGTCGTGCGTCCTCGGACCTCCACACCGCCACACCTCGCGGCGCCCAGGCCCTCAACACGAGTCGTCTCTCTCGCACCACCGCCGCGGCGTCGCTGGCGCCGCCGCTCCACTACGGACGGGGCCTACACGACCCAGATCGGACCCAAAAGAGCCGAGGTCTGGGCTTGTAGGCCCATGCCGCCATGTAGGTCAACCACCAGCGCCATCTCCGGCCACCCCGCACAACCTACCCCGTCACCAGAAGCAAAGTCACGCTTGAGGCCAAGGAGGGCAGGGGAAGGGAAGGATGGGGGAGAAGGGAGGAGGAGGCGGAGGACCCGTAGCCCACCTCGCCGGCGCACCTCCGACGCTGTGCCATAGCCCGGCCCCGAGCGCCGCCGCGTTGAGAACCCACCGTAGCCAGGAACCACGCCACACCACTCCTAGGAGCTCGTGTCGTAGAAAAAAACGGCCTCGCCGCCGCCGGCACCGCGCGGGCTTTGCCCGGCGGCGCCCTTCCGGCGACGGCGAGGAGAGGGGGTGATGGAGGAGGCGGCCGAAGTAGGGGATTAGGTTTTCGCCTGACGCGGGCGCCCTCCAGCTCGTATCTTTCACTGTCAAATTAATCCCGCATCGTGGAAAGATATAATATATACCTAATAAAAAAATAAATATATTTTATACCAGTTCAACTTGTATTAATTTCTACGAAATTTTTAAAAGTACTAAACGGTAGCACCCAAGCAATAAAACGATCTCATGCTCCACTAGCTACTGAGTTAATTACTTCCGCTTATTCTGTTCTTCTGACTCAGCGCGATCACGATCTGTTATTCAGCAAAGTCACTTAATTGGTGAAGCGTTGTGTGTGGTGACAAAATTCTGTGAAGACCGTGATGTGGCTTGGTCTTCACGAGACGGGGGTAAGCCGAGGTGTGTCACCGATGTTACCGTTAGGGCATCAGAGACAATGGCGCATTTTGTTCGTTTCTTTGCTATAGAAAAGAATTTTTTTTAAACGGCCAAAGTGTAGAGCTTTTCAATCTATCAAGAATGTCTTACGTTGGAGAACACAAAGGGTTAAATGAGTCACCGCGTTTAGGCGAACGGTCAAACAATGTAGGGCGGCAGGCTAGGACAGAGTTGATTGGGCCTCGAGACTTGGCTCTCGATGTCTAGGGCACATCGTGATGTCAAGCAGCTGAACATGTACAATCTCGCGGTCACACGTCGTCAGTCACAACATCCAACTAGCTTGATCAAAACACAATATATGCACGCAGGCAGGATTTAAGGGCGTGTTTGGAATGATGCATGGATTTTAGGGCTCCTTCTGACTAGGCCCCGGAGGGCTTGACCAGATGGAAACAACTTTCAGGACATGAAGGCCAGTCCGTTTGGTTGGACTACATTGTATTCTCAGCCAATATTGACACGATGATTGGTTGCATGCATACAAACGCTAATGACTGTTCAATACAACGACCCCTTTTTTATTGTATTCAGACTAAGATTGTTGTCACCTCTTCTTTATGGTAGTGACCTAACCATAGAACAACTAGGGCTGCAGACGGGGCGGGTATGCGGGCACAAAATAATCTCAGTTCATGTTAACATAGTATAATTTCTAGACCGGTTCTAATTTATGCATGTAGTACAATATATACTAACCATTCCGTTTTGTGGGCTGAAGCGGGCCCTGCACCTGCAACCCTAAGAACAACTCCATCTAACATAGCAAATAATTAATGACGTAGCAGTTCATCAGTTCTTCCATATATACTACAAGTATTTAAAAATATATTTTACTCCTAGCTACTATGAATAGCAGCTTACAATTACAGAGATGTAGAGCTCTGTTTTGCCACATTGTGTGCATCCTCTCTAGCCTCTTGTTCTTCCAAGCTTCATTGTCATGTTGCTCGACGCCATGTCCAGTTTCAACTTCATCAAGGTGGATAGTTGTCTCGTCTGGGAAAAACTCATGAAGACCCCAACCCAAGATCCAGTGGTGAAGAATGCAACAAACAAGCACCAGCTTCACTTGAATCTTGAAAGTATGGAAAAGTTTCTGGTTATGGACTTTGAATCTATTTTTCAATGCAGCAAATGCCCTCTCAATGGTGACTCTAAGGCTAGAGTGTTTCACATTTAACAATTCTATAGGATCTTGTGGTCCATTCCTCGGAGAGCTCTTGTTGGTAACTTGTTTTTCTAAAGGGTGGCAGAATCCCAGACCCGACATGCATATCCAACATCCCCAAGATAGAACTTACCATCAGGAATGTTTAACCCATCAGCTCTAGACAATCATCGAAGAATGCTTGCATCATGAGCAGATCCTTCCCAACAAGCTAGCACGTAGGTGAACTTCAAATCAAAATCGACAGCATACAACACATTCTAGTTGGTGTAATGCTTCCTTCCTCTGTAAGTTGTTGACTGTGATTTCGGCATTCTAGCATTCACATGAGTACCATCAATGACGCCTATACAATCATGTCAACACACGAGCAAAGCGTCATGCTTTTAAGCAATGTAGAAGTTTCATGAAAAGAAAAAAGAGAATTACTACTCACCCTGAAGTATGGAAACCATAGATGGTTAGTTCGTATATTGCGTGGTGTGCGACAACTTGGTGGTTTGACCATCTCTCCTTTGAGCTCTCCAATTGCATACAAGACTTGTTTGAAATAGCGAGCAATAGTCTCAGTGGATCTCCTAAATATGTTGTGGATCATTCTAAACATCTGGTTATTATAATATCCCAGCATTTAGGACCCAGTGAAGGGTACAATAAGAATTATTGCCCATCAGCATGCATAGATCCGCAAAAGTGGGTAAAAAAATTGCGCTTTACTTTAAAACCCAGATGGATCAGGGGGGTTTTCTTTGCTTGATGTTTTAGAGTTTTAGATTGTCAAAAGAGATTATTGCAACCTATGATATGATCTTTGTGGATTCCTTCTTATTTTGGGGTAAAATAATTTGATTTTTATATTATTTGCTTGAGTGTTTGAATTCAAATTTGGGATATTGATGATCATAGAATCCTTTTTGAAAAAAAGTTATTCTTTATGGTTATATAATAAATCTCTGTGGTACAATGTAAGGTTTCATACAACAAATATTGCAATAATATAAATAAAGTACAATTGCTTGAAGGAAATAAACTGTTGAATATACATAATAATACAAAGTCATTACATTGTTCAGATAAAAATACAAGAAGATTATAAAAATAGAAAAATCCTAAATTAAACCTAATTTGTTTCTTCTTTTGTCTTCTTATCAATCTTGCTCATGTACCTGCAAAATTAGAAGACACAAAAATAAAGAAGGAATGGGGTCAGGGGTTAGATTACTCTCAAGATTACACTATGATGTAGTGTTTAGCTCATCATTGAGTATTTATCATAAAAAGGGGCAACAATTGGAATCTGTTCTTATCACTTTGCATCAGCCTTTGCATCATAGCATGAGCTCATCACTGAGTATTTATCATAAAACCTGAACCTGAATTCATATAGCCCGAACCCAAAAAATTGAACACATTTTCGGGTTGCAATTATAGAAACCCGAAATTTATTCAGGAAATTTGGGTTTATACCTATGTACCCAAAATACCAGATTATACCCGAACTAAACAAGAATCCCGGTAAAAAGTTCCCCTGATGGCCCCAAAACAACCCATCCAACCCAATATCCCCACCTAGACCTAGTTCGCTGGGATCCTATCCTGTTGTCCTCGACCCCTACCCCAATGACAGCAATTCACGAGCATGTCTCACAGCCGCCACATGCCAAATTAACACCACCTCCGATTGCCTCCTGATGCCAGTAACTGCTAAACACCGGTGCCGTCTGCATGGAGGCCGACGGTTGATGCATGGAGGCCGACGGCTGGCTAGACAGGAGCAAGGTAGACCAAGAGGCTACCCCTTACAGCTCCATTCCATGAGAAAGGCGGGCGGCACGGCGCTGCCCCATGCACATCTCAAGAAGCCAAAGCGGGCACCGATGCTTCCCATTGAGCATCTCAGGTGGTGGCGGCAGGACACGGGTGAGATTGGTCTTTCCCAATGCGACATGGCTGCCCAAAGCGCCCTCGTTCTCCTTCATGTGTGATTTATTACGAGTAAGTATTTGGGACTACTACCCAAACACTAACCCCGATTTTTTTGGGTACCCAAATTTTTGGGTATCATACTTTTTGGTCAAATTACGGATGTCATTTTCAAAAACTTGATTTTTTTTATTACTCGAGCTGAATTTTTGGGTAAACCGGAACGCCCGGCTTGAATCCACATCCACATGATCAAACCACACCACAAACCCACCAACATAGCTACGGTTAGCTCCTCATACAAAAGGCCCTCATGGTTGATTTTGACTAAGAATTTTTGGCTACTACTACCTGCCACAAACAAAAACATCAATCTCCAAGATAGTACCAAATCATAGAAGTTTAACTTCTAAAACCCTACACAAACCCTGCAAAATCCCCCTAAACACAACCCTATCGAACCACTAATAGAGGCGTGGCTCTACAACAAATTGGATTGCAATTAGCCGTATTCAACTAGAAAACCCTAACCATACCTGAAAACCAAGCTATTTGACAATAGATTGAGCCAGTTTTGATCACTTGCCATATTCCGAAGGATGAAACGTTGTTAGTATGTAGAGGAAGAATCATCGCTGGCTCGTCGAACTGCCGGCCAAGCTCTAGTCGAGGATGTCGCCACTCGCACAAGGACGAATACTGCCTCCACCACTGTCTTGCCACGCAGGCAGGGCATTGCCTCTTTCCCTTCTCCGCCGCGCAACTACCTTGAAATAATCGGGATGGGGAGGCACACGTCCTATGCTTTTATGACTAGAGGAGGTAGGGTATTTGGATCTTGTATGAGGGGATTCGTGCAAAAACGAATGGCCGTGGTGGTCCAAAATTCCGAAAGTCAGGGTCCACAAAGCGGCACATCACAAAATACATCGCTGCAACGCTACTCGTGACCGTCGATGGGACAGGGACAGGGTCTACGTATTAGTGGCCTTCCTAACTTTTTTTTTGAACCGAACAGGGATCTCGAAGGATCCTGAGCTGCAACTCATATATTAGTCGGTGGGAATAGATTACAGACATGACACTAAAATAAAATAAAAATTACAACATCGTTCTGGCTTTTTGCACAAAGGACCCGGAAAAGAGAAAGGAACACGCAATCCGATCCAGGGTCTTCTCCACCGTCAGAGAGCTCCCGTCGCCGGCTGCCTGGGCGCCGCTGGGGACGAACCACTTGGCAGCACACAGGGGGGAACTCCAGCGAGGTGCTCGAAACTTGGCCTCCGCCTTAGAGGTTGAAGAAAGCGCAATCTTGGCGCTTCAGCTGGCCGCTTCGTCGGCCGAAGAACACAGCGGCAATCCATGCCACCGCGTGATGTGCTCGATGTTGCAGCGGATGAACACCACCCCTCATCCAGGAAGTGGCCCAAAGCTCACCAGGTCGCCTCCTCCCCTCGCCTCCACGGCCGGCCAGAGAGGGTAACGGTGGTGAGCAAGCCCACATCTTGAGGTGGCCAGAGGCGCAGATGGTACGGGAACTCACCTCAAAGGAGGTCTGCGCCGTCTTCATCCACTGAAGCACCGCGGAGTTCCTTGTTGGTGACCACCTGCTGCAGCGCCGATGCAGCGGGATGGGAGAGTATCCCCGACTACCTCTAGCACCCGCGTGAACCCCAGCCGCCTTCATCTCCCCCTCGCCACCACGGCCGGTCAGAAGAGGAAGACACCCAGTAACACAAATCGCCAGCAGGAGGAAGTAGCAGCAGACCACTTTATTAAGAGAGATGGTGGTTCTCCTCTTCACTTTATTAAGAGAGATGGTGGTTCTCCTCCTCAGAGCTCCTGTCCGAGATGAGGAGGGGAAACCATAGAGGATGCAGCGGCAATGAACCAAAGATCGGCAGTACCTTCTCCAGGAAGCAGAGGAAGATTCGGTACAGGGTCCCTTCCCCTCGCCTCCACGGCCGGCCAAAAGAGAAGCCAACACACCACTCGCCACGCTGCAACTCCTCTCCTCCTCGCCACCACGGCCGACCGAGGGAGGCGTCGCCGCCAGAAATCTCTGCCACCCAGGATGGCACCTAGATCCAAACGCCCCTTTATTTGGAGAGGAGGCGTGCTCCATCGCTGCCAAGGCTCCGACCACCGAGCTCATGGCGATGAAGAAGCGCCATCGACGGCTGCAAGACTCGGGAAGAGAAACTCCAGCCACCTCTCGTCATGACTCCAACCTAAGGGATAAAGCCAAAACCTAACTACCCTAAAAAACCTAAAGCCTACAACTACCCCGGCACCGCTCCTCCGCCACCTCCAGCCGACTATTCCGGCTGAGAGAGGCTCGGGAGTAGACATGGCGCCTGTGGAACGCAGCCACAGGCAAGGCTGGATGCCGACGCAATGTCCTGCCGGCCAGCCATGGCAGGTGCTAGTGAAGGTAAGGATAGACGAAAGTCAAAGAAAATGCAAGCCTTTCGTTGGACGCACTCGCGGACAGGGAAAGACAAAGCATCTTCGTCGTGTTCCAAATGGGGCGATTCCGACCGTTTGGGTGTCCAATTTCCTCCTCCCGTTGGGATGGCCTTAGGGCATCTCCACCGGCAATACCTAAACAGACGACCCAAACTGTTCGATTTTGTCCATTTGGATTGAGTCACGGTTACTTTTGGGTCGTTGTCCAGACAGTCGCGCCTAGCCGCGCGACTCAAACGAACTAAATTGGACATACCAGCCTAAGAGAGAGGAAAGAGAAAAAGGCCATTCCGTGACGACAACTGGCCAGACTGCTAGAAAACTGAACAGTCGTCTGTCTGTCCATAGGACCCATTGTGGCCAAATTTGATGCACGGATAGATCGGTCTGGTCTAAGTTTGGCCGGATGGATCGTGCCGCTGGACGTCGTGCACGTGAAAAAAAAATAGCAGAAAATCAAGGAGAGCATCAGTCCGCAGCTGGGTCCACGTACAAGTACAGCTGCGCATGGCTTCTCTCGGCGCAACGTCGTGTGTGTGATGCCACCCTCACAGTACTGCTATCATGGCACCTTTCGTTTTCATTTTTCAACAAACCGGACCCCATGCATGCGTGTAAACTGTAAAAGGGATATATAATGGAGCGTGAGAAATCCTATTCGTGCTTTGTTTCGGATGCAAAAATTAAAAGACGATGTGGCAGGAATTGAGGAACCGTACGTTTTTTGTGGCACTCGGTGGCGACAGGCGTTGTGATGAGCCCCGGCGTGAGTGAACGGCACACACACCCGGAAGCTCGATGGCATGCATGGCACCGTGATACGAAACCAGTACTCTTCCCGATCTTTTCGTGGACCAGCTAGCTAGTAGCTTGACTGGGGGTTAAAATCGTACTACTACTACTAGCAGGCACTTGCAGACTAGCTCGACCCACACCCACACACGCCGTACCGGGCAAAACCGGCTGCGCAGGCGCATGCCAGCTTTTGTCCTCGTGAGTAAACCAGTAGTACTGTAGTGGCGACCCATACACACGGCCGGAGAGCTAGCTAGCGTGGTGCGGCCGGCCGCTCCGAGCAACGCCCTCGATCGGCTCTCGGAAAAGGCCGCGTGCGTACTCGTCACCATAGACGGCCGTCGAACGGCCAGCGCCTGCGCCTCCCCTCTACGGCTACGGCTCCATCGGTCATGGTACTACAGCAGCCCCAGAGCTGCAGGCAGCTCTCGTGAGCACTGCTAGGTACAGCCCCCCGGCCACCCAAGTTGAGGACCTCAACGCGGCCGCTTTCCAGCCGACAGAAGCGGAGCCAAGCCGTTTTCATGAAACTTGGCTGCCACTCCCATGCCCCCCTATGCTATCGCCCCTAGCTAGCTAGCTAGCTCCTCCGACTGCTGCCTAGCTAGTAAGCTAGGGCACGGGCGTCGGGTTGACCAGCCACAGCCACGCAGAGGCCGGCCATATCTCCGCTCCCCACGCCCTGTTCTGTTGGGCTACGACTGCTGCCAGTCACTACGCTGCGCGCGTGTTACTACTAGCTAGTAGTAGACCTCTGCGCTCTCCTGCCATGGACATACCTACACATGCATTAGAATTCAGAGGGCTTTTACCACCAATTCGCTGTAAAAATGTTTCACATGTACTAGTAGGTTTTTTTTGGCTCTAACTAATTGTCTCTATTTATCTAAAGGAAAACACCCTTCTAAGAAAACTTCTTCTTGCCCGTTTTGATTTTACATATGCCGCGGTAACCAAAAAATAATACTAATACGATTTTCAAACTTCCACTCTTGGAAATAAAAAATTATTATACTCCTAGTTAAAGTTATAGAAGTTCGACAACTTAAACCAGTCACATTTTGACTTTTCAGATTTGTTTCTTCACACCCTCCAAATAAATCCGAGTTCCAACTTTATTATGGTTTATTACGTATAGCCATAAAAAAATCAATCGCGTCCCATCATATTGGTCCATCGATCGCCTGGAGTATCCGTTGGCTATATCAAGTAGGTCAACATGAGCACTGTCCACCACAACCAGATGGACTTTTCGCTAGTACTTGGATAAAACCAAATTATCTCTGTCACGGAAATCTTAGCAGCAAATTGTTCGGCTAGAGTTAAATGTTGGCCAAAGACTGCTACATTATTTTCTCTGAAAAAAAGACTAACTGCTACAGAAACTGAATGTATTTATTTCTCTTTTTTCAGGACTAATAATTTTAAAAATATAATAATTTGACAGGAAATGGAAAACCCCAGCAGAAATCGTCATAAAATCGATGTTCTAATTTGATAGAAGAATGAGAAAAGAACACCAGTGGTCACGGAACATATCTAAGATGAGTGATTTGGTCACACACTCGCAAAACGTGAAAATCCAACACTTAGCTTACGTTGTATGAGTGGTTTGATCATGAACCGGCTCGAAAAACCGGTTCCAAGTTGTTTCATGACCAAATCACTGATCCAACATAAGTTAAGTGATGGGTTTTCACGTTTTGCGAGTTGCCAGTTGTGTGACCAAACCACTCATCTTAGATAAGTTCTGTGACCACAGGTGCTTTTTTCTTACAAAACAAATTAAGTGAGGCCAAAATCAATCATAAAAATGGTGATAAAATGTGAAATAAACTTCCTGAAATCTGTGCACAAAAGATCAAGGATGTACTCTCAAGTTTCTCTTATTTCTTTCTTTCTTTCTTTCCTGAAAATACATGTATCTCGTCATAAACACTACAACTCACAAAAAGAATAGCCCACATCACAATGTAGGAGACCTAGAAATGCATTAGAATTGAGGGCTTCAGCCCTTGGCTACCACCAGCTGGTTTCAGAACGTTTCACATAATGGTTCTTTGGCTGTCTTTATCTCTAATTATCTAAAACAGTCTTCTAAGAAAACTTGACCTTTTCGATTTTACATCTGCATCAGTAACACAGGTGGTTACAGTTAGTCAACGTGAATGCAGACGACCAATATAAGAGATTCAGCGAGTAGCGCGGTGAAAACTATTGTGTACTGGTATGCCTATCAAAACGTTTTACCTTTTACTCTCCCAGCCTTTAACAAAGCTTCCTGGGCAATTGGTCTCCATTGCTGAGCACATGAGAAACGGAGGCCCATCCCAACAGTCAGCCCGCGCAACAGTTGTATTGTTCGAAGCACTGAAAATAGCTCCTCTGGGAAATTCTTCAAGTAGCAAAGCAAATAGAAAGAGGACATTTTAGGAGCCAATTCTCAAAGTTAAACTGCACCAATGCACAAATCATTCGAATCCCTAAGAGTTTTCAAGTAAGAAATGGAGGAACAACATATGCTATTGGTATTTCATGTTTGGACTTTGGACAGGTACATATAATGCAGTCACGTACCTCTACTCCAACTTTATTGAGTGAAGAATCATCAGCAAAGGGTGAGAGAACGGTGACTCCAGGTGGTAATCTTGTATCAAACATTCTAAGAGATAACTCAAACAGTTCTTCTAGCTCGTTGTCTACTATACTCGATGTTTCCAAACCAAGTTCCCTGAAATATATCATAAATACTTCAGAAAAACAGGTAATATACCAGCAATTATTTCACCAAGATTCACTACATCTTGCCTTTGAATATAACCTTTTTTTTCAAAATAAAAATTATTATGATCTTGTCATCAAGTATTATGTTTCCCAGGATTGTTCTGTTACAAAGTAACAGAACAAATTTATGATCTTGTCATCAACAAATTTGAATTTGCCTTTTTAAAACTATAAACTGTATGAGAGGCACTGACATTACATTTTATTGAAATATAAACAGATATTGTAGAGGATACGCAAGACCCTCTATCATTCCAAATGAAAGGGCATATAGGTCTTTTCTAGAAAAATAGCCAGGAGCCTAAGCTAGGGATAACACTGTTGAGAAACCTTGGTGTTCCTTTTTTTTTCCAAATGTTACATGAAGAAAGGCTTGCTGAAGGTGATTTAGGCCATGCTGATCAGGTGATTGCAATCGAGCTGAGGTCTAGCTGAACGCTGGCAGCTTACCAGCAGGAGGGGCTGAAGGGGCAACTCCAAATAGGATTACTGCTGGTTTCTAGGTTGCCAGAGGTACAAAGGACAATGTTGGGGCCTTTGCCAATTTTGGTGTAGGGGCATATCCCTGGTGTTCAGGTTGTTGAGAAGAAGCCATGCAAAAGCCTTCAGTTTGGAAGTGCATTTGGATATCCAAACACAACAGAGATAAGCTGGCACTTGACCATGCTAGAAAGCAAGATTGTACAATTTATTGGAAAAGTAGGTGTTCCCCTAACTCCAGGTGTCACACCCATGGGGCTGAATTGCATTTGCAATGAGAAGATGCATGAACACAAGAAAGTTCGTAGAAAGCTTGAATGGAGAGAGGTGGTGGAAAAGGTCAAGCAGCTTAGAAAGTGACTTTGGCTGGCATGACCCGTGGGCTCCATGTGTTCAGAGAGAGCATCTTTGGCTGACATGAGATGCTCCACAGAAAAAGAGTGAAGCCTGGGTAATTTGTTGCAAAGCGGCTCATCAGCCCACTGGCCATACCAGTAGAGGGCTGCGTCCCCTAAGATATGCTACAGCTCGCAGTGTTTAGGAGTTTTTCAGAAAGCCTGATAATGTCCTTTCACCAGAATGAAGCTGTGGGCCTGACGGCGTGGGGGATCATGTTCACAGTGGTTCCAGACAAGTTTGATCAAGGAAATGTGGAGCTTGTCGTAGAATACCAGGAGAAGAGCTTCATTCTGGACTGAGAGATCAGGGATACCCAGACCACCATTCAGACCTGGTTCCAGATGGCCAACAATTTAGATCCATCCATGATTTCAGACACACCCAGAGGTATATACGGCCAGCACGATCAATATTTTAACCCCATCCACCAACCTCAAGGAGCAAATATATAGTAGGTGGGCAGCGAGCCAAGGACAGATTTATAATGATGGTACATCCCTCGAGGGGAAGGAAGGAAGAGCACGATCTAATCCAATACGTTCAATGAGGGGGCATAGCCACAGATAATGGAACTTGACAGGCCAAGAAGTAGATGGCAAAGAGTCTCAGGGAGCCCTTTGAGGCAAACAAGCCAGTGGGACAGGCCTGTATGACCAACAGAGTGCCCTCTATGTACTGAACAATGGGAAAAACCACCTCGGCAATGGGAAGAAGTAACTTGAGCAGGTCACGGTGACAGGCTTTGTTGACTATGCCTTGCAGGGGATCCACAATCTAGGAACTTTTTCCCTAGACCGCATTGATTTGAATTCACTACCCTCATAAAAATCTAATTATAGCATGAAAAAACACCTAACAGGACAATGGATTAAGTTTACCTGAGACTTTCTTTAGTTGCCAGAAGGTCATCATCAGCCATTGCAATTACAAGATTAGCATAAGCCAGTCGTAAATCCTCTGGCATTTCTTTCACTTGTCCGTAATCAAGTAAAGCTACCTAATAGAGGGCCACGTAAAAGAATATTCATCTGAAAATATGCCTTTGACATATAAGGAAACATCTGGAACTTTTATTTACTAAAGGTCACTTGCCTCTGTGTTCTTGCAGATAAGGATGTTTCCTGGGTGTGGATCTGCATGGAAAAAGCCATCCTTCAAGATCATTTGGCCATAAGCAAGTGTAAGATTTGTTAGAATCTTCCTGCATTAAAGGATAATGTAGTTTTTTAGATAGACTGAGCACTAAAAGAAATTGAATTGAAGACATGCATGACATCAAATTAAATTTAGAAAAAAAAATTGAGGCAATAGCTAAGTATTTTATTCAGTCTCCTCATATAAAACCAAAACAGAATGATGTGAAAATTTTGGATGTGCATTCTAGTAGTACTGACGCATCTTTCGGAGAGAGAGTTTCATAAACCATGCAAATGAGAACCATACTCTTTTGAGATGAAGGGGCTTACTGCTTTGCCATCGCTGCAAGCTTACCAACAGGATCAATGCCTCTTTTAGACATTTCATTGCTAAGATTCATTATAGGGGTCCCTTCTATGAATTCCATGACCAAAACCTCCCTATCAAAGAAAAAGAACCTCACTTAGTCCAAATAAACAGAAGAGGCAGTTTTGGCTCAACAAACTAACTCTTATTGTTACTATTCAGGTAAGTTTTTTTTTCATATTATCTAACAGGGGATAAATTCAATACACAATTGAAGCGTTCCCTACATTTGCAGTACAAGAGGAATACAAGACATGGTACAAAATCAGCAACAAACTTTTGGTGTGATGAAAATATATTTCATGATCGAAGCATTCCCTACATTTGCAGTACAAGAAGTATGACAAGACATGGTATACAATTAGTAACAGACTTTTGATGTGATAAAAAGTATATTCATGATGGAGAGTCTCATAGTCAAATGTTCATTAACTCTAAAAATCCTAATCAGCCAAGACATAAGAATTTCAGCCCGAGGAAAGCAGATACAGAGACTAGAGGGGAAGCTTGATCGATTAAAATGACAGGTTAAAAGTGCACAAAGAAACAGTAAATCAATTATAGACAGCACATTTAATGCTTGTCGAACCAGAACAGACTAATGCGAGTATTCATTATGTGTAAAGAAGCATTCCATGGAGGACAGTTTCGCTTATGGAACATAAGCAAATCCCAATATATACAAATTTCCTGCTATTACCAGATAACCCATTATAAATTTTCTAATGAATCATTCCGGGTGATGGCAAAAAATGTTTTTAGTTGAGCTATGGTGCAGAAGTAGGACTCTATAAAACCTGAAGAACAGTTTGGCAAATTGAGTAGATATGACAGAGTACCTGCTAACCATTCCAGGAATCACACGAGGCACCATAACCGGAGGTTTCTTATTGGTGACACGTAGGAATTCTCGTATTCTTTCCATTGCTCTCGCTTCTCGAACAAAATCAAACTCATAGCATATCTATGGAAACAGTGAAGCCAAAAAGATCAATGAATTATTAGTTCTGATCTCATAGAAGGTGCAAATTCTTGTGAAATACAAGTTGTTCATTCTCATTTCTCTTGGCGCATAAGAACCTTCTCTTGGCACATAAGAACCAAACTGGTATTCACATAACATAACATAACCTTATAAACATCATGCAACTTTATGCATAGCAACATATGGATATCTGGTCTGCTACACCCATCAACTAATTGTAAAAACAATCAATATCAATGCTCCTAAATAGTTAACTTCTCTTGTTTCTAATGGCCCAATTTTTTTTTTTTTTTGAGGTATAATGGCCCAAATATGAATAATTAGATTTCATTTCTTATTCTTTCAGTAAGTAAACAGCCTTAGTGGATCAGTTTAGTTCGCTCGTGGATGGTGGATATTATATGTGGTTTTATGACAGAAATCTCTACTGGATTTAAATGGCATTCCCATTTTATCAGAGTAAAAAATTACGTTATAACAAAGATCCAGTCTACCTTAGTTTATGTCAAGGGAGTAATAAAAACCGCAAGAGGCCCAGTATTTCTAGATGTTTAAGAACAGGTATAGAGAAGTGTACTAGGATAGCAAACAACAATACTTTTGGAGTGAAAGCAAACCTGCTTTTCCATCTCTTTCGTGGCAGAGAACATATCAAAGTTGATGTCATACTTCTGTAAAAACAAGGCAAATGCTTGCATGTTCCGGATATCAACCATCATCAATCTTTCAGCTCCTGGATGTTGAACCTGGATAGAACCAGATCCACTACGCAACATCAGAGCATATTAGATAAGGAAACAGCTGCTTATGGCACACATATATGTAGTCCTAGGTCGTACCTTGACAGCAACATCTGTCTTTGATGATTTAAGCCTCGCTCGATGCACCTAACCAAATACGAAGCAGCGCTAATAAGTGAGGGGCTGTTGCAATAGTTTTTTTTTAAGGACAATAGATTTTTCAACAAGGGGTAGTTGCACAGACAAGCAAACGGCATATGCATAGGGCTTAAGACTGAATGAAGTCAAGCTGAGCACCAATGTTACAATTCACCCAGATCTTACAGTCAAGAGAAGTACCTAAACACGAACCTGTGCAATAGAAGCGGACCCAACAGGCTCAACTTCAAAGTAATCAAAAATTTCATCGAAGTCCTTGCAGAACTGTCTCTCCACGACATCCCTGACAACTTCGATGGGCGTGGACGGAGCCTTATCGCACAGGGTAACAAGCCTCTTCACCCAGGCCATCGGCGCCAGATCGGGCTTGCCCAGAATTTGAGCAGCCTGCTCAACAAAACGAGTGTGAGTATGGATGGACTGCGGGTCTCAGGGCTTAAGTCTAAAACAGAGAGACTTGGCAAGCCGGCCGATCGGAGGGGGGAAACAAAAGGCCGCAGGCACCTTGAGGAAGAGGCCGCCGAGCTCGGAGCAGAGCGAGTACATCTTCTGGGCGCCGATCTCGTGCTGCTGCTCCCACATGGCCTCCCGCTCCTCCTCATCCCTGATGAACCCCGCCCGGAGCTGGCACACCTGGACAAACAGAGCAACCAACCGACCACCGTGAGCCCAGAGGCATATCGCCGAACACCTGGCGCGCGCTCGCGGAGGGCCGTCGGGAGCATCAGAAGCGTACCTTGTAGCTGCCGTAGATGTCAACGGCGCGGACCCAGAACTGCGCGGAGCGGCTCCAGGGGCGGAAGCGGTCGGAGAGTCGGTCCCTCAGCTCCTGCACCTGCGTCAGCGGCAGCGGCATTCCGGCGCGCGCGCGGTCGCTCTCGCCGGAGAGAGAGGAGATGGATACCGGATAGATACTCTCCTGCCTTAATTACGCGCGCCGCGACATCTGACTCGTGGCTCGTAGTGGCGGCGTGGGCGGCGAAGCCAAGCGTTCCACAAATCGAGCGAGAAAATGGGGGAATCTGGGAAAAAAAAGTGGGGCCCACGTGGGGTGAAACGGACGGACGGCTACGATTGTGATCGGGTCTTCGTCGGGGCCTAGGGGGCGGTGGGTGGCCTCTCGCTCTCCGCCGGCTTGCTCCGTCCCACTGCTAGTCCTCCATGGCGGCGGCGGCGGCGGCCCGGCGGCTGTGTCACGCGGCGGCGCAGCCCCCGCCCCTGAAGAAGCTCGCACTGCACGCGCCCAAATCCGTGAGTTGCTTGCCCCTTCTCCTCTCCCCGCAGCACCGCTTCCTCCTCCTCAGATCCCCTCCGCTTTACACGGTTCTTACTCCTCTATGTCTCGGTTGGTGATGACATTCTGTTTAGCATGGTCCAGTAGAACTCTAGGCTACTAATTTCAACTGAAATGTCAAGTGCACAGCAGCACAGGAAAAAGACATTCCTTCCGATGGCAATGTGAGAAGAGCCTGTGGCCACCAAAATGAACGTCAAATCTTGCCGAGCTCCCAGCCAGTCCTAGCGGAAAGTGGCATTTGCGTCTGCGTCTGCGTCTCTCTCTGCCCTTTGTTGGTTATCCCTTATCCGATTTCTGACCAGTCGCATGCGCATTGTTATTTGTCAGTACCATGTGTATTTTGATTTTCAGTGGGACTATCCTGAATTAAGGGAGCGGTTTCTTTCATCTCCTCTGGTTAGTAATTATGAGCACGTAGTACGCAAAAACTGCTTGAGAGATCAATTGTTACCAAAGCGTTGCATGATAGTATTATCTACCAGTGGATGAGAAATGTATCCTGGCATTAGAGAATCTTCATGCTGATTTTCTTTGTATATTGTCTGAAACCTTACAATATGAGGCATAGGCCATGAATAAAACAAACCTATACACAAAAATTAGTCATAGCAATCGCACATTGTGTGAATGTGATAATTATCACTACATAAAGTTGGTTGTATAAGTTACAAGGAAGTCACCAGTACTAAGGTCTGTTGTATATGTTACAAGGAAGTTATTTCTCGCTAATGCTAACTTGCTTCAAGAATCTCATTCCTTATGGTAAATTAAGCTATATTTCTGGTTGTTCTTAGGTAGAGGTTGAGTTTGCTGATGGCAGTTCATTCCATCTGTCAGCTGAGTTTCTTAGAGTTTACAGCCCAGCGGCAGACAGCAAAATCAGATCAATAGCTGGCGAGAAGGTAAAACTTCTACTGTATTTTCTGTATTCCCTGTCACCGTTGGAAGTGGGAAAACCATGCTTTTAGTTCTTGAAGGCCTTAGGTACTATGCAAGTTTAGAGCTACTTGCTAACCCTGGAATGCTGACATGTCTATGAAAACTTGATCAAATAACCCTTAAGGATATCAGCATATTTTTCTAGCGTGTATTTTATTTTTGCTAAAGTATTTACCCATGAAATTATGTCAGGTTATATTTGGGCGGCGACATGTTGGAATAATGTCGGCTGAATCAATAGGAAATTATGGAGTCCGGTGAGTGTCATTTTCTTTGTAGAATATAAGCTTCATTGGAAATTTATCTCTTTCAGGAAGAAAAAAATATGCCTCATGAAAAAAATAGTTAGTTGTCACATCTCTATCTCTCAAAACCAATTAGTTTGTTTTTATCTGCAAGTCTCATCTATAGCTGCTCTTTTGCACCACAGGATATTGTTTGATGATTTGCACAAGACAGGGATCTTCACTTGGGACTACTTGCACCATCTGGGTTCTAACAAATTCAGTCTGTCGCGAAATTATATCAAAACTTTGAGGAAGCACGGTCTTAGTCGGGATCCACAGAGAAGAAAATGATGGAACCGAAGTATTTGTGCAAGTTAAATATGTAGATACAAGGGAATCCAAATAGTCTTTGCCTACCATGTCATGGAATTCAGAAGAAGTGACGCCTTGATGGGGATGTATGGAGCTTCTACATGCGAACACAGAATCTCTTGAAGCAGATAACTTACTATTGAACTTACTTGCCTAGTGATAGGAACTGTTTTTCCGATGGCAGATATGAGAATATTGTAAAATTCTTTACGGATGTTGTGTTGATCAATATGTGCTGAATGGGATCGTATTTCTTTCTGGAGTGATTGTAGAATTTGTTTCCTTTTCTATTATGAATTCTCCAACATGTGGTCTCTTGTGTATCGTCTATATATTTGCCCTCGGTGGCGGTAGAGCAGGTGAATAAAAGAGTGAAGAAAAGAGCCTCATGGCAATATTACCCTAATCATATAGGGTAATATTTATGTATCAAAAAAATGTAACAAAACAGGTTAAAGTTTCTTTTCATCTGTAAATTGGATACCGTGCAACTGTCATGTTTGAAACATTCATCTTACAACCCCTCGTCACTTGATATATCAGAGAGAAGGGAGCATAACTCTGTTTTCACTCAGGCAGGCATTACAATTTCTGCAACTTCACAATAAATCGAAAAAATTGATTCTCTAACTGCTAACGGGAGAGACTGCCAGGCATTGTATGCATATGAATACTGACTACCTGATCTGGATGATATTGCTAGTCTCAGCGACTCAGCCTCCAGCAACATCAACACACTCACCTTGAGAGATAGTGTGATAGACCTTGCAAGATTGGAAACCGTTCTCTAGTAAAATTATGAAGAGTTTTGGTTACATCGAAATGACATGTAGTGAAACTGTTTATACGAAGGGTGTTGGTTTCCTCTAGTATCTCACCTGTAATCTATGACGTACTCTTGTAATTTGTTGCCGCCTTCTATAAAAACATGGTATCGCCATTGGCGTACTCTCGAAAAAAGTAATCTATGACGTACTGAATTGAAATGCATCTCACTTCCCTCAAAAAGATGCTCGGCTCAGGGGTTGGAAAACATGCAGGGTAGAGCAACTACGCCCCATTCAAATGGACTGAGCAATGAGCATCCGAGTCATTTGACTGTCACACCCCACAGCTCAGGTAGATCATTCACGCAGGAGGCAACATGCATGAGGCGGCTGGATGGCGCATATATCATGCTACATGCTGCATCAGTGGAACTGCTCCGGGCCTCCAGTCACGTCATCTTCGTGGCGGAGTCGCTCGAGTAGATGGTTTCTGTGCCGCGCCAAGTTGGGGTCGGGGAGATCCCTAGTGCAAACTTCATTCAAACTGCGCAGTATGATGCGAACTTGCAAATGTTGTGAGGCATTTTGTTTTGCAAATTTGAACCACTGCCACTGACAGCGCCGATGTGGCAGTTGGCCCCGCGCGCCAACTCCGCACGGCAGGGGCGGTCATTTCCGGAGTTATAACTATGTGGGATTGAGATCCCCACATCAGTGATAGGACGGGGAAATGGGCATGAATCTCATGTCTAATATGAATATTTGACCATGCCATTGTATATTTATGTACTAGCAAGTACATTTACCTCTCTTCATATAGGGTAAGTTTTGTAGATGTATTAGGGCTTGTTTGATTCAAAGGTATCTCATAGGAAATTTGGAGAATTTTGATCTTTAGGAATTTTCCTTTGTGCATTATTTGATTCGTAGGATTAAATCCTTAGGAATTTTCCCATCGGATTTGCATTGCACTATGTTTTGTAGGAAAATTTTCATCCACCCAAACCTCATGTTATAATTCTTTGCCTTTTCTGTGATTGAAACAGACATTCGAGAAAATTCCTGTAGACTCCAAATCTTGTAGAATTTAACCGGACGGGGCATTTTAAAATCATGCATTTTTCCTATTTTTACGTTTTTCCTATCCTATGAATCACAGGACCTTACTATTAATTTTCATACTTTTTTACAAACCCTGGTCTGTGCATAACCCCAAACTTTCTCACAAAGGCATTAACAATCATACAATGTTTGACTGTAAAAAAAGATGATTTCCTAGTAGCAAGAAATAAACTTTAGCAAGCACAAATTCCAAAATTCTTGAGCAAGCATAGTTTGACTAACTACTTGGCTAATGGGAGACACCACAAACCATTTTATGTGGATAAAGATTCCATCCATGTAAAAAAGGTTGGACGTCTTCTGTAGAAGCCACAAGCCTCCTGTCCCACAAAACTCACATCCCTCTTCCTCGAGAATTAGCATTCACCTCATTGAGTCTGGTCAGATGGACACATTTGTCTGACAAACTAATTTAGAGAACTGAACTAGCATTGAAATCATTCGACTAACTCGTCCAATTTGGAGATAATGCTGATTGGAGAAGCACCATCGCTCAGCAACCGGGAAGAAAGAGCGGATGGGCAATAGTGGGAAAATTAGATAGAGATTGAGATAAAGTTTTGAAGAACATGGTTGCACTTGAGCAAATAGTGATGAGCAGCGTGCGGGGAGTCTGACAAAAAATAACTAAAGGGGCTTGGTTTACTTCACTATCTCAATCCACATATACCCGTATACAAAGTTCAGATACACCTCGCTTTGCCTCAGAAGAAGGCTCAGCATATCAGGCTAGGGTGTCAAGTGGGATCCCGCCAAAATCCCACCTCTAGTTCATTTGTCAAAACCTATTTCAAATTTTTGCTCAAAATTTACACTAGATTTTAACAAATGAACTAGAAGTGGGACTTAGGCGGGATCCCACTTGACACCCTATATCAGGCCCTGACAGTTGGGACAGGCTTAGATCTGAAATTTTGGGGAGAGAAATTATGTACAATATTTGTTGTAGTATATCTGGGAAAAATAAATTAGCTTGTTAAAACATACTAACTCTGTTCCGAATTACATGTTGCAGATTTTCCTAAATTCGCATATATACACGTTAGATACATCTGAATTTAGATAAATCTGCTACATCTAATTTAGGACAGCGAAAGTTCTACATTATGAAACATAGGGAACACTATTATATGACTCAAGCATGCTATTATGATTATCACACCCCAGATCATGCAGATTTTGACAAGTGAGGGACTTGAGACGTCTTGTAGCAGCAACCAGCAGGCAATCGCACTAGTGCACAACATTTGCATCCCATTAGTTGATTATCATGGCCGAGATGGCGTAAGTCTTACAACGGAGCCAAAAAAAAGGCTAACCTAAAAACAGAGGAGTGACAACCTCATCCCAGATTGTCATGCTAATTAAGCTCAAATTTATCTTCTCAACCCAGAGAATAGTCGCTGGTAGTTAAACTGGAGTCGGTCGCAAGGTTGTACCCTCTGAAACTTACGCCTCTCCTGACGTCAGTGCCACGTCGGTGCCGAACTTTTCCTTGGCTTCAAATTCATGGGAGACACTCCATATCATCGGACATCACCCCCATGGCGAAAGAAGACGTGTCCCAAATCTGGTGAGGATTAGTGCCTCGAACATGCATATGTGTTGGATGTTTAGAGTATGCATCACTCTGCGATAGAAGTAAGAATGTGTTGCAACACTTGTTTCATGCTCTTATATCTTGGTAACGGTGAGGCAAGTGGTGTAAGGCGGTGAGTGGAACATCAAGAAAAATTGTCGGGATGGGCTTGGTTTACCCCAATATCTCAGTCAACCGGCACATGTAAGAAAGTGCAACTGGCTTCCCCTTGAATGAACAAAACATAGACTCCGGAGGAGAGAAACTACATGCAATAGGAGTACCATTTATATAACCTGAGCATGTAACACATTTGATCATCACGCGCCATAATCATGTAGATTTGATGGACCGGTCATGAAGGAGGCAACACGGGGCAGTGGGAGCACCCATCAGACCATCACCCCATGCATGTTAGTGGTGTTAACATGTAACGTTCAAAAGTCCATGCTCTAACAGGCCACCAGACCATTTTATATATTGTGCTCACTGAATATTTTTTTTAAACGGAGGCAAAAGTTTTGCCCCATCCATTAATTAAGAAGAAGGTGTTCAGTTTTTAGGAGAAAACCGGGGCAAAAACCAACAACACCAGGGCCAAACGCACACAAACACCAACAACACATGGGCAAACACCCACACACACCGACAACTAAAACCTAAGAGAAGATGCACATAGCCACTCTATGAACAGACCAATCACGACACTCCTACACCGCGCCGACAAAGATATGTCAGGACAAAGGGGGCAACCATCAACCAGTCGCAGATGCATTTCTACTACCACCCTTCTTGTTGCTTGATTTCTCCTTCCCAAAGGTTGATCTTGGCCTAGCACCACCTCCACTGGACTTAACCTTAGACCCAATCGATTTGTTGGATCCAAGACATGCAACAGCCAAGGTGTCGAGAAAATCGCAAATCTCTCTAGCGACGATAGCTCCAGGCAGAGGAGTCAACGCTCCTAACTTATAAACCCTATCACCTATGGGAACCACAAGCTGCCGGACTCAGGAGAGAGAGAGAGAGAGAGAGAGAGAGAGAGAGAGAGAGAGCAACATCGACATCACAACCCTTCTTAGAGCCAATCGCTTTATCCATGATTAAGCCCATGCCCACGCACTCAGAGGCATCTCACACAAGAGGTTGTGACAACGTGACACAGGAAAGAAAACAACCGTAGAGCTTCTCATCATGAACAACAATCATAGGCCACTTTGTAGGGTTTCGTAGCATGGAAAACAAAAAATTTCTACCGCATACAAACAAACAAGCCAAGATCTATCTACTAGATTGTAGCAACGAGTCGATGGAATAACTCACCCTCGAAGATTCCAAAGTGTTTAACGAGAGCGGATTCTCGTGGGTGATGTAGTCGTACTCTTCCCGATCTCAAGATCGCGTAGACGATCCTTCCGGCGCTGCGTTCCGGCAGCGCTCCCGCAGTCGGTCACACGTTCGGTACTCGACGAAGACCTTCCTCTCCCTTGTTCCAGTAGGCAGCGTGTAACACCCTCAGAATCGGACCTATGCAAGTTTGAGCAAAATTCGCCAAACCCGCATAGAAACGATTCAAAGGTGCCCACCAGGCACTTTCGTGCGGGTGGAAAACGAAGTAATAACATTACACAACAGTCCTCGATGGGACCCACAGAACAGATATATATATATATAACAGCGACACCATGAGTCAAGAGTACAGATATAAGGTACCAAGATCCAAATCACCTTGAAATAATCGAGCGTCCGACTACGGACAAGAGGCAAATGGGGCTAAGAGCCCTGAAGAATAACCAATGGCGTCCATAACCACCCTGTGCCAAGCGGAAGGGTAACCACTAACGTCGGTCTCAAAACCTGCTTAAAAAAAGGGTGCCGACAAAGGGCAAAGGAAAAAAAAGAAGGGCGTCGATCGAGGCGATGCAGCGAGGCTAGATTGGCGGTCCTCGCCTAGATAGGTATGGTGGATCGGCGGCGGCGGCATGCACTAAACAACCTATAGAGACTCGATACAACCGGCGGTTATCGAGAGAGGGTAAGAATGACCTATCCGGATCCAACAAGCTAACACCAAACAAACCCATCTGGTGTTTCTCGAGACCAAACGAGGAAGTCAACCGAGGAACTCACACAGTTGGCAGTTTTACTTATTCAGTTATAGTTGCGGCACTTTACTAGTCAGGTTTAGATAATCGTCCTGATAAAGTAAGCAGTGGGCACTTTTAGTTAACCATTCCGTCGTAGTGGCTTCTTTTACTAGTCAAATACAATTAACATGAGATAACCCAAAACCCAGCAGTTGTTGGTACTTTTAAACAGCCATTTCGTTGTAGTTGCAATACTTACTAGTCAGATACAATTGTCGCAAGCGACAACCAAACAAGCAATTGTGGGCAGTATTAATTAGCCATTCCATTATAGTGAAGCTGATTACTAGTCATTATAAGTCAAATTTATAGCAGTAAACTTTAGTTATGCTTGTCTATGATCGAGATACTGTGCTCCAAGTCGTCCATAACCATGGACACGGCTTTGAAAGATTTACCGGCGGGTGCACCAATAGCAACACGCCGATCAACCTCGGAAAAACCAAATCAAAACCCAACGAGGCTTTCACGGTGAACAATCACAGATTCAGAAATATTTGGGGCCACCCTTTGAGTAGAACCCATAGCGAGTAGGCAAGCTCGAGACGGCCTCAAGGTTGCGCCAATGGTTATGGCGATCGGGAACCCGAAAGTGTGGCTGGGCTTGTCGATACAGCGTAAACACTCGCATACCTAAAGCGATGCGGTGTGCTCCTCGCACAATCGTAAATAAAGCGAGAAACATGGCATAAGTACAGGATCGTAATAAAACCTCAAACTAGTTTGTGGCCCCAAGAAATAAGAATGAATCAAGCTCGGTTCGGGGGTCCCATATACCTCCCGGATGTGGATAGCGCAAAATCAAAGGCAATTATCAAGTACTCGGGGTCTTACGGGACACAAGTGGGCGTTCGGAAACCAAATATTTTCTATCACCCACCGATGCCTCTGCTTATTCAGTTTTAGTTGTTAAACAGAAATTAAAGTGTGCGATAAGTAAAACTAGCATCATCTCCGACATCAACATGCGGCAATACATCACAATCGTGGCATATGACGACACACATCAAGACTTGAGCAAGCAACTACGACGCCAAAGTCCAACTATCTACCAAACAATGTAATAGGATGTGTCCAAGGCAATATACTACTGCGGGATATCAAAGTGCGAAACTAGAGCATCGCATAACACGGATAGCAATAGATCAACAGGAGGAAATAAAGACTATAAAGTAAGATAGGTAGAAAGGGAGATGCTGCTTTGAAAACATTGCCGAAAGGTTCATCCAAGATCGGTGACTCACATCAACTCAACGGCCTTATCCGCGAAGAAGCAAAACACTAGAAGAAACATCGGATGCACTATTTAATAAAACGACAGAAGATCGGCATGATGCATGTATGATGGATGACATGGCAAAAGTGCGATGCAATTAGGTCATATTAAGTGGAACCGGGGTCCCGACAATTAATTATATGGTTCAAGTTATTTAGCTACCCCGCAATTTAAATGTTGTTTATCAAGACAAAAGATAGCACCGGTTCGTTACACAAGTTTAAATGAGGCCAATATAAGACTAGATTTGCCCGCATATGGGCCCCATATTTAATTATTAGGTGAATCGGCATAAGGCCCCCAAACCACATGAATGCATGCGAGATGAATGACAATTCAATATGCAACAAGTTGTTATTATGTTATAAAATAAGGTCCGAGGAAAAGGGGTCACACATTAGGGGTCTCGACGATCTTGGGGTTCCGGGGTTCGGGGTTCGACAGGGTCCAGGGTTCGACGGATTGATCTCGGCGGAACGTTCTCGGATTCCGGAGTCGTTCTCGGTATCGGGGCCGATCTTGTCGCATGCGGATCTTGTCGCATTCACGGGTCGGGTCGATCTCGACATCCGGGGTTAGGGTCTTCGGATCCGTGAAGTAGACCTTGTCGCACGGGCGTCGATGCTTCCGGAAGGAGAACTTGACGATCCCGGGTCTCGGTGTCCGAGGCGAAGAACTTGGCGTCCTCGAGGAGTAATTGTCGCATCCGTGACGACGAGCTTGGCGTTCCGGGGGAGTTCTCGGTGGCGATGTCGGTCTTGGGTCACTTATGTGTTGCCGAGGTGCCGATTGTCGCGGTCCCATGCCGATGGTTCATCGGGTACATCCAGACGGTGTCCGTAGATCTTGTCAACGGTTACCAGATGACGCGCCACATCGCACGCAAGAAGAAGAAAGGCGTTACAAGTGTCTTCAGAGGCATCGGCCCGATGGGTTGGGGCGACTTCATGGATAACGGAAACGGCAGCGACGGCGAGGGCTGTGGCGATGGAGCAAGGCGGCAGCGGGGCGGGGCAGCGGGGACACGAGGAGGTCTCGGCGGGACTGGCAGCGGGCGAAGGAAGGCGGCGGCCCATGGCCGCAGGAGGAGGGCGTCGGAGGGGCGAGGCGGGCGAGGTCCTTCCCGGGGGTGGTGCGGCTCGCGAGGCTGAAGGAGGCCTGAGCGCCGACGGGAGATGCGGGCCATGGCTGAGGAGCTGCGAGGCGCAGGCGAGCGGCCGGAAGGCGGGCAGGCGGGCGTGAGCTTAGGGGCTAAGGGGGCTGTGGGCTCCGAGGCGGCGAGCTTGGGGGCTAGAAGGCCTGTGAGCGGAGGCAGTGGGCCTTGGCGGTGCTTGAGCGGCAGGCGGTGGAGGCGAGGGATCGGAGGCGGAGGCGGACGGAGGGTCGTGGACGCCTTGTGGAGGCGGCCGCCGGAGGGGGCTCGGGCGGCTAAGGCCTGTGGAGGAAGAGGCCAAGCGGGCTGGGAGCGAGGTCGCAGTGGGGAGGCGGCTCGGCCATGGGAGAGGGCGGTGGAGGCGAGGTCCGGACTTGGGAGAGGGAGGTCTGGCCTTGGGAGGAGGTAGGTGGCGAGGGAGGGTGGAGACGGTGGGTAGAGGCGGGGCAGGTGACGCGGGCGAACGGGGACGCGCGCGTGGAGAAGAGAGGTTGGAGGAGGGAGAGGAACAGGGCCAGGAGAGGTGGGCCAGAGCGGTGGGTCCCACGCGGCAGGCGCTGGGTGGCCTGGGTGCATGCGCGTGTGTGTGCTTTTGGTGTGGGTCAGGTGGGGTGAGTGTTGGGGTGTGGTTAGCACAGGTGGAGGGTTGGGCTGATGTGGCATGCAGGGAGTGGGTGAGGGAGAGAGGAGAGGTGAGGTGGAGAGATTTGATTGGAGGGAGTGATGTGGAGGTTGGGTTGGGTAGTTTTCTGGGTAGTCTTAGGATTTAGATGGGGCAGGTTGGTGGACCGATTTAAAATCCTGGGGCGGTCGTTCGGGTCGGGTTGGCCCGTTCGACTGCCCCTACTAAAATAAATAAATATTTTTATTTATTTTTAACAGACCGTTTGCACATCAGTTTTAATTAAAACAAAAATATTCCGGGGACCGGGCTTTGCAGTTGGATTAAGATGGGGCGTTTGGAAAACAATTCGGGCGTTGCGAAAATAGTTTTGGCAAACAATGCATGATGATGACGATGCAATGCACAAATTCAACGCGATTTTCTAGTAGTGGTTTTGCGGGATGCCACACAGCGGAGGTTGTAGCACTCTCCTCGCGATTCCGGCAGCACAACGGCGTGGTACCGAAAGTAGAGGGGAGATCTCGCAGGGCTTCGCCTTGTAAGCGGGCAGTATGGTGGAGTATGAGAGCTCCTCGGCGATCTAGGGTTTAGACACACCAAGGAGGAGGTGCTAGAGCCGGCTGGGGCAGGGCAGCAGCCAAGTGGCTAGGGCAACCCTAGGAGGCGGCCAGCTGCAGGAGGTGGTGGCGCCAAGCTAGGGTTTGGGGTAGGGAACTTGTGTGTACTAGGAGGGAGCCCTGCCCCTCCTTATATAGGTGGAGGGGCCGGCCGGCCAAGGGGAGGGAGGGGAGTCCCTCCCCAACTCGGTTTGGGTGGTGCTTGCCACGGTTGGAGGAGGATTCCTCCCAACTCGGTTTCCTCCTCCTCCTCTTTCCAAAACTTGTCGTTTGACTTTCAAACTAGCCGTTTGACTTTTCAATTTAGGATTTGAATAAACCCTTTATTTTGGACAGCGAAGACACTTAGTACATGATGCAATCATTCCAACTTGCAATGACACATTCATGTACCCCTTCCTTCCGAGTCGGACATTAGGAACCTTCTAGAACATTCGATGAAAACACGGAATCATTCCCGAACTCCGAAACGAGACTTTCCTTATATGAATCTTATTCTCCGGACCATTCGGATCTCCTTGTGATATCCGGATCCCATCAGACTCGAACAACATTCGGTCTCTTTCTCATCATACCATAACTACTCAAACAACGTCGAATCCTTAAGTGTCTCCCTACGGTTCGTGAATTATGCGGACATGATAGAGACACTTCTCCAACAATAACCAATAGAGGAATAAAATTCATATGGCTCCCACATATTTCTATGATTACTTTGCGATCGAATGAACCACTTACATACGATACCAATTTCCCTTTGTCTCACGATAGTTTACTTATCCGAGGTTATGATGATCGGTATCTCGCATACCTAGCTCAACCTCGTTCGATAAGTACTCTTTTCGTTCGTGATATGTGATCCTTGAGCCAGTCACATGCTTGCAAGCTAATTGGATGACATTTCATCGAGAGGGCCCAGTATATCTATCCGTCATATGGATGGACAAATCCCTCTTGATCCATGTGTTTCAACCAATACTTTCGAACACTCAATGCCACCTTTATAGCCACCCGATTCACGGTGTGGTGTTTGATGTCATCAAAGCATCCATCCGTAAAGGTGATATGCATGATCTCATGGTCGAAGGAATTAGGTTACTATGTATCAGAAAGCATATAGCAATTGAACTATTGAAATGACTTGATCTTTATGCTACGCTTATCTATAGGAGTATGTCCATTATATCATTCTCCTAACGATATGATCTTGTTGTTAATAACATCTCAATGTTCATGATAGGGAAACCACAATCATCTATTAACCAACAAGCTAGTATTATATAGAGGCTTTACTAGGGACTTCAAATTAGGTTTACAAATCACACAAGTATTAATGTTTCCTTGTTAATATTATTATAGCATGAATGTAAACATTTATCATAAACAAAAAGATATAATAATAACTACATTTATTATTGCCTCTAGGGCATATCTCCAACACACTTATGCTTAGAAACAAGCACAACTGAATCCTGCGTATTGGAGAACCCCGGACCATTAGAAGGGCATGCATTCGTCGGCTCCAAAGAATCCCTACCACGCGTCAACAACATCTTGAGAGCTGCCACTTCCTCACGGAGGGGATGAGACGCCTCCTCGACTTGAACGTCTACCAACCGAAGAAGCTCCAAGCGCATCAAGGCGACCTGGTACTGAAAGAGAGAGTCCAAAGTGGCGTTGACCTTTAACTGCCCACAACACCTAGGAGAGGGACTTGGTGGCACCACTACAAGCACTGATGAGTGGCCCACTACCTCATCCCAACTCCGGATGACGAGGGATGATAAGGCCTTGTGATTTTTTTGGACAAAAAGCATATATTAATATTGCAAATATATCAGTTACACCCAATCTTTGCAAGCCTATGTCTATGATTTTAGATTTTCACCCTAGAGAAAGTCATCACTCCCAAAAACAATGCCTTCAATAAGACCATTGCCAGACACAACAAGTTAAGGTCAAACCTTGAATTTTCACCATGGAAGGTAAAACTTTGGAATTCTCCCTATGATGTCACCCCCACTTACGATGCCCTTGCTCCAAGTTAGAAATCTCCAAGTCAATTCATCATCGCAACAAAGAGTCGAATCACCATTGCTAGTCCCCGGATCTCGGCTTCTATGACCTTATCCTGAAGGGAATATGCCCTGAGAGGCAATAATAAAATATTTATTATGTGTATTCCAAGTATATGATAGATGTTTATTTTGCATGCTATAATTATAGTAATACGGAAACGTTAATACATGTGTGTTTAATAAACAAACAGAAAGTTCCTAGTTATGCCTCTCTCATAAACTAGTTCGTTGATTAACAAGATGATCACAGTTTCCTGATCATAGACATTGGATGTTGTTAATAACGAGATCACAACATTAGTGTAATGGTGTGATGAACATTCATCCGAAGTATAGCATTACGATCAAAGTCATTGAGTTTATATTGCTATAAACAACTTACGAAGTAGTCCTAATCCTTAGACCATGAGATCATGCCAATCACTAACACCGGAAGAGTTTCTTATTGACATCAAACGTCACTCCGTAACTGGGTGATGATAAAGATGGCTTCAAAGATACTAAAGTGTTATGTTGAGAATCATGGATCAAGAGTGGAATTTGTTCATCCCGATGACGGATAGATATGCTCTGGGCCCTCTCGGTAATATCACATTGCTTAGCTTGCAAGCAAGTGATTTGATCACTAGAATGTTATATCACGGGAACAAGAAAAGAGTGCATGTCAGTAACGAGATCAAACTAGGTATGGATATACCGATGATAGAATCTCGGACATGTAATATATCGTGAAACAAAGGGATTGAGATACAAGCGTAAAAGGTTCCGACGATCACAGGAAAAGTCATCGTTGAATGTGTGGGAGTCGAGATGGATCCCGTGTCCCGCTCGATTATTGATCGGAGAAGGGTCTCAATCATGTCTGCATTATTCGCGAACCGTAGGGTGACACACTTAAGGGACACTGGCATCCAGTTGGAGCAAATGTTTCATGCCGAAAGAATAAACAAGCGTAGGAATTTATTTCACTAGATACTGGAACAAGTTTTCGGGTGAAATTGCATAAAGAGGTTATGCATGTGAAATGGAATTCTAGCAAGGGGTTATTTGTGAATGTTTGTCATTAAATTAATTGACAAAATTCTGAATAAAATAAAAGAGTTTTATTTAATGAGAGTTTGCATTAAATTTGGTGGAAATTTAATGGGAATTTGAGTGGGTTTTTTAGTGGAGAAAATTGAAGAGCCATTTTGTGAGTGGAGTGTCCACCCACATGAATGAAGGAGGGGAGGGGGCAGCCCCCATGGCCGGAGGACACCCCCTTGGGTTCCCCCCTCCTCCTATAAAAGGCACCCCCTCTCCTCTCTCTCACTCACACCTCCTCGTGAAGGATCTCTCTCCCCCTCTAGAATTTATCCCCCATGGTCTCGGACTAGCGAGATACATGTTCCCGGTGACTATTCGACAAGAAAGGGTTGTGCTTCCGCTGCATCGCTGGAGCGAGGAGGCGGAGGTTGCTCGATGTCTTGTACGTGTGTGCGAGCACGGATGCGCTGCTGTTTTGCGGCGCTAGGACTTCCTCTCGATCTTGAGATCGGCAAGATATCGTCTTCATCAACCACGAGTTGAACTCGTTAAGCTTTGTCGGTCTTTAAGGGTATGTTCTCTACAGATATACATCTGCCCGTTGTTTGTATCTAGTAGATAGATTTTGGTACATAGTTCCCATCGTAGAATTTTTTTTGTTTTCTATGCTGTGAACCCTACAGTGGTATCAGAGCCGGATCTATGCGTAGATACTTTACACGGGTAGTACACATATGAGTATGTGGGCGATGATGATCATGTTGTTGCTCCTTAGTTGTAATTTTGGATATTGGTGGCATAGTGGGATGAAGCGGCCCAGACAAACTTTACATGTCCTCGCACATGAGACCTGTTCCACGCTTGACATGCAACTAGTTTGCATAAGTGGCTAGCGGATGTCTGTCTCTCCTACTATAGTCAATATCTATTTTGCAACGAGTTTTCAACAATTTGGTTATCCTCGTTGTGGTTCATGTTCGTAGGTAAGAACGGTTCTATCTCGAAAGCCCTAAGCCACGTAAAACTTGCAATGGATAAATTAGAGGCGTCTAGTTTAGATTATTGTTGGGCTAGTGTTTTGATATGGTGATGTTGTAAGTAGAAGTATGAGATGATACTCTTACAAAATACATAACGTGTAATCTTCATAGACCTTGGACTTACACATAAAGGTATGATAGTAATCATACCACGGTGCACATGATAGAGATCATATGCGGGAACCATATCATTTCACTAATAAACATGTGATGTTTGATAGCATCTTATATTGCTTGTTTAGCGCTTTGTTAGCATAATAAGATGATCCCTCATTTAAATATCAAGATAAGAATGTGTTCTTCCTTTAGTATGCACCGATTATGTTTTCGTCGCTCCAAGACATCACGTGATGATCGGGTGTTCTTGGATCCACGACCATATTTCGGGTGTAAAACAGTTACACACGCGAATACTAAGGTTCTAACTTGGCGAGCCTAGCATGTACAGACATGGCCTTGGAACACGTACCGAAAGGTTAAGCATGAGTCATATAGTAGATATGATGCCCATTTAATGCTCTCCTTTGAAGCTACATCGACTCACGTGATGATCGGACTTGGTGTAGTGGATTTGGTTCATGTAATCACCAAAAAGGCACGAGGGATGTCGTTTTTGAGTGGGAGTTCATTCGTAATATGGATTAGTTGAACTCAATCTATCATAAACTTAGTCTAAACTTTACAAATTCTGTTGTAGATGGCACCACCTGCTTTTAATTTCAATGTGTTCATGGAGAAAGAGAAACTTGCAACAAACGGTAGCAACTTTACCGAATGGGCCATGAATTTGAGGATTCTCCTCTCTGCTGCACAAAAGCAATATGTGCTAGAAGCGCCGTTAGGCCCCCCACCTTTTGAGGATGCCCCTGACAAGGAGAAGAATGTCTATTGGACTCGTCAGGAGGACCACAACTTAGTTCATTGCGGCATATTGTATGGGCTAGAGACGGAACTTCGAAAGCGTTTCGAAAACGGCAATGCTTTTGACACAATGGGTGAGTTGAAAATGATTTTCGACACACATGCTACTGTAGAGAGCTACAACGCTTCAGAAAAGTTCTTTAGCTGCATAATGGAAGAGCACAGCTCCGTTAGTGAGCATGTACTCAAGATGTCGGGTTACGCCGATAAGCTTGTGTCCTTGGGAATAACGATTCCCATTGACTTAGGCATCCATCGTGTTCTGCAGTCTCTGCCACCTAGCTATAAGAGCTTCGTGATGAACTATAATATGCAAGGCATGAAGAAGTCTCTCCCCGAGCTTCTCATCGATGCTTAAAACTACGTATGGAGATCAAAACGGAACATCAAGTGTTGACGATCAATAGGAACACTGGTTTCAAGAAAGACAAGAAGGGAAAATGGAAGGGAAGTAAGGGCGGCAAGACGGTTGCCGTGCCTGAAAAGAAACCCCGAGTTGGACCTAAGTCTGATACCGAGTGCTACTATTGTAAGGGATCGCCATCGAAGCAACTGCCCCAAGTATTTGGCAGACAAGAAAGCCGGCAAGGCAAACAAAGGTATATATGATATACATGTTATTGATGTGTACTTGACTAGTGCTCGCAGTAGCACCTGGGTATTTGATACCGGTTCAGTTTCTAATATTTGTAACTCGAATCAGGGGTTGCGGAACAAGCGACCGCTAGCAAGGGATGAGGTCAAGATGTGTGTCGGCAATGGATCAAGCGTTGATGTGATCGCCGTCGGAATGCTGCCTCTCCACTTGTCGTCGGGATTAGTAATAAACTTGAATAATTGTTATCTGGTGCCTGCACTGAGCATGAACATTGTATCTGGATCGTGTTTAATGCGAAGTGGTTATTCATTTAAATTCGAGAACAATGGTTGTTCCATTTATATGAATGAAATCTTTTATGGTCATGCACCGATGATGAATGGTTTATTTCTTTTGGATCTCGATAATAATGTTACACATATTCATAATGTTGATGCTAAAAGGATTAAACTAAATGATGATATATCCGCATATATGTGGCACTGCCGTCTAGGTCATATTGGCGTTAAACGCATGAAGAAGCTCCATTCGGATGGACTTTTGGAATCACTTGATTTTGAATCATTTGATACATGTGAGCCATGCCTTATGGGCAAGATGACTAGAACGCCGTTTTCCGGTTCAATGGAACGGGCGACAGATTTATTGGAAATCATACAATCTGATGTATGTGGTCCTATGAGTGTGTCGGCGCGAGGTGGATATCGTTATTTTGTTACTTTCACGGATGATTTGAGTAGATACGGTTATATATACTTGATGAAACACAAGTCTGAAACCTTTGAAAAGTTCAAGGAATTTCAAAATGAAGTGGAAAATCATCGTAATAGAAAGATCAAATTTCTACGGTCCGACCGTGGAGGTGAGTATCTAAGTTACGAGTTTAGCACTCACATGAAAGAGTGTGGAATTGTTTCACAACTCACACCTGCCAGAACACCATAGAGAAATGGTATGTCGGAACGTCGTAATTGTACTTTATTAGATATGGTTCGATCTATGATGTCTCTGACGGACTTGCCATTGTCATTTTGGGGCTATGCACTAGAAACTGCTGCATTCACTTTAAATCGGGCACCATCTAAATCCGTTGAAAAGACATCGTATGAATTGTGGTTTGGAAACAAACCTAAGCTGTCATTTCTTAAAGTTTGGGGATGCGATGTTTATGTGAAGAAACTTCAACCGAATAAACTCGAACCCAAAGCGAAAAAATGCGTCTTCATAGGATACCCTAAGGAAACTATTAGGTATTCCTTCTATCACAGATCTGAGGGCAAGGTTTTTGTTGCCAAGAATGGATCCTTTCTAGAGAACGAGTTTCTTGCGAAAGGTGTGAGTAGTCGGAAGGTAGAACTTGAAGAGGTTATTGAACCTTCTCTTCAAAGTATGGCGAGTAGCGCAGCGCCGGAAGTTGTTCCGGAGTTGGCTTCACCTGTTGAAGAAGGAACTAATGATAATGATCATGAAACTCCGAAAGAGAGTACTACCTAACCTCGCAGGTCAAGCAGACGTGCAGCCCCGAGTCAGACGGAAATCCTGTCATGAATTTCATGGTTGATGAAAATGATGACCCTGCGACATATGAAGAAGCGATGATGAGCCCGGATTCCAACAAATGGTTAGAAGCCATGAAATCCGAGATGGAATCCATGTATGAAAATCAAGTTTGGAACTTGGTGGACTTACCTCACGACCGAAAGGCCGTGGAGAACAAATGGATTTTCAAAAGGAAAACTGATGCTGATGGTAATATAACCGTCTATAAAGCTCGACTTGTCGCAAAGGGGTTTCGACAAATTCAAGGAGTTGACTACGATGAGACATTCTCTCCCGTAGCGATGCTAAAATCAGTTAGGATTATGTTAGCAATTGCTGCATATTTCGATTATGAGATATGGCAGATGGATGTCAAAACCGTGTTTCTCAATGGTAATATTGAAGAAGAGTTGTATATGATACAACCAAAGGGTTTTGTCGATCCTAAGGATGCTAACAAGGTGTGCAAGCTTCAGTGATCCATCTATGGATTGAAGCAAGCATCACGAAGTTGGAATCTCCGCTTTGATGAGGTGATCAAAGAGTTTTGATTTGTCCAAACTTATAGAGAAGCTTGTATTTATAATAAAGTGAGTGGGAGCAATGTGGCATTTCTGATATTATATGTGGATAACATATTATTGATCGAAAATGATATAGATCTTTTAAACAGTGTTAAAAGTTATCTAAGCAGCAAATTTTCAATGAAGGACCTAGGTGAAGCGTCATACATATTTGGCATAAAGATCTATAGAGATAGATCTAGGCACCTAATAGGGCTATCACAAAGTACATACCTTGATAAGATTTTAAAGAAGTTTAAAATGGAAGATAGTAAGAAGGGGTTCTTACCTATGACACAAGGCACAACATTGAGTAAGACTCAAAGTCCGGCTTCGGCGGAAGAAAGAGAGATAATGGACAAGGTCCCCTATGCTTCAGTCATAGGCTCTATAATGTACGCCATGCTATGTACAAGACCGGATGTGGCACATGCTATTAGTTGACTAGTAGGTACCAATCGGATCTAGGTTCAGAACACTGGAAAGCGGTCAAGAATATCCTTAAGTACTTACGAAGAACTAAGGATATGTTTCTTATATACGGAGGTGAAGAAGAGCTCGTCGCTAAGTGTTATGTCGACGCTAGCTTTGACACCGATCCGTATGACCCTAAGTATCAATCCGGATACGTATTTCTCATGAATGGTGGAGTGGTTAGTTGGAGGAGCTCCAAACAACCTGTGGTGGCGGGATCAACAACGGAGGCCGAATATGTTGCTGCTTCAGAAGCGGCTCAGGAAGCAGTTTGCATGAAAGAGTTCATATCCGAACTAGGTGTGGTTGCAAACGCATTGAACCCAATGGTGATCTATTGTGACAACAATGGTGCCATTGCCAATGCCAAAGAGCCAAGGTCTCACAAGTATTCCAAGCATATTAAGCGCCGGTTTCACTCCATCCGCGAGCATGACAAGGATGGAGATATAAAGATTTGTAAAGTACATACGGATCTCAATGTAGCAGATCCGTTGACTAAAACTCTCCCTAGAGAAAAACATGATCTACACCAGAACTCCATGGGTGTTAGATACATCACTATGTAACTAGATTATTGTCTCTAGTGCAAGTGGGAGACTGAAGGGAATATGCCCTGAGAGGCAATAATAAAATGTTTATTATGTGTATTCCAAGTATATGATAGATGTTTATTTTGCATGCTATAATTATATTAATACGGAAACGTTAATACATGTGTGTTTAATAAACAAAGTAAAGTTCCTAGTTATGCCTCTCTCATAAACTAGTTCGTTGATTAACAAGATGATCATAGTTTCCTGATCATAGACATTGGATGTTGTTAATAACGAGATCACAACATTAGTGTAATGGTGTGATGAACATTCATCCGAAGTATAGCATTACGATCAAAGTCATTGAGTTTATATTTCTATAAACAACTTACAAAGTAGTCCTAATCCTTAGACCATGAGATCATGCCAATCACTAACACCAGAAGAGTTTCTTGTTGACATCAAACGTCACTCCGTAACTGGGTGATTATAAAGATGGCTTCAAAGCTACTAAAGTGTTATGTTGAGAATCATGGATCAAGAGTGGAATTTTTTCATCCCGATGACGGATAGATATGCTCTGGGCCCTCTCGGTAATATCACATTGGTTAGCTTGCAAGCAAGTGATTTGATCACTAGAATGTTATATCACGGAACGAGAAAGAGTGCATGTCGATGCGAGATCAAAGTAGGTATGGAGATACCGATGATCGAATCTCGGACATGTAATATATCGTGAAACAAAGGGATTAAGATACAAGCGTAAAAGGTTCCGGCGATCACAGGAAAAGTCATCGTTGAATGTGGGAGTCGATGGATCTGTCCCGCTCGATTATTGATCGGAGAAGGGTCTCGATCATGTCCGCATTATTCGTGAACCATAGGGTGACACACTTAAGGGACACTGGCATCCAGTTGGAGCAAATGTTTCATGCCGAAAGAATAAACAAGCACAGGAATTTATTTCACTAGATACCGAAATAGGTTTTCGGGTGAAATTGCATAAAGAGGTTATGCATGTGAAATGGAATTCTAGCAAGGGGTTATTTGTGAATGTTTGTCATTAAAGTAATTGACAAAATTCTGAATAAAATAAAAGAGTTTTATTTAATGAGAGTTTGCATTAAATTTGGTGGAAATTTAATGGGAATTTGAGTGGGTTTTTGAGTGGAGAAAATTGAAGAGCCATTTTGTGAGTGGAGTGTCCACCCACATGAATGTAGGAGGGGAGGGGGCAGCCCCCATGGCCGGCGTCCACCCCCTTGGGTGCCCCCCTCCTCCTATAAAAGGCACCCCCTCTCCTCTCTCTCACTCACACCTCATCGTGAAGGATCTCTCTCTCCCTCTAGAATTTATCCCCCATGGTCTCGGACTAGCGAGATACATGTTCCCGGTGGCTATTCGGCAAGAAAGGGTTGTGCTTCCGCTGCATCGTTGGAGCGAGGAGGCGGAGGTTGCTCGGTGTCTTGTACGTGTGTGCGAGCACGGATGCGCTGATGTTTTGCGGTGCTAGGACTTCCTCTCGATCTTGAGATCGGCAAGAGATCGTCTACATCAACCACGAGTTAAACTCGTTAAGCTTTGTCGGTCTTCAAGGGTATGTTCTCTACAGATATACATCCGCCCGTTGTTTGTATCTAGTAGATAGATCTTGGTACATAGTTCCCATCGTAGGAATTTTTTTGTTTTCTATGTTGCGAACCCTACATATCCGCCAGCTGACTTCACCATGGAATGAGAAAGCATGCCCATGATGGTAACAACTAGCAGAGCTTCACAACACTGCCTATGAAACCAAACGGTTAGATAAAAAACACGGGTGCGCACGACCGAATTCCATTCGATCCAACAATCTCCAAGCAATAGGTGCCCATGGAAATTCAATGGCGAAGCCTTCTAGAATACAACACTTACACCAGATCGATGGGGACTAGCATCTAGCATATCAAATAGGAGAAGGTAAGCTTCTACTATATTTTCCATATTCCCTGTCACCACTGGAAGTGGGAAAACCATGCGTTTAGCTCCTGAAGGCCTTAGGTACTATGCAAGGTTAGAGCTACTTGCTAACCCTAGAATGTTGACCCGTCTATGAAAACTTGATCAAATACCCCTTTAGAATATTACTTATTTTTCTAGTGTGTATTTTCCTTCTTAAGTATTTGCCCATTGAAATTATGGCCAGGTTATATTTGGGCGGCGACATGTTGGAATAATGTCAGCCGAATCGATAAGAAATTATGGAGTCTGGTGTGTGTGTCATTTTGTATGTAGAATAAAGAGTAATATGCACCGGAGGTCCTAAAAGTGTGGACGAAACCATACGCAGGTCCTAAAAGTTCCAATTTGTGTACCGAGGTCCTAAATCTCTGTTAGTTGTGGACTGCAGGTCCTAATTCTCGGTTAGTTGTGCACTGTAGGTCCTAATTCTCTGCTATAGCCCTGACTACAGTACACATGGATCTGAGAATTAGGACCTGCGCTGCACAAGTCCAAACTTTTAGGATCTGCATACAGTACTTCATTGCAAATTATCTATTTTCAAGAAGAAGAAAATGCCTCAGGAAGAAAAATAGTTAGTTGTCACATCTCTATCTCTCAGAACCAATTAGTTTGCTTTTATCTGCAAGTCTCGTCTATAGCCAGTCTTTTGCACCACGGGATATTGTTTGATGATTTGCACAAGACAGTGAGCTTCACTTGGGATTACTTGCACCAGCTGGGTTCTAGCAAATTCAGTCTGTCACGAAATTATATCAAAACTTTGAGGAAACACAGTTTTAGTCGGGATTCTCAGAGAAGAGAATGATGGAACTAAAGTATTTGTGATGAGTTAAGTATGTAGATACAAGGGAAATCAAATAGGCTTTGCCTACCATGTCTTGGAATTCAGAAGAACTGCTGCCTTGATGGGGATGGATGGAGCTTCTACACGTGAAGAACTCAGAATCTCTTAAACCAGATATAACTTACTTTGTAATTATAGGAACAATTTTTACAATCGCAGATATGACTATATGAGATATGATAAAAAAAACTTACATTGAGTTGATCAATATGTGCTGAAGTGGATTGTATGCTTTTCTTGAGTTGTGGTGGGATAATGTTTTCCTTTTCATTATGAATTCTCCAACAACAAGTACTTTTGCCGTATGAAGTGATAGAACGGGTGAAAAATAGACAAAAGAGAAGAGCCCACGCATAAACCTCTGTAATATTTTTATCCAATAGAAGTAACAAGGCAACACATTAGAGTTTCTTTTGATATAAATTTTAGCACTGTTGCTTTTTGTATGTTCGTCCTGTATCCGTCGTCACTTGAGTGTTTGGAGAAATGAGCTCTGATTTTGCTCAAGTAGGTATTACAAATTTTGTATGACAATAAATTTGGAAAATTGATTTTCTAATAGGAAGAGGTCAATTTAAGTTGGCAGAGGACTAGTGATGTAGAACAAAATAACTAATGGGCATTATTTGTGAAGTCCCGCAAGCCTCCACCAACAGTCACTCCCGTTGAGACACTTTGTCCAACTCATCTGGCCAATGGTCATTCATAACTAGCTAGACTTGTCCAAAATTGGAAAGCACATCATGTGAATTCGCCTAATTGGATGATGAAGAACGTGGCTATATGTTAAACCAAATAGTGATGGGCAGTGTGCATGAAACCAAACGAGTTTCTATGGAGGGGTTTGCTTGGTTTAGTCCAGTACTATCTCACCCCTTACGAAGTACTCCCTCTGTTTAGAAATATAAGATGAATCTACATACTAAAAGGTGTTTATATACATCAGCTTCACTAACCTAAAACATTTTATATTTCTAAATGGAGGGACTACATATTAATAAGGTTCAAATGCATCTGACTTGCTCAAATGAGAGCTCGGCTGATCAGGCTTGAAAACTGGGGCAAGCTATATAAACTGGAGGGTGGAGTCCTAGCCTGCTATTCATGATCTAAGCATGAGACTCATTTGATCGTTACACCCCGGATCATGCAGATTTGACTGTCACACCCCAGATCATGTAGATTTACCTGATAGACCATCCACGCAGGAGGCAACACGGGCGTCCGTAATTGCCCAAAAAATGCACCAGTCACGCCATCTTCATGGTGGAGTCTCTGGAGTAGTGATCCCTAGTGCCAACTTCCTTCATCCTGAACAAGACGGGGCTACTATAGTTCGTTGGAGGCTGGACACAATGGCACCTGATGCAACCTAAAAAACTAAGCTAAAACAGAACGGGAACAACCTCATCCCAGATCTTCACGCTAATTAAGCTCAGTCAAATTAATCTTCTCAACCCAGAGAATAGTCGTGGGGACGGTCGCAACCTGCAACCTGGGTTTGAAGAATAAAGGAGTAGGATTATTCGAACATCAGAGAGGAATTGTGGTAAGTTCGTCCATGAAGAACTTTTCCAAGAATGACTCATACACAATGTAATCAAACCATGCAGATATTGTTTTTATATCCGCAGAGCTATTTATTTCCTAGGTTCCATTTCAAACTAAATAAAATCATAAATTGTTCGGTTCCTAGTTACAGTACTTGTGTCAGAGTGCATGGCAGACCCTCTCGAGCAGGAAAGTCGAGATTTCTTCTTTTGCAGACTCGGATGTCTTGAGGATAGGCTGCCCGGTTCCAGGTGGATGTTCATAGTCTGGAGTCGACACAACAACGCTAAACTTTTCCTTGGCTTGCAACTCAACTGAGGCACTCCCTCTCATCCTACATCGCCCCCACCGCAAAGAAAGAAAAGTCCCAAGTCTGGTGAGGATCAGTGCCTCCAACACGTCTAGCCCTCGGACATTTTCCTTTTTTAAGAATGCCGTGCACTTTCAGATAGAAGTAAGAATGTGATGACACACTTTTTGCATGCTATTATATCCTGGTAACGGTAAGGTAGGTGGTATCAGGCGGTGAGTGGAACATCTAGACAAATTGTCGGGAGGGGCTTGGTTCACTCCAGTATCTCAGTAGTCAGTACACAGCCATATGTAAGACGAGCATGGTTCAGATCGCTACCCTGTAAGTGAACAAAAACATGGACTTCCGGGGAAAGCAATTAGATGCATCCCATTTATATAACCTGAGCATGCAGCACATTTGAATTTGATCATCACACACCAGATCATGCTGATGAGGTGGACCAGTCATGCAGGAGACAACACGGGGCGACGGCACCCAACGGACCATCACGCCGTGTTAGTGGCTACTACAGCATGTAAGGTTCAAAAGATCATGCTCAAACAGACCACCAGAACATTTTATACATGGAGATCTATGAGGTCACGGAGATACCAAAAACTACAGGAATCGAATGCTAGGCCGAGGACAAATAGCCATCGGCGTAGCTAAACAAACCATCAACGTACGCTACGTGATTTAAATGCTCGAGTTGGCAAATCATCTTGTGAAGAGCCAAAGTGCTCAATCAGGATCGTGGATTCCTCCGAGGCGCTGAACCGCTGTTGTACCGTCGGCACCCACACGGCGACCTGTCATGGCACGCATTGGTCCGCACGTTGGTCCACAGCATAACATAGCCAACTCTGTTGCCATCGACGATGCAAGAACCACCCCGTTCCCCTCCCTCTCCCCTCCCCCCGAGGGCTACAGGGACTTCTCGATCATAGCCATCCCAACCACCCCTCCATCCATCTCTCCCCAATCGCCCCGCCGCAGACAGGGACCTCCGGGCGCGACCTGGGTGGAGCCGCCAGCGGCGGTTTGTCTTTCCCTGACTTGGTGGAGGCGGGCTCAGGGTTCTATCCTCCCCGTCGGCGCCATTCTTTGGGCGGCGGAGGTCCAGTGTTGACAACGCGGCAGCGTGACTGTGCAGAAAGTGGCGGAGGGGCTATGCTGGCCCAATCGGCCCGTATCTAGGACCCTAGGGATCCATCTGGGTCTAGGGTTGGCTGGCATGCCCTACCCTCCGCATGATCTGCAGGCAGAAGTGGGGTAACTTGTGCAGGTTCCAGTGGCGGCCATGATCAGGCCTATTGAAGCGTGGCGACAGACTTTACGGGCTTGTCTGGGCCCAACCGGACCCTTTTGGGATGGGTGTGCCCTCACGGGGACTTTACGGGTCCACTGGACCAGGCCGGACCCAACTAGGACTGGGGTGTCTATGGTCGCGTCTGGTTGACTACCGCCAAGGCGGTGGAGGTAGTTCCCTCCTGTGGGGACGCGTTTCTGCTGGCCTGATTCAAGCTACTCTTTGCCGCTATTTTGCAGACCTCGCGACGATAATATCGATGAGCTCATCACAGTGCCTTCGTGACTGTGGTGGCGCATGCTCGTGGATGGCAAGTTTTGTGGTGGCTAGGCCTCGTCCTCGCGGGGCACCTGCGCAACGGATCGCCCGAGGGTTGTAGATAGGGTTTTAAGGATAACTCCTTGTCGGTTTGCCCGACACTGACTCGGTGTTGCCCGCGGGTGGCATCTTTCCTGTCCGAAGGACCTCGTGGCTACCCTTCTTCCACTTTCTTTGTGTGTGTTGGGAGAAACCATAGGACCAACTCTAGTCCGGGTAGCATCGGTTGCTTTCCCTCTTGAGGGCGTTCTTGGTGCTCGACGAGTCGTGGCAAGGAGCATGGTGGGAATTCTCTGGAGGCGTAGAGGTTGCGAGGCACCTTCGTTTAGTTGATCCGCCTTTGTCTCTATTTTGTTTCTTCTTTGTTTTCTTAAGGCGTGTGTTTGCTGCTGCCCCAACATTTTATTTTATTTCGAGACTATCTTGGTTGTACAGTGTGATTTATATATTAATATAGCAGGGTGAAAGACTATTTCAAATAGGAGCACAATATAGCTAGTGGAGAACATATAGCTAGAGAAACCTCTGGATTGTACCATACTACCAGTTATTACAATTTAAAATATAGTGCAAACAATCATGAAAATTCTAGATTTTTTTACAGCAATGATACTAAGTCAAAATACTATTTCATGTAATTCCGAATAAAAAAATCAATGCACTCCAGGACAATAAAAATTTACAAAATCCATTGAAAAACTATTTCAAACTAAAAATAACAAGAAGATGCACTATTCATATAGATTTTTCTTTTTTGTTTCTATTGATTTACGTTTTGCATTTCACCTCATACAATCATATATAATATTTGTATGTTTTTACAAGAATATTTGGGGTTTATTTGTTTTCCATCAGACCATCACGCCGTGTTAGTGGCTACTACAACATGTAAGGTTCAAAAGATCATGCTCAAACAAGACACCGGAACATTTTATACATGGAGTTCTATGAGGTCACAGAGATACGAAAGATATATATACGTGTTTGAAATGCTCGAGTGGCAAATCATCTCCTGAAGAGCCGAAGTGCTCACTCAGGAGCGCGGATTCCTCCGAGGCACTGAACCGATGTTGTACCATCGGCACCCACATGACGACCTGTCACGGCACACATTGGTCCGCACGTTGGGCCAGATCACAACATAGCCAACTGTGTCGCCATCGACGACGCAAGAACCACCCCGCCCCCTCCCCCCTCCCTCGAGGGCTACGGGGACTTCTCGATCGCAGCCCGCCCAACCACCATCCATCCATCTCTTCCCTGTCGCCGCCGTCGGCAGGGACATCCGGGCCCGGCCCGGGTGGAGTCGGCGGTAGTGGTCTGTCTTTCCCCGAATTGGTGGAGGTGGGCTCAGGGTCCTATCCTTCCCGGCGGCGGCGTTCTTAGGGTGGCGGAGGTCTGGTGTTGGACGGGAGATGACGATGCAGCGACGCGACTGCGCAGTAGGCAACAGCGGGGTTGTTCTAGCCGGGTCCAATCGGCCTAGATCTGGGCCCCTAGGGCTCCATCTGGGTCTAGGGAGGGCTGGCATGCCATGCCCTCCCCATGATCTGCAGGCTGAAGCGGGGTAGCTTGTCCAGTGTTCCAGCGGCGTCCGTGATCGGGTCTGTTGCAGCGTGACATTGGACTTTACGGGCTTGTCTGGGCCCGATCAGACACTTTTGGGACTGGTGTGCCCTCGCGGGGGCTTTACGGACCCGACCGGACCCAACTAGGACTGGGATGTTTGTGGCCGTGTCCGGTCAACTACCGCCAAGGCGATGGAGATAGATCCCTCCCGTGCGAATGCGGTTCTGCTGGCCTGATTCAAGCTACTCTTCGCCGCTATTTTGCAGACCTCGCTATGGCAATATCGATGAGTTGATGATGTGTCAACACACGTATTTTTAATCAAAGATGCATGTTATGACATACATCGCAATCCCAGGATTACCATTTTTGCGAGACATAACAGATTGGATATCACAATACATCATCCATTACAAATCATACATAAGGTCTTACATAAATAAGGATCTCATGATCCAGTTCTTAATACAATTCAAGCAGCGGAATAACGTAATAGTAACGATATCGTGGGCGAAGCTCCATCTTTATGGTCACAGGCAATGCTGACGATGGGAGATGATCCTAGTTGTCGTAACCTTCCTGCTGTCCTTCTTCTTGATACTCCTCTTCATAGTATGGCCACGGGAATAGCCAGGGACAAAGCCATGAGTACTCTTTAAGTACTCGCAAACTAATACTAACAAGTGAAGTGGTTTTGAATAGGATATACTAAGCTCTAGGGTTGTTTTGCAAAAAACCAGATTTACCTCTACTAAGTTCAAAAGCAAAGAAAGCTAGTTGAAAGTTTTATAACACCTAAGTGGGAACTTGAATTTCATGTCACAACTCTGTTGTGGTCAAGCCAAATTCATAAATCATTCCATAAGTCATTTTGAAAACATCTGACGATAGAACAGTATGGCCACTCCAACTGTCCATAATCGCGGAAGCGGCTATTCGAATAGTTTGACACTCTGCAGAGATTGTACACTTTCACCACAACATTCGATACATCCGTCAGGAACAATCCTGAATTCACCATACTCAATATGCGGATAATCAATCCTAAACTTTCAATTACACGCCCTAGTATAGGCACCTCTCCTGTGAGTTTGGCCTCCCAACCATGACCAACCGTCATCTTGGATACTACACAGGTGGACAATCTTTACAAGGTAGCCTCATCTTAGACCTTGGCGCAAGGGAACCCGTACTAAGGTATATAAATTTCCAGTCAACCCCTACCCAATTTTTGGGTATTGTGGTTGTACGGTAAAATTGGAATGGTATCGCATCCAGACAACCATTAGTTTTGTAAAGGGATAAGGCTCATGCCTTAACATTTTCATCATCAAAATCATCTGGTGTTCGGAAACACATGTCAAAACATCTCAGTAGAATGACTCATCATTCTAAGGTTTTCATAACCATTTTCACCAAGTATTCCCATCTAAAGTTGGTCAAGTTTTAAGCTTAGCACTAGCATCTATAAGTGGGGGTAAATACTAATGAGGGGTGATAAGCAAGTGTATCTTATCTAAGTAAAATCTCATGCCTCAGAATAATATCAAGATTATCTAACATAGGCCAAATTTTATGCTCTTTATGCTACCTTCAATTATCCTTCTATTATCTACAAGTTACTAAGTAAACCTTAAAAGAAAGCTTTGATAAAAAAATAAAGTATTAAGCTTGCAGGTAAAACTAGGATTGGGTATCAAGTGGGGTAAGCTTGCAAGTAAAACTTGCATGGTTTAGCTTGCTAAGATAGTAGTATAGGCTTGCTAAGTTGCAAGAGTTAGCTTGCCTTGTGCAGAGCAGTGGTTAAAGTTCTTCTCGGCTTCTTCCTCGTAGTATCCTCCTTCCTCATCGTATCCTTGGTCGGTACTAGCGTCTATAAATGAATACGAGGTACACAATCACTAAACAATACTTAACTATTTCTAATCATCACACAAAGGTTCATACTAGATGACATCGTCTACGAGAAGCGACTCGCAATCAAATCTCAAGTCCTCCCGGACTTCCTTGTACATTGGATGGAGCTGCAGCTGCCAGACACCCGAGACATGTCGCAGTCATGGACGATGCACTTCGACGGCTCCAAGCGTGAAGTCGAGGAGCCGAGTCATCTTGACCTCTCTCCGCAGGCTTACGGATGAAGTACGTCCTCCAGATGAAATTTCGAGCTTCCAACAACGAGGCCGAATACGAAGCCCTCATCCACGGTATGAGGATGGCAAAGATCTGCGGCGCAACGCGCCTGGTCATCTACGGTGACTCCAACCTCATCGTCCAGCAGACGATGAACGAGTGCAACGCACACTCCGAAAACATGATCGCGTACCGCGCACTCTACAACACACTCGAAGGAGAATTCGACGGATGCGAGCTTCGGCATGTTGGAAGAGAAAGCAACGAGGAAGCCGATAGACTCGCCAACATCGGCTCCACCTGCGCAAAGGTGCCACCGGGTGTGTTCCTGGAACAGATCTGCGTGCCATCCATCAGGCGGAAATTCCCCAAGGGATCACCCGAAAAAGCAGAACACTCGGGGGCTACGCTTCCCGAAGGTCATGAAGGACCCAAAAAACTGGACACAAAAGTCGCTATGGTCAACCTGATGCAGGTGATGGCAGTCGAAGAAACATGGACACGACCATACCTCCAGTTCCTCATCAACGGAGAACTGCCTGACAGCCCGACAGATGCCCGACGCATATCTCGCCGGTCGAAAGCTTTCACCATCATCAATGGCGAGCTGTACAAGCGCAGTATTAAGGGTGTACTACAAAGATGCGTCACCATCGGTGATGGGAAAACCATCCTCCAAGACATCCACGAGGGCATCTGCGGCCATCACTCAGGCAGCCGCTCCCTTGTCGCCAAAGCTCTACGAGCTGGATTCTACTGGCCAACGGCCATGAGCGATGCAAAGGACATCGTCCGAAGATGCAAGGGGTTCCAAAGGTTCGCCGACAAACCACACGCACCCGGATCAGAGCTCAGGCCATAATACCTATAGCCTGGCCCTTTGCTCAATGGGGCCTCGACATGATTGGCAAACTGCCAAAGTCTTCGAAAGGGGGGCACGTCTACCTCCTAGTTGCAGTCGACAAATTCACCAAGTGGGTCGAGGCCATGCCGGTCACTAACCAAAAGGGCAAGACCGCCGTAAAATTCTTTGAGTCCATTGTCTGTGTTGGCGTGCGCACAACATCATCACCGACAATGGATCGAACTTTATCTCCAAGGAATTCCAGGACTTCTGCGAAGGCCTCGGGATCAACATCACGTACGCCTCAGTGGCACACCCGCAAACGAACGGGCAGGTGGAAAAGGCCAATGGCCTAATCGGCGCTGGCATCAAGAAGACCTAACGCCAACGGCAGATCTAGCCATACACGTGTCAGCATCACAACGAACCGTCGTTACCACGCCGTCCACTACGCGCGGAAATCGAGGCGATGCCGTAATTATCTCCACGCCGCGCGTGACCGGTCAATTCAAGGTCAGCAAGTGGGACCCATGTTCGCCATCAAGTCATCTACGGCGCAGACGCTTGAGGTCATTGATCGTCAAGATCGATGTCATCAAAAGCTATACTAGCAACAACTACAATTTCTTCGGCTTCAAAGCTAAGAGTACTCACTCGAATCTACGATTCGACTAAATACTCGGGGTCTACTCCTATTAGGAGCGCTGGCCGCGTACCCGAAAGATGAATAAAAACGAACTATTTCTTCGAGTCCTACGTCGAGTCTACGACTCCACTACGGACTCGGGGGCTACTCCCATAGGGAGGATGGATTTAAGCATCCGAATTTTTTTTGTGTCCAACGGACTTAACACTGAACAATGTCTGAATTAAAGTCTCCGCTCGAGTCTACGACTCGAACAGACACTCGGGGGCTACTCCCATAGGGGGCGCTGGCCGTGCACCCTATGTATTCTTCGACTGCGATCTTTCGGATTAACATGCAAAAAACTTTTCGGCAACTCTGCCCCAACAAAACGCTAAGTGAGCAACGTTCTCCTTGGCCACCTGAAACACCTCCGCGGTGATAAACATTCGGATGCTGTGTCTGTGACACAAAGATAAGACCTACAGATATCATCTGGTGGCCTGGCAAAGCGCTCTGCTAGTATAAACCCGTGCCAGCAGGCGCGATGAAAAATCCCGACGGACGCGTTGGGTACATCAATTAAAATCACTGGAATTCCACTCCTGTAAGTCCTCCGTGGCCTGAGTCGAATTACGCCAGCATATGTTTCGGGTTCGAGTTAAGGGACTCGAACCTGAGGATTGAAGAGTCATCAGCCAAATCTACGATTCGACTAATCACTCGAGGGCTACTGACATGGTTATACCCTACGGGTACGTGATCTCAGCATACCTGGTCCAGCCTAAGGAAGGCCCACGGCAGATGTACGCCGGCCCATGAAGATTTTCGGGTGGCCAAGGCCCATGACGCCTTCGGATCCTTGAAGAGCAAGACTAGCGTAGATAGGAAATTTAAAGGGGTAAAACCCTAGAACTTGTAACCGACTAGGTCTATGCCCGGGACCTGCCTAAGTCTATATAAAGTCTAGGAGGGCACAACCTAGATCTCTCTCTCATACTTTCGCATACACACCTCCACGCCAGATTGCATCTGCGCACCCATGTAACCTTCGGTTCCGCCGTAATCAAGAGCAGACAAGCAGGAGTAGGGTTTTCCCTCCGGGGGCCTGAACCTGGGTAAACCTTGTGTCCCGTGTTGCTTGTTTGCTAACCGTTCCACGATCTCCAGCATCCCCATCTTCTCCAAAACTCAAGTCCATAACAATGGGCATTGACGAGATCAAACCTCGTCACTAGATGATCTAGCATCATCACTAACATTACAAGATTAAAGCACTTGTCTCATTTATTTTATTTTATAAAAGTAATTTCTACTCATTGAAAAACTACTTAAGGTTTAATATTCTCCAACTCAAACATTGGATCATGTTGACACATGTCATCACCACATATTTCAGTACATGGGAATGTGATTTAAAGTGGTGTCACAATTTAATAAGGTTTAACTTTTTATTTAATTTAATTAAAGTGACTAGAAATTCCTATGTGGCATTATTTTATTACTTGATCATTATTTTTGTAAGTAAACCTATATATTTTTATATATTCTGAAATGTATGGTTAAATGTGATTTTTGAGAGTTGGAATCAACTCAAAATCTATTATGGTTGAATTTTGAAAAATGTTTGAATACAGAAAAGCTTCTGCCTTGTTATTTTTACCATGGGTGATCTACAATTCTAAATGGTTTGAATCCAACGGGCTTGGATTAAGCATTTCAGTACATTTCTAACAAAATTGGTTTCATGCATTTTGGTTCAATGAATCAAGCTGGGTTGATTTTTGAATCTAGGTACATAACTGGGTTTGAAATTAAATGAATAAATCTAAATTAGAATTAGTGGGTCGCGCATGATGTTTAACTGGGCCGGCCCACTACGCACAGCGCACACGCTGGATGGTTAAGTGAGAGACCCCACTCGTTAGTGAGAGAACGAGTGGCGAAGCGGTACGGGATGATCTAGGACGCACGATCTAACTCTAATCGAACGGCTCTGGTTCATCGTCCACGTCGGGAAGCGCCAGCGAGACAGAACCCTAGCGTGGCCGGCGGGGGTCGTGGGAGGCTCACCGGGGCTCAGGCGATGGTCGGCGACATGGGTGAATGATGAAGTCAACGACGGTGATCCTCATGGTACCGGCAGCTCCTCCTGGGGCGGCTCCAATCGATGGCGCCTCTTCTCCTCTGCAGCGGCGAACTCCGGTGAAATTCTGGCCATCTGGTGCTCGCCTTGCGCCAGGAGTGAGTGGGGGTATCAGTGAGAGGTGGGGAGTGAACTGGTGTGAAAAAACGAGCGGGGGAGGTCTCCTTTTATAGTGGCTGAAGGGGATCAAATGGCGCGGGTGGAGCTCATCGGTGTCGACGGCACAGAGTGCTACTGGCATGGGCGGCGATAGGGGGCGGTGTTGTGCTCCCTGGCGAAGATCAACGTCGTGGTGGTGAGGCGTGGGGCGGTGCGAGATGGTCGGAACGTCGCGACGCTCTGGGCGGGTCCGACGGTGATTTTAATGGCGCCGCGTCTGATCCGTCTTGGCGGCGAACGGGCATGCCAGGGGTTCTTGGGTCTTTGGCGATCACGCATATAAGCGGGCGAGGCGGATGCGTAATGTCGCGGTTGGCGCACTGGCGCGTTCTCGGCTCGCTCGCAGAGAGTCTTGGCATGCTCGGGTAGTGTGGTCCAGGGGCTGGCAGTGCTCGAGGCTTGGATAGGGGGTGGCGGTGGATGGTGGTTAGTGCTCCAGACATTCTTGCTAGGCTTGGTGCTTCTCCTAGCTTGATGTCCACATGTGGGTGGCAAGTTAGGCTCGGCATGGTCACCATTGATGGCTATGCCAAGCTCACAGTGGTGTTAAGGCTTGCTAATTGGGCTAGATCATCTACTGAGAGTATAGAGTGAGCTAGAGAGGAAACAAGGTTGGCCAAAATCACTGCTCCTAATAGTGTTTTGTTTTGTTTGTTTGCTGCTGACAAGGTGTTTGATGAAATGGCCGAAAGATATTCAAATTTGAATTTTGGATTCAAAGTTGGTGGGTTTGCTAGGCACATACTAGGGAGTATCTGGTTCGTTGGATTGTTCAAGGGTCATTGGTTTGGTTGGGTTTTGAAAATGTGTGATATTCACATATGTTAAAGATTTAATTTTGAATTGTCATTTGAATGGGGTTGCTAAATGTTTCTGTAAGTTTGAAAGGTGGGATTTGATTCACTTTTACCTTTGTCTTGCAAGGGGTGAAAAGAAATGGAAAAGTTTCTGTTTGAAATCTTGGACTAGAAACACTCAAAGTAACCTAGTGAGCAAGATTGGCAAAAATGACCATTTGCCTTATTTGAATTGTTTGTGATTTTCTCTTGATTTGTTTCTGCTTGGAAATGTTTTAGATGATGTTATATTCATCATTAAATCATTCCTTGCTATTTAGTTGAATCACACAAGTCCATTCATGTATTTATCAAATCATCACATACACACATGCATTCATTTTGTTTTTATTTAATCAAAGTTTTTGTTAACCCTAATTTTAGTGATTAGAGTTGTTTCATATTTTTGGGATGTTACATGATGGTGCCTTCGTGACCGTGATGGTGCATGCTCGTGGATGGCAAGTTTGATGGTGGCGAGGCCTCGTCCTCGTGGGGCTCCTGTGAAGGTTGTGATTGAGGGGTGTTAGCGACCCATTTAGATAGGGTTGTAGTTGTTCAAATTGTACCGATCTAATCAGGGCCGGCCCTGAGGGGGGACCGGAGGGGAAGCCGCCCCGGGTCCAAAATTTTGAGGGGCCCAGATATATGTTATATATATGGGCTATAATAGATATTAAAAAAAATAAAAAATAGCGGTTTCAAGCTTTCTATTGGGCTAAATTGGGCCCTCTATTTTGCTAGACACACATACGTTTTAGATTTGTTCAGGCTGCATGCCAGTTCCTGCCTCGACCTTGACTCGACGTTGCGCTCTCGATACTAGAAAGGCCTGCACGCAGCAAGTAGCAAGTCGTCGCCCGTCAAGATGGTCGCCAATCGCCACGCACCCTCGCCCTCTGCCTGCTGCCTGCCTCTCGTCTCGCCTTGGCCGTTAAGCGTCCGTGGGTCTGAATTCTGAATTTCTGATCCCAGTCTTCTGCATTCTAACGTTGTCTTTAATTTTTTTTCTAATTAGTAATTCTTTTTTATATTTTTAGTGTGGTTAATTGGTTAAGGCACCTGATTCTGGTGCTAAGAAAAGGAAAAAGAGGAAGGAAGAACAAAAGTTGATTAACTCACGGAGAGGATCCCTTCATAAATTTTTAAAGAGTAACACGAGCACTTAGAGAAATCCAGTTGAGTTAGCACTAGTTCTTGTTGGGGAACAAAGTAATATTGATCTAGAGGTTGATATCGGTACAGAGGAAAACGATGAAATCAACACGGGTAATAATAATGTAAGTGATCATGATATCGCATTTGATTCATCTCCTACAAAATCTGCTAGTGTTGATTTGGAACCAATTAGTGTGGATATTTATGATCCGGCATCGAGAAAAAGTTTTTGGACGAGATTGATATTGATTCCATTGTCACCGACTTCGCTTCTAGGAATACACAGAGAAATTTTGAAGGTAATATGTAAACATTGTCATTTTTATATGAATATTGCAAACAGGTATACTTGAAGTATTTATCCTTCATCATTTCATACTTGTATATCAAAAAAAATAACAAGAGGCCCTAAATTTTAGTTTCGCCCCGGGCCTCTAAAATCTCAGGACCGGCCCTAGATCTAATCCGGTATATAAGGATTAGATCGTTCTATCTCTTCCTCCCCAAGTTTGTAACCTTCTCGGTGTTTATCTCTTTGCCCACATTGGCTATTTAACACGGAACCGAGCCCGAGACAAAGGGCATCGTTAAACCCAAAACATCATAGAACAAAATAACTAATGGGCATTATTTGTGAAATCCTGCAAGCCTCCACCAACAGTCACTCCCGTCGAGACACTTTGTCCAACTCATCTGGCCAATGGTCATTCATAACTAGCTAGACTTGTTCAAAATTGGAAAGCACATCAGATGAATTCGTCTAATTGGATGATGAATAGTGATGGGTAGTGTGTGCATGAAATCAAAAGATTTTCTATGAAGGGGTTTGGTTTAGTCCAGTATCTCACCTCTAAATCCAATATGGAGGTTCAAATGCATCTGACTTGCTCAAAAGAAAGCTCGGCTGATCAGGCTTCAAAACAAGGGCAAGCTATATAAACTGGAGGGTGGATTCCTTGCCTGCTATTCATGACCTAAGCATGGTACTCATTTGATCATTACACCCCGGATCATGCAGATTTGACTGTCACACCCCAAGCGTATGTAGATTTACCTGATAGCTTTTTCCTAGGTTCCATTTCAAACGAAATGAAATCATAAATCGTTCAGTTCCTAGATACAATACTTGTGTCGAGTGCATGGTAAACCCTCACGAGTAGGAACGCCAAGTAGTCTAAATTGCAGCAAAGCAAAACACAACTCTCACTTTCAGTGAGAGACAATGGGTGCGCAGTCGCGCACAGGACCGCAAGCTAGGGATGTAGGTGGACGTCCGTATAGTCAATGAGCTCTGTCCGGCAATTCATTATCCGAGCCAAATCTACGGACAGGTTGTTCATACACTAATTACATTTCCTGCATCCCTACCGCGAGCAGATTTCCTCTTTTGCAGACTCGGATGTCTTCAGGGTAGGCTGCCCGGTTTCAACTTCCAAGTGGATGTTCATAGTATGGATTCGACACTTCGGTGCCAAAATTTTCCTTGGCTTGCAACTCAGCTGAGGTAGCCTCGGTCATCGTACATCACCCGCACCGCAAAGCAAGATGTGTCCCAAGTGTGGCGAGGATCAGTGCCTCCAACACGTCTAGCCCTCGGACATTTTCCTTTTTCAAGGATGTTGCGCACTTTCAGATAGAAGTAAGAATGTGATGACACACTTGTTGCATGCTCTTATATCCTGGTAACAGTGGGACAAGTGGTAGCAGGCCGTGAGTGGAACATCTAGACAAATTGTCGGGAGGGGATTGGTTCACTCCAGTATCTCAGTACACGGCCACATGTAAGATGAACACGGTTCAACTCGCTTCCCTGAAATGAACAAAAACATGGACTCCCAGGGACAGCAATTAGATGTATCCCATTTATACAACATGAGCATGCAACACATGTGAATTTGATCATGACACACCAGCCATGCAGATGAGGTGGACCAGCCATGCAGGAGGCAACACGGGGTCACGCTATGTTAGTGGTTACTACAACATTTATTTGTTTCATGTACATTTGCTAGACTTCTATGCAATACTTCTACCAATGATATTCCTCCTCCAACTAACATTACAAACTCGTTCAAAAAAAAAACTAACATTACAAACATGTTTGGAAATTTTTTGAAAGGAGTTGACAAATTATCTAAGGCTTGAATTCACATGGGTGTCTAGGCCTTATGTTGGTCAATATGGAGATGCAGAAATGATATTGTGTTTAACAGAAACAAAACTTTCAACTTTTTGCAGGTCATTCATATATGGTGGCACATTGGGTGCGACTATAGTGTTTCCTGCAACCGCAAGCGCAACGGGATATTATGGATACTGGATGTAAACGTCTTCTGATAATCGCACAGGATATCTTTAGCCAGGCTGGCTGGTAGCATGCTAGTAGACTTCAGCATGCTTAATTGGCACATGTTTTTTTTGCTAGTTGGTCCATGTATCGACTTTAAGCGACCCATGAGACTGTAATTTGTACTAGATGCAATTTATACTGGATGTTTGGTTTAATGAAAGAATGTATGCATCAACCGATTATTGCTCAAACAGACCACCATAACATTTTATATGTACAGCTCTATGAGGTCACAAGGATATGAAAGAGATATCTATGTATCTGAAATGCTCGAGTTCGCAAGTTAGGACATCTCCAGCGGCACGATCCAAATGGTTTAGGCCGGTCAGAACCCGTCCGTGCGGATAGGATGACAGCGGAACAACGGCCTAGTCGTGCGACCCAAACAGACTGACTCGTGTTGACTGACCCATACGCTCACCAAATTTGGGTCACGGACGAATCTTTCTGGATAGCGCGCATAACCTCTCCCCCAAGCCCTCGCCCGCCATCACTGCCGCCACCCCAGGTCGCGGCGCCATCTTTGATGTGTGTCACCGTTGCCCTCGCCACTTTCAAGCGCACCCTGATGTCTAGAAGCCACTGTCTCTTGTCACCATCTTGTACCAGCTAGCTAGCATTCGTAGCGCTCGATGGCTGTTGCTGTCCCTGGCCGTCATCGCTTGTGTTCCCCCCACTATCAACACCGTTGTAGCCTGTGCACATTGCCGGAGCTGACTGGCTTTTGCTGCTCCATCCTGAGACCCGGGAGCGTCGCCTATACTTCATAGGCTATACGCTCAGGCCAGTCGCTAGCTCGAGCGCCCATGACCTTCTCGTCTAATTGCCCGTCCAAATTTGAAGTGTGTTCCTCACCCATTTTTCGTGCACATCGATAGGCATGTATATTGACATTGTGGCCATGAACCACCGGCTTGTGCGTGTGCAGATGGAATGGTAGAGTAATCGAGTTTTTCTACAAGAATGTCATTGATCAATCATCGCCAGGCGATAACACTGACATTTTTGTTGGACGATGCAAGCATGATGCATGACCACTACCTGATGCCAGTGTGTAGGGGAGGCTCGTCGAAGAAGCGCAAGCCCAACATGGATCGTGATTGGGATGGTGGCCACGAGCATCTTTACAAGGACTACTTCCACCACACTAATCTGGTGTATGATGAGAAGACATTCCGTCTCCGCTATTGGAAGTCGAGAAGTTTGTTCCTATAGATTCTTGATGGCGTGACAGATTACGATGACTACTTTGAAACCAAGAACGATGCTACTAGTAAGATTGGCTTCTCATCATACCAAAAATGTTCCGGGGCCATCCGCATGCTTGTATATGGAGTAGCAGGTGATCTCGTTGATGAGTACATGCGCATGAGCGAGTCTACAAGTTTTGCACAATAGATATTGCGGTGTTTGACAAAGTTTACTTGAGAGAGCCAAACACCGAATACACTGCCCGTCTTTTGTCGATCACCAAGAAGCGGGGGTTTCTAGCATGCTGGACAACAGCATAGACTGCATGCATTGGGAGTGACAAAACTTTCCTTTTGGTTGGCAAGGATAGTAGAAAGAACATGTGGATGGGTGCACGAGCATTCTAAAAGTTATTGCATCACATGATCTATGAATTTGGCACTCTTTTTTTGCCCCTAGTCAGGATCTAACATGATATCAATGTGCTTCAGCGCTCGCCTATGTTCGCTAGGATTACAAAAGGCAATGCTCCTAAGGTTAACTATATGATCAATTGTGATCCCTACGACAAGGGGTATTATCTAGCTGATGGCATCTATTCTTCCTAGTCAGTATTTGTCAAGACAATCCGCAATTCCGAAGAAGAAAAATATAAGAGATTTTATGAAAGAACAAAAAGATTGAAGGAAGTATGTGGAGCGGGCATTTGGTATGCTCCAACATCGGTGGGCTATTGTTTGTCATCTTGCTAGAACCTGGAGCAACATGGTCGACCGCCCAAATTCCATTTATAGTTTATTTTTGTCATTTCTAGTTTAAATGTTGGTCTTGAAATTTAAATTATAAATGACAAAGTAAACTAAAAGTGAGAACTGGGCAAAATTTAAATTAGAAGTGACACCAAGATACACTTGTCTAGTTTAATTATCAAGATGGCGTAAGTCTTACAGACAAGCCAAAAATAAATAAAGCAGAACCGGAGCAACCTCATCCCAAATCGCCACGCTAATTAAGCTCTGACAAAATAATCTTCTCGACCCAGAGACTGACCCAGAGAATAGTCGTTGGTAATTAACACGGAGAAGAAAGTGTTGTAATTTGAGGTATTTGCATGTTGGGTCAATAATGAAAAATCTGAAATTCTCTATTTCAAAAAAAAAAAATCTGAAATTCTCTTTGGTCTAATCATGCTTGGCTGTGCAAGTAGAGAAGTTTAATCCTACATTGCTAGTTAAAAAAGAGTTACACCAGCTTATATATTAGGTTATTCTACTATTTCAGTAGAGACTAAGAAAAGGGGACAGCTCCCACGCACTCCTCTAACGTCGTCGCCTGGAGACGATGTGCGCGGGTTGCAAAAATCGAGTCGTGCTTTTTTTTGGTTGTTCGGAAAAATTAATCATGAATTAATATGAACTATTAACAAATACGTGACAGATCTTTTGGATCGCGGTTGTGTTTGACTCGAATGTGGGCTGCGCCCCACGATCTACCCGGCCCGCTCTATATAAAATGATACACTAACCCCTATGCGGATATAACGCATCACATGCACCACCTTCCAGTCCATTGTGTCACTGTCTTCTTCTTCCCCTTCCTGGCTTGTGGAGTGCACCGCAGATTGACAGTAGGTCTCCGAAACTCCGTCTCTCGTGATCCTATACGGGTGAGGGACATCATATTTTTGGGAGCACACTAGAGTGACTACTGGCAACCACAACGTCATCCGACGAGGATTTTACGAACGACGACTTCAACAACCTCTTCGCTAGTGTCGAAACTAGCCAGGACGGAGAGCCTAGACAAAGTACTAAGTTCTTCGGCCGCCGGCCATTTGTTCAATGTTAATCTTGATTATTGGATCATTAGTTTGAATGGAAAATCTTGGATGGAGCCCGGACAGCTGCCCGGGCATTGCCGGGCCGTAGCTCCGCCACTGCTCTTCGGTAACCTCAGCATGGGCGACAACACCGACATCGACGCTGTTGCAACTGCTGCCCTCACTGCTGCTGCACAGGCTGCTCAAGCCTCACCGTATGTGATCTTAATCTCTCTCTTTCAGATTATGCTAGAGTTTCTAGTTCTAGCATTTGGTGTAGGTTTATCTTGTTTAGATGCAATCTTTTCATCCACTTTCTTAATCTACATGATTAGTGTTACTGTTCATAAAATCATGCTTTAATAGTTAATTATTTGGATTAAATCATATAAATATTTGCTTATATTTTTAACAGAAAGGAGTAGTATTATTGGAACATCAGAGAGAAATTGTGGCAAGTTCGTCCTTGAAGAACTTATCCAAGAATGACTCATACACAATGTAATCAAACCATGCAGATATTGTTTTTAGATCCCCAGAGCTATTTATTTCCTAGGTTCCATTTTTCAAACTAAATGAAATCATAAATCGTTCAATTCCTAGTTATAATACTTATACTTGTGTCGAGTGCATGGTAAACCCTCTCGAGTAGGAAAGTCACGTAGGCTAAATTGCAGCATAGTAAAATACAACCCCCACTTTAAGCGAGACACAATGGTCGCAGACATGACTGGGTGGAGATTTCCTCTTTTGCAGACTACGGATGTCTTGAGGATAGGTTGCCCGGTTATAGGTGGATGTTCATAGTCTGGAGTCGACACAACAACACTACGGGACACGCGCGCTACGCCGAGGGCAAAAGGCCGTCGGTGTAGGCCAAAATGCCCTCGGCGTATAGTACGCCGAGGGCAGCCCTCGGCGTAGCCTCCTCGGCAAAGATCTCCCTCGGCGGAGCACAGTCAAGCCGTCGGCGTATCAAAATGCCGTCGGCGTATGCTACGCCGAGGGCTTTGCCGTCGGCATAGCCTGTCGACCGGTTGCAAAAATATTTCTTTTTTGAATTTTTTTTTTGAAAAAAAATTATTTTTTTTATTTTTTTTCTCAATTTTTTTATTCCTTGAATTGTTTCACTTGTTAATCTCCTACTTTGAACATTTTTAACACTAATTATACTTACTATTTGATTAAATTCCAGTCTTATTCAAACTTCCCATCAGGTCACCCATCCTAATACTACTCCAGCTTCAGCACGCTTAACTTCCTCGTTCCTTCAGAATCAGTTTTCGCAAAATAATTCATACATTGGTGTCAATACTATGATATCAATCTCATTAACTCTTATATCATCATGTCACATGTTTGTATTTTTTTGAAATTACAAACAATTATTTAAGTAAATATTAATGAATAAGTAAAAAATTTATTGAATTCAAATAAAAATATAATAATTTTATTTTTTTGTATTTTTTATTTAATATAGAATATTTAATATCTTTAAATCTGTAAATCGAAATTCAACAAATAATATGTTTAAATTGATCAGAAAAATGAGAGGAATCCAAATATGATATACATATCAAATAATCACAAATCCTTCGTTTTTTAAATTAGCTATTTGGTGGTTGCTTTAGAAAATCCCCTTTTTGCGCACGGATAATGAAAAATGCCTTTTTGGTGCGATGAAAAGGAAAACTTGCAATGGATATTTGATAAAATAGCATATTGTGAACCTAAAAATGATTTTTGTAAAAAAACATGAGCATCAGATCATGTACCTGTAGTTCATATCTGACCCACTTCCTATCGATTCGGCAGGAATTTGTCTTTTTCACCAAACGTGGACGGAAAGGTTTCGGATCCCCCTGTTGGAACATTGTCCATATAAGGTGGTATAGTATTTTTGTAAAATGTGGTGATAGTATTTTGAATTAACCATTTGGTGGTTGCTTCACAAAACCGTCCGTTTTTTATGCTCGAAAAATAGAAAATGGCTTTTTGAATTTAAAAGGAAAACTTTCTCCTGCAACATTGTTCGCCATCCCATGATGCATGTGTATGCATAATATGGGCACATTATCATAAACTATGCCTTGATTCTAGCCATAACATTGGTCATTTGACCCGAAAGCCAAGAAACCTCAAATGAGATAGGTCATTTTGTGAAGGGTTTTTTGAGACATAATCAATATATCAATTTTGCTATTTTTCCTTATAAATATGTCACATAATATGACACCACGCGAAGGTTTCGCATTGTTTCGATCGTTTTTGATTTTTTTATGTCCGTTTTAAACTATCGTCAAACTTTGTCGAGCATGACATAAGATTCTTAGCTCGGGACAGAGCCTCGCTAAACTTTCATTAGATATTTGATAAAATAGCATATTGTGAACCTAAAAATGATTTTTGTAAAAAAACATGAGCATCGGATCATGTACCTGTAGTTCATATCTGACCCACTTCCTGTCGATTCGGCAGGAATTTGTCTTTTTCACCAAACGTGGACGGAAAGGTTTCGGATCCCCCTGTTGGGACATTGTCCATATAAGGTGGTATAGTATTTTTGTAAAATGTGGTGATAGTATTTTGAATTAACCATTTGGTGGTTGCTTCACAAAACCGTCCGTTTTTTATGCTCGAAAAATAGAAAATGGCTTTTTGGTGCGACGAAAAGGAAAACTTTCTCCTGCAACATTGTTCGCCATCCCATGATGCATGTGTATGCATAATATGGGCACATTATCATAAACTATGCCTTGATTCTAGCCATAACATTGGTCATTTGACCCGAAAGCCAAGAAACCTCAAATGAGATAGGTCATTTTGTGAAGGGTTTTTTGAGACATAATCAATATATCAATTTTGCTATTTTTCCTTATAAATATGTCACATAATATGACACCACGCGAAGGTTTCGCATTGTTTCGATCGTTTTTGATTTTTTTATGCCCGTTTTAAACTATCGTCAAACTTTGTCGAACGGCGGACATAAAGATTCTTAGCTCGGGGCAGAGCCTGGCTAAACTTTCATTAGATCTTTGATAAAATAGCATATTGTGAACCTAAAAATGTTTTTTGTAAAAAAACATGAGCATCGGATCATGTACCTGTAGTTCATATCTGACCCACTTCCTGCCGATTCGGTAGGAATTTGTCTTTTTCACCAAAGGTGGAAGGAAAGGTTTCGGATCCCCCTGTTGGTACATTGTCCGTATAAGGTGGTATAGTATTTTTGTAAAATGTGGTGGTAGTATTTTGAATTAGCCATTTGGTGGTTGCTTCACAAAACCGACCGTTTTTTATGCTCGGAAAATGGGAAATGGCTTTTTGGTGCGACGAAAAGAAAAACTTCCTCCTGCAACATTGTTCGCCATTCCATTATGCATGTGTATACACAATATGGGCACATTATCACAAACTATGTCTTGATTCTAGCCATAACATTGGTCATTTGACCCGAAAATCAAGAAACCTCTAATGAGATAGGTCATTTTGTGAAGGGTTTTTTGAGACATAATCAATATATCAAGTTTGATATTTTTCCTTATAAATATGTCACATAATATGACACCACGCGAAGGTTTCGCATTGTTTCGATCGTTTTTGATTTTTTATGCCTGTTTTAAACTATCGTCAAACTTTGTCGAACGGCGGACATAAAGATTCTTAGCTCGGGGCAGAGCCTCGCTAAACTTTCATTAGATCTTTGATAAAATAGCATATTGTGAACCTAAAAATGATTTTTGTAAAAAAACATGAGCATCGGATCATGTACAGGTAGTTCATATCTGACCCACTTCCTACCGATTCGACAGGAATTTGTCTTTTTCACCAAAGGTGGACGGAAAGGTTTCGGATCCCCCTGTTGGTACATTGTCCGTATAAGGTGATATAGTATTTTTGTAAAATGTGGTGGTAGTATTTTGAATTAGCCATTTGGTGGTTGCTTCACAAAACCGACCGTTTTTTATGCTCGGAAAATGGGAAATGGCTTTTTGGTGCGACGAAAAGGTAAACTTCCTCCTGCAACATTGTTCGCCATTCCATTATGCATGTGTATGCACAATATGGGCACATTATCACAAATTATGCCTTGATTCTAGCCATAACATTGGTCATTTGACCCGAAAGTCAAGAAACCTCGAATGAGATAGGTCATTTTGTGAAGGGTTTTTTGAGACATAATCAATATATCAAGTTTGCTATTTTTTCTTATAAATATGACACCACGCGAAGGTTTCGCATTGTTTCGATCGTTTTTGAATTTTTTATGCCCGTTTTAAACTATCGTCAAACTTTGTCGAACGGCGGACATAAAGATTCTTAGCTCGGGGCAGAGCCTCGCTAAACTTTCATTAGATCTTTGATAAAATAGCATATTGTGAACCTAAAAATGATTTTTGTAAAAAAACATGAGCATCGGATCATGTACCGTAGTTCATATCGACCCACTTCCTACCGATTCGGAGAATTTGTCTTTTCACCAAAGGTGGACGGAAAGGTTTCGATCCCCTGTTGGTACATTGTCCGTATAAGGTGGTATAGTATTTTGTAAAATGTGGTGGTAGTATTTTGAATTAGCCATTTGGTGGTTGCTTCACAAAACCGACCGCTTTTTATGCTCGGAAAATGGGAAATGGATTTTGGTGCCGAAAAGGAAAACTTCCTCCGCAACATTGTTCGTCATCCCATTATGCATGTGTATGCACAATATGGGCACATTATCACAAACTATGCCTTGATTCTAGCCATAACATTGGTCATTTGACCCGAAAGTCAAGAAACCTCGAATGAGATAGGTCATTTTGTGAAGGTTTCTTTGAGACATAATCAATATACCAAGTTTGATATTTTTCCTTCTAACTATGTCACATAATATAACATCACGCCAAGGTTTAGCGTGATTGTTTCGATCGTTTTGAATTTTTTATGCCCGTTTTAAACTATATATAATGTTTTATGTTTTACTTAATTTTTATTTATAAATGTGTAATATTTGAGTGTAGATAGATAGGTCTTATTTTTCTGCAAATTTTGATATATTATTTGTATTTTTCCGAATTAGAATGATTTAGTTATGATTTTTCAAAATTTAATGAGATAAAATAAAAAATAGCTACGCCGAGGGCAGCCGTCGGCGTAGCATAGAATATGCCGAGGGCAATTTTACGCCGACGGCTGCTTGGCGGGACTGGCCTGGACGATGGCTACGCCGACAGCCCCGACGTTTGGCCGTCGGCGTAGCTTCCCGTTCCTGTAGTGCAACGCTAAACTTTTCCTTGTCTTGCAACTCAACTGAGGCACTCGCTCTCATCCTATGTCACCCCCACCACAAAGAAAGAAAAGTCCCAAGTCTGGTGAGGATCAGTGCCTCCAACACGTCTAGCCCTCGGACATTTTTCCTTTTTCAAGGATGCTATGCACTTTCAGATAGAAGTAAAAATGTGATGACACACTAGTTGCATGCTATTATATCCTGGTAACGGTAAGGTAGGTGGTATCAGGCGGTGAGTGGAACATCTAGACAAATTGTTGGGAGGGGCTTGGTTCGCTCCAGTATCTCAGTATACGGCCACATTTGAGGAGAAAACGGTTCAACTCGCTTCCCATGGACTCCGGGGGATGTATCCCATTTATATGACCTGAGCATGCAACACATTTGAATTTGATCATGAGTTCATGACCACTAGATCATGCAGATGTGGTGGACCAGTCATGCAGGAGGCAACACGGGGCGGTGGCACCCATCAGACCATCACGCCGTGTTAGTGGTTACTACAACATGTGGTTCAAAAGATCATGCTCAAACAGGCCACCAGAACATTTTATACATGGAGATCTATGAGGTCACAGAGATACGAAAGATATATATACATGTTTGAAATGCTCGAGTTGGCAAATCATCTCGTGAAGAGCCGAAGTGCTCAATCAGGAGTGTGTATTCCTCCGAGGCGCTGAACCGATGATGCACCGTTGACGCCGACATTCTTGATATGTACCCCACAATCATCAAAGTTCTCGTTAGGATTGGAAAAGATCCTTCACAAAAGAGTGAGTGAACAAGGGTACGTGGAATTGCCACGGCCATTTGACTTTGTTTTCAATCCTCAAAAATGACTTGTCTCAATCTTTCAAAAGAGGGATAAAGATATTTTCAATGAGGGACTTGTTAGATTGGAAAAGTATAAAATGCAACGTGAGGTCTCATGGATGGAGGGAATTCTTGCAAAGGTGCAATTGTTTTGTAACAAACATGCCATCGAATTCCTTAACTAGAGGATAATTTTGCGCCTCGTGGAAGATCAAATCGGTATTATGAAATACAAACAAAAAATGATCATTATAGAACATAAGTGTATCTTTGTATCATTGATACTATTATTCAAGAGCTTGACAATAGGTTTGATGAGGTTGACATGAAGTTGCTTATTTGGATGTCGGATTTGAATCCCGTGAATTCATTTGCTTCTTGTTATGCATAAAAGGTAATGAGACTTGCCAAATTATACGTTGATGACATGTCAAGCATGGATTTGATAAGACTTGAATTCCAACCTGAAAATTTTATCAAAGACATGAGAAGTGATGATAGGTTCAGAAGTTTAAATCATCTTGCTGAGCTCTCTATTACGCTTGTTGAAAAAAAACATCTTGTTTACCTGTTTCTTAAATTTATATTGCTCTTACCAGTCACGATGACTAGTGCTGAAAGAGTATTTTCTATAGTGAGTCTAGTGAAAAACAAGTTGAGAAATAGTATGGGTGATGAAATCTTGAACCATTGCTTAATGACATTGATTGAGCAAGGTGTGTTCTTGAATGTAAGTGGGTATGACATAATTAAAACTTTCATGGGAATGTGAGAAGATAGAGTTATCAAATAACTTTGTTTATGATATATTTCATCATGCAAGACTTTGTTGATGTTTTGGACTATTTGTATTGGAATCATGCACATTTGAAACATAAGTATTGAACTACAATATTGTAAATCAATTGGCTACTTGTATTATTCATTTGGAAAATTTGTATAGCACAAACACTAGTACAAAAAAGATTAATTGTGCGCACCCTCCAATTTATTCATGCGTCCGCCACAGAAGGCCGGTATCACCAGATATGTTCACGTAGCCAATTCAAGCGCACACCACATTATTTGAGTTGGTGGAACCAATATTAATTGTTGGTGGAGATATAGGCGCAACGATGCCAACTTGATGGTTGTTGAGCTATGTCGCTGGTTTGAGGATGCAGTAGTTGTGATAGACATCTGGATGGCGCTCCCGCAACATGTCGCTCTGAACACGAGGATATGAACACGGTGTAAATTGCCGACTTCATGGCCATCTAAGTAGAAGACATGACCAGTCGGGGATTTCTTAGACCTACCACGTCTTAGAATCACAAGAACATGTTTGCCTTTAGGATTTGCTGAGTTAAATATGCAGATAAGAAGGAAATTAAATATGCTTTGATTAAGAGAAGTTGCAATGATCACGAGGGATGAACCATCTAGATGTGAATAGAGAATGTGTTAGCAAAAATTATAAATGCAAACTAGTCCTTTATATGTTCACTAATATAAGATGTTCAACCATGGGTTGATTTTCGGAACGAAAGAAGATATTCTAATAGGAAATGAGTCAACTATTTCTTCCATACCATATCCGGTCAGGTCATCTGTGTCCTAATCTCATCCAACTTTTCCCCCTGCAAAAAAACTTTCCAATGCTTCCAACTTGGGAAAGATTCTTAGCCAAATTTATCACAATTTTTTCGCCTAGTAAAAACAAGTAATTGGTAGACCACACAATTACATCATTATCATGTAGTGGCTGATAGAACACACACCACTTGGAGGGGATGATTGATTAAGGACTTTAATCTGGAAGACTCATTGCCGTCATCTACCTTCTCCTCTTTCTCACCAATCTACATTACTACCTTCCTTGAACAACTTAACGCACTGCACCAGTCACCATATGGTAGCCCCACGGATTGACCTACTCATGTGGGTCATTCAACATCGCCAATCCGCCTGAATAAGGCATACTCAAGTACCCGTGCTCCCAGTGGACCGCTCCTCCCTATCACCTTCAGCGTTCCCAAAGTACCACGCGCGGTCCTTCGCCTCTCCAGTTGCCCGGTGGACCGCGTTCCATGGGACTACTATAGCTACGTGACTCAAATTCGGCTCAGGACATTGGCAAAGATGCACCGTGTGGTGGCTGACACCAGGTCATCCCTCTCCTAGGTCAGCTGCTAGCCATGCAGTAATAGATTCCTCAACCCCGTGTTTGATACTGATGCATCTTCTACATACAATGTGGAAAGGTATCGCTCTTCAGTATGAAGCAGGATTCCTTGAGCTACGGTGTCCCGCAATACCTGTGTTCTACCGTTCTAGAAGTGCTCATATAATCACATATACAAAGACGACTATTCTATGTTTGTAGGATTGGGGAGCGGTGATTTGCTCATGTAGGGGAGAGAGGACATGAAAGAGTTACATGAACTTGTTAAGTGGGGCGGAAGATCAACGAAATTCCGTCTTGGTTTACTCCAATATCTCAGTTCAGGGAGCCTATTATACTCATTTCTCTCAAAATAAGGCACAACTACACCCTTTGCTTATCATACAAATGCCCAATTATAGATTGTAAACTGGCTCTATTTATATGGCATGAGCATGCAACTCATTCGGTTATGTTCCCTGCCTCATGCAGATTTTGATTATCAGTCACGCGGGAGGTGCAATATGGGAACTAGATCATACTACACACATTCACAAAAAAATAGAAGTGCATCCGTGAAAATTTGGCACATGGTTGCATGCTTATAGTATGATACAGAAGTGGGTAGGCTTGCCCCCTACATTATCTAAAAAAATCACACAATGAATTTGTGAAGAGATTTGTAGCATCCAAGAAATGACAAGGTGAGAGAGAAGCAAACAGCTGGCTATGCAATGTTGAGTTCAACAATAGGACGATGTGCATCTAAACAAAGAAGTATTTCTCTCAGGAAAGAAATAATACCTCCGATTTCAAAGCTTAAGGCTTATATTTTTTCTAAACAGTCAAGCTACAAAAAATTTGACAAAACTTAAAAAAACCATCAAAAACTATGATATTATATAGATACCATGTAAACTTTGTTTCATGGTGTATCAAAGGGTACGGATTTCGTATTATAAATATTATTTTTTTTCTAAAAAACTTGCTCAAATTTTATGTAGTTTGAATTTTGAAAAAAAAGCCTTAAGCTTTGAAACTGATGTAGTAGTATGCTTCATAACATTTATGTGGAACCTCTATATCATCTAAATGCAAACTAGGACTTCCTCAAGTCAGTAATATAGGATGTTGTAGCAAATTAAATTAATTTGCTAAATCGTCTTATATTAGTGAACGAAAGGAGTATGTTCGTGCCCCTCTCTCAACTCTATTATGTATATAGGGTTTTGACATCTCATGTTTCATAAAATTCGTATTAACAGCTAAAAAATATATTTTAAAATAATTTATGTCACAAACTATTAATCTAATAACCGATATGTGTTCGCAACTATGTTTTGTCGACGAGGATTCAGGACATGCCAACACGGGAACTAGCTTCAAACATCATATTGCAATAAAGTCAATGGTTAAAATAGGTCGTTACTTGGGTTCATGGTTTTGGAGATAAAAAATCAAATTTAAGAGTTGAGAAGCAATAATATACCTATACCACACTTTGGGGTAAGTATGAAAGAAATTTATCAAGACATAATATAGGATTTTTATTTTTATTTTTAAATTTAGTATGTCAAATTATGATACACCATCTTAGTACCCCGCACCATCGGACCAATGTAATTATTCTCAAAGCAAATATCATAAACCCAGTTTCACTCTAGCTAAGAGGCATTAATAAAAGAATTAACATAAGAATAAATGGAAAGAAGATATTCTTACAGCAAAATGGATACATTATCGTATAATATGATACCGTAGAGGGTAGGCTTGCCCCCTACATTATTTAAAAAGTCACAAAACGAATGCATGAAGAGATTTGTAGCATCCGAGAAATGGCACGGTGAGAGAGAAGCAACGGCTGCCTATTCAGTGCCGAGTTCAACAATGGGATGATGCGCATCTATGGAAGAAGTATTTCTCTCGGGAAAGAAATAGTATGCTTCATAACATTTACTATGTGGCATCTCTATATTGTCTAAATGCAAACTAGGACTTCCTCTGTCATTAATACATGATGTTTTAGCAAATTAAATTAATTTGCTAAATCGGCTTATATTAGTGAACAGAAGGAGTATGTCCGTATTGTGCCGTTCTCTCCACTCTATTATGTACATACGGTTTTGACATCTCATGTTTGATATCATGTGTATTAACAGCTGAACAAAATATTTTAAATTAATTTATGTCACAAACTATTAATCTAATAACCGACATGTGTTCGCAGCTAGTTTTTGTCGATGAGAGATTTAGGACATGCCAACATGGGAACTAGCTTCAAACATCCTATTGCAACAAAGTCAATGGTTAAAATAGGTCATTACTCAGGTTCGTGGTTTTGGTGATAAAAAATCAAATTTAAGAGTTGAGAAGCAATATTATCCCTATACCAACACTATGGGGTAAGTCTAAAAGAAATTTATCAAGACATCGTATAGATATTTTATTTTGATCCGTAAATTTAGTATGTCGGATTATAATACCCCATCTTAGGACTCGCCCCATCGTACCAGGTGTATTTATTCTCAAAGCAAATATCATAAACCCCCATTTCACTCTAGCTAGGACGCATTAAAAGAATTAACATAAGAATAAATGGTAAGAAGATATTCTAATAGCAAGAAGTCAACTATTCCAATTCCAATGTCCTTTGTATTGCTCTAGTCACCATATAGTTCCCCTCGGCTTGAGCTACTCATACGGGGTCATTTGGCACCGCAAATCCGCCAGAATAAGGCATAAAGATTGCAGCAAGTTTTTGTTTGATAATTTTTTAAAACTTATTCCATTAATAACTAGCGCTTGCCGGTTGCCGCACACGCCCGATGGACCGCTCCTCCCTGTTGGATCTGAATCACTCAGCTTTCTTTCTTCTACTTCTAACTCACAAGAACAATGATGAGGATATTTTTGGCATCGCACCGCCTCACACAACCCAACATTTCCTTTCTGTATTCTCCTTATGTCAAACAAACATGGTTTACACTACAGGCTCACAACCGAACACACCTAGGTAGCTACATGCAGAACCATATGAACAATGCAGATACAAATCAAGATTAGAAGTTAACAATTCAAAGCACCACGCATGCGTCTGCCACCTATCCAGTTGCCATGCGGATCAAGCCAACGGCTCCAGCCCAATCTTCGCCAATGGCGTTCTATGGGACTACTACAGCTATGTGACTCAAATCTGGCAGCAGTAACAGATTCCTCAGCTTCTAATGCATCTTTCACATACAACATGGTAATGCATCGCTCTTCACTATGTAACAGGGTTCCTTCAGCTCTGACGTCCTGCACAGCGCTTGCGTTCTACCGTTCCAGAAGTGCTCCTAGGATCATACGCACGGAGAGGATTCTATGTGTAGGATTGGTGAGCAGTGAGATGATCGGCTCACGTATGGGAGAGAGGACACGAAAGGGTTACATGAACCTGGTAACTGGGACGTGGGATCAACGAAATTCCATTTTGGTTTACTCCAATATCTCAGTTCACGAAGACTATTACTATACCTCCCTTCCCTCAAGAGAAGTCTCAGCTACATCCTTTGCTAATTATATAAATGACTGACCAAGTTCTAAATTGACCCTATTTATATGGCATGAACATGCAACTCATTCGATTATGTTACTCATGCAGATTTTGGACAATCAGTCGTGCGGGAGGTGCAATGCATGAGCACTAGATCACACTATACACACTCGCAAAAAAAGTGCATCCGTGAAACTTTGGCACATGGTTACACGCGTATATGATGCAAAAATGGGTAGGCTTGTATCCTACAGTTTCTAAAAAATGAGATTGTAGTATCCGAGAAATGGCACGACACGGTGAGGGAGGATAAACAACTGTTTCTTTAGTGTTGAGTTCAACAATAGGGTGATGCGCATCTAAACAAAGAAGTATTTCTCTCGTGAAAGAAACAATATGCCTCTTGCAGAAATAACGTTGACGTGACATCTCTATCCTCCGGTTTTACTATAAATATATCATCTACACACTACAGCTAAGTTTTTGGATGTCGGGATATTTTCTGATGATTTGCAAACGACTGGGTACTTCACATGGGGTTATTTGCACTATCCGGTTCTAAAAAATTCATCTTGATGTGTAATGATGTAGAGGTGTCCTTCGTGTACACCCCCACCCCCCCCCCACACACACACACACACTCTCTCTCTCCCAAACTTATGAAACCGAAGGGGTACCGGTCAATCCTGGCCATCCTTGTGTTTTCAGTTTCGTAACTTTGGAGAGGAAGGGGGACACCAAAGCAAAAATCGGGTAACGATATCAATGCTTTGGGGAAACACGGACTACTCATAAGAAGAAATGATACAGCCAAAGCAATTGTGCGTGTCAGATACATACATACATACATATATATATATATATATATATATATATATATATATATATATATATATATATATATATATATATATATATATATATATATATACACAAGTGAACTCAAATAAGCTCGTTTACATATCACCAATATCAAGATGAATGTATGGGAGGAAACAAATATTAGAGCTATTGTAATGCAAAACCACACTATATGGGTTTTTAACTAATACATGCACTTCGAACTCTAGAGTAACAAAAATCCGTAATCGATAGAGTAGATTGGTAGGTTGAAGCGAACCCAGCTAAGAGAGCCCACATATCATCGACTAATGGTATAGAATATCAATTATAAAACTATAAGCAATGCAATAATTATAGGCAGACCGGGGGTAGAATTGGTGATTAGCAGGGGCCAAGTAGGGTAATCCTGAGTTAGGGGGGCAAGGTATTTTTCTCCTAAAAATCTATTTAACTCCTTGTTATGTATAAAAAAATTGGGGTACCATGCATAGTGAGGGGTGGAGGCAAGGTCCCTGCTGCCCCTAGCTCCGCCATTGATTATACTCCCTCTGATCCATATTAATTGTCCTTGAATCGGATGTATCTGGCACTAAAACATGACTAGATACATCCACTTTAGCGACAATTAATATGGACCTGAGGGAGCAGGTTATTTGAGTATTATGGAAAAATTTGAGATCATTTTACTCTACCATTTGAAATTTTCGATTATTATTGCAATTCTTGACAAAGTTTGGATACAAAACTCGGAGTTTGCAAAGAAATGAAGTGGCCTGACTTTGCTTCGGCTCAAGCCAGGTCAAAGGAATGTCTTGAGCCAAAAATAATCCAGGCCACTCCCGTAGTAAAAGTACATGTAGGTTATGCCAGAATTTGTTGAATTTGACTAATGCACTGGTCTAGGTTTTTTCATGTTACTATTTATCCCTAGGTTCATGGTATCGCTAAGAACTCTAAACTTCTGGTTTTGTGTGACTATAGCCCCTAGAGTTGTGTGTTGTTGTAATTTCATCTATCTCATTCAGAAGAATTGCTGTCAGGATGAGGAAGGAAGGAGCCTCTAGATTTGAGTTATAAGCGTTGTCACCCATCCAACAATTGTATTATATCTATATTGCATTATAATTTGATAGTATTTTGTACCTTGAGTAGGTGCGTAGTTATTTGCTAAAATAATATTGTACGTCGGTGTTGCCACGACAGGATACATTTCGATGATTTTGTAAACGACTGGGATCTTCACACGGGATTATGTGTGCCATCTGCTTCTAACAAATTTGTCTTGCTACATAGTGATATTAATGCTTTGTGGAAACACATATCTACATATATGAAAGCTGACCACCCGTGCCGTCCCCGCTCGGGCGGCACCGGAGGGATAACCCTAGCCGCCGGGAGTCTCCCTCCGCCTCTCTCCCCTCCGCCTCCGTCGGAGGACGCGGCCGGGCGAAGCTCGCACCGCCGACGATGGAGGCGGGGGCTCTCTCTCCCGCGTGCCTCATCGTGAGGAATCTCGGCCAGGGCGGCGTCTGGTGATCCATGGCGGCGCGGCGACGTATGGTGGTGCAGGGAGGTCCGGTCGGTGCGGAGGGCACGGCGCAGACTGGCGCGTGCGGTGGCTGCTCGCTGGCCCTAGTCCTGCATGACGGCTGGGCCTGTGCGGATCTTGTTGGGGCGCTGTGGTCGCGCGGGGGGCTCCTGCTCCGGCGTCTTGCAGCGGCGTGGTCGTTGGCTCTGCTGCCATGCCGGTGGCGAGGCCGTTGCGCTGCGACCTGGGCGGCGTCCCTGCGTCGGGGTGGAGATGGCGGTTCCCCGTGGCGGCGATCTGGTGGTGGAGGCGCTGGAATTGGGGATTCCTTTGGAAGACCTAGATCAGCCCTCTAACCTTGATTGACGGCGGGATCCAGGCATGTCCATGGTCCGTCTGGCCATGGTGGGCGCGAGCCGGAGCCGCAAAGTGAGGTCGCGAGGCACGATGTGAGATGGGTTCGATCTGGTCCTCTATGTCCGATCTGATACTCCTCTCGGCGCTGCCTTGCCTTCTCTTTCGCTGTTCTGTTCGGCGGCGTGGGGGCCTCCTAGTGTGCTTGAATAATGGTGGCGGTCCTAGGGTTCCTCCCGCGCGAAGAATAAGATCTGCTTGATGTTGGCCCTCGTGGATCTTGGCTGGAGAGGCGAGTTTCGGAAGGCTTCGCCGGCGAACTCCCATGGGCGTATCATGTCTGGAGATTGCTGGATTGGAAGGTATTTGGTCGTGCGTTCCTTGTTTTTCTGGCCGTTTGGTTTCAGTGGGAGCGTTGTGAAGCTCTGTTGTTTGTTCCCTGGCGTCATTCTTCTAGCCATGGTGAAGTCAGATGCGGAGAATGTCAGGAAAGCGGAAATATGAGGGTAGCAATGGTGATTTTAGTTTTTGTGGCGACGGAGAACTGGCTGTGTGATCTGTGACTCGTAGCAGCGACTGTTGGTGCGGGAATACAACACAGGAGGAGTTCCCAGTCTTACCTTGCAGGGTGAAAATCCAAGGTCTGGCCTTAACTGGTTATGCCTGGCAATGGCCTTGTTGAAGGCATTGTTTGCGAGCGAGCACTTTCTCCAAGGTAAAAACCTATGATCTTTGATCGGGCAACATCGGCGCTTGGGCATTGTATCCTTCTTAAAGGCGTTGTTATTGGAGTGGAGGACTACTGGTGTTGTTCTGATGGTGTCGGTGTTGTTGCTTTGAGAAATAGTTCTCTGTAGCAGGAATTTTTTCTTTTTTTAATTCTTTTTTCTTTTTTCTGGGTTGTGTGCATCCGTAGGGCCGCTAGGGCATGCGTTGTTGCAGAGGCGGGGTGTATTTGGTATCCTTGTGATATTAATATATACTTTTTTCCAAAAAAAAAATGAAAACTGACCACATTCTTACTTGATTAGGCATGCCACGTCTAGAATGTATAATGTAGATGTCATCTACAGTACCCAATCTGCCGTGTACAAGCTATCTACACTTAGCACCGCTTGATTTTTTTCTCCCTCTCCTCCTATCACATGCTTTCTACAAAACTCTTGTGTCCTTCAAATGGAATAGAGATCACCGGTCGTTTCTAACACATTTATTCAACTGTAATTTCTAGAAGGAATTTTTTGAATAATAATATTTCACATGTCCACAAATAATAATCTTTAACAGTAATTCTTCGCTGATGACTGCATTTCTCGCAGAAGCTTTGGGTTCACCTACGGTAACTTTGGCAAACAAAGTACTCTATTATTTGTCGCCTCTTTTATTTGGAATAATAATACTACCTTATTTTCTTGATCGCTTTCTCTGCGGTGGCTTCGGGGTTTTCCTACAGTAGACTTCGGCAAACAAATTACTTCACTATGTAGTCTATTTTATTCGGCAAATAAAAATTGCATGTTCGTCGTTGTCTCTTCTACCAGAGAAAAATACTATTGCATATATGAAAGATACTCCACCATTCGTCGCATCTTTGAACCAATACTACTGCCTTCTTCTATAGTGATTTTACAAAAAAATACTATGTAATTTGCTGCCGGAGAATAATACTACCTTCTTAATTTAGACCACCCTTTTCTGTAGTAGCTTCAGGGTTATCCTACAGTAACTTCGGCAAGCAAAATATTCCACTATTCATCGCCTATTTTATTCGTCAACACAAATTGATGGATCAGTCGCAATTTTTTTACCCAAGAAAATACTACTTCCTACTTTAAAAAATACTCCAAATTTTTCGTCTCATTTACTTGGAAACATATTATTAGTGTATTCTACTATCACTTCACAATACTACATTATTTAGATCGGCGGGATTCGCGGACTGTCATTGCTTCGATCGGATGAACAGTGCACACGGATGAACAGTGCATATGCTGTTCTCGGCCATCTTTGATCTGGTGGGGCGTGGCTGCACGTGTAATATTCGTAATCTCATTTTATCCAACCGCATGTCACATCACGTATACCCAACACACTTTTCGTTTAAATTTATTTTGCCCTAACTTATATTCTTTTACTTTCATATTTTCTAACTAACCGGCTTAAATTTTTTGGTCCACTTTTTTATATAACTACGTATATAAAAGTGGAGCAGTTTGGAGGCCTGAGAGCAGCCCACGTCACGTGGTACTGATCATGAGCTGAATGAACAGTGCAAGCTATAGTTTCAGCCATTAGATTTTGATCTGATGACCCAAAATAGCCCAAAACAAGACCAGTCAATATTAACTTCACAACGTAAGTAAGCACTTTAGTAATTTTCACCGACGGCAAACTTATATTTTGTGCAAAAAATGACACTAATTTATCTGTATTTCTAGCAAAAAATTTGACAGTAATTTATGGGTATCAATTCGTTAACGGCCACCAAAATTTGCCGATGTTACTATATAGCAATAATTAATTTCTCAAGATCAGTTAACTATCAAGCATTTTCCAATAGTAGATTGCCGATAGAAGTAATTTACCAACAACAGTTAGCTTCTGCAGTTAAATCTTGGGCAAGAAGTGTAATTTGTTGACTGCAAGAACCTAACTATGGTAATCTAATTTTAAACATTTGCTGGTACAAATTTTTGACCCTAATAAAAATTGTTGACATTAACTACCTAATAGTAATTCTTGGGTATAAACCTCTAATTTGGATATTTTTTCTGATAAATTTCCATAGAAACCTCTATCTTAGGCAAAAAATGACATCTTAGACATCGATCGCAAATTAATTTGCGGGTGTTACTATCTACGAGATACAAAACTTTATCTAGGGCAAAATATAGATACATTTTTAATAGTAATTTGTCGGCATAAATTCTTCAATGGCCATGGTAATTTTACACCGTCAACTACCAAGGTTGTTAACTATCTAGCTTTTTCCAATAGCTATTTGTCATTAGAAATCTTCAACTTCGACACTAATTTTTTGACGTTCACAATTTTCCAGTAATTTACCAAGGGCTATTAGCTATCTACTTTCATGAAAGTAATTCTCGGTTAAATCTTTGATATCAACCGTAATTTGCCGACGCCAACTATTTCCCAGTCGTAGTAGGTGGCATATTTTTTAAATGTGATTTTCCAATGCTAATTTTGAGACGTTCATTATCTTTACTATTAAAACCGAGTTGGTGGCTCACTTTGCCCTTTAAACATTGGAAAGATCTGGACCATTCAACACACCCATCAAACAATGGAAGAATCATAGCCTTTAGATCGTCCAGATTTTTATGAACCAACAATTAGGAAAGTCTATTATGTCCAACAATTAAGGATCACAAAAATCAAGGGAATTAAAAGAAACGAATCACGGTTAATCAAGTCTCCCATGTCTAGATAAAAAAAAGTATGTCATGGCCAGATCAAAAGAAGAGAATAGGATCTGGGACGCCTCTCCCGTCGTTGCCTTCTCCCGCCTGTCATTCGCCGTCCTGCCGGACGAGCAACTCCTCATGTTGTTGCCGTCTGAAACTCGCCGGATCTTGCATCGTCTGACTTCTCTCTTGGAGCGCCTGCACCTAAATGCCCTGAAGCTTTGCGAGGCCCCTCGTTGACTGCCCGCCCAGCAACTCCTTCTGGTTCTCCAGCGACCTGCCGATGGCGCTCCAGATCTCCTCTATAGTTCTCTGCAGCCCATCCATCCTCACCGCCATGGCGTCCCTGACGAGCCTGGACTTCCTCTCGATCTCCCACGCCTACTCCATCAGCCTCCCTAATCTCAAAGCCCAACCTCGTGTACTCCTCCTCCACTCATGTCATGTTGGCGTCGATCCGACCATGCATCTCCTCCTGCCCTTCACCAAGCGCCGCATGCGCTGCTCGGCGATCGCTGTGTAATGTTGTTGGATGCCACGGTCAGGTGCTCTGTATGGGTCTGAGACATGATCAAGGACATGGAGCCATGGAGGTTTGTCGACTCTTGGATTATCTGGTCCGATCTCTCCTTGATCGTTGATAGCTTCTCGCTCGCCACCATGGCTGACCAAGATAGGTCATTCACCAGCCTCTCTGTGCTCTGCTTGAAAGCCCCCGCCCTGATGGAGAACATGCGCAATTACAAATCAATCAAGAAGAATTCACGTGAGGATGAAGAAGGTGATGAAGGGCGTATTTCATATGGTGGAAGAGGATGTTGGTCTGGAGGAATAACTCGAGAAAGACTGTCCCTGACGTCCTCCAGGAAGCAGCCACTAAGGCACCACACGCCAACCTCAGCTGTCGCTCCTTGTTGGCGCAGCCGGCGAAGAGGCGGCGCTACGCCTCGCTCTAGCAGGTGCCAGTAACTGCGATATTGCGCCGCGCGCCATCCAGGACCTTGAGACCTCTCGGGTCGCTGCCAGCGGCATCGTCAATTGAGAAGTCGGCCATCATGTTACTTTTCTCCTGTGTCGGCTACATCAGGTGCAAACATGGACATGGAAGGTTTGTAAGCATATCTTGTAGAGTTTCTTAGAAGGTGAGCGCCAACTTGTTGTAGGTTTAGAATTTGACACTGGCCGAGAATGGATAAATTAAGTTTTTGTAAACCATTCCACTTGTTAAAGAGAACAACTTGGATGGATTTGATGATATCATCTGGTACTTGACAAAAAAATAAATTTGTTCCGTAAGATCATTTACATGTAATTTATGCAGAGATTGTTATGTATGTTTGCCTTAGAACGACATAGGAACAATGATCAAGGCTCATAGCTACCAAAACATTGTTTTCTCTTACTTGGGTAAGCTTATCACTTATCATATTACATCCAACGATCTACATCCTGATTGCAATTTGCGTCGGTAACTGGGAATTAAGAGAAAAATAATATGGCCAATGAAGATTGTCAATATAAGTTTCAATAGGTAAACAAGAGCAATCAGCGTAGCAGGGTTCCCATATTAATTAATCTTGTCTTAAAACTGGGTTGATTGGAGAGAAGAATTAATATCATACGGCTCCCTTTTGAATTGAAAAAATGTCTCCATGATATGTAAGTTGGTGCACACTGGTCAATCTCAATAGCTATTTATTTTTATTTTTATTGCGGTAAATTATAACGCTGCGTGAATGTTTGTTTCATTGATATCAGATTTGTTTTCATCATCAAAGAAAGACACATCATTTTGATCTACAATAATCTAATCTACTCCATAGGGTTTACTCGAAGTTGGGTAGGAACATTTCTAAAACACCGCAAAAGAATATAGATTTGTCATCTACATATATTTTACTTGAGACAAGATATACTACTCTTACATGATTTCTCCCTAATATATAGTATAAAGCACGATCATTCAATATTGTCGTAATATATTTTGTTGTCTCTTTTTTTTCCCATTAGTTCTCATTTTTCTTGTTTAAGAATAACGTGTATGATATTTACTTCTAAAGTCAGTTAATATGTTTCTGGAAATAGAACAAGCCTAACTTACTAGATTGCTAGGTTTTAGTAGGAAGGAGATTGTTTTTCGAAAAGAACTATTTATTTGTGTTGCTTAATGTTGTATCTAGAGAAATTAGGTTCAACTACAAGGAACAAGGGAGCAACATTTGTAGAAAAGGAGAGCCAAAATATTAAGAAGCTATAGCGCCTATGTTAGGAGTACACATGCCAGTGAAGGAACTGTGACGGTCATGTGGTACATCGAGTTGGAGAAATAGCAAATACTTGCTTTCTATACAAAATAGGATAGTTTTTTATTAGATTTAGGTTAGAGATGTTTCCAACATGTGAGCTTGTTGGTAGGTAAATAGAAACACGGCCGACCAGTATTCAACAAATAGGTCGACTTGGAAGTCGAACAACAATGCTTACTGGATAATTAGAAACATGTGGTTTTTTGTGTCCAAAGTGCTTATACACTTTGTTGTTGAATTCAGTCGAACGAGTTTTTATCGCTAATTACATAGTTTTGCTTCATATTCTATATTAAATCTACATACATCGAAGAGGGGATAGAAATCATCTATGTTGTTATAGAATGCAAGCACACGATGAAAAACAACCCTAAGTGGAGTCAGGATTATCAAGGATCCAACAATGATACAACAACAATGGAGGCGGAGGTGAAGATGGATGAATTGAGAAAAAAATCAATGTGTACCGTAGTGACACGTAGATGGAGAAAGAGACGTCTTGACAGCAAAGTTGCCTCTAGAGATGATTAATGGGAGAAATATGTGATAGTTTGTAACAGAATCTCACACGACAACAAGCGGGTATTAGTATCTTGCTAGATGAACTGATATAATGCAAGTAATCGCGCCAGGTTGCAACAACAAAGGTGGATGCATGCAGGGGACGCATGAGAGGGTACATGGAAAAGCGCGAGATGGAGCATAACAGAGTAGAAACAACAAAGAGAAAGGTCGATTCATGGACTCTGGAAACAATGAAGCAAAATGGGATGTTGGGTTGTGGACATGTAACCAAGAGTAGTTAGACGATCGGAGATGATGCGAGCTAGCTACATGGAAAAATAAAAAATTTCATTAAAATTAATTTTTTATACATATTATTGTTTTTCCGTGGCAACGCACGGGCATTCAACTAGTCCAACAATATTTCTTAGACGGTGTGTAATTTTCCCGCAATTCGACATCACCAAATTTTCTCTCACTTCTTTACAATAATTTTCTGACTGTAATTAACTCACATCCGGCAGCTCAACAATACATTTTTATTTTTTTATTACACAATAGTTTCTGGTCATAATATTTAGCTGTAATTTCTTTGCCATAATACTTTGAAGGCCATTACCCAACAGTATTGCTCCAGCAAAATGAACCCCCACCCCACAGTAATTCTCCGTCCTAAAGTTCCTACTATAGTTTTTTGACGCTTCTTCTTCAACGGTAAGTACCTAGCAAGATTTCTTCAACCATGTGTACAGTAATTTTATAAGAGTAATTTCATAACGGTTTACCAATTATCAACAATTTGATAGCCACGGGCACGGCGTGTCGCCGCGTCCAAGTGTCCTAGTACTACTCTCCTAAGAAGAAATGATACAAGGAAATTGCGTGAGTCTGATATATATATATACAAGGGAATTTAAATAAGCCTTGTCTATATTTTTTTGGAAATGGGGACGCACACAACCGACAAATATCCAAAGGGAAACAAAAAAAAAACTAGGTGAAAGGTATACAATCATTTGATTAACTAATCTCTCAGGTAGAAGAAAGATCAATCCGTAGATCACGTTGTCACCCATGTTAGGAAAAAATGTCTCTCGTTATATCCATCAAGCGTGTATATCCCTCCATAAACAGGTCTCGAAACTCCACACATTGTAGAGAGTACCATAAACAAAGAGTAGCCATACTCCGGTAGATAACCTGTAAGTTATAAGACAACGTATTAATAAAAATCTTGTCACTTTTACTTAGTCAAAGCGACCAAATCATGACAAGCGTTTCCATCCTAAACAGAATTATGTATTTATCGACAATCACATATAACCAATTACCAAATACGTTGGCAACATCGGTGGCGGAGCTGCATGTTGATTATGTGGTCAAATGACCACACAAAAAATTGGCCTGCACTAATACTTTAGCTATGAATACACCATAACTGACTCCATAAATTTTAATATTTAACATCACTGTAATTTCTTTTAAGCTTTGACATCACTGGCTACTATTCCTGGCTCCGCCATTGGGCAACAGAGCAGAGGGAGATAATCTACAAGCTACTTGGATGATTGATCACATAGAACGAGTGAAATTATAGTAAAAGAATAAATGTTTAATCGTCTTATATTGATGATAAAAAACACATTGTTTACTTTCATGCCAATTTTGTTTTACAAGATTATCTTCTGTAAGAATTACACCTCGGCGTAGGTACCATACGAATATTTTCGTCTTTAATGATATTTTCATCTTCCAGATTTTATTATTATCATCAACTAGAATATCAAGTTGAAGCAGTGCTCTATACATGGATTATACCGAGAATTTTTCATTCTCAAGTAATTTCCATCTAAGAAACCTTCAGACAGCTACATTGTGTATAATCTTAATAAAAGATCGTTCCAGGATGCCAATCGAGGTCCCTCCTCAACGTCATATTCGGAGGATCTGATTCCACCACAATGGAAATTGTATCACCTTTGTATCGCACAAAACTATATAGAGCAGGATATTGCTCCTAGAGAGTAGCCTGACCTAGCCACTTATCCTCCGAGAAGCGTATTTGAGATCCATCCTTGATATTAAAGGCTTAAAATGGAAGAAATGCTTTTTGAAAGCCATAAGTCTAGTCCAAAAGTGCGAATCTCCGGGATTTCATAGCACTTGAGACACATATTTTGAGCTAACCTACTTTCTCCAAAGAATGGTTTGCTAAACACCCTTCTGTGAGTAGCTTAAAAATCCATTTACCCAGAAGAGCGGTATTCTTAACCTGCAAGTCCTATATTGGTATTTTGGTCGGCAAACCACATTCCTTGGCCAGTCGATATTTCTTGTTTTCATTATCTCTTTGCCAAAATAATCTTGAACAAAAATAATCCAATCTATTTAGAACACCTTTCGGTAATTGGAAAAGGAGATCATATACACCGTCTCACTCACAAAAGGAAACAACAAGCAATAGAATTGTTGGTAACTAAACGCGCTAAGCCTCTGCCTTTACCCCCTCCTGCCTCTTCTCCCGGACAAATAGTGTCCTAGACTCAAAAAAAAATAAGGAATGCCTCGTAGGAACCTTTCTTTGGATACCAAGATTTCTGACATCTTATCCTCGTGGTTTAAAATTCTCAAATCGAATCAATATCCCTAGTGGTAACCCTTTTTTTTTGGCCACTACCGCCAAAGCAAACCCTAGTTTGAGGATAGAACTATGCTATGGTTTGGTATGGATTCTAAAAACAGAGTATCAGCAGGCCTAGTTACTCTCTTGCCTAAACTTATGCGGAGTACAAATTTATCGAGTCCTACTTCATTAAAAAATCGTAACTAGTTCAACTTATTGGATTAAAAAAACTCCCACACGAGTGGATCTGAATGGAAGGGTGTAACGATGAGTGAGAAATGTAACCCATCATAGCTCTATCGATTCACAAAGAAGATAGTTCCTAATTTATTAGAGAAAATCGGGTGAAGTCAGATACAATAGGCCTAAGAACTCTCAACCGTCGATGAAGGCCTAAGAACTCTCAACCGTCGATGAAGCCACAGAAATCACAAATAAACCCACCACCACACAAAGGTCACACCACAGCCGATGGCAGAGGAGCCAAAACGCTTCCAGAGGAGCAAGAATGAGCCGTGCAACCATCAGTTGCGCAGGTAGCACGCCACAAGAATTGCGGGAAGTGCATGGGGTGGCGTTGGCTGACTGCCCAGGGCAGGACAGCTGGTTGGATTCCAGGTTGGCAGCCCCGGTCTGAGGTGGTCTTCCATGTGCCGGCTGCTGCAGACGCCTATGCAGAACTTCGTTACATTGAACTAGTATCAGAGTTGCGTTGGACAGTGCACGAGGACATGAACATTTTTTCACCGAGGGGTTTGGTTTCCTCCAATATCTCAAACCATCTACAGACACCAATAAGAAAACGAACTTCAAACGTATCTCACTTACCTACTCCCTCCGTTTCAAAATATAAGACATTTTAGATTTGTGAAAAAAATGTATCTAGACTTCTTTTAGTGTGTAGATTCATTTCAAACCTTAGTAAATCTACATAATAAAAATAGTCTAGATACATTTGCTTCACAAAACTAAAACATCTTATATTTTGAAACGGAGGGAGTAAAAAACAAGAAACTGCACTATTTGGGACAGCAATTGGCGTCCCATTTATAGAACCTGAGCAAGCAACTGCTATGATATTATTATCGCACGCGGGATCATGCAAATTTGATTAATCACTCGTGCAGTCCAGGGGTGCCCAACAGATCATGCTAAATGCTGCAGCCATGAGAAATGTACCTGTCACGTCATCTACTCATCTTAGGACATGTTTATTCATTGCTTGCAGCGAGCCACACGCAGGAGAAATACTTCCGCTGTATCACCACTAGGGCTCGGGACTCTGCTTTTCTCGCGTGTCTACTCACGAGCTTGTATTCGCTCTTCACATTCGACCAGGGTCCAGAGCGCATGTAGGCCACGAGGAGCCTTAGGAAGAGCTCGAGCCGAAACAAACGCAAATTCCTCCGCACAGGCGCCATGCCAACCACCTGCACCCTGCTCGGTTGCTTCACGCGCTGGCATCTGATGATCCTGATGACCTACCTCCCTGCAGGCACCTCGCAGTCGCAGCAGTGCCCAAGCTTGCATAGTCCGGAGACTCTACCTTTGTCTTCGTTTAGAAACCAAAATATTGGCACGGTCAGGACGGCCATATCCGTTTTATTTTCATATATACATACAAATAGACCAGACCCCAGGTAAAATAGACATAAACAAGACCAATACAATAGTCAATAATAGGGTGTGTGTACATATATAAATATTACACCAATGTACGAGTAGGTTGCTTGAACCAGACAAGCAACACAAGACAGGCATAATCCGTACATATTACAATGTGCCATACTAATATGGCATCAACACACTACTATGCTAACCATGCATTGAAGAGCATTCAAGACTCACAAGAAATGGAACAGCTTCATCTGCCAGACCAAAACGCACACGAGCAATTAGACATATATACATGAGCTTAACGACCTGTTCTAACACTGAGTTACATAGTTTCCCAAACATATTCCGCTGATAAGGGCCAGACAAGCGAGAAGCAAGAGAAGCTCTGCAGCAACAGCCAACAGATCAATCGCACAAGTGCATAGCATTGGGAACCCATTCACTTCATTATCATGACCAAAGAGCTCTTCTGACAGATGTCTCCTTGCATTACTCATTTCTGCATAAAGAATGGCAAGCCATCATTTAATTATAGTTTTCATCTCAAGTAACCAAGTTTCAAGTTCAGAGCATACCTATAGATAATGCATGTCTATCATTTCTTATTCGAATGGACTGTTCGTGTCACAGTGGACACCCCATCAACAAATTTCGTTCGGAATATCACGTTGGCGTTGTTGAACATACCCTCTTTCAGCGACACAACAATGAACTGCAAAGACAAATAGTAGTATTAGTAACCAACTTTGAATTGTCAACTGAAAGGATGAAATAAGGTTCCCAACACACATGTAGGCACGGTAACTGTACATGCATTGTTACAGAAGTGCACAATTTAGAGGAGCATGGTTTACCTGGGACTGCGGGAAATGTGCCTTTATCATTCTACCAATGTTTTGGGTATGGCTCAGATCAAGAGCAGCATCAACCTGCAGTGCAGGAACATCCAGATCAGCTAACAAGAATTATTAAAATTTTCAATAGTCGCAAATACCTGAGACATGGGGCATACAGGACTAGAAAGAAAAGGTGATAAAATAATCTTAGTAGGTTATGCTAGTTTGTAGTGTGATCAGCCAGATTATTAGAGACAGTGGTAATTGGTGAGCAATTTAAATGAAAAATCGCATGCAGAGTTGCAGACATACCTCGTCTAATATGTAAAGTGGTGCAGGTTTGAAAAGAAGTAGAGCCAGGATAAGACTAAGAGCAAGAAGGGACCGCTGTCCTCCACTGAGTTCAGATAAAGACTGCTTCCAAACTGTTCCAAATGCCACACGAACTTCAAGGCCATCCAAGAAGGTACCACCTTCAGGAGGATCAAGTTTTGCCATTGTACCAGGTAGAAGAGTACTGAATATAGACCCAAAATCCCTACAGGAAATAGAAATGAGAGATTACTCAACTTTGTGCATCTGTGCATAAATAGAATACCATCATTACAGAGTCTGAGCAATATTTCATGCAGCTGTGCATCTGCTAGGAAAGATTACATAATAATAATGGACACTTACTTGTTTACTTTGAGCCATGTGACTTTCAAGGTCTCTTTCTTCTTTTCATCCAACTCTTCTATCACTTTGTTGATTTTTGCCTTATCATTCTGAAGACGACAACAAAAAGGTATGTTGCATGCTGCTACAAAACTCAAGCCCAGGTTATCAAGAAATTCATATATGGCAAGGCCTACCTCAATGATATTTTTCTTCGATGTCAAATCATTGTATTCATCCTCTGCCTTCTCAAACATTGCCATAACTTTCTTATTGACCCTCTTCTCAAGACTGCATTTGAAAATTAACTGATAAGTCGGTGTTTTGCATTGTAAAGCTGATAAGAGTACAACCATCCAGAAAAATCAGATGTACATGATTTTTTTTATTTCCCTTCTTTTAGATGAAAGATATACCCTGCTTGTTGAGCTTGGATTTTTTCAAGTTCTTCCCGTGCTTTGTTTGGCTCACACGATGCAAAGTCATAATCCGTACCACTTCTTCCAAACAACTGTTTCTCAGTTGCAATCCAAGTGTACTTCTCCATTAGCTTATCAACCCTCGAAGAGCAATCCTTCTGCTCTATCTCCATCCTCTTAACCTGTATTGTACATTAAGTACAAAAAAAGATCAGATATGAAGTGACTATGTACCAGATATTACACCCAGTAATACTCCCTCCGTTTCAAAATATAAGATGTTTTAGGTTTGTGAAGAAAATGTATCTAGACTTCTTTTAGTGTCTAGATTCACTCCAAATCTGAGTGTACCTACATACTAAAAGTAGTCTAGATACATTTGCTTCACAAAGCTAAAACATCTTATATTTTGAAACGGAGGGAGTACTAAACAAGTCAGTTGTAATAAAGCAGAAATATGCAACAAAGATTACACCCAATAAGTACCTCATTTTCCATTTTCTTCCTTTCAACATTTGAATCACTAAGTAGCTGCTGAAGTTTTTGCTGCTTCTTGGACAAGGAGTTTATTTGTGAGTCGCATTCCTTCAGTTTGGAACGGCCAATATTGAGCTCAGATTCAGCTTGATCCAACTCTAGCTTTGTGGAAGCAACCTGCATGCGATCAGTGAAACAAATGAGAATAATTTAATGAATGAGATGCAAAGGCCAGGAGGTGAATGCAAATTAAACCGTTAAACAGCTTACTGTAGTACCTTGCTCTGACATGTGCCCCAGGTTTCAGACAGAGCAGTAATCTGAGCTTTCGAAGTTATTAATTGCTCTTCAAGCATAGCAAGTTCATTAGCAACTGCATCTTTCTCCATAATCAATCTTCTCTCTCACTTTGATGAGCCTATCCCGGATAAGTAATAATAGAAACAACAGATATGTTATCCATTGAACTGTTGGGATTAATGCTCAAGACTAGACTAAAAATAAAATAATGAAGTCGTGAAAATATCATCACACAGAACATTCATAACCAAGCATTTCAAATGTAATTGTATCACTTCTTCAACAAGAACAGTACAGTACCCTGCTGTCGTCATGAAAATAATATCACAGAACATCATAACCAAACATTTCAAATGTGACTATGTCACTTCTACAACAAGAACAGTATGGTACCCTGAAAGCTTACATGCATCATCAGCAAGAGCTCGTGTTTCAATAATGGCGGTCAATGATAACCTTAAACAATAAGCAACCTAATGAAAGCATTCTAATTATCTATATCTAACAGAAGACATGTGGCATGAAACAACTGGACAGTCTTATAGAAAAATAAGACTAACCCTAGAGAAATCAGTTTAAAGCTAGAAGTTAACTACAAAATAATAGAAGAGGAAACATCTTATTGAATATGCTAACACTCAAGACGTAATAATCCAAGGGACAAATGCAAATTCCTTACGGCAAAAACACAGTCAGAAAGCCAACCTTCAGCTGCTTAGACATTGACTGCATTTCCGATTTCAATGACTTGATCTTTATTTCAAGAGCTTTGAGCCGACCTTCACGTTCAGAGCCGTAAGTCTTAATCGTCTTTTCTAACTCAGAAACAGTTGAGACACATTTTTTATGCTGCACTTGCTTCTCTGTTAACTCTTTCTTTGATTCCTCGAGCTCTTGCTCGAGTTTCTTTACAAGTTCACCTAACTAAAGTACAAATAGAAAAATTGTCAGTCCAATTTGAAGCTGAAAGTGCTAAGGTAACCATATTGATAATAAAAATAATACCTTATGATGTTCATTTTGCTCAACTCTGTTCTGAAATAATGACAGATCATATGATTTGAGTTCAAACTGAGATTTCAACTCGGCATACTTCTTATGCAGAGGCAGAAGCACAGCAATCTGGAAAATAAGGTTAATTAAAATATCTACTTATCAGATAACTGTAAGGCATTGCACCAGAAAAATCAATCTAACAGACGATGCCAATGTATAACATGTTCAGACCAATAAACAGAAATAACTAACACCTGAACAAACAAAAACTAATCCATGTTTAACAATCTCGGATAAGAATTTAATTGGTAGCACCATACATTCATTTTCCTTCTAGACCATGCAGTGCCATTTCTTGTCTTTGCAAAACAAAAGTATAAATAAATTTACAAACTTTCAGTTAAAAGATAAAAGCAGATATTTAAAGGCAAGATGTGGTTCATGGAGCATATTGCAGTATCATATCACATAACAAGATCCTGGGTTATGGAGAGTACTATAAATACATACGAATTCAAAAGGGAACAGGATAGCATGTATTGGCATTGCAGTAAGTGAATACCTTCTGTTCAATAATAGAGAGCCTGTCTTTATGGTCAGAGAGATCAGCCTCAGCATTAGCTAATTCATGGAGTTTCCTTAGCAAGTCCCCACCACCTCTGCATTATAACATTATGACATGTGTAATTCTTACAGAGGGAAACGTGGAATGTGTTTATATCATCAGATTACTAGATAAAATGGCAACAATTGCAGGATACTTGTTTTGCTTTCCGTAGTAATCTAGCTTATCTCAGAAAATACAACTATAAGAAGGCAAAGATGACAAACACCATTTCTTTCCTACTGGTGAGTTCACTCTCCCACCACTATTACTTACATAATATATGTGGGCCAATAACTTACAAAGGACTTATCCATACAGGTGGGGCAACCACTCATGCAGAAGACATCTAATAAACAAAATGCACTAGCAGTCGTAAGTGGGGCCAAGTGTTAAGCAAATAAACACACTCTTACTCGCACTGGAACCAACAGTATTTTATTTGTGCAAACATGACCGAAATTTTTTACTTGTTCTAACACGACGAAATATCCTTTCCTCCTACAATATTTATTCCCTACCACCATCCACAAGCCACATTTCATTCTTACTGCCCAACATCCTACATTTCAAGGTTCAAAATTATGTCACTTCAAATCACCTCTTAATGGCTGTTTAGTTGCTCCCAACATCCTTGATTTTCCACCATCATTTCTTGCCGGAACCACAACGCACCCATGAAACCAAGGCTATTCCAAAATCCCACATGGCCATGGCCCAAATCCTTGCCCTTTGTGTGGTTTTCCGTAGCAATGCACGGGCTTGGTGCTAGTATTATGTTCAAAGTTTTGACTATGACCAACCAGTACCAAAAAATAAAAAGCACCTGATGAACATGAGTCCCTTGAGAGTGCAGGAAACCATTGTTTTTAGGGAAAAGTTTAGATCGACCCACTGAGGTTTTGGGCCAAGTTGACATGGCCCCCCTTGAGCTTTAAAACCATCTAAGCAGCCCACAAGGTGCCACAGCTTCTAAAAAGGTACTTCTGCTGTTCCAAATTATAAGACGTTTTGGTAGGCTATTTTAGCATACCAAAACGTCTTACAATTTGGAACGGAGGTTGTAGTGAACAAAAGAAATGACCCATGTAAAATTACTCCAACTCCATGAATAGATTCTAAAAAGCGCCAAAAGAAAATCAAAACTTGTCAAATTTCTGGTTTTGATTATTTTCAAGAACATATCATTTGTTTCCTAAATTTGGAACTTCAAAAGACCAAGTATCCAATGATGTCCAAAACCAGAAATCTGACCAATTTATATTTCCAATTAGTTTTACGTTTTGAATTTCTTTTGCATTCTTAAAATTTTGGGATTCGTAAATACTGTAACTTGTAGAAAATAAACTAATACTCCTGAATTATATTGTTTCCGAACATTTTCATGACGTGGAGGTCGAGGTACCATCTGCAGCCTCAGCCACGTCACCTACCACGGTAACAAAACCATCTTGAGAGTTATTTAAACAGTACTCCCAAACAACAGGGATAATAGCAACAGGAAGGAACACCCATTACAGAGTTCATCTAAAAATAAATCAGATGCTAGCATTAACACTAAGTGAAGTGTGAAAACTGACATAAAATTACCTGCGACTACCTCCAGTCAATAGACCACTAGGCTGAAAAATATCACCTTCAAGAGTCACACTAGTACTGCCAACTTCCCTATTAAAGGCAATCTGTAACAAGAAAAGAATCACCTATATCAGCAAGAACCAAAACTACATATATTACAGTATATAATAACATAAGCACACTCAGTTAACTAGAGCAAGTAAAAATATTTCTGAAGAAAGCTACATTACCTCCTTTGCTGCCTCCATATTTTGACACACAAATGTCGAACCAAAGACGTATGCCATAGCATTCTGCAATAAGGAAATCTCTTCAAACACTAACAGGAGTATATCTTTGATATTGTCGTATAATGAATGACAAGGTAAGTACAGATAAAGGAGACTAGTTTTCTAGCACTACAGATCATGAGTTACTGAAATCAGAAATAAAGTAGAATCTAGCAGATCAAAATATCCAGTAGAATGTTGTAATAAAAATACAAATTGCACAATAATAGGATGAAAAAACTACCTTTACTTCTCCATCATAGCCAACAAGATCTAGAGCTAATGTTACATTTTCAGCTCCAACCTACATAGCAATCAATAAACCATTCTTCAAAGTCGAGAAGAAGGTCATGTCCAACGAATGAAAACAAAATATTCACTAACCATTCTACGAGCCGCTTGCTGGACTCTATCAGGTATAGTACCTGTGTGGATTTTATTCAACGGTATTATGGTTACCCTCCTTCTGAGCTCACCATTTTGTAGGAGCTGCTTTCCAGTGGTTTCCGAGTCAACGACCACATTATATAGCCTACCTCCAGCAGCAACCTGCATAATTTGACTAAAGTTCAACTGATGCGGCTAAACCAGTCCCTTCACTGAAAGAAAAAAATCAATTTCTGAACCAAAATCAAGAGTTTGCTAACAAACCTCCAATGCTGTTGCTGTTGAGCTATCCTTTATCTTAATAAGCCGTGCAACTACTCCTTTCACTTTTGATCTATCGAAGTTTTTAACAGGGTCTCTATAGCTGAAGTGAACATTTCCCAGGTCACCAGTAAGTGCACGAACTTTGTCGTTCAATTTCTGAACCACCTCTACCTCTGTCAATCGATCCTACAATTGGTCATAGGTGACAAAGTGGAATGAAAAATAGCTCCCAAATGTTGCCATGATTTCCGCTAAGAAACTTCTACTATGCACTTTTTATGCCCAGGAAAGCTAATAATTTTGTTTTGCATACCTTTTGCAGAGCTTCCATCTGGCCCTCTTCATAATTTATAGACCCCATGGATGCCTTGATAGCATCCAAGTCTTTTGTCCTAGCTTTCAGCTCTTTCTCAGCTGCAGTAGCTTCATCACGCTTGGATTTCATCTGAGTTTTCTTATCTTTCAGCTCCTTCTCAGAATGGCTTATTTTTGTCTTCAGCTGCTTTAGTCCAGATTCTGCCTCTCCAACAGCAGCTTTTGCATCTCTAAGTTGATCTTCTAGGCATTTCTTCTCGTTTGCGCTGCTTTTTCCTGCTAGCACACCCTGTGTAGAGAAGAATTTAGTACCTAGAAACTCAAAGTCAAGATCTTGTCTGTTGATACATTTTATGATTTTTGAACCTGATATTCTTTCTCGCTTTCATCTAACTCCTTTGTCAGATCCTCTGCTCTCTTGCTCATATCAGATGCACCATCCTCTGCCTTTTTTACAGCGGCATCTCTCTCAACTATAGATCTCTTGATGTCCTCAATGTTCTTAATAATCTATAATGCAAATAGTGTGTAGGTCACAATGTAAGTATTTCAGAATAAATGTGGGTTACTTATTGAGTGATATGAATATGAACAATATATTACCTTTCCAGCAGCCTTTTCCTCTGACCTTAGAGTTTCCTCTTCATTATTCATAAGAGAAGTTTCCTTAATAAGTGCATGCTGGATCTTATCCACTTTCTCCGACAAAACCTTCATCTCACCACCTAGTTTGGCTTCTTTTTCAGCAGCTAAGGTAGCTATGTTTGTTTCCATTTCATGTATCTCTGTGTTTAGCTTTTCTGTGCTTTCATCCAGTTCAACAATCTTTTCCCTGATTTCTTTGACATCACTGAGTGCACTATCTCGCACTTTCTCAGCTTGAACAAACTCATAAGCAATACAGAATCTTTTAAGTCGATCTAGTTCAGTATTACCATTCGCCCATTTCATGTACTGGCACCTCTCTTTTCTAAGTTTCTCAAGTGCAGGAAGGATTTCGTCATCGAGGAGTTTATTTATCTCTTCAACTTTATTCTGCTTCTTCTCAAGTGTTTTAAGAGCAGATTCCTTCTTCATTTCATACATCCTTGTGCCTGCTGCCTCTTCCAACATGGAAAGAATTTCTGGAGGCTTCATGTTCAGCACTTTTGTAATACGTCCTTGCATAATTAGGAAATGAGGATTGTTCACATTCAGCTGCACAGAGTGGAAAAGAGTCTGCACCCGGGAAGGTTGTGCAAGATGGCCATTGATAAGGTATTTGTTCCGTCCACCAACAACAATCTACAAATACAAGAGAGTAGTTTATCAATACCCAGTAAAGCTAAAAGCACTAATGGTCCAAAAGAAACATACAACAATCAAGAAAAATAAATTGCAGATAGCAACTTCAGTTAAAGCAGATCAATTACATGAATTAATTACAAGAATTCACCAGGCATTATTACATGTTAGCATATACTTCCTAAAATCCCCAAAATCTACAACGACCTAAATCAAGAGCATGTCCAAGTACCAGAATCCTAAAATTCCCCTCAAAAGTACATCTCCAAACCTTGCATTCTGCATCTCCGTGGGCCTCACGACCACCTGAACTAGTATCACCCACGGAATCCATAGACAACAACTCTCAACCTACCAATTAGCGCCAAATTCGAGAACCCTAAGGACGGAAGTGTGAGGGACACACTAAAACTCCTACACAAATTCACCCACGGAACCCAGTCACGCACGAAAACGGGAGAGGGGCGAGGAGGTGTAACCTGGCGCGTGACGGTGATCTCGGATGAGTCCTCGTAGCCGAGCGGAGAGCGGGCGCGGTCGGAGTTGTCGAAGACGATGGAGACGGTGGCCTTGGTGACCCCGGCCTGGCCCTGCTTGTAGACGAGCTCCTGGAGCGAGGCGGCGCGCACCTGGCGGAGGTCGGTGATGCCGAGCACGAAGCAGATGGAGTCGAGGATGTTGGACTTGCCGGACCCGTTGAGCCCGGTGATGGCGTTGAACAGCGGGTCGAACCCCGGCACCACCGTCCGCCCGCGTACGACTTGAACCCTCAGGCATACCTCCTTGATGTGCATCTCGCCGGCCGCCGGGGGCGTCGCCGGCCGGAGATCCGGCTAGGGTTTCGCGGGCTTGGGCGGGAAAATTTTCGAGGCGTGGGGATTTTCGGGTCTGGGATTTCGAAATGTTTCGGCCGTGTGAAGTGAACTAGTAGTTGCGACTAGTGAGGAGGTAGCCGAGAGGAGATTTGATGGCGGCGGCGAATGGGTGGGTGGGATACTGTCGTAGTGATACACTCGGCCTGATATGGTAAGGTGGGCCTTTGGGCCTCGCTTCAGGCATTTTTTCTCTTCTTTTTCTAGACTAGGTATGCTTTTTTTTCGCAAACGACTTGCTATAATTTCCCTAAAATATTATGCTGTTTTGTGTTTTTATATAGTATTATATAAGATAAATATAAGTTTTGTCGTTCAAAGCTGTCAACAAACTTGATAGTACAGAAATTATCTATGTTATGCTTTTACATGATTGTTATTATGCAAAACCATTTCCATGTGCTTTGGTGGCGCGATACCACAATCATGTATTATACTAAGGTGAACGAGGCAAAAATCACTGTTTTGACCTAATTAACGTTTGATCTCACAAATTGACCTACTTTTTCGAAGATATCCCGATCTGACATGTTTTCATGGCGCTTTACCAGAAGGCGCCATGGTCGATCTGTATGCCCTCATAGCACCATGGTACCATGACGCTCCCTAAGAAAGCGCCATGGCCCCGTCCGACGTGGCGGCCGCCGTGGCACAGGCGGGCCCGTTTTAATGCTTGGCGCTTTCCGCGGGGGCGCCATGCTACTAGGCATGACGCGTTTGCGGAAAGCGCCATGGTCTTAACCCTAGATAACGCGGGCTACCCCACTCCCAGCGCCATACCCCACCCGCAGAAACGAGACATGGCGGCGACGGCTCCAAGCTCCCTCAAATCCACATGCTAAATCGATTGAATCTAAAGCGATTTTCTTGTGGAATTTCTTCCTCTCCCCCAACTTGAGGTATTCTCCTTCGATTCTCCTTGTTGTATTGGTTGAAATCATCACATGGTCCTCTACCTCTTAACCCTAGTTCTTTGGCAATGAGGCATGTATATGGTATAATGTTGAATTTCTTTGTATTCATAAGTGTGGTAGAATGATAGTTTGTTAAAGTTAGTTAGTAAAACATTGAAATTGCTTAGTTAGGGTTAGTAGTTTATATTTGACATATACATATGGGCATATGAATACAAAGATATGGAATGGTGTGTAGATGATATGAAATGCTTAGTTAGGGTTAGTAGCTTAGTTGAATGGTGTGTTCATATTGTGATTTGTGTAGATGATATGGAATGAATGTATTAATATATGGACTATTGTTGGGCTATTGTTGGCATATATGGCAATTGTTGGGCTATTGTTGATATGGAATGCATGGTGTATTCATGAATGTAGTCATATATGTATTCATATATGCATATTGTGGTGTATGGTGTATTTACTTGGATTTTTGCAACCACTTGTAGGATGGAAGGACAATCTATTTTGCATGGGCATTATGATCAACGGCACCGTGGGCGGTACATCGCGGAGAATAAGCATGTCTTCAAGTGGTTGCACCTAAGGTCCAAGGAGGTGCATAAGAAGATGCCATATGATGGCGCTACACTCCATATGTTGAGCGATGGACTTCTCCCTTTCATCCAGCTTGTCTCGCGTTCAACGCCGCATATGAACCCTTGTTTGATCACAGCTTGTTGATAGATGGAGACCGGAGACACAGTTTCCACCTCCCTTGTGGTGAGATGACGGTCACTCTGGGGGCGTCTCCATGATTTTTGCGCTTCCCATCAAAGGACACTGTGTGTATGAGCTCAGATTCGGGTAAGTGGCGTGAAGTGATGATTGGCTTAATTGGTAAGGCGCCAACGCAAGAGAAGATGTTTGCGGTGCTACTTACAAATGGATACAAGAAAATTTCAGCAAGTGCCCGAGGGCGCCGATGAGGAGGTGATCGGATGTATGCCCGTGCATACTTATGGTATGCCATTAGTAGGACACTTTTCTCGGATGGCACGGAAGGAATGCTTCATTCATGTGGCTCACTCTATTTGCGGAATGGGGCTATATGCACAATTTGGGGTTGTGACACTTGCTTACTTGTATCGACGGGTAATAAACTATATATATTGCATGGTAGTAGTACATATGCTTGATCGAGGATACTTATGTATGCTTGTTGTATGTGCATGGACGAGGCGTGTTGTAGAACGGAAAAGGAGCAAGTATTGGTGGACCTATGGTGCTCGACCATATGGTCACAGTTGCATATACCGTTGGTCGACCCATTCCGATGAAGGAAAAACGGTGGGATGATGTCTCCGCGGTCCTACATGGGCGTACTTGTGGGATAATACCGAAGTATTCCACGGTGAATCTGAGGAATGCTACTTGCGTTACACTAACCAAATCGACCTGCTAACCCCGGAGAAGGTAATAATTTGATTATTCTCAAGAACTCATCTTTTCCACCATATATACTTGATGACATGCTAATATTGTGTTCCTCGCTCGGGTGGAATGGGAGCCATACGAACTAGAGGAATGTGGGTACGGGTGTTTGGTTCCAGGCGGACTTGAATCGCAAATGTATGCAAGAAGCACATCTCTGGAGGATTCGTGCCCCGTTGATTTGTGTCTACGCTGTTGAGTTCCACCTTCCACAACGGGTGATGAGGCAGTTTGGATTATTTCAGAGACCCGCCGCCATACAAGGACACTAGCATAGCTCTTCACGGGTGAGTGATCCTTATACACCAGATCTAATTTTCTTGGGCGTCTCATGATACTTGCTAAGTCGATGAATTTGATTGTAGATTGGACAAGATCAAGCGAAGAGGAAAAGATTGGGTTGCATATCATCACAAGTATGTTCGGAAGTTCTATGCAAGGATTGAGGAGATCGAAAACCGAATGGTCTCTCATCCCGAGGCGTCGCATGTAATCTTGCAGCGTTCAATCGGTACCTTGTGTGGCTTGGGAAGGTGTCTCGTTTGTACTGCGCAATCGGCGTTTGCATCTCATGACATAGTGGAGGATCATTATCCTGCTTTTGATGATCTGAGCCAGCTAGAGTACAACAGACTTGTCCGTGGCGGGGTGCAAATTCAGCGGGGTTGTCGCTTTGTGGTAAGCATTGTCCGAGTACGTATATGCGATTATAGCGACATAAAATTGACTTTTGTTCTTTTGCTAGCGCGAGGAGATCTCGAAACACGTGGGCGAGGCCGAGGAAGCACTTAAACATCCTCTCAAGGAGTGCAGTCGACCCTTCGAGCATTTGTGGAGGTATGTGTTCGTACCGTTCCTAGTTCTATTGTATTTTTATGGGTGTTGAAATGTTCTAACATATTCGTCAATGTCATAGCGTACCAAGCGTTGGGGCCATGGATTAGGTGTCTTGCTTGGTTGCCGCACCGTCGATGCCGCATCGCCAGTTAGGTCTTCCAGTCTAGAAGATGATGCACAATATGAACTGGAGGAAGAGGGCGAGTACGAGGAGGAGGAGGAAGATGGTGAGGACGAGGATGAACAGGAGGAGATAGGCATGTCTCAATTACCACGCCTTGCCTAGTCAACGGTCGCGGGTGAGGAGGAGGAGGAGGCTACCGAGGAATCCATACACGCCAAGTGAATGGGAGAACAAGCGTCGGGCACATGTGTCACGCCGTGAGGAGGAGGATGAGGGGGAATACTCCGATCCTCCACGGAGGGTTAGGAGGCAGGAGGGACGGAGCAAGGCGAATGAGGATCGAGTGGCCAAAAGGGGGAAAGGGAGAAAGTTAACTCGTAGCTTGAACTAGTGCTTGTGGTCATTATGAACTTGTAAGTTAAACTTGTTGTTTGGTGTCGTCGTTTTGAACTTGTTGGTGTGTTGATGTGCTAAAAAACTGGATGCTTGTTGATGTTTGAATCTGTTGTTGTGAGGAAAACTTGATCTGTTGATGTTGATGTTTGTATCTGTTGAATGTGCTAAAAACTGAACGTTGATGTTTGGATATGTAAAAAAACTGAATGTTGATGTTTGGTGTGTTGATGTGCTAAAAACTGAATGTGCTAAAAAGCATGGCGCCCTCGAAAACGCCATGCAAAAAGCATGGCACCCTCGAAAACGCCATGCTTCCTAGGATGGCGCTTTGGCGGGCGCCATGCTGACTTAGCTTTTCTGGTCCGATTTTCCTTGACGGGCGTGGTCACTGTGTCCGTAGCTAGAGCTTCTCAAAGCGCCATGGTAGCATGGCGCCCTCGAAAACGCCATGGAAGCATGGCCCTCGAACGCCATGCTTCCTAGGATGGCGCTTTTGGAGGCGCCATGCGCTGACTTAGATTTTCTGGTCGATTTTCCTTCGAGCAGCGTGATCACTGTGTCGGTAGCTAGAGCTTGCTCAAAGCGCCATGGTAGCACGGCGCCCTCCAGGAAAACGCCATGGAAGCATGGCTCCCTCCAGGAAAACGTCATGCTTCCTAGGATGGCGCTTTTGGCGAGGGCGCCATGCGCCTGCATTCACTTAAGTTGGAGCTAGTTTCTATGCTAGTGGCACCATTCCAGAAATTTTACAGTACAATGCTAGTGGCAACATTCCAGAAACATTATAGGCAAGTGTAGTGAATGTTTACGAAATACATGGCGTTGCACCCTTAAGGGGTTTTACATACGACAAATTCGGCATGACAATGTTCAAGATAAATTCCACATAGTGGAGTCCATAACATAGATCATAGCATGGTGACAACTCTACTGTGTCGCGCTAGTGACGAGGTTTAATCTCGTCAATGCCCATTGTTATGGACTTGGGTTTTGGAGAAGATGGGGATGCTGGAGATCGTGGCACGGTTAACAGACAAGCAACCAGGGGACACGAGATTTACCCAGTTCGGGCCGGAGAAAACCCTACTCCGCATGCGCTCTTAATTACGGGCAAGAAGGTTACTGATGGTCGATCTGGCGTGGATGCGTGTGCGAAAGTATGAGTCGAGCTCTAGGACGTGCCCTCCTGGCCTTTATATAGACTTAGGCAGGTCCCGGGCATAGTCCTAGTCGGTTACAAGTTTTAGGGTTTTACCCCTCTGAATTTCCTATCTCCGCTAGTCTTGCTCTCCAAGGATCCGGCGTCATGGGCCTTGGCCACGAAAATCTTCATGGGCGTGTATATCTGCTGTGGGCCTTCCTTGGCTGGACGGTATGCTAAAGTCACGCATCCGTAGGGTATAACCATGTCGATAGCCCCGGTGATCGGTCGAATCGTAGATTGGTGAGACTCTTCCATCTTCGAATGCGGTATATATATTAATAGTATATGTGTGGATTGTTGATGCGTGTGTCGACTCACCCGACGGATCGGTCGATTAAGCATCTTAGGACGAAACAACACGATCTTCTTGAGTTCGGTCCCTAAACCGGACTGGAACATATCTTTGGCGTAATTCGACTCAGGCCGCGGAGGACTTATAGGAGTGGAATTCCAGTAATTTTAATTGATATACCCAACGCGTCCGTCGGGATTTTTCATCGTACCTACTGGTACGGATCCGTACTAGCAGAGCGCAGTCAGGTGCGTTGCCAGGCCATCAAATGATATCTGTAGGTCTTATCTTTGCGTCGCAGACGTAGCATCCGAAAATTTATCACCACGAAGGTGTTTCGGGTGGCCTAGGAGATTGTCGCTCACTCGATCGTTTTGTTGGGGCAAAGTTGCCAAAAAAAATTGCATGCTCATCCGGAGGATCGCAATCGAAGATTTCATAGGGTGCGCGACCAGCCTCCTATGGAGTAACCCCAAGTGTGCATTGGTCGTGACTCAAGCGGAGACTTTAGTTCAAGCATTGTTTCTCGTTAAGTCCGGGACTCGAAAAATTCGGATGCTTAAATCCATCCTCCCTATGGGAGTAGCCCCGATCGTGGTGGAGTCGTAGACTCGGCGTGGGACTCGGAAGTAATTTGTCCTCATTTTATGCATGGGTAAGCGCGGTATCGATAGGAGTAGCCCCGAGTATTTAGTCGAATCGAAGATTTGGTGAGTACTCTTAGCGTGAGCAGTGGTGTAGTATAGCTTTTGATGACGTCGGTGCTACGATTGATGACCTCAAGCGTCGCTACGCCAAGATGACTGTTGGACAAAGCATGGGTCCCACTTGCGACTTTGAATTGACCGGTCCGCAGCGGTGTGGAGATGATTCTGGCGTCTCCTCGATTTCCATAGCGTAGTGAATGGCGTGGTAACGAGTTCGTTGTGATCTTGACACGTGTCGGCCAGATCTACCGTTGGCGTTAGGTCTTCTCATGGGCTGACGTCGTCGTCTTATTTATTATAATCCTTGGTGAAATCGTGGTTTGTTTTTCACCGCACCAGTTCATCTGTTCACTGCTTCCTTGTGCTTGAGCGATTCTTGCTGCGCGCTGAGCTTTCTGTAGGGGTTCGTAGCATGGAAAACAAAAATTTTCTATCGCATACAAACAAACAAGCCAAGATCTATCTACTAGATTGTAGCAACGAGTCGATGGAAGAACTCACCCTCGAAGATTCCAAAGTGGTTAACGAGCGATTCTCGTGGGTGATGTAGTCGTACTCTTCCGATCTCAAGATCGTGTAGACGATCCTTCCAGGTATCACGTTCCGGGCGCTCCGATCGGTCACACGTTCGGTACTCGGCGAAGACCTTCCTCTCCCTTGTTCCAAAGGCGGCGGAGGTTGTAGCACTCTCGCGATTCCGTGACTGTGGCGTATGGGAAGTAGAGGGAGATCCCAGGCTTCGCCTTAAGCCGGTGCAGTATGGTGGAGCTTATGAGAGAGAGGATTAGTGGCCTAGTAATTAGACACACCAATTAGAGGGCTCTAAACCAATTAGAAGGCTCTAAAGCTGTTGGCTAAAGCAATTAGAAGCTCTAAACCAAACAGCTCTAAACCGGAGATCTAGAGTAGAAAGTAAAGCGTCTATGGAGGAGCCTGCCCTCCTTTTATGGGAGGTGTTCCTTGGCCAGGGAGGAGGAGTCCCTCCCAACTCGCCTAGGGCTGGCGGCCTGGAGGAGTCCTACTCCTCCTCCGAGTTGGTTCAACTCCTCTTGCTTGTTTCCCACAGTTTCTTGTTTTGGGTTTGACTTTCAATGGACATTTGACTTTCTGCTTTAGGATTCAATTTAATCCTTTATTTGGGACAGCAATAACACTTAGTACATGATGCAATCATTCAATGATCAATGACACATTCATGTACCCTCCCGGAGTCTTGGGACAATCCGAACCTTCTAGAACATTCCCGATGAAAACACGGAATCATTCCCGAACTCAAAGCAGGACTTTCCTTATATGAATCTTATTCTCCGGACCATTCCGGATCACCTCGTGATATCCGGATCCCATCCGAGACTCGAACAACATTCGGTCTCTTTCTCATAATACCATAACTACTCAAACAACGTCGAATCCTTAAGTGTGTCTCCCTACGGTTCGTGAATTATGCGGACATGATCGAGACACTTCTCCGAACAATAACCAATAGAGAATCTGGAAATTCATATGGCTCCACATATTTCAACGATTACTTTGCGATCGAATGAACCACTTACATACGATACCAATTTCCCTTTGTCTCACGATATGTTACTTACCCAAGGTTATGATCGTCGGTATCTCTGCATACCTAGTTCAACCTTGTTACTGATAAGTACTCTTTTCTCGTTCTCGTGATATGTGATCCCTTGTGACCAAGTCACATGCTTGCAAGCTAATTGGATGACATTCCACCGAGAGGGCCCAGAGTATATCTATCCGTCATGTGGATGGACAAATCCCACTCTTGATCCATGTGTCTCGACCAATACCTTCCGAACACTCAATGCCACTTTTATAACCACCCAGTTACGGTGTGGTGTTTGATGTCATCAAAGCATCCATCCAGTAAAGGTGATATGCATGATCTCATGGTCGAAGGAATTAGGTTACTATGTCGTAAAGCATATAGCAATTGAACTAATGAAATGACTTGATCTTTATGCTACGCTTATCTATAGGAGTATGTCCACCATATCATTCTCCTAATGATATGATCTTGTTGTTGATAACATCTCAATGTTCATGATAGGGAAACCACAATCATTAATCAACCAACAAGCTAGTGAAGTATAGAGGCTATACTAGGGACTTCAAATTAAGTTTACAAAACACAAGTATCAATGTTTCCTTGTTAATACTATTATAGCATGAATGTAAACATTTATCATAAACACAAATATATAATAATAACTATATTTATTATTGCCTCTAGGGCATATCTCCAACAGTCTCCCACTTGCACTAGAGTCATCTAATCTAGATTACATGGTAATATACCGAACACCCATGGCGGTTTGGTGTTGGTCATGTTTGCCCTGGAGAGGTTTAGTCAACGGATCCGCCACATTCGATCTGTGTACTTTGCAAATCTTTATATCCCCATCTGGATATGTTCTCGAATAGCATGAAACGACTTGATATGCTTCACTTCTTGTGTGACCTTGGTTCTTGCGCATTGGCTATGGCGCCCATGTTATCACATAGATAGACATTGGGTCCAAAGACTTGGAACCACACCAGCTCTGTAATGAACTCCTTCATCCATATCGCTTCTTGTGAAGCCTCCGGCGACCATGTATTCGATTCAGTTGAAGATCTCGCCACAACGCTTTGCTTTGCACTCCTCCAGCCTAATCGCCGCACCATTCAAAATAAATACGATCCGGATTGTGATTTAGAATCATCTGGATCGGTGTTCCAACTAGCATCGGTGTAACCATTAACAACGAGTGCTCATCACCTCCATAAGAAAGAACCATATCCTTAGTTCTTCTCAAGTACTTAAGGATGTTTTGACATTGTCCAATGATCCACTCGATCACTTTGATATCTGCTAGTTAAACTAACGGCATATGCAATGTCGGGTCTAGTACATAGCATGGCATACATTAGAGATCCTATGGTGAGGCATAGGAGTCTTACTCATCCTTTCTCTATCTTCTGCCCGATGTCGGACTTTGAGTTTTACTCAAGGTCGTATTGAGCAACATGGGCAAGAACCCTTTCTTGCTTTCCTCCATTCCAAATCTCTTTAGAACTTTGTCCAAATATGTACTCAGTGACAATGATATTTGGCGTTCGATCTATCTCTATAAATCTTTATGCCTAATATGTAAGTGCTTCGCCAAGATCTTTCATTGAAAACTATTATTCAAATATTCCTTGACACTATTAAGAAGGTCTACATCATTCCCAATCAACAATATGTCATCCACATACAGTATTAAGAATGCTCTGAGCTCCCACTCACTTTCTTGTAAATACAAGCTTCTCCATAAGTTTGTATAAAACCAAAACTTTGATTACCTTATCAAAACGTTGATTCCAACCGGGATGCTTGCTTCAATCCATAGATGGACCGTTGAAGTTTGCATACCTTGTTAGCATCTATAGGATCGACAAAACCTTTGGGTTGCATCATATACAACTCTTCATCAATGTCTCCATTGAGGAATGCTGTTTTGACATCCATCTGCCATATCTCATAATCATAATATGCGCGATTGCTAACATAATCCTCCAGACTTTAGCTTGCTCGGTGAGAAAGTCTCATCGTAGTCAACTCCTTGAATTTGTCGAAACCCTTTTGCGACAAGTCGAGCTTTATAAAGATAACATTACCATCGAGATCTGTTTTCTTCTTGAAAATCCATTTGTTCTCGACACCTTCCGCCATCCTAAGTCCACCAAAGTCCATACTTGGTTTTCGTACATGGATCCAATCTCGGTTCATGGCTTCTTGCCATTTATTGGAATCTGGGCTCATCATCGCTTCCTCATATGTCTCGGGGTCATCGGTGTTGTCCACCACCATGACATTCATAACGGAATCATACCAATGCAGGTGGTACGAGTTCGTTGACCTCAGAGGCTCAGAGCAACTTCAACCGAAGTTTCATGATCATCATCATTAGCTTCCTCCCTTGGTGCAGGCACCACAGAACTTCTTCGGTCTTTGCTACTCGCAATTTCGAGAGAAGGTTCGACAACCTCATCGAGTTCTACTTTCCTTCCAGTCACTTCTTTCGAGAGAAATTCTTTCTCTAGAAAGGATCCATTCTTGGCAACGAAGATTTTGCCTTCGGATCTATGATAGAAGGTATACCCAATAGTTTCCTTTGGGTATCCTATGAAGACACATTTTTCCGCTTTGGATTCAAGCTTGTCCGGCTGTAACTTCTTTACATAGGCTTCGCAGCCCCAAACTTTAAGGAACGACAATTTAGGTTTCTTCCCAAACCATAATTCATACGGTGTCGTTTCAGCGGATTTAGACGGTGCCCTATTTAAAGTGAATGCGGCTGTTTCTAATGCATAACCCCAAAATGATAGCGGTAAATCTGTAAGTGACATCATAGAACGAACCATATCTAAGAGAGTTCGATTACGACGTTCGGACACACCATTCTGTTGTGGTGTTCGTGGTGTCAATGAAAGTATTCCGCACTTCTTTAAATGCTCGCCAAACTCGTAACTTAGATATTCACCTCCACGATCGTAACGTAGAAATTTAATCTTCTTGTTACGTTGATTCTCTACCTCACTTTGAAACTCCTTAAACTTCTCGAAAGTTTGGACTTATGTTTCATGAAATAGATATACCCATATCTACTCAAGTCATCCGTGAAGGTAAGAACATAACGATAACCATCACGATGCTACACTCATTGGACCACACACATCGGTATGTATGATTTCCAATAAGTCCGTAGCTCGCTCCATCATACCGAAAATGGAGTCTTAGTCATTTTCCCATCGGACATGCTTCGCATCTTTCAAGTGATTCAAAATCAAGTGATTCAAGAAGTCCATCGAATGGAGTTTCTTCATACGTTTCACTCGATGTGACCAAGGCAGCGATTGCCACATATAGGTCGAATTATCGCTTGATTTCAAGCGTTTAGCCTCAATATTATTGATATGTGTATTTCCACTATCGAGATTCAATAAGAATAGACCATCTATCAAAGGTGCATGCGTAAAACATATTACTCATATAAATCGAACAACCATTATTCTCGACTTAAATAAGTAACCGTCTTGCAATAAACAAGATCACGAGATAATGTTCATGCTCAACGCAGCACTAAATAACAATTATTTAAGTATAAAACTAATCCGATGGTAGATGAAGAGGTAGCGTGCCAGCGATCACATCAACCTTTGATCCGTTTCCACGCGCCGTCACCTCGTTCTTCGCTAGCTTCCGTTTATTCTGCAAAGACCGCTTTGAGTTACAAATATGAGCAACCGAACCGAGATCAAATACCGAGCACTACTACGGTACTAGTGAGATACACATCAATAACATGTATATCGGATATACCTTTCTTCTTGATGTTGCCGTTCTTGGATCCGCCAAGTACTTTGGGCAATTCCGCTTCGATGACCTTCTCCTTGCGGTAAAAGCACTCGGTTCGTGCTTGGGTCCAGCCTTGGTCTTCTTCGTCGGCGTGGTAGCTTTCTTACCACCCTTCTTGAAGTGTCCCTTTTGCTTAGACTTGCCTTTCTTGAATTTGGTGGTCTTATTGACCAACAACACTTGGTGCTCTTTCTTGATCTCCACTTCGCAGATTTCAACATGGCAAAGAGTTACGGCAACGTCTTGTTCATGTTACGCATGTTGTAGTTCATCACAAAGTTCTTGTAACTTGGTGGTAGTGATTGGAGGACAGTAAATCCCAAAGCATTAGGAATCACAATACCCAAGCTTTGAAGTTTGTTTGCATGCCCGGACATCTTAAGCACATGCTCACCTTGAGCTGCCCTCTTCCATCTTGCGGTTAAAGAACTTTTGAAGCCTCATAGCTTTCAATTGCGCATGAGTCTCAAAAATCAATTTGAGATCCTCGACAATATCATATGGGTCCGACTCTTCAAACCTTTTCAAGCTCGATTCTAAACCATACAAGATAGCACACTTTGAACTATGGAGTCTTGATTCTTCCGGCGAGGTAAACATTCTTTACTTCATGGGCAAGGTGGCTTAGTGGGTCACCAATGATGCATCCAAAGACATAGGTCAAATTACCAAATGTGAGGACAATCCTCAAATTGCGGAACCAATCCGCTAAGTTGCTTCCATTGTTTTCAACTTTTCTTTCTCTAGGAACGCATTAAAATTGATGGTAGGGGCTGCCATTGATCTACAACATATTTGCAATAGTTTAGACTAAGTTTATGACAAATTGAGTTCAAATTAATTAATGAAATTAAACTAGGTGAACTCCCACTCAAAACAATATCCCTCACATTGTTTTAGTGATCACAGAACCAAATCCACTACATCAACACCGATCATCACGAGAGTTGATATAGTTTCAATGGCGAACAATCATCATGTTCATCATATCTACTATACGATTCATGCTTTACCTTTCGGTAATCCGTGTTCGAGACCATGTCCGTACATGCTAGGCTCGTCAAGATCAAACCTTAGTTTCGCATGAGCAAATCTGGCTTGCTCACGTTGTATACACTTGCGTAATCTAGAACACCCGATCATCACGAGGTGCTTGAAACAACAAGCTTTAGCGGTGCTAACTAAGGGTGAACACTTTATGATTTGAAATTGATGTGCATGAGGGATCATCTTATAATGCTACCGTGTCTACTAAGCAATACAAGATGCATAAAGGATTAACATCACATGCAATTCAATATATATGTGATATGATATGGCCTTTCTTCTTCGTGCCTTGATCTCCATCTTCAAGCACGAACATGATCTCCATCATCACCGCATTGCATCAAGGTCAATGGCGCTTCTCCATGGTTGTCGCCCACCGGCTTCAACTATTACAACTACTTTGAATAGACACGCGGTCTTAACATAAATTAAAGACAACCATATGGCTCCTGCGGTTGTCGACTTACAATAAGGAACATTGCATACATCAAATATAATCACAATCATGGCCATATCACATCACTTGCACACCTGCAAAACAAAGTTAGGCGCTTCTACTTTCTTTGCATATTTTACGTGGTTTGGGGCTTTCAATAAGTGTCGTTCTAACTTACGAACAAGAACCACAACATTGATACTAGCATTGTTGATCACCGTTGTAAATTGGATCTTAACTATGCTAGGAGAAACATGCACCATAAAGCCACTTATGCAATACAAGTTACATGTCAAGCGTGGAGCAAGTCTCATGAACGATGTCATGTAAGGTTAGCGGGCGCTTCATCCCAACATACCGCAAGATGCAAAGTACACAAAAAGCAATCTACAATAAAGCATCAACGCCCACAATGACCATTGTGTTCTACTCGTCTGTGATCTACATATAGACACGGCTCGATACCCTTGTGGGGGTTCGTAGCATGGAAAACAAAAATTTTCTATCGCATACAAACAAACAAGCCAAGATCTATCTACTAGATTGTAGCAACGAGTCGATGGAAGAACTCACCCTCGAAGATTCCAAAGTGGTTAACGAGGATTCTCGTGGGTGATGTAGTCGTACTCTTCGATCTCAAGATCGTGTAGACGATCCTTCCAGTATGCGTTCCCAGCGCTCCTTGATCGGTCACATCGTTGATACTCGACGAAGACCTTCCTCTCCCTTGTTCAGCGGGCAGCGGAGGTTGTAGCACTCTCCTCGCGATTCGGCAAACTGGCGTAATGGAAGTAGAGGGAGATCATGAGGCTTCGCCTTAAGCGGTGCAGTATGGTGGAGCTTATGAGAGAGAGGATTAGTGGCCTAGTAATTAGACACACCAATTAGAGGGCTCTAAACCAATTAGAAGGCTCTAAAGTTGGCTAAAGCAATTAGAAGCTCTAAACCAAAACAGCTCTAAACCGGAGATCTAGAGTAGAAAGTAAAGCGTCTATGGGAGAGCCACCTCCCTCCTTTTATGGGAGGGTGTTCCTTGGCCAGGAGGGAGGAGTCCCTCCCAACTCGCCTAGGGCTGGCCGGCTGGAGGAGTCCTACTCCTCCTCCAAAGTTGGTTCAACTCCTCTTGCTTGTTTCCCAGTTTCTTGTTTTGGCGGTTTGACTTTCAAGCTGGACATTTGACTTTTCTGTTTTAGGATTCAATTTAATCCTTTATTTGGGACAGCAATAACACTTAGTACATGATGCAATCATTCAATGATCAATGACACATTCATGTACCCTTCCCCCGAGTGCTTGGGACAATCGAACCTTCTAGAACATTCCCATGAAAACAGGAATCATTCCCGAACTCAAAGCAGGACTTTCCTTATATGAATCTTATTCTCCGGACCATTCGGATCACCTCGTGATATCCGGATCCCATCCGAGACTCGAACAACATTCGTCTCTTTCTCATAATACCATAACTACTCAAACAACGTCGAATCCTTAAGTGTGTCTCACGGTTCGTGAATTATGCGGACATGATCGAGACACTTCTCGAACAATAACCAATAGAGGAATCGAAATTCATATGGCTCCACATATTTCAACGATTACTTTGCGTCGAATGAACCACTTACATACGATACCAATTTCCCTTTGTCTCACGATATGTTACTTACCCAAGGTTATGATCGTGGTATCTCTGCATACCTAGTTCAACCTTATTCTTGATAAGTACTCTTTTCTCGTTCTCGTGATATGTGATCCTTGTGACCAAGTCACATGCTTGCAAGCTAATTGGATGACATTCCACCGAGAGGGCCGGTATATCTATCCGTCATGTGGATGGACAAATCCCACTCTTGATCCATGTGTCGACCAATACCTTCCGAACACTCAATGCCACTTTTATAACCACCCGATTCACGGTGTGGTGTTTGATGTCATCAAAGCATCCATCCAAGAAAGGTGATATGCATGATCTCATGGTGAAGGAATTAGGTTACTATGTATCGAAAGCATATAGCAATTGAACTAATGAAATGACTTGATCTTTATGCTACGCTTATCTATAGGAGTATGTCCACCATATCATTCTCCTAATGATATGATCTTGTTGTTGATAACATCTCAATGTTCATGATAGGGAAACCACAATCATTAATCAACCAACAAGCTAGTGAAGTATAGAGGCTATACTAGGGACTTCAAATTAAGTTTACAAAACACACAAGTATCAATGTTTCCTTGTTAATACTATTATAGCATGAATGTAAACATTTATCATAAACACAAAGATATAATAATAACTATATTTATTATTGCCTCTAGGGCATATCTCCAACACTTTCCTTACACATTTCCTTCGTTCTTTCTGCGTTGGCATCGCCACCACCTCCGTAGCGCCATGGGGAAAACAAAGAAGTCCTCATCTGCGGTTGGGAACAGCGCCGCCGGAGGCAAGAAGAACACCGCACTTTCGCGTCACCGATGGTGGTGGCGGCGTCGAGCAGGAGGCGATCTCCATAAACTGCTAAAGGGCTTGATCCGGAGGACAGGGGAGGCCGTTAAACTCCTCGTCGATGAGGTAATCCCGTCCCCATCTGGTACGGTTATGTTTCGCCGTTTTGCGTGGTTTTTCGTATACAGTCCATGACTTCCTTTGTGGACTGCTCTTCTTCTATGGGGTTCAGTTGCATCATTTGTCTCCCAATTCTCTTCTCCACATTGCTTGTTTTATCACTTTTTGCGAGTGCTGGCTTGGCATTGAGCCGCACTTTGGCCTCTTCCGGAAGCTCTATTCCGTGAAGAGGCAATCTGGTTCGGATGGTGTTTATCCCATTGGGGGTTTCATCATCTCCCTCGGTCCCAATCTGCAATTCTTTTCTTTTTCCATGTCCGAATCTGTCCAGTACTAGCGGAGGCGATGGTTTTTTATTCGTGACTCCGTAGTGTCCGGGCAAGATTTTGGTCTTGTTCCCTTTGACCCCTCCCAAATGATTGAGAAGAAAAGGTCTTGGAAAAACCAAATCTTAGACGGTGAGGTGGCGGAGATAGAGGCCCTGTACCGTCGGGTGGAGGATCTCAAGCGATTCGAGAAGGAGGTGAGCGGTGTGGACATCATCCGAGCGTTTCTTGGCGTCGGGTGCGGCCTCTCCAAGCGGCGCACCGATGTTTCTTTATTCAGGCGTCGTGATCCGGACGAGGGTTTCAGTGAGAAAATCTCGAGGTGGAACTTGACAAGGCTCTCATACGCTGTTGAAGTTCAAGGCCGAAAAAATCCGGGAAGTCGGACTCCTCCCTTTTCTTGGCGTTAGTCATAGAAGGTGTAGATTTGCACGTAGTGCTCCCCCTTTGTTTTTGTCGGCTGTGTATTTGTTTCCTTTGTTTGATAACAAAGCTCCTTCTCATCTTGCAGAGCTTCAAAGTGCCGGGCATGGTACCACCGTTGCCCGAAAGGTATCCGAATGCCCCGGATAATGAAGCGGTGGATTCCGTGTCCGAGCTACCGTCAACGCGATCTCCAGCGGAGGATGCCAGCAGTCAGTGAGGACCATTCGCATAGCGATCACGGAGCTCAGCGAGTCTTGGATGCCTCGACTCCTCACTCCGAAATCCTCTGGGCCTTGGCGTCATGATGATGTTCATGGAGGTTCTTCCTCTCCCTTCCTGCTATTCACATGCGGGCTGTCGCCCGCACCCGGAAGAAGGAAGAAAAGAAGGAGGAGAAGAAGAGAAGAAAGAGGAGAAGAGGGCCGAAGGCTTCTCCTATCTTTGACTGGCGCATTGGGCTCGTAAGTTTCCTCGTTATCTTGTTGTCTTTGTTCCTTGAATTTTGCATTTGTCTTTGATTGGTTTGTATGCGCAATCCTCCCACGACTCTAGTGATGGTGCGGGAGATGATGGGGATCGAACATTGCGTCGCCTTCTCCTCGGTGTGGCGACTTGGGTGGCGGCCTCGGATCCTCTGTCTTGAGGCTGGTGGTTCGCCTCGAATTCGCAGCGGGCTTGGGTCGCCGTCGAACATGTAAGTTTTTTCATGTCATGGGGAAGCCCCAGTGTCTTCGTGTCAGGATGTTGTTTTGCTCCTTTGTGTTGGGCGAGCCCCAAGTCCTTCTTCTTTTCTGTTTCCTTTTCTGACCTTTTGTCTTTGGAGGCCAAGCGGTGGTGGGGCCTTTGGCTGGAGGCGAAAACTGACTTCAAGGTATCTGTCGCCTTTTAATACCTCTCTTGTTTATCCGGTCTTGTTCTTTGACACTTGCTTGTCTTAAATCAGAGGAGCATAACGACTCTCCGTGAGGTTGACGCTCTTAAAAGAGCCTTGGCCAATCAGATGAAGTAAAGCCGTCGGCGCTGAAGAGCGCATATGAGCTAGAGTGACGGGCGATAAGCGAAGGGGCGTCTGCAGCAGAGGCCGCAGATCGTGAGGAGCAGGTGCACCGTTGCGGTGCTCGTGAAAGAGGGGTGGCAAAGCTCATGGCTCATGCCAAGGCTATTTCGGTGAGTGCTAATTTTTCACTTGTTTACATTTCTCTGAGTCTTCTTCGATGTTGCCTTTCTTCATGCTTTTCTTCATTTTTTTCTCAGATGCCGCAGGCATCGAGTTCGACCGCGGTGCTCTGGAGCACGGGAGTGCTCTAGATGATGCCACGGTGGCGGTCGAAGACCGCTGCGGCACCATCGTCAACTCCCTTGCCAAGGCGAAAGAGGTCCTTGGTCGCTTCTACCAGGAGCTCTTCCCGAAGGGAGCATCCCTTGAAGATGTGGATGCCTTGGCAGAGGCTCTGTCGGTACCCGGCGCTGCGGTAAGCATAAGCGTAAGGGCATCGGCGCATCCGTCGGGCGATGGCCTTGGCGGCCGGGCGAGCTGGACTTGCCCAGATCACCTCTCGGATGCCGACTGCGGATGGATCCGAGGTAGCTTTACGCCTACTCCGGGCTGCAGCGATATGGGCCCAAGCTCATTGACTTCTTGTAAATGCGCCTGCGGCAATGACGAGGCCAAAGCTAGGCGATGCAGCTCGGCGACTCCGTGTCCTGCACCTTAGGCATAGTAGACGTAGGGTAGTGTGTAGTCTACTTTGTTGTAAATATCTTTTGTAGTACCGTCCTTGTGCCGCGTGGTAACCTATATATTTAATGAATTCCTCAGTTGTGCTCAATACTTGGTGAATGTCGTGTGCCTTCTTTTTTCTGCTATAGGTTCCTTGGTCTTGACCGGTGACACTTCATCCAAAGCCCGTGCGACCATCGTTGGATGATTCCTCGCTCGCTTTCCTTCAAGATCGCGTGCAGTTGGAGAGGAATTGCTCGGGTTGCGTGGCGCTTGGAAGTCAAAGCGGATCGTGGTGCAGAGAGGAGTACTTGATGGCGAGCTCGATTGCTATCCGAGCAAGGCAATGTAATTTGATCCTTGTTTGGGTTGTAGCTTAGTTCTTGGTGAGCTTGCGGCCTTATTCTTGTCTCATGCGATTGTCGCGGTGCGAATCTTGCTCAGGAAGAAAAAGCGTGTCGCTGTTGGTCAATTGCTTGATTCAGCGGGACATGGAGGCGGCTTCTTCTGGATGGAACATAATCGCGCCGTGGTTACGGCGGTGCAGGATCGTGTCTATCAAGTTTCGCGGGTGCTCCGCCAGGTGCAGACATCACTTTCCTCGGTGCTGCACGTCATGTTTCCTTTGGATGTCGTGTCGACGACCCTTGCTGGTCTTATGTCGAAATTTGGTGTGACAAAGAATGTCAAGGAGCTGGTGCGGCAAAGCTCGTCGCAGGAGTGAAGGCTTTGTCTCTTGTGGTGCGGTACCACGTGGATTTGGGCTTTGTGGCAGGGGCCGCCTCTTCGGCCGGATGGTGGCGAGTGGAACATGCATCCGCATTGCGCTGGCTGTAAGGCGATATGCTTGAGCAGTTAGATTTGTTTGAGCAGCGTGCTCGGGTTATTCTTCGAATAGGTAGGACACGAAAATGAGCAGATAGATGTAAAATTTGTATATTTAAGGCGTGTTTGTGCCCTTTGTTGTAAAGGTTTTCTTGTTTGTGAGCACGCGATTACTCGATTGAGTACGTGTCCTTTTCGTTTGCCTGACGTGGTCAGCTACTCAGGTGTACATGTTTGGTCCTCAGTCGATGAAATCGTGAGGTGGGGGGAGCCCCCGAGTGCGTTTGTAGCATGTAGTAAAGTTGCAGAAAAAGAGTCAACCGAAGTTTGGGGCGAGACACTTAGCTTTACTTATATCGTAATGGAGGAGGTACATGGTTCGGCTGAGTAGCCTTGGCTGAAAGCCTTATTGAAAGTAAAAGGAGGTAGGTTTCTACGGGTAGAATAAATCGCGGTCGAGATGTTCCATGGGTTGGAGTATCGACTCCGGACTCCACGTGTTTGAGGCGATAGGCGCCACGGGATGACTTCGGTGATGACGTAGGGTCCTTCCATGGTGACTCGAATTTGTTCGCTTACGCTTGAGTCGTGGGCAGTATCCTTGACGAAGGACCTTGCGCAGCCGGCTGGCTGTGATAGTTCGGAGACTTCTGGTACCGCTGATCGGTGCTGCTATATCCGCGCTTCGTCGAGTGTGTCGTGGCGTCTTGAGTGCAGTGGATTCGGCCACTTTATGCGACGACTCGTGGAGCTGGTGGCGCGCCGGTAGCACGGCCTCGACTCCGTGCACCATGAAGCGGTGTGTAGCCGGTGGAGCTGTTGGCGTGGTAAGCTCCACGGGGCGGACGGTAGCTCTTCGTCCGGTTCGATTTTTGCTCGGTGAGCTCATGAGGCGCTTCTTGATGCGGCGCCGATGAGGCGTTGGCCTTTTCCACTTGCCCGTTTGTTTGTGGGTGTGCCCGAGGCATACGTGATGTTTATCCGAGGCCTTCGCAGAAGTCACGGAATTCTTGAGATGAAGTTCGATCCGTTGTCGGTGATGATCTTTGTCGATGCGCGAACACATGAACAATGGATTGAAGAATTTGTGACGGTTTGCCCTTACGGTTGGTGGTCGCATGGCCTCTATGCACTTGGTGAATTTGTCGATTGCGACCGGAGGAAGACGTGTCCCCTTTCGAGGATTTTGGCGGTTTTGCGATCATGTCGAGCCCATTGAGCAAAGGCCAAGCTATGGGTATGGGTCTAAGTTCGGACCTGTGTGCGGTTTGTCGGCGAACCGTTGGAACCGTTGCATCTTCGGACGATGTCCTTGGCGCTCATGGCCGTTGGCGATAGAATCTGCTCGCGAGCTTTGGCGACAAGGGAAGCGGCTGCGTGGTGGCGCGGATGCCCTCGTGAATGTCTTGGGTATGGCTTTGGCGTCGTCAATGGTGGCCTTGCGTTGTACACCGTGATCTGCGTTTATGCAGTTCGCCGTTGATGATGGTGAAGGCTTTTGACCGACGAGATATCTGTTGGGCATCGGGCAATTCTCCGTTTATCGAGGCTGGAGGTATGGGCGTGTCGGGTTTCTTCGATCGCCATGACTGCATCGGCTGACCATATCGACCTCGTGTCCGGTTCTCGGGTCCTTCTTGTCCTTGGTGGCGTAGCCCCAGTGTTACCTTCTTGGGTGATCCTTTGGGGAATTTCCGTTTGATCGATGTCACGCAGATTTGTTCGAGGAACACACCTGGTGGCACCTTTGCGCAAGTGGAGCCGATGTTGGCGAGTCTATCGGCTTCCTCGTTGCTCTCTCTTCCAACGTGTCGAAGTTCGCAGCCATCGAATTCTCCTTCGAGTGCGTTGTAGAGTGTGTGGTACGCGATCATGTTTTCGGCGTGTGCGTCACACTCATTCATCGTCTGGCGCGACGAGGTTGGAGTCACCAGATGACCGGTAGCGTTGCGCGCATATTTTCCATCCTCATGCCATGGATGAGGGCAGATTCGTGCTTCGTTGTTGGAGGCTCAATTTCATCCAAGAACGTGCTTCATCTTGTCACCTTGCGGGAGGTCGGTATGACCCTGCCCTGCTCGACTTGGCCGAGCCGTCAAATGCATTGTCCAAGACTGCGACATGTGCAGGGTATCCGCAGCTGTAGCTCCATCCAATGTACCGGAAGTCCGGAGGACTTGAGATTTGATGCGTGTCGCTTCGTGAGCGATGTCCAAGGGTGATAGTTCGATGCCCCGCAGGCGACCGTCTGTTGCCTCTGGATTATTCGGGATCTTTGTTAGGGTGCCTCGTTGGCGACCATCACTTGGTGCTCCACAGTAATGGCTCAACCGTCGAGCCGTCATGAACACGCCGTGAGGCTAACTTCAGTAGTGAGGGTACCTCTGCTTTGTTGGTGTCGATTACCTCGAGGTAGTAAATTGCTGGACCACTGTGGGTCTTGCCTTCTTCGTCGTTCGACCACAAATGCAGTCTTGACCACGATGTGTGGCTGCCATGTCTGGCGAGGGGCTCGCGCTCCTTTGGCGTGACCAAAACGGGCGAGGTGGAGAGGAGCCGCTTGAGGCTTTCGAATGCGTCGTTGGCTTCTGGCGTCCACTAGAACTTGTCTGCTTTACGCAACAACTGGTAGAATGGTAAGGCCTTCTCGCCCATACGGCTGATGAACCTGCTTAGTGCCGCTACTCGTCCTGCGAGCTGGGCGCCCTTGAGGTTTTCGGCTTCTCCATTGTCATGATGGCTCGATTTTCTTGGGTTCGCCTCAATCCCTCGTTGAGAGATGAAGTACCGGCAGGTGACCGAGGAACGAAGGCGCACTTTACGGGTTGAGCTTGATCCTGTAGCGACCAAGGTTGTCGAGCGTCTCGCGGAGATCGTCGATAAGTGTCCTTGCCTCCTTGGTTTTATTACTATGTTCGACATAGACTTGGATGTTCGACCGATCTGGTCCTTAAGGCGAGCTGCATGCGCCGATACGTGGCACCCGCGTTCTTTAGCCCGAAGGGCATTGTGTTGTAGCAGAATACTCCGAACGATGTGATGAACGCCGTTTTCTCTTGATCTTCGACCTTGAGTCGAATCTGGTTATAGCGTGAGTAGGCGTCGAGGAAGGAGAGTTTCTCACAACTTGCATTCGAATCGATGATCTGATCGGTCCGAGGGAGAGGGAAGTGGTCCTTTGGGCAGTGTTTGTTTAGTGACGTGAAGTCTACGCACATCCGCAGGATGTCCGTGTCCTTCTTCGGGACCATCACCGTGTTTGCCAGCCACTCGCTTTCCTTGATTTCCCGGATGAAGTCTGCTGCGAGTAATCTGTTGATTTCCTTGCCAATAGCTACGGCCCGTGGCTCCGACAGTCTTCGGATGGACTGCTTGACTGGCTTGGTGTCTGGAAAGACGTTGAGTGCATGCTCGGCGAATTCCACGAACTCTGGCATGTCCGAGGACACCGGTAATTTCCAGCTCACGGAGGAATTCGAATGGCGCCTTCCTATCTTGTGGCCGAGGTCATTGGCGATCAGCGCCGTCTTGGAGGCATCCGTCGGATGGACCTGCACTTTCTTGGTGTTGACGGTGGAGTCGAAGGACATGTCAGGTGCGTTCTGCCTTGTGACTGGGGGTAGCCCATTGGTCCGATCGGGTGAAGCTCCTGTGGATTGTGATGACGCCCCTTGGTCCTGGCATCTTGAGTAGTAGGTATGCGTAGTGTGGAACGGCCAGGAATCTTGCGAATGCTACACGCCCCAGGATGGCGTGGTATTGCGACGGCCAGTCCACCACTTCGAATTCTAGGCGCTCCTGCCAAAAGTTGTCCGGCTTCCCGAAGATGACGTCGAGACCTATTTTCCCCAGGGGGAATATGCCCTTCCCTGGGACAATGCCGTGGAACGTTGTGTCTGATTGTTCCAGGCTGGATTGCGGGATCCGCATAGCCTCTAGAGTGCTTGCGAACATTAGGTTGATGTCGCTGCCGCCGTGCATGAAGACGCGACTCATCTCGAAGCCTCCGATCTGCGCCTCCGGCACCGGAGCATGACTGGGTGAGGATCCGCAAGGGTGATCCGGCGAGTGAATGTGATCAGGACTCCGATCCATTTGGTACTCGGGGATTACAGCGGAGTTGCCACGGAGTTGATTTGTCGGGTGATTTTCTTACGCACCTGTTTGTGGGATGTCCTTCGGATCATATTTAGCGCTCCCTTTGGTGGGGTATATCCCCGGCATTGTTTTCTTGTTGGTCTGTTGGTTGATTTGGGCCTCCAATAGGCGGCGGTGGAGGAGCTCCGTGTGCTATTTCTCCTGGCGCAGGTGCGTTTCCGAACGCAGGAATTGGAGCTTGTTGCCTCATCTGCACCATGCCTTCGCTGAGTTTCTGGAACTCGCAGCAGTCCTTGAGCATGTGGCTGGCTTTCTTTTTGCCATCCTATTTGTCGATGTAGAAGTGGATGGTGAATGGACCCAAAAGTTTGTCGAATGCTGAGGGTCCGTCGCGGTCCTCGTAGACGCGCGATCTCCTCTTGCTGCGGCGTTCACGTCTTCGGCCGTAGTCGTCCTCTTCATCTGATTGTGGTCGCTGGATGCAATCTTCGCCGTCTGCCCAACTGTTGGCGATTTCCATGAGGTGGTCGAGTGTCTTGGGCTTTACACGCCCAATTTCCTCCTTGAAGTCTTGGCGCTTGACGCCGTCCCTGAAGGCGTCGATGGCCCTTTCTTCGGAGATGTGTGCTGCGGAGTTCTTGGTTGTAGACCAACGTAGTATGTACGAGCGAATAGATTCACCCGTTCTCTGAGTGCAGGCTCGCAATTCTTCGATTGAGGCGGGCCTCTTGCTGGTGCCTTTGAAATTTTGGATGAAGGTAAGCAAGCTCCTCCCGGCGGATGGATCCTGATGATAGGCTGTGAGCGGACTTGCCGCGCCTATCACCGCGGTGAAGGCATTGCATGGCGGTTTCTTTGTTGCCTCCGTGAAGCTTGAGCGGATGGCGGATGGTCACCGAGCAGGATTTTGGATCTTGCGTCGTTGAACTTGAGTATCGAAGGAAGATTGAAGTTGCGTGGTATCGTGTTCGAGACGGATCTGCTGAAGCATCGGGCCCCGAGTTCTCGCCGTCTTCATCCATCTCAGATTCAGACGAGCATGCGCGTTTGGCGCGTGCTTTGTCGATCTTCTTGTTGTAAGCTTGTCTCTGGCGTCGTAGTCGCGTTTGTGGCGGTGTGAGCTCTTCTTCCTTCGAGGAAGATCGTGCTCCTCTTCCTCTTCGGATGAGGGTGTGGGGCTCCGGTCGCGCCTGGCCGGAGCTTTCTTCTTCGGCTCCGCAGGAGCGTCTTCGTGGAGTGCAGCTCCGATTAGTCCTAGTACGGTGAGTGCGGACCTATGCATGGCCCTTTTAGGGTCCCCCTCCGGTGGTGGGTGAGCGAGAATCTGATGGCTGCCATGATCGCAGCTTGTGGCGTCTTCGGGATGATGTTGCCGTCGGCATCCATATCCATGAACGATGTGTGGAGAGTTCGGGTCACGTCACGCCGCTCCTTGGGATCCATGTTTTCCACCGTGGCGGTGCTTGTTTCCACAGTTTCCGTTTGTCTTTGGGCGGGTGCCATGGCGGAGCGCCTTTCGTCGCTTGGACTGGAGGCTTGCTTGCGCTTGTCTAGCGTCTCTGCATCTTGACTTGTTTCTTGTGTTCCTCGATGAGGAGGTAGTGGTATACCATCGAGGTCACGTGGCGTCTGCGGGTAAGGCGATGTCGCTGCGATCAGACGCTGGACCCATCCTTCTTTGCTAAGTTGGATGACGTGGCCATTGTTTTCCCTGTTGGGTGGGGGGACTGGCTTCTTCTGTTTTCGCCATTTTCGCCGTTTCGGTTGGGCGACGGGTTAGGTGTTTCCTCGTCGGTTTGGATGACTGCGGCGCATAGATAGCGCTTGCAGATTGGTCGGCTGCTGCCGCAACTTTCGGACCCGGAATCGTAGGTCCCTTCATCCGAAGGTGGATCACATAGATCAGAGTTACAGCTACTGTTGTCGTAAAACTCATCTGTTGATGGTGACGTGCGTAGCACAGGGTGTGGAGCCCACGAGGCGGGCCTGATTGACGGCACGGGCACCCGCTCAGGGAGGCGGAGGGTGCCATTTTGTCCCACCTGGAAGCAGAAACTCCCGAACAAAATCTCGAGTCCGTCGCCTACGGGCTCGAAATCCTTCATGGTGGCCGGCGAGTGGGCGGTGAAGTCGAAAACGCCGAAGAGGAGGTGATTCTCCGTCGCCGCGGAGTTGTAGATCGATCGGGTCAGAACCGTCACGACCGCACAATCAGCAGCCCCAATTCCCACAGATGGCACCAATTGACGAGGTTTAATCTCGTCAATGCCCATTGTTATGGACTTGGGTTTTGGAGAAGATGGGGATGCTGGAGATCGTGGCACGGTTAACAGATAAGCAACCAGGGGACACGAGATTTACCCAGTTCGACCCGGAGAAAACCCTACTCCTTGTACGCTCTTGATTCTGGCGGAACGAAGGTTCTGAGGTCTTGATTCGATCTGGCGTGGATGCGTGTGCGAAAGTATGAGTCGAGCTCTAGGACGTGCCCTCCTGGCCTTTATATAGACTTAGGCAGGTCCCGGGCATAGTCCTAGTCGGTTACAAGTTCTAGGGTTTTACCCCTTTGAATTTCCTATCTCCGCTAGTCTTGCTCTCCAAGGATCCGAAGGCGTCATGGGCCTTGGCCACCCGAAAATCTTCATGGGCCAGTGTATATCTGCTGTGGGCCTTCCTTGGGCTGGACCAGGTATGCTAAAGTCACGTACCCGTAGGGTATAACCATGTCAGCTAGGCTCCTTCCCCTTCGCCTTCCTTTTCCTCTCTTCCTCTGCCTCTTCCTTTTCCCTCAAGTCGCGTGCTAGCTGGACAACAGAGTTGAACTGCACCTCGAATTGGCGTCTACTCTCCTCTGGCCATTGAGATTGGTCAAGGTAAGGATGAAATCTACCCGCCCATGTGTTGTTCACCGCTTGGATGGAATGCTCATCCAACCTAACCGTATCCGGGTGATTAAGACCCACCATTCGTTCAGATGCCGCCTTCATCACGTGTGAGCAAGGGAGATTGTACAATGTCGGCCTCTCGCAGGAGCAATAACCATTGCGTAGCCACACCTTATAGGACATTCCCCCATGTTGCACACCTTCCCTTGTGCTGCCTACATGCTCATTCACTTGGTAAATCAGTTCTTGGTTGTCGAAACATTCAACCGTTTGTGTATCCCTTTCTTTGATTGATATTCCAGCCAATTATCAACCAATGGTGGGTACTCATACTTTTTTTTCTTGTTATCCCCAGCGATTTGCTTATCCGTTTCATCACTATACTTTAGAAAGTATTCATTCAACTTCTGAAATGTGTACTCTGCTATAGCAGTCATAGGCAATTGACGTACACCTTTAAGTACTTTATTGAAGCATTCAACCATGTTACTGGTGGAATCACCGTATCTCTTGCCTCCATAATCATAAGCCCTTGCCCACTTTGTCCGTTCATTAAGATGCCTTCTGAGAAACTCTTTCCCACCATCATCTCTGAGACAATACAATCTATCATATAGTTTTTGAAAATGCCGAGCGGTGAAGGCAAGACAACAATCTTGTAGATCGTCGACACATTCCTTGTTGCCACAAGCTCTATAGAAGTTGGACACAAAATGCCTCATGCACCATCGATGGTGGATACGAGCACACCCAGGAATGTCCTTCTCGACTGCATTTAGTATTCCTTGATGGCGATCCGAGATGATGCAAACCTCTCTATCAGGTTCTATAACCTTGGTCCTCAATATATGGAAAAACCACTCCCGGCTTGTCGTTGTTCTCCACCGAAACCAAGGCAAAAGCCAAAGGTAAAACCCGGTTGTTTGCGTCGTGGCATATGGCAGTTAATAGTGTGCCCTTGAACTTGCCAGTCAAAAAGGTGCCATCCACGGACATAACAGGCCGACAATGTTTGAATCACGATGCATGGTCCAAATGTCCAAAATATGCGGCCAAATACCGTCTGAGGGCACCATTGTACAACCTAGTCACCGACCCAAGAGGCTCCACCACATAATACATTCCTGGGTTCCTTGCGGCCATTGCTCCCAACAACCTAGGGAGGCGGTTGTATGCTTCTTCCCAATCACCATAAAACATCTTAAATGCGGCTTGTTTGGCCTTCCACGCCTTACCATACTTCACTTTATAACCGAATACTTCTTTAACCAAATCTATGACACCCTTAATAGTATATGTTGGGAGAGACCTTATGTTATTTGCAACTCTATACGCGATGAAATCGGAGGTGAGCTGCCGATGGTCCTCCTTCACAACTTTGGCATCCTTGATAAACTTGTCATCACACATATGAATGGGTGACAACTTACAATGATCCATTGTGGCCGCCCTCGGTGGTCGTGAAACAACCCATGGACATCCTTGCTTCTCACACTTGAGCGTATGTAGCACCTTAGTGTCCGAGTGAGTCACCTTGTACGGTCGGTGGTACTTCACCGCATAGTCCTTGATCCACATCTGAAATTCCAACAAGCTATCAAACTTCACCCCGGGATTTATCTCGTATGTTTTCGGCTTCAGGTCCTTTTTAGAAGGTGCTCGTGCCTCGAGCACTCGACTAATTCCACCGTCAACTTGGGCCTCATCCGCAAGACTAACATCACGGAACAATGAAGGTCGATGATCCCGACCTACTACTTTTTTGTGAGCTTCGACGAATTTAACCATTAGACCATCCTCATCCACATCTTCATCCGGTCCTTCATCCTCGAAGTCCGATGCATGACACCTCAAATAAGGGAGATCATGGTCCATGTACTCCTCATGGCAATTTGCCTCCACATCTCCTACTTCATTGTCACGAAGCCCATATTCAACCTCATCACCCTCAAAGTCATCATCCTCCATTTGAGGTGCTTCATAGTTGTCATTGCGAAAAGGGCTCATGGAAGGTTGCCTCGTTGTTGTATCGTCGTAGGTTGGCTCTACGCGAACCGGGCTCAATGGAGGTTGGCTCATTGTTGTGTCATACACATGTGGCTCACCTCGAAATGGGCTCATGGAAGCATGCGGTTCAAGTCAATGTGCAACCGAGCAACCTTTCTTGTGGCAAATATCTCAAGAGACTTATCTTCAGATTCCGCCACCATCTCCTTATACGCACTCCAATTCAACTCGGAGTTGATAGGCATTATCTTCAATCTATTGTGATGGCCAAACCCGGCGTTATACCTTCCAACCAACTCATACACATCACTAGGTTCCATCCATTTCAAATCATTCCTCACTCTTTCCACAACCTCGGCATATGTAGGACTTGTGCCAAACACCATGACTACCTCCTCCGGGTCACACTCGGTATTGCCTTTCAAGAATGCGGCCTTGTTCACATGATGAACATTAACAATTCTTGCCATCTAAAAAACAATGACACCAACCATTACGCTTGAAAGACAACTATATTACCACCACCAACCGTAGCTACCAACTAAAACAAGTCATGCCACTTTGCTAATTCTAACATACAAATCCTAGCCATAAACTACCAATCTAATAACTAGAAGCAACAACATCAAGCCAAGATATAGCTAGGGTTAGGGTTCTACATTCTTTACCAACATAGAACCAAATTTCACAAATCTATTTGGACAAAACCAAGGGGTTAGGGGGAGATTACCTCTTGAAGCAAGGGGAAGTCCAAATCCACGGAGAAAAGCAACCGATTGAAGGGATTTGAGTAGGGGAAGAACTTGGGGGCGAGAGAGGAGAGTGGGAAATGAAGAGGTATGGCACAGGAGGGCGCCGAGCCATTTTCTAGGTATAGGACCATGGCGCTTTCATAGCGTCATGCCTAGTAACATGGCGCCCGCTGAGCGCCAACCATTAAAGCAGGCCCTTTGTGCCACGGCAGCCCACGTCGGACGGGGCCATGGCGTTTTCTTAGAGAGCGTCATGGTACCATGGCGCTTTTGCGGCGCCGTGCTACTGACCATGGCGCCTTCTGGTAAAGCGCCATGAAAACAGGTCAGATCGGGATATCTTCGAAAAAGTAGGTCAATTTGTGAGATCAAACGTTAATTAGGTCAAAACAGTGATTTTTGCCGGTGAACGACAAACTTATTTTTCTGAAATGATCAAAGGAGACACGTCCGGAGTATGGAGTATATCAAAATCCTGGGTTGCAAACAAAAATGCTTATTGTATCTGTATGCTAGTTAATCACATACATCTTTGATCATTCTACACACTGAAACCTTAGCTGACAAGGGAAAACAGGTGAAAAGCTTATCAATTACACCATGCTAAGCAAACAAAAATGCTTATTGTATTTGTATGCTAGTTAATCACATACATCTTTGATCATTCTACACACTGAAACCTTAGCTGACAAGGGAAAACAGGTGAAAAGCTTATCAATTACACCATGCTAAGCAAACAAAAATGCTTATTGTATTTGTATGCTAGTTAATCACATACATCTTTGATCATTCTACACACTGAAACCTTAGCTGAGAAGGGAAAACAGGTGAAAAGCCTATCAATTACACCATGCTAATAAACACCTACAAAATTAAGCACAACAGCGGTGACTGCAACAGTGGCAACAGAAGACTGCTACTATCGTCTAATAGAAACTTGTCAAAAAATAGAAGGAATTTGCATTGTCAATCTCCTCCAGCTTCTTCTGATTGCTCAACTAGGTGGTTAGCCTCTAGTATCTTGGCACTGTACTCCCTTTATGTGATGTATTGGCAAAGGAATAAACTTATGATCATACTGTTTGTTACTTTGTTTTATAGTCAAATATGGGCTTTCTGGCTTCTGGAAGACCTGGATCTCGAAACACTTCTCCTTCGGTCTGAGAAAAACATAGAGATAACCAACAGGAAAACAAGTACAGATATTGCCCAGACAGCAATAATCCACATCTTTGATGATCTGGCTAGTCTACTTGATCTATGTACACGTGATACAGTGTCTGCGGCTCTTTCAACAGCCTGCTGCCTGGTCACATCCATGGACTCAACTTTTCGTCCAAATGTTGTCACAGATGACCGTTGTGTAACTCTTTCAAATTTATTGGAGGTTGAGACCTCCTCCATTTTCTTCGAGACACGGCCTATGGTGGTGCTTAGCCGAGGGCAATTTCGGCGTTTATGGTGCAAGTATAGGGCCTTGTTCAAAGCCCTACCACATTCAATGCTGAGAAGATCCCTCTCCCGTGCATTCTGATCGCCTTTAGTGATAGCAGATGGATCAGGTGGTTCAGGGAACTTGGCCCAACATGTGTTTACCATATCATTATTTCTCCAGTCAGCCTTATCAAAGCTCCAATCACCAACACCAAATCTCAGCCCATAATGGAATACCTTATATTTTGCTCCAGGTAGAGGAACATAGCCTGGATAAATCAATATGTCACTTCTTATGATGTGACGCAGGTTAAGCTGCATGGCAAGTGAAGAAGAGAGCGTCAAGCAGCAAGTTAAAACAATTTTCAGAGAATGACAAGGAAAATTTACTACTCCTCCGTCCTGAAATAAGTGACTTGGGTTTGTCTAGATTCGTATGTATCTACACACTAAAACACGTCTAGGTGCATTCGAATCTAGACAAATCAAAGTCACTTATTTTGGGATGGAGGGAGTATTAAACGAAAGCTAACTGCCCAACTAGATTTCTACAACTTACGAGTGGATGCTCTCCATAGAATAACTCTACTAGAATAATACTTGCATTGATATTAACAGCTTACATGTGTTCAAATGCATGTATTACACTCAGCAGTCAGCACTAGCCTCTTACGTGGGCCCTTAAGCAGCCAGTTACTCTAGACAGAGCATCAGCAGCTATGTAATGGTATTTTACATGGATTGCTCAGTGACCAGACACTTAATAATGTGTCGATGCGAGAAAAACAAACAGGAACCATGCAAAACGGACAGGATTTAATCCCAGCGCCTGTGCATAAGCGCCACGTTGCAGATGGCCTTAGGCTTACAATTGCAAGAACAAAAAGGTGAAAAGATAAATCATAACCACACATACCTCGGCTGCTGCAAAAGAGTAACCGTACATCTCACTTATCCAGCCAGATGCATATATATCACCAGTAATGTTTGTCGCATAGTGCTCTTTGTCCGCACGGACCTCTTCTGATTTGTGCAGCCACAGCATAGCAAAGCGTCGGAGATCATCAATATGCATGATAATTACACCACCAACCTTGTCACATGCAGATGGATTGCGAGTGTGTATCTTTGCAAGTATATTATCGCAACCAATGAGATATCTGACAGACAGAAATGATGGTATTAGTGCATGGCTCTCGGTGCCTCAACTTCCAGTGGAGACTTGCACAAATCTTGAAGCACCCAAGAAGTAAGTTGGTTCAACGAACCCTTACATGTGCACCAAGATTTGTGCAAACTCATCATTGAGGTGATGTATAGAAGCACCTCTCTCTCAACATATCTGATAAACAGGAAATGTAATATTACTAAAATCACAAAATGCATGCTGCAAATTCCACAGCACCAGGAAAAAAAATCTTACTCATAGGGAGTTGAAACTGGGTGACCAAGTTTTGCACCATACTCCCATGGAGTGATGGGACCTCGCATGATCATGTCAGCATCCAAGATAACAATAAACTCAGCATCAGTTTGCACATGGTTAATCCAATGGAGAACTGCTGCTGGTTTATTGCTGGGTACCTAAGAAGAACAGATTGGATAGGTTATGCATTGAACAAAAGTTCTGAACATGATATTAAGTCAGAAGTTTATACCAGTCTCCTGTCAACGGGTGCATGTTCATGGATGGAACATAATGTGTGGGAGCAAGGTCATGGCCCTTATAATTCTTCAACTCCTCGTCTGTACAACTCAATAAGCGTGTAATATTACCAGGCTGACCACTTAAACGAAAGCTGTGCATGAGCCCAACAGTTTGCCAGTCAAAATACGACGAACATTCTGTAGAGAAAAGGGTGTGTATTTTTGGTTGTCTGCTTTCGGACAGTGCAGCCTGCTGTACAGTCACTTTGTTTTCAGCCTTTAAACTGCTCCAGTACTTCGGTTTTGTAAGCTCTGAGAATTTTTTGCTTTTAAGGAAACTAAGGTATTTTGACCACTCTGGTTTCGGACACCCAACAGATGTGTGATGCAAAAGAAGCCCTTCATTCAATGTGTTAATGCACTCGATGCTTAGATATAAGCCCCGCTTCACATTTTGGTCAGATTCCATCATCTCAACCTATAAAGTTAGTAACATTAAAATGCTGCATACAGCATAGCTATCTACCACCTAGCAGTGAGAAAAGAACATCACAAAATATGCTTAGCAGGACTGTTTACCTCTCTAGGGAACGGAGGTGGAGGAAATAAGCGGTTGCAGTCATAGACTATACCATCCTCATGGTGTTCTAACTTACTGAAAGACCAGTTTCCAACTTTAAATGGCAGACCATAGTGGAGAATAAGAGGCTCAATGCCAATTCTTGGAGTATAACCTGGATAGATCATTATGTCATCATTTATCTTGTGCCGTAGACCTACCTGTTGAAGAGGATTATAGTATTATACAACAAAGAATTAAAGAAACATGCAAGACCACATAAATACATATTGTGGAAATATTTGCTTTCACAATGCATAATGAAGAAGAGCAACTGAACTTACTTCTGCAGCGCCGAATGAGTACCCATACATCTCACTGATCCAACCCATGCCATATATATCACCAGTAATATTAGTTGACCAATGGGACTTATCCTGCCTCACTTCTTCAGTCTTCGACAGCCATAGAGGGGCTAGAGCCCTTAAGTCATCTATATGCATGACCAGAATCCCACCAACTTTGTCACAAAATTCTGGATGTGCAGTATGCAACTGTGCAAGAATGTTATCACAGCCCTTCAAATACCTAGTTAGGAGAATGGATAGATAAGATTAACTGGAAGCTGAATCCCCAATCAGACAACAATATGGAAAACCTAGCTACCATGCGAGAACCCAGATATAAGTGTTGCATAGGTAATGTGTTACCTAGGCTTGCTTTGTTCTATAACTCAACTTTATACAAGAAATTTTCATGTTGCTCTAACATGTTTAGAAAGAAGAATGGCGAAGTTGGTGCCAACTACCAAAGGCAAACATAACCTCGATTAACAAGTGAAACTCTAAATAAAGTTATGCTCCACGAGGAAGGATGAGGTTCCAATATCTAAATTATCACAATACAGTATTTCAGTGTAATCAACCTTACTTCCTGTCCGATTACGACCATATTAGCCACACACACAAAAAGATGGGAAAATTTTCATCAATGCTGAAGTGCACTAAAACCGTACCCGTAATAAGCTGCAACAGGCTGTCCCTTTTCTGCTCCGAGTTCCCAAGGAATAATAGGACCTCTAACAATCTGGTCTGCATCCAAGATTACGACCCAATCAACATTGTCTGCCTCTGGACTATGCTCCAACCAATGTACCACCCCTGCAGGCTTATTGATGGCTGGGTACCTGCACAAGAAAAATGGCAAAGCTCACTTCCATTTCCTGTGAAGGATTGTTGCAGTTGCTATATTCTCGATCAGACAAAACTTTCCAAACTCGTAGACATCTGACACTACAGATTATTCCCCGGTTGCCACTGTACAACAGCAATTAGTACGATCCAAAAAAAAAGAGCGCCTGTTAACTCAGCCACCTCCAACCAAAAAAAACAGCACTATGAACTTTCAATGCAGAAGCACGCTATGTTGGTTGTGCTAATTCCGTAATCCGTCGAAATCCCACCCCCAAACATTTCAGTTTCAGGCGCAGAGTCGCCGTAAATTTCAGTGCACAATAACTGACGACAAGAACAGGACAGTCTCGTGAACTTGAGAACGAGTCACTACAATAAATGGGCAACGAAGAGCGGAATGGTGTGTATGGGCGTGCGGCGACGAGAGTTACCTACCAGTCGCCGGTGCGGGGGTGGCGGCTGTAGGAGGGGACCTGGAGAGTGTGGCCGATGCGGAGGCCACGGTAGGAGGAGAGCTGGTCGGGCGCGCAGCTGAGGAGGCGGGTGACGCCGCCGGGCTGCCCCGCCTTGCTTAGGCTGTGGAGAAGCCCCACCGCCTGCCAGTCGAAGTAGTCGCCGCATTCCACCGAGAAGAGAGTGTGCAGCCGCCGCCCCTCCCCTGCCGCGGCGCCACCCGACACCACGGCCGGAAACAGAAGCAGGAGCGTGGCCGCCACCGCGCCGGCGATCGACCACGCCATTGGTGGTGGGGTGGCGGATCTCGCGCCTGGATCCTTCGGTTCCTCGCCGGTTTGTGTCCCTGTCCGAGCCCGCTGACTCTGAGCTTTTCCACAGGCCACAGCTGACACCTGACGGGAGCTACGAAATACGCCTTCCAGTTTGGTTTACGGAAATTACCAGTACTATGTCAAAGGCGCAAACAATTTACCCGTTGATTTGCGAAGCACGTTAGGCACGTAGTGGAAACATGAAATGAATACGGCTTCTTTAAAAAAAAATTGCACAGAACATATTCTTTTATCTATCATATAGTTATCTTAAAACTATAAAAATTGTGTAAGTTGCATGTTGTTCGAAAAATTCTACTATCTCCGCTCCAAGTTACATGATTTTCTTGGAAACGTGCGATAAAAACTTCAAATTTTCACTAGTATTTAATAATAAAAACGACACACCATTAAATTCACCATAAATTTTTTCATATTTTTATAATTATAATTATTCACTTACATGTTCATGTAAACATTAGTAGTCAAAGTTGCTCATTAGAGAGTGTGAATTATAAAACGTCATCTATTTTGGAATGGAGTGTTGAAAACAAAAAAAATACAAGGAATAGAAAAACCTAGACATATCTAGCATGGTAGAATTACATTTAAAAAAATGTAATCATGGCGGAAATTGATGTTGAATTGGAAATATTGCTCAAAAAATCAATAGCATGTACATCTCGAGAGCAAGGACATGATTTTTGGATCAGCGAGTATCTTCTGACGCTGCGCCCTTTGGGGGAAATCATTCTGACAAACCTGAAACTGCAAAGTTACAGTATTTGATGTACAATGACAGTCTCACATACAGTTTGCAATGCTGCATCACAGAAAAACAGATCAAAGCAATTCTCCAAGTATCTGTTCCGTAAGGAAAATATTCGACAGTCTCCATATATACTTTTGAGAGGTTATATCGAAGAGTTTATAGATTATACCATGGCACAGTCTATCATACAGACATTTTATCAAAAGTGGAGTTACTACAGTTAGATCCTTCCACCAAAGGATCAAGTTAGAACACTATAGCCCTACAAAGAGGCGCTATATGGGAACACACCAAAGAACACCATCCTTTCCCTGGCAAAACGGCACGGTCAACAGAAGAGGGCAGCCGCCGGATCATGCAAAGAGACATCCATCCATCAACGGGTAGTCTATCGTTTCACCGGCGAACTGGTCCTGATCATCGTACCAGTTACTCTGTAGCCCGGACAGTATCATCGCATCATTGTAGTGAAACAAATCGATGCCACCCAACCCTATATTCTCGAACGAGACACCTTGAAGTGGATAGCCTGGAAGATCCTCAGACAGAGAAGAAAAATCTGCGCCGCATATGATACTTGGCTCTTGCGAACGAAGCAAACCGCCTTGGTTGTTCGTCTGATCGAAGTTAGTGCTAGGCAAACCTTCCACACTGGAGAACTTCCTGTCAGTGTCAGTTGAGGTCACAACACTGTCACTGACCTGACCAGAAACCGAGTCAACTGTACATGTCAAAGATGGGGATAAGGACTTGATGCAGTCAAGAAGGCCTGGCTTCACATCTGAGAAGTTTCTTGCATCCAACTCCAAACTGCAACTCATTGAGATCAGCGGTGGTGGTGTAAACAGATGACCAGAAGCAATGGGGTGCTCCAAGTCTGGCTTTGGCAGGCATGCATAGTCCCCTAACAAGTCACAGCGTGCATGGTTATGCTTTGGGTATTGCATGAACTGCTTTGATGGCACGCCTCCATTCCAGGCCGGGCATCCCAGGTTCATGGTTTCTGATGGCTTTCTGTCCGGATTCACTGGCAAACCTTTGAAAGACAGCACCCCGCCTAACGTTGAAGCACCAGCGACATTCTGGGAGTCGGCAACAGAACTTACAGAATTTATACTTTTATCTGAAACCGGTAAGGGGAGCGTGCGCTTGGTGTCTTCTAACTGAGAATCTAACACACTCTTCTGACCTTGTATCTTCTGGGAAGCATGTGGATATCCACTGGAAATGTTGCTTGGTTGCTCTTGGAAGGAGCTTCTGAGGTTAAGGTTCTCTGATGGCCCCTTATTGTTGAAATCTTGCCTAGCAGCTCCCAGTATCCTTTCCTCGTTCTGCTTTTGCAGCCTGCCCAAGTAGAGGCGATATTTCTGCATAACAATGAATTTTCTTCTTATGAATACCAAAACATCATTTTAATTTTAAGGAATACAATGACCTTAACTTTAATTCTTGGGTATTGGGTAAAATTAGATGGTTCAACTTCACAAGGATTTTTCATGACTACAAATACCATGTGACATTCAAAAGTTTTAAAACGGTAGGATTCAGGCCAACATAAATTGCAAACAAGCTTACTACAGGATGAGAAGAGGCTCTCAGAAAATACGTTCATACAGTAGCTCCACCAATAATGACGCTTTGCCATGACCCATGAACATGGCTAAGGCAAAGAGGCCATCTCGGGAACTCATTGGTGACATCCCTCTTTCTATCATTTACTGAACCAAGAATCTTCTTTCACTTACTTCTAGGGGAAACTCTGACAAAGTTGATCTTAATTTATTTAGTAAAGGTGATCCTTATTGCACAAGGAACTACCTGAGCTAGATAATAAATTCAAATTTTCTGCTCTTCATGTTCCTGATTTGTTAGTTTCAAAAAAGGTCGCTGACCGTTGCACAAATTTGTGATGACACACAAGGTACAGTGAGTTGGAGAAAAGTCATGGTGCAATTATCTGAATTTAGTGCATCCTGCAAACAAACTTTCTTAATTTGTTGAAAAGACTAACTTTTAACACTCACTTTTTTTCTTTTTGAAAAAGGAGATTATCCCCCGGCCTCTACATCAAGAGATGCACAGTCATATATTATTAACACCCACTTGAAGAGATCGGTTTCTATCTCAAGAAAAAGAAAACATAGAAAATGTACCATTTAAACAGCATGTCATACCTGAAGATGGCTAGCAACATTTTCTCTTGTTAAGCCAGGAACGTTCATCAGGTCCAGTATCTTCTTTGGCCCTACTTCTGCAAGATAGCAATATTTACCCTCTATAAGGATCATGATTTTTTATAAATTTAAAGTAAATTCACTAGAACTGTGTCAAATTTCAGAGAGCACTCACTGTCAAATCCAATTTGGTTCACGGCATTTACAAACTTCTGATGCAGATCCACGGACCAAACTACTCTAGCTTTTTTAGCAGCAGCACCGTCACTGTCCTGATCTGCATGATCCTTGTCCACATCTTTCCTCTTCCTTGTGGTATCAGAATCAACTGTCATAAATAGGCCCTTCTCATCAAATCCCTCGAAACCATATCTCAGCATTTGGAGATCATCACAGCTATCATTGCCTTCGATCTCTTTAACCTCATGCATTTTTTTCCTATATACATGTTGCCAGATGTTCCTGAGTTCCTTCATCCGAACAGGCTTAAGGAGGTAATCACAAGCACCATGCTGAACACCTTTCATCACCCTACTCGTCTCTCCATCAATGGACATCACTGTGAAAACAGAATGGGGCAGTTTGGCAGTGTTGAGTAGATATTCAAACTGAATAGAAGATATCATTTCTTCTTTAAAATTTGCAGGGAGACAGGTTTGGTGTTGAGTACTAACTTATAACAGGTAGATCCATTTCAAGTCCAATGTGTTCGAGAAGCTTGAAACCATCCATGTCTGGCATGTTGACATCACTAATTACAATGTCGAACTTGTTTCTCCTCTCCCGGAGGATGTCAAGAGCAACTCTAGCCAGGCCACATGTGGTAACTGCAGGTAGATAAGTACTTTAGTCTAACTCGTAAATATGTAAATCATGATTATTCTTCGCAAAAAAAGCATGATTATTAATCATAAATATGGATGCATACAAAAAAAAAAACTGTGCACACACAAAACACATAGAGAGCTGCCTGAGAGTGATATATAGATTGTCAGTTAAGGTAGTAAGTAGTGATAACTGGCAATAGGTCAACCAAAAGAGCTGGTAAGTAAGTTAAAGTTGAATCTACATAGTCCTTAAAGGGCCGGTCACTGGAAGCATAGCACCTAAATGATCTGTGAAACTGCAAAAAAAAGATATGGTAGGAACTATATGTTCTGAATTTTAATGCTTAGGAACTTACGCAGGAGTTCACAAGAAGTAAATTATGCAGTTACCCCCTAAAGAAAAGAAAATTATGCAGGTGCTAAATCAACTGCTCTGAGGACACTAAACCCATCCATCTAAGAAGTTGAGCAATCATTGCTTAAAAATGCATACGTTGTTCGCTATAGGAAATTTTATCCAAAACATGGCTGATGGACCAGGTCTCTACTGCTCCCACTCACAGTTGACGCCAAACAGTTAGATACACAAGCAAGAACAGACACAGGAGTCCAAAAAAAAGCAGGCAAATTGCTGGCATAATAATAACAAAAACTATGAAAAGGAAGTTCCACAAACACCCTAAATTCGATTCGATCCACAAGGTCTAGAAAAACAATTTGAATCAGCAAGAGTAGCTGCCAAGAGTAGACTACTTTCCAGAGCATACATGCATTTTTTTTCTAGAAAAGGAGAACATACATGCATACCCGCAAATAATTGCGAGTTTTCCCAAATCGTTTCACCGAGTAATTTCAACAAACAGTGAACATGCACACACACAGAGCGTAGCCCTCACGCTGGAGGAAGGAACGAAAGAGGAAAGGCGAAGATTCCAACCTTCGTAGGAGCACTTCCTGAGCATCTTCTCGAGTATCTTGAGCCAGGTTGGGTCGTCGTCGACGACGAGCACGCGCAGCCCGTAGGGGAAGGCGGAGGCGTCGGCCATCTCTCCTGCCGCGCTCAGCCGCCCCCTCGCTTCTGTGTCGCTCGCTCGCTCTCGCTCTGGGTGCGCGCCGCGCCGGGGGTGTCTCAGTGGAGTGGGAGGGGGGAGCAGCTAGGCGGTTAAAAAGGGTGGGAAGTGGAGGGGGAGGCGGACCGGACGGGGCCGATAAATATTGGCGCGCCCCTGTCTGCCTGCTGCAGCTGCTTAACTAACTTTATTCCGACTACGGCTTTTTATTTTGCTTTGGAATAAGAACGGAAGTGAAGTGAGCCGTGGCTGATCAAGTGGGATGTGAAGCGTGTTGCTTTTCTGATGAGTTTGCTCGTTCTCTTTGGTTGGGAAGTTTTATTATTGGCTAAACCTAGGCTTTGTTGAGTCGACCTCCCAATTAGCGATAAGGAGCTAAATTTTCTGAATAATGTGCTTTTGAGCTAGTGGGTAATGGTTTAATGCTCATGTCTAAGAGTGGATTTTGCTATGTTACCAATGCTTATTGGATATCGTGCCACCAACACTTGCGGATAATTATTATGTTGCACTTGCTCGCCAAACTCGCGATGAAGACATAGGAGTACATTAGGTTCCTGCAAAAGAATAAAAGAACAAACATAAACCTAATTAATTGGAATCCTTTTTTATAATTGACAATACATACATGGTTTCCCTGGTGGATTGTGTTCTCTTGAGATCCGCGTCCATTCGTGTTTTAAGATTTATATGTTCTTGTTATATCTATTTGTATGACATTATGCACCAAGGCTTAAAATGATAGTGCTAACTATACTAACAAGATGCATCTTATTTTTGAAAGTTTGGCATTTTATTATAGGTGAAATGGTTCTCTATTTTGCTTCGGAATAAAAACGGAAGCGAGATGAGCCACAGACGGTTCTTGATCAAGTGGGGTGTGAAGTGTGTTTCCTTTATGATGGTTTTGCTCCTTCTCTTTGGTTGGGCAAGTTCTATTATTGGCTAACATAGGCTTTGTTAAGTTGATCTCTTGTAATTGGTGACAAGGAACTAAAAATGACTAAATAATGTGCTTTTTAAGCTAGTGGGTAATGGTTTAATGCTCATGGCAAGAGTGGATTTTGCTATGTTACCAATGCTTATTGGATATCATGCCACCTATATTTGTGAATAATATTGTGTCGCGCTTTCGCTCGAAACTTGCGGTGAAAAGACAGCCGTGAGGCCTTTTTTAATTGAAAAGAAATATATGAATTTCATGGTGTGTTGTACCTACTTGATACGAAGGGTCCATTTGTGCCATTGGATTTATATGTACTTGTTGTGTCCATTGAGTCACATTGTGACATCATAGTCCAATGCTTAAACGGACCGATAATATTACTCATGGTAACAAGATGCAAACTCATCGTGATGGATGATCTCATGGAAAGTTTCACATGGTGCACAAGAGTGAGTATAAAGTGCGTTCGGATAGACATGTGGTTTTCTATGTGGATAGCCTAGATCCAACAGAGCTGGCATGAGTAACTACTGGCGACCAGGGAGTGTCTGGAGTGACACACGCATATTATTCCACACTTCAATATTGAACTCTACAATATTGGAATGTCTAAAATAAGACCATTGTGGTCTTTATTGTACTATGAGTGGAATAACATACATATAAGTCATTTTGTGCAAGTCAGCTATGAGTGGGTTCATTGTGAGGGTATAATGATGCATTGTGTAGCGACATAAAACATGATGATCCTACAATACGAACTAATGGTACACAGTAAGGAATTATAGCCCACCGGGGGTAATAATATTACACTCTACATTATACTCATTTTGTTGTTTGTTTCAAATATAGTAATACCAAATATATAATTTTTTGCTATACCTAAATGTTATCCATAATTTGTTTTTGCTAGATTTCATTGATATTTTTTATTAAGAGGTACAACCCTAATGCATTGTATTTTCTTTTTGAAAAAAATCATCTTTTCATGGATGGGTCACCGTCATTTCAGGTTCATCAAGTTGTGTGTGCCCATCTACCATCATCTCTATGTTGCCGAGCTCAAAAGGCACTCAACATGATATGTGTCAACTGCCTCGATTTAGTCCAAGAGCTACAAGATGCAAGCAGAACAAAAGAATGGTTCGAGAAAATTTTGATCAATAAGGCAGTGTCAGCATTTACATGATTTTCGTTGTTGCAAGTGTAACAGCTGGAACTGAGAACAACTTCACCTCATGTTTCACACTATCAAGTAATTAAATGATAACTTGATCAATTGCTCTTATGTCTTCTTTAAGGCTGTACCTCAAAATCGTTGGTTTAGCTAAATATTAATGATATATTTCTATATGTAGCTAGCTTTAGTAGGAAATATCTGAAAATTCTATTATAATTTTGATCCTTTGCAAGCTATAAAATGAACCTGACAATATTGAATATTTTGGAGAAGCTTCTCCATTGGATATTTGATTAAGTACAAACAAGTGTGATTAGCTTAATTAAATTAGTTAGTAGCCATAGAAGATCAATTTTAGTTTTCTCTAAGAATGCATTAGTAGAATCTGACAATTTAATACCCGCGCAATCGTGCATTCATATAGCTACGTCTAAATTTCCTTATAACCTTAGAGTAGTATCGAATCAAAATGGATATCATGAGAAACCAACTATTTTTACAAGTCCACGCAGAAAATATATTGTTAAGTGGTTAAATATATAAAACAATTCCTAGTAATTCAGCTTTAAACAACTAATTAGTCATAGAAAAAAATAGTTGAATATGAGATGATGATACGTGCATTTTATATCATCATAATAGCAACATATAAGACTAGTTTATATTGTTATTTGCATAGAGCTTTCATTATTTATGTATTATTAGATGATATATGGGACTTTCTTACAAAGTTTATTGTTTTGGTATTTAATTTCCTAGAGGCGGAAAACCTACTTTTTGATATTTTGATGTTTCAAAAATCTTTTAGACCTCAATTAATTTAGAGAAAAATATCATGAAAGTTTTTCATCCATACGAATATCCTGGGCACTTCACACACACGAGGGGGGCCACGGGCCCTGAAAGAAAACTGCTGGCGCGGCCCACTTGGGTCACACCACCTAGGCCCATTTGGCCCTCGAGCATTGCCCCAGCTCTCCTTTTTTACGTACTCCTCTGTCTTACCAGAAAACCCTATGCCATACTTTTCTAATTATTTTCCGAGGCGGCGGCGAAGGCGAAAGTATTTTTCCACCTCGAGAGAGGGCACATCCTGCTTTCATGCGGCCACTGCCGAAGGGAAATCGCCGCCATAATCGTCACCAACTCCTCCTTGGCATAGGGGGAGTGTCTACATCACCATCTTCACTAACACCACCATCAAAACCATCACCATCTAGAGATAAACTTTATCCCCTATCATATTTTGTGGTAGATTGAACCTAGAATATTGTTTAAGTGTTGTGTGCATGCTTATGCTTGGCAACTTGTCGTTATTTTGTGGTGAAGTTATACTTTCATATTGTGTTGCAATTCATATGCCATTGATCCATGCCATGTTTCGCCGTTGTGAGTAGTTCCCTATGTTCCTGAGGGTATATGATAAATTGGCTATGATTTCTATATAGTATGCAATGAGTTTTTGGTCAAGTTTTAATCTCTTATGTGGTTCTACGATGATAATATGTGAACATAACTGCATGTCACTTCACCTTTATGGGCTCATAGGACTACATGTTAGTGTAATAAAGAGAGTAGGGAGGGACGGATTAACAGAAACCGTGTTCTAAGACTTTGAGTTGCATTAAGGGTTGTTTGATGGGGGAACTTAGAACTTTAAACAATTATTAGACTTTTATTTCTTGATGAATCTGTTGTTTGCACATGAAAATGGACTTAGGACTAATCATTGGGGATGTACTTGCACATGTATATGACTGCATCTATTTTAGGCTCCGTCCAACAAGAATAAAACTTGATAAGATGCTTGTCATGTTGTTTTAGAAATCTATATGTTAAGAAAATCCATGCCGTCCTTAGAAACGTTTGTCACATATAAGCACAAACTTTAGCTTGTCATTTTTCTCCATAGAGGACCGTGCTTTCTCTAAAAAGAGCATTTACTTTCTTACAATTTACTTTTCCGCATTCCAACAAACTATAAACCCAAAAATGCAAAACTGCTGCATCTTTTATTGTTCTACTTGTTAACTTGCTAACCAATACCTTCAACTTCTTATGGGTTTGATAACCTTTTCTATGTTAAAAGTACTACAATTGATCTCATCAACTTGTGGGTCATCAGATGCCACTTCCATATTTCCCCCATAAAGATGTATGATGGAATTTCTTAAAACAGTTGCATCAATTTAGAAGCTTGTATAGCTTGCATCATCAATTATATGGAAAGATTTATATGCCATGATTTACCACAACATAGTTCAGTACCTATAGGTGTATGTGTAAGTGAAGTCAAATAATTTAAATTTAAATTCTTACACTTATTTTTAAGTTGTTGTTGCAGTACAATAGTCATAGTCCCTACGGTAATTATTGTACTATTGAAATCATTATGTGTGCATTACATTGCATGGGGGATATTTAAACATTACCTCAAGATAAATGTGTGTTTAATGTAAAGAGGAACCGGGTTCTGTTTTACGCCCTTGCCGGTATTGGGTACCATCCGTGAGCACACAATATTTTTCAATTTGTTCATTTTTGTTCCTCGTCATATTTTCATATGTTCCTTCAGTGAATCATCTCCCACCTTAGAGGTTACTATGTGGTCATCAGTTTGTTTCGTCGATGCTACTGTCCTACGTGTAAGCTCTCCCATCTTGATCTAAATCTTAAATACCAAATTTCCATAAAGGTAAATGTGGCAATAGACATTTGTATGTGTTGGTACTAACATTTTTTTTGTGCATAGCCCATATATCAGTCATGTCATTTATGTAAGTAGGATTCATTTGGCAATAACATAGGTCTATACAAATGTAGGTTAAATAACCTATGCCCCTACGTTCAGATGTGGAGAAGATAGGTTTTAAGCTTTAGAAAACTTAGTATTGATTTTTTGTGCATATAATAGTTTAGATTTTAGGCTTTTATCATTTTTAAGCTTCATGCATAAATCCAGTTTTAAGCGTTATACAACAGTTTAATGCCTGACATGTTCATTCATTTAGTCATTGCAGCTTAAACTCTAAGAGTCTTAGATATGTAGTGAAAAAGAAGTATGTCACCTGATCTTATTTGCGGCTATTGCTTTCCATGGAGGTGTTAAAAGTTCTTACTGATATAATCTTCATGTGTAAAATTAAGTGTCATTGATTCATGTTCTTATCTTTCAAATTTTAGGTCAGGAAGTTCATAATTTTTTCATGCCCTGAAATAATTTCCCATGTTCCAACATAATGTTTTTCTTATAGACACATGATAGTAAATGAAAATCAAGGTACTATGTTGAAGAATATAAATTTTCTAAAAATAAAATCCTATTGCAATAGTATCCACATAGATTTGGATGCATAGTGCAAATAATTTTTTATATAGCTTAATGCAAATCCACTACATAATATAGGCTATTATGCTCAAGAAGAAATTCCTAGCTAATGTGATTTTCTATCTATTTATTACATTTTTTCATGTTCATTACATATTGTATCCATTTTTGCGTTATTTGTGGTTAAAAGTGTTGCTACTTGTAAGGTAGACAATCCTCTCTACCCTCAGAAAGACTAGCTATGATGCTAGCAATATTATCTAATCCATTAATATTTTTTTTATATGGGATTGTATAGTTGACTTGATTGCAATTTAGAAATATTTATCCCAAAAAAGGAAATATGTACAACATAACCAAGCATCAAAGTGGTGAATATTAAATTTCTATCGTCAAAATCTTTTATAACCAGGAAACACCAATTGTAAAAAAATGGTTTCACTACACAACGGCTTCTATAATGTTGGAATTGAGGTGCACCGGACTGGCCAGGAGCATCCCAAGTGGTAGCCTAGTTCCTAGTGACCGATAAGTTGGGATAATTACCATGAGTCTCATCTAGTCATGTGTAGAATCTATGTGGTAGCTTCTCAAACTTGACCAAAGACAACAAAAATACAAGCAACTAGTCATTATCAACAAGCCAAGGAGAGATATTGGATAAAAATACAAAGCTGAGAGAGGGTCAATAATAAAGAAGTCTAAGATATTAAGCAATTAATGGTCTAGATCATCTTAGACTACACACCAACCATCATCCATAATACACCATTGACTAGTGAACCAATACGTGCGATTATCCTCATGCTCCCTCCCTCCCGAAGGTAGCGTTCTTGGTCATCTACTATGCTCATTCTGACTTGAGTCCATGGGAGATACACACCCTCCAAGGGGCCTCGTAGGACTCGGGTTAGGTATTAGGATGCCAGGGACCTAGTAAGGCTCAAATCAACATGAGAATGAGAGCTTTCGAGTTAGGTATTATCCAAGTTTTTCTCCTATCATTTCTCTAATATATGAGAAGCTCCCATCCCACGCTGATGGCCTACAAGATGACCAAAACTATTTAAAAATAATGTGTCAAAATTGAGTTTACGACGACCTTTGCTTAAGTCTCTCTTGTATACCCTTCCAACTTTTGGACAAAACCGACAACAGCAAGATACCCATCCATTTTCTGTTGTCTTGACGATAGCAACACAATATATGGTTATTCTCTTCTTTTAATGGAAGCAAAGCCTCCGACATCTGCATGGATTGATGCACATATCCTCTTTTATTACCAAGTTATCGAAGGTTCAAGTAAAAAATATCAATAGGTACCCATGCTCCATCATACAGAATAAGGAATACAAGCGAGACTTATGCATTGTTGATTCTATTCTTAGATCGTTAGGAAAACCGATTGAATAAGTGGCAATATTATTGATTATCAAGTTTCTTCTAGGCTCTCCAAAGAGAATCTCGAGAAAATTAATGGAAAATAGGACCTTATTTTGTGCTAAATAGGAAACTTGCATTGGAGCTCAATGTCTTGTTGCCTGCACACCTAAAAATACTACTGATTTGGGTGTTAAAAACTTAGAAATACAAAATGCTTGCCTTCTGATGAAATTGGCTTACAAATTCTTGCATGCATCGAACCACCCTTGGCATGATTGACTGCTTTATCACTCACCATACCCCATATACCACTCTACCAATAGTTCTTACTTAGCAAAAAATTAAAAATAAGCAACTTCACCACTTTCAACTGAACCGGATCGAAGAAAGATGATGGATGGTTAAAGCTTCTCCTCCTACCAGGCATACGTGGATCTCTCCTCCTAGATCCATGACGATCATATGAGCCATGTTTGGAACTCCTTCGTCCCCTAGAAGATCAAGATCTTCATATGGCTACTCGCTTTAAACATGCTAAACATGTGGAAGAATTTGCACCGCAAGTGCATCATCGACACCTCTGCTATCCCCGATGTGGTCACCCAATGGAGAGCAGAGACCACATGATATTCCTTTGCACTCGCGCCCAATAAGTTTGGCAAAATCTCACCATATCCTTGCCTTCGGTGACTTCTTTGATATTTGGTCTACTCAGCTCCCTCACAATCACCCCTCGTTTATTTGGCCTTCGGTTGCACTTATGATCACGCGGAAAAATTGGGATACGAGAAATGTTTGGGTCTTTAGAAACATTGATCAAATTGCTTATGTAACTATTTCTAAGATTGTGGATGACATCACTCTTTGGGCTAATCGGTAGAGACACGGTAGAAAAATACACGGCGGATTCTTGCGTGACTACTTAGATTCGAATCGCTCGTGAAACCTTCTAATGCGCTTTTGAAATACTCCCCCATGACTGTTTTAAAAAAATCTAGTAAATGGTGCAACTGACAGCAAACCACCATCTTTTTTCGAAATGGGGGTAATACTCTCCGGCCTCTGCATCAATCGATGCACACAACCTTTGCTAGTTCTCAATTGCATCCACCATCTGACAACAAATAAACTATAGTCTAGTCTCAATTGCATCCCATGTTTCGACTGCACCGATTTGCTAGTTCGTAAACTTTCATGCTAGAGTTACGCATATCATTAGCAAGCAATTTTATAATAATCTTTGTGGGAATACGGTGAATATATAAATGCAAATAAGCACACAAAGATTGTACCGTGAAACTGTTTTTCATGACGAAACTAAAAATGTTAGTAGCCAAATCAAATATAGTGTAAGAAAAGTTCAACCCCACCCGTCATCCACCCCGAGAAAAAGATTGGAAATCTGAATTTCACACTTTCTAGGCCCTCGTGTGTACTTTTACGCAAACAAATAGTAGTAGCAAGTACTGTTGGTGTTGTTATCCGTACAAGGAGCCACTCACACGGTCACACCTTGAAGTTCACTGTCCAGTGACGTGAAAACTTGAAAATGCAGGTCAAAGTTTGCCCCATCGTCGATGGAGCAAAGCACCGGTGCTATTCGTGCCCCCGTTCTTTTCACCGTCTTTTCCCCACGATGTGCCCTGACCCTGAGTGCCCTGGCCTGGTGGTGGGGTGGCCATCTTGTCACCGGAAGTGAGGATTCCCATTCCCTCATCGCCACAGAGATTGAACTTGTCGGTCGCATCCTGCTGGTCACCAGCAGTCGCAGGCTCGATCGACTGATGGATAGATCAGCAGCACAGCAGCTTCATTTGGTTAAACCGAAAGGCCGCGGCGGCACACGGTTCGCCGGCCTCGCCACTTCCATATCCGTCGTCTGTGGCGAGAGCGTACGTACGTTGTCTCCGGCGCGGCGCGGTGGAAAAGGCAGAGCTGTACCGGGCCACCGGCGGTAGCTGGGCGCCGGCCCCGGTCACTGACTGTCACTGGCATGCACCGGCGAGTGGTCGAGGTAGAACCTTCTAGACCGGATTCTTCTGGGACAAACGCGCGTGCGTGATCCATTCCCCTGCCGACACGAGGCGCGGCGCGACCCTGCCGGTCGACGTCCGGGCGCCACGCACAGGCACATTTTCGCACCACCTGCATGCGCCGCCGCGTGCCAGTGCCGGCCACCTAGATATACGGGAGCGCGGCACAGGTGTGCACGCATGTACCACGTCCGGGTCCCGCGCGCACCGTCGAAAAGAAGCACCGCCGCGCGCACCGGCCGGTTGCGCAAAACAAACATTTCGCATCCGATGCGGCGGTGCGGCAAACAAAACGCCCACACGCACGCACACCTAGCCCAGCTTTCTCCGCGAGCGAGCACGGGCCAATGCACAAGAGACAGAGCGTCGATCCCCGCGGCGGGCATCGGCAGCCGCAGATCGACAGGCGTGGGCGCACCCCACCGCGGCCGGCGGTCCGGGGAATTCGAAGCCCGACGTGGAAAGGCCGCACCACCGGGCCTGGAGAGGACGATACGCTACGCTACGTAGTAAAATATTTGCCCACCACGCCCTGCAGCGCCGGTGACCATGGACGGGGGGCGCGGCGACGTTCACGCGAGCATGCACTCCCGGCGGCAGAAGAGAGGCTACGGCGCCTACGGAGTACGGCCGGAACGAACGAGCTGCTCGCACGAATCTCGCACGTACACCGCCCGGGGCGGGGCTCGATCGATCGGGATGGTGGTGGATTCCCTCATAATTCGAAAGCGATAACGCGAGCGGTGGACGGGGGGCGTACTTGCCGCTCGCCATTGGCGGGCGCGTGCGTGTCATCGATCGTGCGAAAAGCTCCGGGGCTTTAAGCCAAACCCCTTTTAATTTTCTCCCTATCTATAGGTTACGGGCAAGGCTTAACTAAATAAGTGGGAATCTATGGATGGAGCGAGAGAGTGCCCGCCCCCCTTGCCGCCTATGGGCGCCGAGGTTAGTGGCGCGGAGAGGGGGAGGCCACGCCGCGCGGCGGCCCTACGCGTCCGGCTTTGCTTCCCGGCCAATGAGCTCGACCGGCCGGCAGATTCCTCTCTATCTCCTCTCGCTTGCAGCCCGTCTCTCTCTCGCTCGCCTTTGCTGCTAGCTGCTGCAGGGAGCATGCTATGCTTCGGGTGGCCGATCGTCCACCATTCCCGCGCATGTTAAACTCGCTGTCCTTGTCTCTGTTAAACAAGGAGGAATCTAGTTAGTTTGGTGGCCTGAGCGTGATTAGATTCCGCCACTTCACATTTCTTTACACGTCTAGCTACTTTGAACTCTCAACTATTGTGCATGCTCGCTTGGTTTCGCTCCAACCCTAACCTATGAACTCATCTATGTTAAACCCTGGAATTTATAAAACTACTACTTATGATGAACTCTTGACCGGTTCTCAAAAGTGGTTTTCAAAACATCTAAAAAAGAGATGTTTTGTGGTACCCTTAAATAAACCGAAAATTGTCCCTTCTACACAAGCCAGAAAAATATTTTTTTCACGAAGCTGTGTGTGTGAGAACATAGAATGTATGCATGTGTGACCTCATATTTGCACTATCTGAGAATATACATTTTGTAAGAAAGGAAAACTATTTGCACTATCTGAGAATGAGATATATCCTTCCGAGGTACAGGTGTTTAGTTGAAGCACCCTATGCGTGGCTGCTTTTCTAGGTCCCCAGGTGAGTACCCTTCTGAAACATATCCAGTACTACCACCTATCTGGTGATGATATGGTGCTTGCACATGGTAAGCTCGAGATGAGGATCCATATCCTAACCTATTTCTCATGCTGTTACAGTAAAACCGACTGCTTTCTTTGCATGTGCACTCTGTCTGCAATGATAATGCTGTTTCTGTGGCAATTATTGTTCAATAATATACTACACCAGTGTACCTTTCTCTCAAAAAAAGAAATGCTAGTGTACTGATCAGAGAAGCAGATTCTGAATTTACCGGCCAGTGTTGACCCCTGTGCGTGAAAGTGTAACTGAAAGGCAGTAGCAGTAACAATCAACTATCAGCAACTGTCTGGCTCTGGCCTCGCTCTCAACAGGATAAAGCTCCAGCTTCTTCTTTTTATGTTCCTACTAGAGTAGTGACTCAAAAGACTCTGTTTGGAATACTACTAGTAGCACTTTGCCTCTCTTTCATTTGCAGAAGCAACGGAATGAATTCCACCACTTGAGCTCTCGATGCTATGTTAGTAGAAAAGACACAAGCTGGGAAGCTTGCAAATTGCAAGCAGCCCACAATGTGAGGCCGGCGAGGAGCTTAATCATTGGAGATTTCTGTTCAGATATGCCAAACTATGGTACTCTAATGACGAGGCAGCAGTATCTGTCCTCTTTTCCCCCAATGTGGGGCTACAAAAGCGCACAGTGTGCCCCAATTTACAATGTCCCTTAGCTAGGCCTCACCATTCTGTAAAGCGATGTTAATTAGGGCTTGGAGGAAAAAAGATATATTTTTTGTGTGTCTTATCTTGATGGCATACACAACCAATAGGTTAAATTTTTGTGGCAAGAAATAGAAAAAAAGACACATCGATGATGCTCGGTGCACTCACTTTCACATGGGTGGCACCCTCTCTCCCTCCCTGCCTTTCTGAAGTGCCACCGAGATGATTGTTTAAAATTATGCAGCACTCTGAAGCCTCTTTTGGGTAGTCAGAGACTCACAAAAGGGATAGGCAAGTTGGGCGTAGGAACAAAATGTTAAATAAATATATCCTTTGGCCTCCAGAAAAAGAAATATATCCCGCTAGAGAATTTTGCCAGATCGGTCCGGATGCGTGCCCATTTTGACCCCTTGGTTCTCGTAGAGCTTACCACTTTGTCCCTCTGATCCAAAGGTCAAAGGAATGGGCAATGAGCCGGGAGACTAGCTTGCAAGAAAAAAGGCAGTCAAATGGTTACGAGTCTTGCCACACTTATGTTGCTCTGGAAATATTTCGGGTGTGCCTCTGCAAGCACTGAACTGGTAGATAATGTTTCAGAGAGCTGCCTTCTTCAGACCTTTTTTTTGCCTTTTGCAGCAGATTGGCCATTGAGTTTTTCTGATGATGTACGACTTCTCCACTGAAAACCTTGCAGCTGCAGGTGCAGCCATCGGCTAGTGAGTGACACTGTCACCTTGACACTGCTCAGCAGATCGTAGTATAAATATAACCAATTCTCTTTGCACAACATTAGAGGTAAGTAACACATTTATTCCAAGACCCCAGTGGTTACTGGAATGGTTAGGTAGAAAGCAACTCCTGGTCGGATGGTTTCCTGATTTGTGCATTATTATGCCATTGAAAAGCAATTGAGGAGCACTTCCTGACATTGGCTACCCGATCGGGCGTTGAGTTGACATGATTAAGTAAATAGGCAGTAGCTAGGCTATTAGGCATGCAATGCATATAGGTCTTGCATGGCTGTACAGTACAGAGCCACTATTACTGTACCTAACTATTCTTCCCCGATCATAGCATATATACCCTGACAGACAATGCTCGAACAAAGCTACTCCTTACGGTCCGATTTATACCTAAACCTGCAACGGTTAAGTCGGATCAGAGGTTGTAGCAAACAAATAAGCCTGTGTACTGTATCTTGTCACTGCATGCACGCACATACGCAGACGCAGGCAAGGCAGAGATTAGGGCGCTCATGCTCTTTGACTAGCAGTACTACTGCATCGCTGCAACTACAGTACTACGGCGGGCAGAACACTAGAATGGCATGTCAACAACGAGCTGACTCTTCCCATTTGGAGAAAGTTTTTGTGCTACCTAACAAAGCTCATGATCGACCGATCGTGCAGGGAGGGGGAGACCACCCTACTCGCAGCGGATTCAAAGGCTACCGAGGGAGGAGGATATCCATCCATCCACGATCGATCGACCACAAAGGGGGACAGCACAGTCACACCTCGTCAGGTAGCTGCATGTGGTCGCCTCAAGCACCGATCTATCGGGGCCTAGTAGGCCACACACCCACAGCTCCATCGGGCACGACGTAATATACTTCACGCTTAAGTTTACGTTTTTGAAAGCAACCTTCGTGTTTCGGTCTTCTTATAAGTTTGCTGAACCACTGCCGACAGGAAAAAAATTGAGTGCGCGCCTTTTGCGAATTGAAGTACTCCCTCCGATCCATATTACTTGTTATTGAAATAGATGTATCTAGCACTAGAACATGTCTAGATATATCCATGTTAGTGACAAGTAATATGGATCGGAGGGAGTATATATTTTTGTTGTAAATATATGGGATTTACACGAAAATTTAGACGTAATATAGTATTTTTTTGCCCCACACTCAGCTCAATGTCGATTCGCCCATTGAATGCCTTTCAACTAAGAGTAAACAAGATTTTAGCTGCAACAAAGTTACCAAAGTGGCAACCAAAGTCAGTAGCCATGTCCTAGTTGGCGATCATGTCATGTGCAATCAGGAGGCGGAAGGGTAGTGGTGACCACGAAAGGCCTAGGCCCACCCTCATTTTTGTAATTCTCTTGATTAGAAATACTTATAGCAATAAAAAGAGCTTTAGTTACTTGGAGACTGTTGTTTTAAGGGCACATTCTACGGTGTAAAAAACATCATTCTCACATTATTTCCAACTTATGAAATCTCATTGAGAAACATAATTTTTTGCAGGCTACACAAGGTACACGTTGATATAATGGTTGTACTATTTGAAATTATAAATCCACAATGTTTTTATGTAGCTGAAGAAGAAACAAGTTTATTATTGAATTTTTGCAGGTATGCAGAACAAAATTCCTTTAAAAAAAATCAATTTGGGCAGGTGCATCGTTGATGTCTCGACTAGTTATTGAGTTATGTTGTTTTTGAGGACGTTAATTAATACCATCTTGATATTTACCATTTATTGGGAAAAATCTAAAATAGTTTTCAATTTTCTTGAAACTATGTTTTTTTTGTTCTTTCTAGCTCCAAGAATACCAGGAGTCCGGGAATAAAAACACCTCACCACATTTTAAAAAAAATCTATAGGTGAGCTAATTAATCATTAGCACTACAATCTAATTTAACTAATAATCTCTGCTGCCCCTTCCTAATATTATCTCAAGCTCTCCAATTGTGCGCAATGATGGGTGGCAGTGTTGGATGGAAAACATGAAAACCCAATAGTTCAACGAAAAGTAACCATAGAATGCTGTATGTGATTCTTTTTAGTTTCTAACGCAAAAAATGACAAAAAATAAAGCGTTATGCGGATTGCCAGTTTTTCTTGTCCTTCCATGCTTGCAAGTTTTCACTAGAGACCTTCTTATTGTTGAATAAAAGAGCAATTTATCAAGCGAATTATCCATAATAAACGCTAGATAAAACATGATTAGAATAATAGGCAATATACCAATCATGTGAAATAACGAATACATATTAAGGCATATAACCAAACAAACTGCAAGGCATAAAACTTTAGATACGATCAGAACAAGATTGAGAAAGAAAGTATACACGAGAGTAGCAGCATAGGAACCTCCGGCGTTGGAACCGTCGTTAGCCATGTCGTCAAGGAAAAGGGTGCTGATGTCGGGGAAGAAGTCCTCGTCGGGGAAGACATCGCCGCAGTCGCTATCCGTGAGGGAGTCTGTGACGAAGCTAGTAGTCGTGCCGATAGCGCTCCCCAAAAACCTTATCGCCCTTCTCCCGTACAAGACTCGAAGCAGCGGGGTCTCGGAGGCCTACTGTACCGGCTCGCGGTGCATGCCGCAAGACGGAATGGGGAAGATGTTGGTAGCGCAGTGCTCTAGAACCGGAGGCGCAAAGGATGTGTGGCAGTATGTCTGAGAGGAGACGCGACCTCTCTCTTATATAGGCACACAGAGGGGAAGGCAGACATGCTGCACAGGAGATGAAACGAACTGACAGAAGTTGAAGCGAATAGGCGGCAACCCACCGGACAGCCTCCACTCAGTTCGTATTTATTTAGATCGTATTAAAAGTCCACTCGACCAAAACGTTTTAGCTTTTGTACAACTGCTCATATACCATTCATGCGTGGCAAAATAATGCTCGGCTCGGCGCGCAACCCGCGGCGAGGCGAGCGAGGAGGAGGAGGAGCGCGTGTGTATATGTATTCTCTTCTCAAGCTCGTACAAGTGGTGGAAGAGCTCACCTTATAAGCTGGTCCAACTTCCACTCAACTAGCAATGTGGGACTAAACATTTGTCCCAGCTCTTGCCTTGCATGAATGGGCCAAATGGGCTTCTAGGATTTTAGGAATTTATTGGCATATAATAAATGGGATGGATCTATTTAGGCAAAAATTCCAACAATCCCCCACAAGATCCCAGAGGCACATGAAGTTTGCCTTTGGTTCCAAAACATTGTTTATATACCGGTACTGTAGTGGAGACTGTTAAGTTGAACTTCCACCTAGAGCTTTATATTATACTAGGCTGCAACTTATACAGTGGACTATGCCTTGAACTGCAAGTTTGCTGCGAACCTAGCTTCACAAAAAGTCTAGACCGATACTAGGCTACTGTGGGACTTCCCCGCGGGTGGAGCTTATACGTCATACTTCATGACCTTTCATGAGTTTATCAGAGAGAACCCTACTCTCATAGACCGCAACGTTTTAACAGTCAGACTCATATAGGTGTGTTCTTCAAATGATGTTCTGCAGGACAACATCTTTGCTTTGGATAAGCCACTTAGAACACATTAAGATAATAAATCAACCTTCCATGCAGAATATGAAAGTATTGCATTTTTATGGAGTGGTGTTTATTAAAGTAGGGATACTTTCCTCTCAGCTAACCAACAACTTGTCTTCCAATTCTAATTCACGGGATCTCCGATCACATAGAGTGGTTTACCACTGTGGAAAGCTCAAATTGTGGGTCTCATACCCATCTCCTTCGATGCATTTTCTATCACGTTGCGTGATAGACCCTTTGTGAAGGGATCTACCAAGTTTTTAGATGTTTGGATATAATCCAATGCAATAACTCCAGAGTTTCTCATTTTTCTGACAGATTTCAGTCTCCTCTTCACATGTCTTGATGACTTCATATTATCCTTAGAACTATTTACCTTGAAAATCACAGTTTGATTATCGCAGTTCATAAGGATTACGGGTATTGGTTTTTGAACCACAGACAAGTTCATCAAGAGTTCACGAAGCCACTCTGCTTCAACAGTGGATGTGTCTAATGTTATGAGTTCTGCTTCCATAGTTGACCTCGTTAAGATGGTCTGCTTGCAAGACTTCCAAGAAACAGCGCCACCAGCAAATGTGAATACATATCCACTCATGGCCTTTATCTCTTTAGCATCAAATATCCAATTTGAATCACTATAACCCTCTAGTACCCTCGGATACCCGGTATAGTGAATGCCATAGCTCACAGTGCCTTTTAGATAGCGCATGACTCTCTCAAGAGCATGCCAGTGATCCTCTCTTGGATTTGAAACAAATCGAATGAGTTTGCTTACAGCAAATGCGATATCAGGCCTCGTGGCACTAGCTAAATACATAAGCAAGCCAATAACTTGAGAGTATCTTAGTTGGTCTCTAGCATTTCCTCGATTCTTTCGAAGCATCACACTAGGATCATATGGTGTAGGAGAAAATTTGACGTCGCTATACCCGAAATGACTCAAGACCTTTTCCACATAGTGGGACTGAAGCAATGTAATCCCACCGTCATCATCTCTCAATAGCTTGATGTTCGGGATGATATCAGCTACTCCCGGATCCTTCATCTCAAAGGAATGAGATAAGAAATCTTTGAACTCCTTAATTGCATTAAGGTTGGTTCCGAAAATCGGTATGTCATCAACATACAAACAAAGGATGACTCCCTTACCCCCACCATGGCGATGGTACACACATTTATTAGCTTTATTTACAACAAAGCCTGCAGTAGTTAAAGTTCTTTCGAACTTCTCATGCCATTGCTTAGGGGCTTGTTTTAGGCCATATAAAGACTTCAACAACTTGCACACCTTTCCTTATTGACCATTTACCACAAAGCTATCTGGATGATCCATGTAAATTTCCTCATCCAACTCTCCATTAAGGAAAGCTTTCTTAACATCCATTTGATGAACGAGAAGACCATGAGAGGCAACCAATGAGAGTAATACTCAAATGGTGGTCAATCTGGCAACATGTGAGTAAGTGTCAAAGAAGTCTTCACCTTCTTTTTGAGTATATCCCTTGGCCACAAGCCGTGCCTTGTACTTCTCAATAGTACCATCAGGTCTAAGATTTTTCTTAAACACCCACTTGCACCCTACAGTTTTGCACCCATAAGGGCGATCAGTGATCTCCCATGTTCCATTAGCTAAGATGGAATTCATCTCACTATGGACGGCTTCCTTCCAGTAGTCAGCATCAAGAGATGCATATGCTTCTGAAATGGAAGTGGGAGTGTCATCCACAAGGTACACAATGAAATCATCATCAAAGGACTTTGCAGTCCTCTGTCTCTTGCTCCTTTAGGAATTTAATTATCATCCTCCTTAGGACTTTCAGAGTGTTTAATTGGAATGGTAGGTTCGGAGAATGTAGCAAATTCCTGATTAGATGAACTAGGTATCTCCGAATTTGATGAGTTAAGTTTATCCTTCATTGGAAAGATATCCTCAAAGAACGTCACATCAGTCGACTCCATGATTGTACCGATATGAATCTCAGGCACTTCAGATTTTACTATCAAGAATCTATAACCAATGCTATGAAAAGCATAGCCCAGAAAAACACAATCAATGGTTTTTGGTCCAAGCTTGCACTTCTTGGGGATTGGTACATTAAACTTTGCCAAACAACCCCAAGTACGTAAGTAAGAGAGTTTTAATATTTTCTTCTCCCATTCTTCGAATGGAGTAATTTCTTTGTTTTTTGTGGGAACTCGGTTTAGGACATGACAGGCAGTCAATAGTGCCTCCCCCACCATTCCTTAGAAAGACCCGATGTGTCTAACATGACGTTAACCAAATCTGTTAGAGTAGGGTTCTTTATTTCGGCTACTCCATTTGACTGGGGTGAGTAGGGAGGCGTCCTCTCATGAATTATGCCATGTTCCGCACAAAAGGAATCAAACTCGTTGGAAAAATACTCTCCACCACGATCAGACCTAAGCCTCTTAATCTTTTGATCAAGTTGATTTTCTGCCTCAGCTTTATAGATTTTGAAGAAACTCAAAGCCTCATCTTTCGATTTCAGAAGATACACATGACAATATCTCATAGAGTCATTGATCAAAGTCATGAAATATTTCTTTCCACCTTTTGTCAACACACCATTCATCTCACAAAGATCAGAATGTATAAGCTCTAGTGGTGTTAAATTTCTCATTTCTGTAGTCGTATGTGACTTGCGAGGTTGTTTAGCTTGCACGCAGACTTGACACTTAAATCCCTTAACAGTAGTGAAATCAAGGATTAAATTCATTTTGGCTAGCCGCGTCATACAACCAAAATTAATATGACAAAGACGAGAGTGCCAGACATTTGATTCAAAATTCGTGTAAATATGATTAACAACTTTATTACAAATGTCTGACAGAGATAAGAGGAACAAGCCTCTGCACTCATAGCCTTTACCAACAAAGGTTTCATACTTCGAAATTACAAATTTATTAGACTCAAATACAATCTTGTAGCCATCTCGACACAAAAGAGATCCGCTAACAAGATTTTTATTTATTGGGGGAACATGATGCACATTCTTCAGGCGCACGGTCTTTCCCGAAGTGAACTTCAGATCGACCGTACCAACACCACGAACAGAAGCATGCGAGTCGTTCCCCATCAGAACGGTTTGAGTCCCTCTGACCTGATATGAAGAAAACATGGAAATATCAGAACATACATGTACATTAGCGCCCATGTCAATCCACCAATCAGGAGAATGACATAATGAAAGAACAGTAGGTAATATACCATACCCAACATCTTTCATCTCAACGTCGCCCATGACAACATTAGCAGTCTTGCTGCCCTTTCCATGCTGGCGCTTGTCAAAGCGGTTGGGACAAGCAGGAGCCCAATGATCAGGATCACCGCACACATGACAAGCACCTTTCCTCTTATCAGTCTTCTTCTTGAAGCTGGTAGACTGTGAGGCCTTGTTCTTTCCATCGAACTTTGCTTTGTTGTCAAACTTACCTTTGTTCTTGAACTTATGAGGCTGGAAGTTCCTTTTCTGTACCAGATTGGCATTAGAACCTCCCTCAGTACCTCGAGCACGTGTGTCTTTTGCTCTCGCCTTCTCTTCCACATCAAGAGTCCCAATGAGATCCGTCACGGAGAACTCTTGTCTCTTGTGCTTCAGAGAAGTAGCAAAATTCCTTCATGACTGGAGAAGTTTGGCAATAATGCCTCAGGCAACAAACTTGTCCGGTAACACACAAGTGAAGTGCTCAGGCTCCCTGTCAAGTGACTTTATCTCATGAGCCTGCTCTACAATGGGGCGGTTATCAACCATCTTATAGTCATAGAATTGTTCCATGATATACAGTTCATTGCCAGCATCAGAGACTCCAAATTTTCTCTCGAGCGCATCCCACATATCCTTACCATTGCTAAATAACAGATATGAATCGACAATATTGTCGCCAATAATGTTGATCAAGGTAGCCTTAAAAGTGGTATCAAGTTTTTGGAACGCCTCTTCCTGAGGGGGGTTAAGTTCTCCCTCAGGTGCGCCATAGATGGCGTTATAGCAGCTCATGGTCTGAAACCAGAGCACTGCTCTCGCACGCCATCGTTTGTAATTGACACTTTCGAACACAGGTGGCTTCATAGAAGTAACAAAGCCACTTGAGGCAAATTGCCTGAAATAAGGTTTTTGGATTGTTGAATAAAAGAGCAATTTACCAAGCGAATTATCCATAATAAACGCTAGATAAAACATGATTAGAATAATAGACAATATACTAATCATGTAAAATAGCGAATACATATTAAGGCATATAACCAAACAAACCGCAAGGCATAAAACTTTAGATGCGATCAGAACAAGATTGAGAAAGAACGTATACACGGCAGTAGCAGCAGAGGAACCGCCGGCGTTGGAACCGTCGTTAGCCATGTCGTCGAGAAAGAGGGTGCTGATGTCGGGGAAGAAGTCCTCGTCGGGGAAGACGTCGCCACAGTCGCTATCCGTGAGGGAGTCTGTGATGAAGCCAGTAGTCGCGCCGATAGCTCTCCCCAAAAATCTTATCGCCCTTCTCCCGTACAAGACTCGAAGCAGCGGGGGTCTCGGAGGCCTACTGTCCTGGCTCGTGGTGCACGCCGCAAGACGGGATGGGGAAGATATTGGTAGTGCAGTGCTCTGGAACCGGAGACGTAAAGGATGTATGGCAATATGTCTGAGAGGAGGCGCGACCTCTATCTTATATAGGCACACAAAGGGGAAGGCAGACAGACTGCGCAGGAGATGGAACGAACGACAGAAGTTGAAGCGAACAGGCGGCAGCCCACCGGACAGCCTCCACTCAGTTCGTATTTATTTAGCTCATATTAAAAGTCCACTTGAGCAAAACGTTTCAGCTTCTGTACAACTGTTCATATACCATTCATGCGTGGCAAAATAAAGCTCGGCTCGACGCGCAACCCGTGGCGCGGCGTGGCGAGGAGGAGGAGGAGTGTGCGTGTATATGCCTTCTCTTCTCAAACTCGTACAAGTGGTGGAAGAGCTCACCTTATAAGCTGGTCCAACTTTCACTCAACTAGCAATGTGGGACTAAACATTTGTCCCAGCTCTTGCCTTGCATGAATGGGCCAAATGGGCCTCTAGAATTTCAGGAATTTATTGGCATATAATAAATGGGCTGGCCTATTTAGCCAAAAATTCCAACACTTATAAGCTATTACATAAGCTTTAATTATTAACCTAAAACATAGCAAATACCACCAAGCCACTGTAATTTAGGGTTAAGTTTCAGAATACCACGGGCTTTTAAAAACAAGACAAAACCACAACTCTGGGCAAACAATGGTGGAGAATCCAAATCCTACGCTTTATTAGCTCAATGGACAAGTATTGTTTTACATGTAGAGCCTACATTATTAGGTCTGAGGAAGGAAAAGACACAAGGAAGCTTGCAATGAACGTGCAATTTTTCGAATCCTTCTTATGCATAACCTTTTTGTTTTGTTTTGTTATGAAGCGTGGAAGAACCTCAATGCAGTGCTGCTAGTCATTCTTCCATTTGTGGTTGTTAACCCACTCCTTGGATGTTGCCCTACGGGGGCCAGCATCGTGGGCCAGTGATGGAACATATGCGCTGCTCCCATAGGCTCCATTCGTTTGCGTTATTCTCTGGAGACCGAAGATGAGGTCGTGAAGTGCAGGAGCTACATTTCATTTTCGATGATCGCCGCCGAAAGGAAGGCCTCTGGCATCTGCCGCCTGCATCCAGCCAGCCAGCTTGGTTGGCACGCAGAATCTGGTATCCAAGTGCAGTACATATATACTCGTGCCAGAAACATGAAGCTGCGTGGGTGTTTCGATCGCTAGCAGCCTCCGGATCGTGTGTACTAGTAAATTGGAGATTCCGCGACAGAATTTTCCTGCCGTCCGGATGCGTACGTTCATCGGCGGAGAAGAGAGAGAGATCGAGGGGAACCTGGACCTTTTTTTCCAGTGGTGCTGGACTGCTGTTAGATGCCTCTTCCATTGCTGTCTGCAAAGTTCCTTTTTGTGAAGAAGTGCCCATTTTTTGCCGGTCGGAGACGCCAACACGTAAGAACGTAGCTAGGGGCACCCCGATCGACAAAGAAACTCTGCAGCCAGTACGATATACTTCCATGATAGTATGTCGGATCTCTTCCAATGTACTTCCATAAACTAAGTGCGTACTAAATTAAGATTTTCCTTTTCATGACAGGTTTCACACCTGAACAAAGAATCGATTATGAGATCAACTATGGTGTCCTTCCTTGATCTTTCCGGCAATAATACAGTACTATAATCGGTGACAGAAGGCTGAACCGCTCCACGTGCAGAAATCAGAATCCACGCTCGACTACTGAAAATTCCACCACGGCATGCAGATGCAGGAGCTTTTCCATTTGCAGGAAAACTTGAACTAGGTAGCGCATCAAATAGGCATCAAATCCTGGACTCCCTTTTTGCCCCCGGAAGCACACTCGATCAAGGTCGAGGGAATGAAATCTCACCTGAGATCGCGAGCTCGATCGCCGGCCAGCTTTTCTCTGCCAGGGCCGGCCACAAGCCTCTTTTTATGCTCGACATGGCCTGTATCTGCTACTCCCTCCGTTTCAAAATATAAGATGTTTTAGGTTTGTGAAGAAAATGAATCTAGACTTCTTTTAGTGTGTAGATTCATTCCAAAGTTGAGTGATCTACATACTAAAACAAGTCTAGATTCATCTTCTTCACAAACCTAAAACATTTTATATTTTGAAACGGAGGGAGTACTTGTCACCTCCACTTTCATCCGTGATAATGTTAAACTACTGCTGAGATATACCAGTAATTATGATGCAATCTGGCTCGGTTGGATCCTATATTCCTACGCGAAATTCGTCGCGGAGAAACCAAATCCTTCCTCTAGGATGCTAGTAGTATCCACTGTCACCAGTTTTAAAAAGAGAGAGAGAAAACAAAACATCCAAATGGGCCTGTATGAGCGTGCCAGACGGATCAGTCGATCACAAGGTACTGCTTGCATTATTTGCTAGCCCAGTAAAATGTGGCAATCGGGCTGAATCGTTGCAGATCAATCTACTGTGACGGCCCAGACTGTATGGCCCAGAGGAATAAAGTTTTCAGTTTAGGGTGTTAACAGATAGTTCGGATTGTCAAAAAAAAAATTCAGCTAGTTAGCTCTCTCAGAGGCTTCAGAGGAGTAAAAAATATGCTAGCTTCAACTAAACCTATATTTCTACGTCTTCGTCTTCAGCTCCGTAGACTATGTTGTAGTCCACACCTTCTATACCTCTAAAAAAATCTAGTTCCTCGTAGTAGATTTCTTTATCTTTGAGTTCCTCGATAGTTGCCTCTTCGGCCTTCTCGCAATCTAAGCAAGGGTTTAAGAATATATGTTTGAGTGTTTGATACACTAACTACAACTGTGGATCATAGGTCCTATACTTATCCAAGTTTTTTAAAACTAAGCTTTACATAAAAAGACTATTCATCGGTCTTCACGAGTTGTAGAGGACCTTATAGAGTACCTTTACACGCTATGACCATATTCATTCATATAAAGGGAGTGATAAGCCATATTTATACGCTATGCAGAGGTGTGCTACTTTTTCAACACGTTCATGGCTTTGTTGCTCTTATTCGCACCGCCATGGTATTAGTCGCACACAAAGTATATCCAGATCATGTCGAGTCCTTCTCCACGATCCCGTAGTCCACCCTTTATAACAAGCTTCGGACAAAAGACCTATACTCAATTAATGTTGGGGTTTGATGGCAGAAAACAAAAGAAATTCCTACGATCGAAACCCTAATGCGGATCTATCTACTAGTAGTATAGTAATAGGAGGGGATACGGTATTTATACCTTTGAAGACCGAGCGCGGTTAACGTACCGCGAGGAACATGGATGAAGAAGACGTCCTGATGCTGACCTCGAGGTCACGAAGTCCCTCTGACTCAAACAATTCCTAGCACCGAAAGCACGGTGCCGCCAGAGAGTCACATATATGCGGCTTGACGACGACCCCCGTTTCTCTCGATTCAGCCAAGATTGCGGAAGTAGATATCCTGGCTCCGAATCCTTGTTAGCGGCGCTCATGATGAACTCCTTGCTCGTCGGCAAAATGACAAGGGGACGCCATGGTCGCAAGAGAGAGAAGAGATAGGCAACATGTGCCTTTTATTTATTTCCAGTGGAAATTGGTGTGTTTTAATCCTCCTATGGACACCCCTTTTATAGATGGAAGGAAGGGGTCCCTCTGGGACTAAATTAACTAAGAAAAAGAGGCAAACAGCAGCCCGGTAGGGTGGGCGCTTGCAGCCTAGCTACTTAAGGCGGTGGGGGAAAACGGCCCCGAGTGGGCTGCCTGGCCGTAGCAGCCCGCGAGGTGGCTTTGCGTGGTGCGACGCCATGCCGGTTCTGCCTGCGACCAGCTGCCATGACCCATGACGCGGCACCCGGTGGGCCGAGGCCCAACAATGGTGGATGCCTCTGGCCTGGCGATGCGTAGTAAAGACTGCCCACGTGCGACGCGGACTATCTGTTGCCCACGTGAGTTGTTTCAAAAACAGTCTTCCCTTTGTTTTTTTCGTCCGTTTTTTAGATAAAATCCCTCCAGAATTTTTCCTAACAAATATGACACATTTACAATATATTAATTCACAATTAACATATAATAAATATATATTTAAATCACCATTTATTCAAAAACCCTTTTCGGTCCTTTTTCCTTTATTTCTTTATCCGAACACTTTTGAATCTCCCTAGAACTTTTCTGATCTCTCTCTTCTCACTTCTTCAGTGATTTTGAACTAGTCATTAACGATCTCTAAGCTTCTCCAAGCCCTTAAGCGTACTACCTAACAGTTCGAGAATACTCTAGACATGGTCAAGACTCCTTTCTCACCAATGATCAACAGCGGGACCTGAATGCCCATGATGACCACATGTGTACTCAACAAAATTTCTTGTTGAACCGTAAACACTGTGTCTTATTATTTTTGTCTCTTCGACATTGTATTGTCTGAGGTTTGATCAAATGACATCTCCATGTCATGATTCAATCTCGTTATCGACAATACCTTCTCTACTCGATCTGATAAGTGATATCCCCGTGACCTAGTCACATCTTTGACTAATGGATATAACTTATCCGAGTGGGCCCAGAGTATCTTTTGTCACGCGGATGGACAAATACCGCTCTTGATGCAGTCGCCTCAACCTGTTCCCTCGGACACCCAATGACACCTTATGATCACCGTTCTACCGAGTGACGTTAAGTGCTATCAAAGTAACCTCAGAAGACAATGATTTGATATGGTACATAGTCTAAGGAAAAAGTCACTATGTTTCCGGATTATCGTAACCTGAAAACTCTGTGACATGATCGTGATACGATGCTATAGATAGGGTATGTTCACCATCTCATTTTCTAATGAAATGACTTTATTGTCAATTACGGGCCGAGGCTCCAACATGATCAGGAAACCTTTAATCATATGTTGACCAATAAACCAGTGATTAGAGTTTTACCAGAAACTACTGGTTGTTTGTATATCACACGTATATTGATGTTTCCTAATCAACAGAGTTATAGCATGATATAAAACTTAATCATAAATTTTATGAAATATTCCATTAATATTTGTATGTAGGGCATATTCCCTTCAATCTCCCACTTGCACTAGAGTATAAATAAACTACCAACATTTGTTATCCAATCATTAGTACCATGCTCCTTGGTGCTTCTGATTATGCTTGCTCATGGAAGAGTTCTAAGTCTAAGAAATGAACATTTCATTTCTTGTGTATCCTTTGAAACTTATCAATGTCATCCTATATGACATTAATAGATTTTATCATCTCTATGATAATTTCTTGTGCATGCACAATATTTTAGCAACATAATGGGGTTCCCAGGTTCCAAATATCAGCAATGCCTTTAGATAGGTCTTGGGGACTTTCTCATGGGCACTAAGTATTGGAACAAATTTTGTGAGAAAATGTTTCTCAAAGCTTCAACATTTATATATACAACACAAAGTAGTATTCATATACTATGTTATAAATGTAGATTTCCAAATCAAAATGCACCCTGTGTAATTTCAACTGTGTCTTAGGTAATCTTTTAATGCAGAGATTCATGATCTTATTAAATTCAACATATAACCTTTCTAGTATAACAATTTATGCTTCAAGTATGTTGTATTTATAGATCTGGAAATATGTCTACATATATCACTAGATACCGTGGACGATTCCAACTCACGGTTCAATGAATCACACTTAATCATTTATGAACTTGTTCTTCTTATTAAAAACATGGATTGGACTATGTTAAGTATTTGCATAATTTCAAATTACAATCCTATGCCATAACATAGTGGATGTGTGAACATCCTATTCTTTTATTAAAGCATAGACTTTTATACTTAATGATTTTTCCTAATCTTTTGAATTATTTAGGACTCTTCCTGAATTAGTTCATATTCTGAACCATTCAAAATCTCCTATAGGAATTTTATTTCAACATAATATTATAGGATATATCTCAATCTCCAAGATTTCAATGTCATATACTCTTTCAACTATTTCCCCATAAATCAATATTTATTTATTGGCTCTTTGGTCACAATTCATGTTGTGTCATACACACACATAAATCATGTCAGGTTCCCACTTAAAAATATGCCAATCACATATTAAGCTAGGAAGACTTCCTAGCTCCCACTCAACTTTATGCACTTTACATATATTCTCGACATTTCATACAATTCGAAATTTCTTGATCAACTTATCAATTCGAGACTTTGCTTTTACAAGATTCTAGGATCCACCAGACTTTAGCATTTCTGAATCAAATTCATTTGAATTCACCCCAAACTCTTCTTGAATGACGCTTTGTCTTTTAATACTCCCACTTATTTCTTATGACCTTGCGATCCTTTAAAAATATCAAGTAACTACTTTACTCGACGGATTCAGTAACAACTTTACTTTATAATCTCAAGTGAAGTTTTAATTCCAGGATTTCTTGTAACTTTAGTTTATCATCAACCTCCTTGTAGTTTATAGGTATGTCTCGTTCCAATAACGTGACAATCAATAACATTTTAGACCATGCACTTGTATTTTATTCATGGATAATATCTGGTGGCTTATTAATTGATTATTGAGTTGATTATTTATCTTTTTGGCCAGTTTATTCCAATGGAAATTTAGTTACATGTTGGGTTAATATTTAGTGATATAATTGAATTTGTTGGAATTATTCCCTAGAGGCAATAATAAAGTTGTTATTATTATAATTCTTGTTCATGATAAAGTTTATATTCCATGCTAGAATTGTATTAAGCGGAAACTTTAATACTTGTGTGGTTTGTGAACAACACCGTGTTCCTAGTACGCCTCTATGGAGTAGCTCATTGATTAATGATGGTTAAGGTTTCCTAACCATAGACATGAGTTGTCGATTAATAATGAGATCATATCATTGGGAGAATGATACGATGGACAGACCCAAACTAAGCGGAGCAATTAGATCGTGTCATCGTGTTCATCTTTGCGAAGCTTTTCTTATGTCAAATATTGTATTCCTTAGACCATGAGATAATACAACTCCCTGGTATCGGAAGAAAGCTTTAAGGTCATCAAACGTCATCCTATGAGAGGGTGATCATAAAGGTGTCTCTCAGGTGATCGGAAAGTACCTATTGGGTTGTATGTATCGAGATGGGATTTGTCCCTCCCAAGTCGGAGAGATATACTTCGGGCCCACTCGGTAATCGATATCAACACCGCTTGCAAGCATGTGGTTAAGGAGTTAATCACAAAGTGATATCGGATTACGGAACGAGTAAAGTACTTGTTGTGAACGAGATTGAACTAGGTATGACGGTACCAACGATCAAATCTCGGGCAAGTAAAATATCGCAAGACGAAGGGAATATCTATATGGTTCATCCGATATGATCATCGATGAATGTGTGGGAGTCAGTATGGGTTTCCAGACCCCGCTGGTGATTATTAATAGAAGATCATGTCTGCATATTCTCAAACCCGAAGGGTCACACACTTAACGTGTATCGACGCTAGGATAGATTGGATAATTGGTTTATGAGTTTTTGTTCGGAGTCTCGGATGGGATCCGGGACATCACGAGAGGTTCCGGAATGGTCCGGAGAATAAGATTCATATAAGGCAGTGTAGTTTTTGGAGTTCGGAATTGTTTCAGGTTATTCGGTATTGTACCGAAAACTTCTAGAACCTTCCGGAGTGGGACCAACGTGGCCCCACTTGTCGGGAGGGGGCGTGTGCCTATGAGGGAGTGCCCTGGCCGCATTGGGCCAGGGGCACAAGGCCCCATAGGGCCCAGCCGGCCAAACCCTAGGGAAACCCTAGGGGAGCTTCTAGAAGGGGGACTTGCCCCACTCCTCCCTCCTTGGCCGGCCTAGGGCTTGGGGAGGGGCAAGGCAGCCCACCCCTCTATATAAAGAGGCTGGGCGCACCCTCCACACCTCCTCCTCAACTCTAGCCCTCCTCTCTCTCTTCCTCCCATTGCCAGCGTGGAAGCCTGCTGTAAACTCTCCACCGCCTTGCACGTCGCGTTGTAGATCCAATCCATCTCTCCACCCCACTTGCTGGACCGAGGAAGGAGGAGACATCGAGGTGCCACACGTGTGCATCTCTCGGAGGCATCACCACTTGCGGTGTTGGATCGGATCGGATCGGATCGCGAGGAGGAGAAGTGAGTACGACTACATCAACCACGTTCATTGAACGTTCCGCTGTGCGAATCTTCAAGGGTATGAAGATCTCATCTAATCCCCCTCGTTGTTTGCATCTCCTAGATTAGATCTTGTCTTTCCCCGTTCGCATCCGTAGAATTTTTTTGATTTACTATGCTGTGAAACCCTTCAGTGGTATCAGAGCTAGATCTATGCGTAGATGTGTTTCACGAGTAGAACGCAACATGGTCGTTTCGGGCGTTGATGTTTTCTATTGCAAGCCTCTTGTCTGTGTACTTCTTATGACGCGGGATAGTGAGATCGAAGCGGTCGAGCTAACCTTCTGACATCGTTCGAGACCGGCTCGCACTTGACGTGTGGCTTGTTCCACATGCGGTGGTGGATGCCAGTTTCTCTCACTATAGTTGTCATGGGATTTACATCGGAGTTTGGCAACCATAATATCACCGTTGTGGCTTTCCGTAGGTAAGAATCATTCTTAGCTACTCCCATAAGCCACGTAAAACAACAACAAAGTAGAGGCGTCTAACTTGTTTTTTGCGAGTGTTTTCGTGATATGGTATGGCCCAAGATGTGATGTGTATGTTGTATGCAATGATCATGTTTTGTAATGTTTCACGACTTGCATGTCGATGAGTACACAACCGTGGAGCCATATGGTTGTCTTTATAATTGTGTATGACACTGTGTGTCAACTTCTTATACGCCATGTAATAGTTTTACTTTATCGCTAAGTAGTTAGCAATAGTTGTAGTTGCTATTCGTGGTGGAGGCAATCATGGTGGAGTGATGGAGATCATGCCGGCACGCACAAGATGGATATCATTTCGCGAAGATTGGCTATACCATGTCACATAAAGTTATATGCATGTGATGTTTATCCTTTTATGTATCTTATTATGCTTAGATCGCGACGATAGCATTATAAGATGATTCCTCACTTAAATATCAAGATAAAACTGTGTTCTCCCCATGTATGCATCGTTGCGAAAGTTCGTCGTGTTCAAGCATCACGTGATGATCGGGTGCTATAAACTCTATGTTCACATACAACGGGTGCAGCCAGTTTTGCACACACGGAAATATTTGGGTTTGACTTGACGAGCCTAGAATGTACATACATGGCCTTGGAACACATGAACCGAAAGGTTAAGCATGAGTCATATGAATGATATGATTGACACTTCATTGTCCACCATTGAAACCACATCTCTTCTCGTGAAGATCGGATTAGGTATGGTGAATTTGGATCGTGTTCACTAAACAACTTGAGGGATGTTGAATTTAGTGGGAGTTCATCTAGTAATTTGATTAAGTTGAACTAGTTATCATGAACATAGTCTAATTTGTACTTGCAAATATTGTAGATCAAAAGGCTAAGTCCAACTTCAACTTCAACGTTTTTGCTGAGAAAGAAAAGCTTAAGAACAATGGGTCTAACTTCACCAACTAGTTCCGCAATCTGAGAATCATTCTCGCTGGCGGACAAAAGGACTATGTCCTTGAGAATGCGCTAGGTGACACCCCTGCTGTAGATGCGTCGGATGATGAGAAAGCGGTTATCAGTCGCGCAAAGATGATTATGGTGTGATTAAGAGCACCATGTTGTCTGCTATGGAATCGGACCTTCAAAATCGTTTTGAAGATTACCCCGGGCCCTTTGAGATTCTTGAGGAACTGAAAACTATGTTTTAACCTCAGGCCGTTAAAGAGATATGAGATCTCGAAATTCTTTAACCAAGATGGAGGAAGGGAGTTCCGTTAGTGAGCCCCATAAAGATGTCGGGCTATACTCAGCATGTGAGGAAGCTGGATGCAAGATTCCAGAGGAGCTCAAGATTGACAGGGTTCTGCAATCACTCCCTCCTAGCTACAAAAGTTTTGTAGTGACTCATAATCAGATTGGTTCCATTGATACGATCACCGAGCTCTTCGCTAAGCTGAAAGCTACGGAGGTGAACATCAAAAAGGATAATCATGTGTTGATGGTCAACAAGCCCCCCCAGCTTTAAGAAAGGTAAGGGTGCAAAGAATCCCTTCAAGAAAGGTAGCGGCAAGCGCGTTGCCCCTGCTGAGAAGAAGCTCAAGTATGGACCTAAGCCGGACACTGAGTGCTTCTATTGCAAGGACAAGGGTCACTGGAAGCGCAACTGTCCTAATTACTTAGAGGACAAGAAGGCTAGCACCATCAAAGGTATATTTGATATACATGTTATTGATGTTTTCCTTACTAGCCCTCGTTGTAGTGCCTAGGTATTTGATACTGGTTCAGTTGCTAATATTTGTAACTCGAAACAGGAGCTACGGAATAGACGGTGGCTTGCGAGGGATGAGGTGACGATGCGCGTTGGCAACGGATCAAGAGTTGATGTGATGGCCGTCGGCACGCTCTCCTTAGTTTTACCTTCGGGATTAGTTTAACCTTAATAAATGTTATTATGTGCCTGCGTTGAGCATGAACATCATATATGGATCGTGTTTATTGCAATACGGTTATGCATTTAAATCTAAGAATAATGGTTGTTCTATTTATATGAGTAACATCTTTTATGGTCATGCACCTGCTGTGAATGGTTTATTTCTTCTAAATCTCGAAAGGGATGAAACACACATCCATAACATTGAGGCTAAGAGATGCAAGGTAGATAGTGATAATACAACTTATTTGTGGCACTGTCTGTTGGAATTATGCCCTAGAGGCAATAATAAAGATGTTATTATTATAATTCTTGTTCATGATAATGTTTATATTCCATGCTAGAATTGTATTAAGCGGAAACTTTAATACTTGTGTGGTTTGTGAACAACATTGTCCCTAAATGCGCCTCTATGTACTATCTCATTGATTAATGATGGTTAAGGTTTCCTAACCATAGACATGAGTTGTCAATTGATAATGAGATCATATCATTGGGAGAATGATATGATGGACATACCCAAACTAAGCGAAGCAATTAGATCGTGTCATCGTGTTCGTCTTTGCGAAGCTTTTCTTATGTCAAATATTGTATTCCTTAGACCATGAGATAATGCAACTCCCCGGTATCGGAAGAAATCTTTGAGGTCATCAAACGTCATCCTATGAGAGGGTGATCATAAAGGTGTCTCGGTGATCGGAAAAGTCATTGGGTTGTATGTATCGAGATGGGATTTGTCCCTCCCAAGTCGGAGAGATATACTTGGGCCCACTCGGTAATCGATATCAACGCTTGCAAGTATGTGGTTAAGGAGTTAATCACAAAGTGTTATCGGATTACGGGAGTAAAGTACTTGCCATCAGCGAGATTGAACTAGGTATGACTGATGCAAGCGATCAAATCTCGGCAAGTAAAATATCGCGAGCGAAGGAATATATATATGGGATTGATTGAATCACGGCATCGTGGTTCATCCGATATGATCATCGATGAATGTGTGGGAGTCAATATGGGTTTCCGCCCGCCGTTGATTATTGATAGAAGATCATATGCATATTCTCGAACCCGTAGGGTCACACATAACGTGTCTCGACGCTAGGATAGATTGGATAATTGGTTTATGAGTTTTTGTTGAGTCTCGGATGGGATCCGGGACATCACGAGAGGTTCCGAGTGGTCAGGAGAATAAGATTCATATAAGGCGGTCTTGTTTTGGAGTTCGGAATTGTTCCGGGTTAATCGGTATTGTACCGGAAGCTTCTAGAACCTTCCGTAAGGGGAGCAACGTGGCCACACCTTCCGGGAGGGGGAATGGGCCTATGAGGGAGTGCCCTGGCCGCATTGGTCCAGGGGCACAAGGCCCCATAGGGCCCAGCCGGCCAAAGAGGGTTTAAACTCGAGATAGAGTTTCTAGAAAGGGGGGTTTCCTTGCCCCCCACTCTTCCTCCTTGGGGCCGCCGGCCTTGGCTTGGGGGAGGGGCTAGGGCTGCGCCCACCCCTCTATATATAGAGGGCTGGGGGCGCACCAACCCGCTACACCTTCCCCTCCAACCCTAGCCGCCCTTCTGCCCTCCTCTCTCCCTCTCGATTGCTTGTGGTGAAGCCCTGCAGAAATTCTCCACCAATTGCACCGTGTCGCGTTGTAGATCCAACCCATCTCTCCACCATACTTGCTGGACCAAGGAAGGAGGAGACGTCGAGGTGCTGCACGTGTGCATCTCACGGAGGCATCGCCACTTGTGGTGCTAGATCGGATCGGATCGCGAGGAGGAGAAGTGAGTACGACTACATCACCCACGCGTTAGGCGAGCGTTCCGTTATCGAATCTTCAAGGGTATGAAGATCTAATCCAATATCTCTCGTTGTTTGCATCTCCTAGATTAGATCTTGGCTTTCCCTCTGTTCGCATCTGTAGAAATTTTTTATTTACTATGCGAAACCCTTGATGGTATCGAGCTAGATCTGCGTAGATGTGTTTCACGAGTAGAATGCAACATGGTTGTTCGAGCGTTGATGTTTTTCATTGCAAGCCTCTTGTTTGTGTTCTTCTTATGGCGGGATAGTGAGATTGAAGGTCAGGCCAACCTTACGACGCCGTTGAGACCGGCTCCGCACTTGACGTGTGGCTTGTTCCACATGCGGTGGTGGATGTCGATTTCTCACTATAGTTGTCATGGGATTAACACGGAGTTTGCAACCATAATATCACCGTTGTGGCTTTCCGTAGGTAAGAATCGTTCTTAGCATCTACTCCCATAAGCCACGTAAAACATGCAACAACAAAGTAGAGGCGTCTAACTTGTTTTGCGGTGTTTTCTGTGATATGGTATGGCCCAAGATGTGATGTGTATAATGTATGCGATGATCATGTTTTGTAATGTTTCACGACTTGGATGTCGATGAGTACACAACCTAGGAGCCATATGGTTGTCCTTATAATTGTGTATGACCTGTGTGTCAACTTATCGCCATGTAATAGTTTCACTTTATCGCTAAGTAGTTAGCAATAGTTGTAGTTGCTATTCGTGGTGGAGGCAATCATGGTGGAGTGATGGAGATCATGCGGGCGCACAAGATGGAGATCATTGCGCGATTGGCTATACCATGTCACATTAAAGTTATATGCATGTGATGTTTATCCTTTTATGTATCTTATTATGCTTAGATCGCGATGGTAGCATTATAAGATGATTCCTCATAAAGATCAAGATAAACTGTGTTCTCCCGGTATGCACCGTGCGAAAGTTAAATGCGTGTCCAAGCATCACGTGATTATCGGGTGCTATAGACTCTCGCTCACATACAGCGGGTGCAAGCCAGTTTGCACACGGAAATACTTGGGTCTAACTTGACGAGCCTAGCATGTACGACATGTCCTCGGAACACAAGACCAAAGGTTAAGCATGAGTCATATGAATGATATGATCGACTTCGTTGTCCACCATTGAAACCACATCTCTTCTCGTGATGATCGGATTAGGTGTGGTGAATTTGGATCGTGTTTACTAAACAACTTGAGGGATGTTGAATTTAGTGGGAGTTCATCTAGTAATTTGATTAAAAGTTGAACTAGTTATCATGAACATAGTCTAAATTGTACTTGCAATCTGTAGATCACATGGCCAAGTCCAACTTCAACTTCAACGTTTTTCGAGAAGGAAAAGCTTAGAAACAATGGGTCTAACTTCACCAATTGGTTACGCAATCTAAGAATCATTATCTCTGGCGGTCAAAAGGACTATGTCCTTGGGAAAGCGTTAGGTGACCCCTGCTGGCTACTTGGCGGTGATGAGAAAGCTGTCGATCAACAGTAAGGATGATTATGGTGTGATTAAGAGCACCATGTTGTTTGCTATGTAACCGAACTTCAAAATCGTTTTGAAGACTATCCCGGCCCTTTGAGATTCTCGAAGCTGAAAACCATGTTTCAGACTCGACCGTTCGAGATATGAGATCTCGAGAAGTTCTTTAACGCAAGATGGAGGAAGGAGTTCCGTTAGTGAGCACGCCATTAAGATGACGGGCTACACTCAACGCCTTGAGCAAGCGGAATGCACGATTCCGGAGGAGCTCAAGATTGACAGTTCTGCAATCACTCCCTCCCGGCTACAAAAGTTTTGTAGTGACTCATAATCGATTGGTTCCTGATACGATCACCGAGCTCTTATCGCATGAAGGCTGCGGAGGTGGACATCAAAGGATAATCATGTGTTGATGGTCGAAGCCCACCTTCAAGAAAGGTAAGGGAGCAAATAAGCCCTTCAATAAAGGCGGCAAGCGCGTTGCCTCGCCGAGAAGAAGCTCGATTCTGGTCCAAAGCGGACGAGTGCTTCTATGCAAGGACAAGGGTCACTTTGAGGCATCGTCCAAGTACTTAAGCGGACAAGAAGGTTGGCACCGTCAAAGGTATATTTGATATACATGTTATTGATGTTTTCCTTACTAGCCCTCGTTGTAGTGCCTAGGTATTTGATACCGTTCGTTGCTAATATTTGTAACTGGAAGCAAACAGAACTATGGAATGAGCGGCTTGTGAGGGATGAGGACGATGATCTTGCGGAAGCGGATCAAGAGTTGATGTGATTGCCGTCGGCACGCTCTCCTTAGTTTTACCTTTGGGATTAGTTTTAAACCTTAATAAATGTTATTATGTGCCTGCGTTGAGCATGAACATCATTTCTGGATCATGTTTATTGCAAGACGGTTATTCATTTAAATCGGAGAATAATGGTTGTTATATTTATATGAGTAACATCTTTTATGGTCATGCACCTATTGTGAATGGTTTATTTCTTCTAAATCTCTAAAGGGATGAAACACACATCCATAACATTGAGGCTAAGAGATGCAAAGTAGATAGTGATAATACTACTTATTTGTGTAATCGTCGTCTAGGTCATATTGGTAAAGCGCATGAAGAAACTCCATTCGATGGACTTTTGGAGTCTCTTGATTTTGAATCATTTGACACATGAACCATGCCTCATGGGCAAGATGATCAAAACCCGTTCTCGTGATGATGGAGCGAGAAAGGACTTGTTGGAAATCATACATACCGATGTATGCGCATCGATGAGTGTTTGACGCGGTGATACCGCTATTTTCTCACTTTACCGATGACTTGAGTAGATATGGGTATATCTATTTAATGAAACATAAATCTGAAAGCGTTTGAAAAGTTCAAGAATTTGAGCAGTGGAAAACCATCGTAATGTAAAAGATTAAGTTTTTACGATCCGATCGTGGAGGTGAATATTTGAGTTATGATTTTCTCACGCATCTTAAAGCAAGCGGAATCGTTTCGCAACTCACGCCACCCGGAACACCACAGCGCAATTGACATGGTTCGGGTACGTGATCTGAGCATACCTGGTCCAGCCCAAGGAAGGCCCACGGATATCTGTGGCCCACGACGATTTCGGTGGCCAAGGCCCATGATGCCTTCGGATCCTTGGAGAGCAAGACTAGCATAGATAAGAAATTCAAAGGGGTAAAACCCTAGAACTTGTAACCGACTAGGACTATGCCCGGGACCTGCCTAAGTCTATATGAAGGCCAGGAGGGTACGTCTTAGATCTCTCAACTCATACTTTCGCACACACCTCCACGCCAGATCGAATCTGCGCACCCTGTAACCTTCGGTTCCGCCGTAATCAAGAGCAGACAAGCAGGAGTAGGGTTTTCCCTCCGGGGGCCTGAATCTGGTTAAATCTCGTGTCCCCTGGTTGCTTGTCTGTTAACCGTGCCACGATCTCTAGCATCCCCATCTTCTCCAAAACCCAAGTCCATAACAATGGGCATTGATGAGATTAAACCTCGTCAATTGGCGCCGTCTGTGGGAATCGGGGTTGCTGATTGTGCTATCGTGACGGTCCCAACCCGATCGATCTACAACTCCGCGGTGACGGAGAATCACCTCCTCTTCGGGACCTTCGACTTCACCGCCCACACGCCGGCCACCATGAAAGATTTCGAGCCCGTAGGCAACGGACTCGAGATTTTGTTCGGGAGCTTCTGCTTCTAGGTGGGACAAACTGGCACCCTCCGCCTTCCCGAGCGGGTGCCCGTGCCACCAATCAGGCCCGCCTCGTGGGCTCCACACCCCGTGCTAGGCACGTCACCATCGACAGATGAGTTCTACAGCAGCAGCAGCTGCAACTCCGATCTGTGCGATCCACCTTCGGATGAAGGGACCTACGGTTCCAGACCTGAAAGCTGCGGCAGCAGCGAACCGATCTGGCGCTACCTATGCTTGCGATCATCAGATCAACAAACGCCCAACCCGCTGGTAACACGAACCCCAACCCGCGGGCGGAAATGGCGAATGAAGAAGCAACTTCCACCCTAAGGGAGAACAACGGCGAGGTCATCCAACTTAGCAAAGAAGGATGGGTACAGCCGCGTCGTCCGTCGCGAGCGACATAGTCCACTGCGTGGATTATTCTGTTGGAGATATGCCCTAGAGGCAATAATAAATGTAGTTATTATTATATCTTTGTGTTTATGATAAATGTTTACATTCATGCTATAATAGTATTAACAAGGAAACATTAATACTTGTGTGATTTGTAAACTTAATTTGAAGTCCCTAGTAAAGCCTCTATATAATACTAGCTTGTTGGTTAATAGATGATTGTGGTTTCCCTATCATGAACATTGAGATGTTATTAACAAGATCATATCGTTAGGAGAATGATATGGTGGACATACTCCTATAGATAAGCGTAGCATAAAGATCAAGTCATTTTAATAGTTCAATTGCTATATGCTTTGATACATGTAACCTAATTCCTTGACCATGAGATCATGCATATCACCTTTACGGATGGATGCTTTGATGACATCAAACACCACCGTGAATCGGGTGGCTATAAAGGTGGCATTGAGTGTTCGAGAAAGTATTGGTTGAAACACATGGATCAAGAGTGGGATTTGTCCATCCATATGACGGATAGATATACTCTGGTCCTCTCGGTGAAATGTCATCCAATTAGCTTGCAAGCATGTGGTAGCTCACAAGGGATCACATATCAGGAACGAGAAAAGAGTACTTATCGTATGAGGTTGAACTAGGTATGCGGAGATCTGAAGCGATCATAACCTCGGATAAGTAAACTATCGTGAGACAAAGGGAAATTGGTATCGTATGTAAGTGGTTCATTCGATCATAAAGTAATCGTAGAAATATGTAGCCATATGAATTTCCAGATTCCTCTATTGGTTATTGATCGAAGTGTCTCGATCATGTCGCATAATTCACGAACCGTGGGAGACACTTAAGGATTCAACGTTGTTTGAGTAGTTATGGAATGATGAGAAAGAGTCGAATTTTGTTGGTCTCGAATGGGATCGGGATACCACGAGGAGATCCGGAATGGTCAGGAGAATAAGATTCATATAAGGAAATTCCGTTTGAGTTGGAGAATGGTTAGGTGTTTTCATCGGGAATGTTCTAGAAGGGTCCGGAATGTCCGGCACTCCGGGGGGAAGGGTACATGAATGTGTCATTACAAGTTGGAATGATTGCATCATATACTAGGTGTCATCGCTGTCTAAAATAAAGGGTTTATTCAAATCCTAGTTTGAAAAGTCAAACGGCTAGTTTGAAAGTCAAGCAGCGGATTTTGGAAAAGAGGAGGAGGTGGAAAGAGTTGGGAGGAGTTCCTCCTCCAAGCGGCCACCTCCAAGCCGAGTTGGGAGGGACTCCTCCCCTTGGCCCTCCCACCTATAAAGGGAGGCGGGGCTGCCTCCTAGTACACAAGATCCTCCTCCAAAACCCTAGCTTGGCGCCACCTCCTGCCCGGGTGCCGCCTCCTAGGGTTGCCCTAGCCGCCGACTTGGGCTGCCCCAATCCCTAGCCTCCGGCTATATCACCTCCTCCTTGGTGTGTCTAAACCCTATATTGCCGAGGAGCTCTCTCATAGTCCACCATACTCGCTCCGGCTTAAGGCGAAGCCTCGAGATCTCCCTCTACTTAGGTACCACGCCGTTGTCTTCTTGGAATCGCGAGGAGTGCTACAACCTCCATTTTCTTTGGAACAAGGGAGAGGAAGGTCTTCGTCGGTAACCGAACGTGTGACCCATTGAGGGGCCTTGGGAAGCAACTTAGGAAGGATCGTCTACGATCTTGAGATCGGGAAGAATGCGACTACATCACCACGAGAATCCGCTCTTGTTAAACACTTTGGAATCTTGAGGTGAGTTATTCTATCGACTTCGTTGCTGCAATCTAGTAGATAGATCTTGGCTTGTTTGTTTGTATCGGTAGAAATTTTTGTTTTCCATGCTGAAACCCTACATTAGTATCGAGCCGTGTCTATATGTAGATCTGTTGCAGAGTAGAACACAATGGTCATTGTGGGCGTTGATGCTTTATTGTCGATTGCTTCTTGTGTACTTTGCATCTTGCGGTATGTTGGGATAAGCGGCCGGGCTAACCTTACATGACATCGTCATGAGACTTGCTCCACGCTTGACATGCAACTTGTATTGCATAAGTGGCTCTGCGGGTGCCTGTTTCTCCTAGCATAGTTAAGATCCAATTTACAACGGGTGATTAACAATACTAGTATCAATGTTGTGGTTCTTGTTCGTAAGTTAGAGCGACACTTATTGAAAGCCCCAAACCACGTAAAATATGCAAAAGAACGTAGGCGTCTAACTTTGTTTTGCAGGGTGTGAAGTGATGTGATATGGCCATGATTGTGATTATATTTGATGTATGCAATGTTCCTTATTGTAAGTTGGCAACGGCGTGAGCGTATGGTTGTCTTTAATTTATGTTAAGACCCGTGTCTATTCAAAGTAGTTGTAATAGTTGAAGCCGTGGGCGACAACCATGGAAGCGTCATTGACCTTGATGCAATGCCGGTGATGATAGAGATCATGTTCGTGCTAGAAGATGGAGATCAAGCACAAAGAAGAAAAGGCCATATCATATCACATATTTTGAATTGCATGTGATGTTAATCCTTTATGCATCTTGTATTGCTTAGTAGGCAGCGGTAGCATTATAAGATGATCCCTCATGCACATGAATTTCAAGTCATAAAGTGTTCACCCTTAGTTAGCACCGTTGCTAAAGCTTGTTGTTTGAAGCATCACGTGATGATCGGGTGTGTTAGATTACAGTGTATACAACGTGAGCAAGCAGATTTGCTCTTGTGGAAACTAAGGTTTGATCTTAACGAGCCTAGCATGTCTGAGACATGGTCTGGAACACGGATCACCGAAAGGTAAAGCGTGAATCATATAGTAGATATGATGAACATGTTGATTGTTCGCCATTGAAACTATGTCAACTCTCGTGATGATCGGTGTTGATGTGGTGGATTTGGTTCGTGTGATCACTAAAACAATGTGAGGGATATTGTTTTGAGTGGGAGTTCACCTAGATTAATTTTATTATTAATTTGAAC